>PUFA01000423.1:0-557408 GCA_003508835.1 Eonycteris spelaea
GGGCACGTGCTTGGCTGGCTCCCTCTGCCTAAGCTCAGCCCTGGCGAGGGAAAAGGGAAGCGAGGGGGAAACGCGGGCCCCCCGTCCCCCTCGTGGTGTGGGGAGGGCGGGAGGGGTTCTGGGGGGCCCCCGTGCGGCCCTCTCCCCTGCCCTGCCCAGCCGGCCCAGAGCCCGCCCCGTGCAGCAGGGCCTGCTGGACCCCGGCCGCGTGTGGAAAACACGTTTCTCGGTATATGATGAGAAGAGTGGGGTGGAGAGAGAGAGCGTTTTTCCTTCTCGTTTTTAACGTCCTCTGCCTGGGCACCAAGGCCCCGGCCCAGCCCTAGGCCGCCCACACCCGGGCCTGGGTCCTGGCCAGGCAGAAAGTGGGGAGGAAGGGAGGAGGAGGAGGAGGGGACAGGGGACAAAGGAAGAAACGTAAGCTGGCCGTCCACCCAACCGCCAACCTGAAACGCAAGGGCAGGCAGGGGGCCCAGGGCGGGGGGCCGGGGCAGAGCCGCCGCCTGGACCCAGCTGTTCTGTTCAGGGCACGTGGGGCGGGAGCGGAGTGGGCAGGGAGCGGGGGAGGCAGCCCAGTGGCCTGATTGACCAGCGTGGGGTCTTCTGGGCCCCGCCCCCTCCCCCCTCCCCCCCTCACTGGGCCCTAATGTGAGCCCCAAACAAAGCTGGAGGGGCGACGCCCTGGGGACTCCCTACGCATAGGTGCTGCTGGGTTCGTCATGGGGTTCCAGGCCTGGGCACCTCCTTCTGGCACTACACAGGCCACGGGCCTGAGACACAGGCAGCAGCCCCTCTAGGCAAATTTGCAGGCCCTCCAAAGGTGGGGGGCTCCCAGCCTTGCTGAGCCGGCGGAAGGTGGGGGGACCCGAGTGGAACCCCTTCCCCTCCGGCCCAGAGGCCCCATGTGGGGGCCCCAAGCTGAGCCTGCACAGAGCACAGCCCAGCTGCGCCGTTGCCTTCGGTGAGGGACCTGGTTCGGTGCCTCCCGACAGCCTTCACGCTTCGTCAGAGACACCCCAGGCCGGGATCCCCAGTGCCCAAGCCGGCAGGGCCACTTGACACCCCAAGCTCCAGTCCCGACCCCCAGGGCCTGCCCTCCGCCCGGGGAAGAGGCTTGGGTGAGCGGTCAGCGGAGGGGGGCTGGCGGGGTGGGGACGCCCAGGCCCCGTCTGCAGCGCCGTGACCAGGGAGACCTGGTCTAGACCCCAGCACAGGGCCAGACGCCCCCCGGCCCGGCCTCTGCCCCCGTGCGTGCACTGTGCGTGAGACAGAGGCGGGCAGGCGGAGAACCCCGGAAGGCACCTCTGCGTGGCCTGGATGCGGGGAGTCCCGGGAGAGGGGCCGGCAGGGGGGTGTCAGCACGGGCTCTCGCCGGCACTCCGAGCTGAGCAGGGCCCCACCCCACCCCTCTGGAGCACACCAGGAAGGAGAGCATGGACTTGGGGGGCCTTGAAACCACGCGGCAGAAGGAGGCCCCGGCCCCTGCACCGGCCCCGGTGCACCCCAAGTCTCCACAGAGAAGGGGCGCCCCCTCTCTCATCCACCGGAATCAGTGGGTGCCGGGCTGGGTGCCGCGGGACACTGGACAGCCTCTCAGGTCACCTTGTATGTGTGCCCTGCTCACCCCAGCAGACCCTCCAGCCGAGCCGGGCGGGCGCCCCAGGCCGACCCTGGGCTGGCCTCTAGTGGCATGTGATTTGGGGTGTCTGTGTCAAACAGGGGCCTGTGTCCCCACCCGAGGCCTGGCTGAGCAAGGGGAACCCGGGTTTGGGCTGGGGCACTGGGTGGGCAGACCCAGGTCAGACCTGGTCAGACCAAGGTCAGTGTGACCTCGGAACACAGGGGACCCTGGGAGGCCGAGGGGTGCACTTGGTCACCCCAAAGCAAGGCCCACAGAGGGCAGGGGTGCTCACGAAAAGGTGAGTCCTGTAGGGGCCTTTCACTCGCTGAAAAGGGGCCGATGGGCCAGAAGACACGGGGAAACTGAGGCAGGGCAGAGCTGTCACTGTGCGAGTCGGCTCAGCGGCCATTGCGAAGTCCCTCAGATGGGCAGCTTAAACCACCGACAGTTACCATCCCCAGTCCCGGAGGCCGGAGCCCGAGCTCCAGGTGTGGGCGGGGGGTTCCCCCGAGGCCTCCCTGCTGGGTGTGCGGACGGCGTCTCCTCCTGTGGCCCCTCGTGGTCGTCCCTCTGTGCATGTCTGTGTCCTGATCTCTGTTCATGAGGACACAGTCACAGGGAACTCGGGCCCACCCCCAGGGACCCCGTTTTTACCTTAATTATCTCTTTGAAGACCACATTTCAGCATACGGTCACATTTTGGGGTCCTGGGGGTCAGGACTCCAACATACGAATGTGGGGGAAGAAAGGATTCAGGCCAGGAAGCCACCCTTCCAAGATGTCCCCACAAAAGACCAGAGAGGCTGCCCGGGCATGGGAGGGGGAGGCAGGGTCACGTTCACAGAGCTTTGGGAAGTAGGGAGCTTGGCAGCTCCCCAAAGCGGTCTCGGTGCAGGGCCAGGGGGCGGGGGCAGCGGGCGAGGGCCCCTCTCTTCCAGGGGCTGGCGTGGTGGCCGAGGCCGGCAGTTAGGCCCAGGGCCGGGGGCGGAGGCCCCAGGGGCCGGGGTGGGATGACAGCGGCATTTCCTTCTCTGGATTGATGGATGGAGCTGGGGCTGAGCAGTTGGAAGCGCAGTGTGGGAAACAGCTTAGCCAGATCCGGATGAGAGGGAGAGGCCCTGGGGAGGGGCCCGGGGGGCTGCACGTGCAGGGATGGCCCCCTCCTCCCGCAGCCCCGGCCCTGGGAATCCAGACCCCTGGCCCACAGTCACGGCAGCGTCCCGGCCCGCGGGGGACCGGCAGGGGTCGGGGTGGACAGAGCGTGCCCAGGCCAAGCTGCTCCCAGCGGCCAGCTCCCGGCCCCACCATCTCGCTGCCTCCCCTAATTGTCACCGCATGAGCTTGGGGAGGGAAGTGAGTTAACGCACAAGTTTCCTCCAAAATAGCTCATCCACAAAGCCCAGATGGAAAACCCGCCTCCGCGGGCAATGATTTCGCGCTGGAAATATGCAGTGTGAGGGGTGAGCTAAAGGACAGGTCCTGGATGTTCCTAAAACACAGCCTGGTGTCCACGCACCACCACCCCGCCCTGAGGACCCTCACCTGCACACCCCTGGCTGCCCTGATGCTCAGTGCCCTGACACTCAGTGCCCTAGTGCTCAGTATCCTCACGCTCAGTGCCCTGACACTCAGTATCCTAACACTTATCACCCTGACGCTCAGTGCCCTGACACTCAGTGCCCTGACACTTAGCACCCTGACGCTCAGTGCCCTGACACTCAGTGCCCTAGTGCTCAGTATCCTCATGCTCAGTGCCCTGACGCTCGGCAGGCAGGAGGGTCCGGGCTGGTCGAAGTCCCAGGTGGGCTTGCTGCGCCCAGGCCGGCAGAGCCGCAGGGACTGGTGACCTCCAAGCCACAGTCCCCCCTCAGCTGCTCCTGCCCCTAGTCCTGCCACCACCGTGCTCTCCACCGGGACGGCACGCACACGTGGTCCTCTGTCACCGTCAGCGAGGTGGCCCACAGTGGCGGTGGCCCGGCCACAGCGCCCGGGGACCCAGGCTCCCAGTGCACGGAGGCCCTGCGTGCCCGAGCGGGCCGGCCTCGTGTCCTTCCGGCGTGGTCGGGAGGGCGAAGGGCTCTCAGAGACGTCCCCGGCCAGACCTGGAGTGGCACGGTCAGCGTGCTCACACGTCCTGGGAGGTCTCGGCCCTGCGGCCACATGTGCCCCACGGCGGGGCTGGAAGACGTGTCCCGAGATGGGTCCTCACTGACCCTCTTGGCGGCCGCCTCCCACCGCCAGGCCCGCGGCCTCTGCTCTCTGCCCGGCCCTTCTCCCTCCCCACAGGCGCCCCGGGTTTTGCAGGAGGGGCGGACCCTCTCCTTTTGAATGCACTCGCCCCCCACCCCCTTGTTCCAGGGTTCCTACAGGCACCTGGCTCTGTCCAGCCCTCTGCCCGCAGGGGGCTGTCAGCTGGTGGGAGAAAAGGCTCAAGGGGGATGGTCAGGTGCCAAGGCCGGCCCGCCCGCAGGGCCTGGGGAAGGAGGGAAAGGCGGGAAGGACAGCACCCACCCCCCCACTTCACTGCACGTCGATGGGCCGAGGGCTCCGCGGGCGGCCTGCAGCCCGCCCGAACCGGCCCCAAGCGTGCTGGGTGCTGGGCAGAGGGGCCTCGGCGGGGTGAAGACCAGAGCAGGCAGGTCCTGGCATGGACGGTGGGAGGGTCACCGTGACAAACACCCCATTTCTCGGGTCAGCCCCAAGGGGCCTGGGGTGCGGGGAGAAGCAGAAGCCCCCCTCGGCCACGAAGCAGCCGCGGACCTGCCCCAGCCTTTCCAGCTCCAAACCCCCGACGTGTGGCCTCAGCTTTCAGGAATGTCCTGTCCGTGGCGGGAGCTGCCAAGGAGGATGGACAGGGCCCAGGAGCGGGGCCCAGGCAGGTGGCCGGCGGCTCTGACACTTTCCTGGCCGAGGTCTGCGTCCCTGGCGGACGCCTCCGTGAGGCCGTGGTGGGCTCCCACGTCTGGGGGTGTGGGCGTGCCCGCGCCTCCGGCCCATCTGCTCGGCTCCCACCCGGGGGCCTGTGCCTCCACGTCTGAGGGATCAACTGCCAGAAGTTCTAGAAGGGCCAGGAACAAGCGCCATGGCTGGAGCAGGAAGGCCCTCGTTCTGACTGGAACCCGGGCTAGGAAAGCACCTCTGTGCCTAGAAAACACCAGGCCATTCTCGTCCGCTGGTCAAGCATACTCACTCAGCAAACATGTCTGCTGCGAGCCAGACCCCGCCTGGTCAAGGGCCCTCCCCGGCCGGGCGGACAGCAAGGTGGCTGGCGCGCACACCCCCCGCTCGGCCCCCTTTACCTGCACCCACGGGGGGGTCCGCCCCAGAGGGAGGCTGTGCCACCCCCCATTGCCACTCTCTCCCGGAGGCCCCTGGGGCCCGTGGGGGAGGGTAGCGGGCTGTTGCGGGTAGAGTGGTCCTTCTCCCTGGACAGTCAGACGGCGGGGTGGGGGTGCCTCAGAGATGGGACGAGCTTCTGGACCCGCCAGGTGGGGCCGGCGCTCGGGGTGGGGGACGGGGCGTGTTGGGGTGAGCGGGTCGGGGCAGCCCGGGCTGAGCCACCTATGGGTGGTCTTCTTGTGTCAGAGTGAAAGGGGGTGGCCGGGGGCCGCTAAAGAAAGTGGGGCCGGGAGGTTGGGGGGCACGGAGGTCCCAGAGTGCAGGGGATGTCCCCCGCAGGGTCGGGGAGCGGCAAGGGCCCAGAGGTCCCCAGCTTGCAGGAAGCATGTGGTGACTGGGACACCCCTCAAACCCATGGGGACCCCACTTGGTGCCCGAGGAGGCCCACGTGCCGCGGTGCGGACGGGGACCTCAGCGTGTGACTCCTGCGGGCAGAACCCAGCCCCCCGACACCAGGCCGCGGCCTCGCGGGGCCGGCTCAGCCCGGGTCCCCGCGGGGGTGATCGATTCTGGGGCCGTACAGCTCCGGCTTGGCTGCGGACACGACGCAAGGCCGCCCGACCCCCCGCCGCACGTGCCCCTCCAGCTGCGTGGACGTGGGGACATCGGCCCGGAGCGGCCCTCTGCGCCACGTCGCGGGGTGGCGGACGCCCTGACTCTGCGCCCCGGGCCCAGGACCATGACGCTCCCTCGCCGTGCGGGACCCAGAGTCCTGGGCACGTGGCCGGAGCTGGGCCACGAGACCCGTCTCCCGACCTTCGCTGGGACCGCTGAGGACGGAGCCGTCTTGCCACCGCGAAGCCCGTGTCCACTTCTTGGAACCCATGACCTCGCCGTGGGCAGCTTGAACAACAGAAGTTCCTTCTCCCCGCTCCGGAAGCCAGAGGCCCAAGACCAGGCTGTCGACGGGCTGAGCTCCCACCGGAGGCTCCAGGGCGTGGTCCTTCCTGACCGTCCCAGCTTCTGGGGGCCCCGTTGCTCCTGGGCTTGTGGGCGCAGCACCCCAGCCTCTGCTGGGTCACACGGCCCCTCCCTCCTCGACCTGTCTCACAAGGACACTGGTGCTCGGGGTTTAGGGCCCACCCAGGTGATCCGGGACAATCTCCTCTCGAGACCCTTAGAGCTGCAAAAGCCTGTTCCTAATAAGGCCACGTTCACAGGTTTGGGGGAGCAGGACACAGCCACGTGCTCCGAGGGCCGCCGTCAGCTCCCTGTAGGTGCTGCGGCCTGGGGACGAACAGCTGAAATCCAGACTGAATGAGCTTCAGGGGAGCTGCAGAGGCTTCGGGGGACACCGTCCTGGGACCCGCTAGAGCCGGTGGGAGGCAAGTTCCCGCCCGTGCAGCTAAGTCCTGCTGGGTCGCTGGGTCGGTCGCAGTGCGGGGAAGAAAAGGATGGAGGAGCTTCTGGGAAGAGGGTCCGGAGACACTGTCCAAGCCCTGACCAGGCCACGCCACCCTCGGACAGACAGCGGCCTCGGTCAGGTGGGAGTGACGTCCTACCTTTCGTCAGAACGAGGAGCTCTTCCGGCAGCCAGCCCAGCCGAGGCCCCAGGCTTCCGGGACACCGGCCTCAGTGGGAGCAGCTGCTTAATTCTGAGTTCGCCTGCTCGCCGGCCCCCGGCCTCGGAAGGTCCCTACTGGGCACAGCCAGCTTCTTCAGGCTGGGGCGGCCTGGCCCGCGGCCAGGTGTCCTCAGCCGCTCTGGGGCAGCCCCCAGGACTCCTCACTGGACCTGCCCCCAGAGCCCCCTCCGTCTGCAGCCCCACAGCCCCCTCTGTGTGTCCAGGGAGCCTGGTGCGGAGCGGGACGTCCCGGTTCTGACAGAGGTACAGCTGCCGGGTTGGGAACCCCCACCGGCCCCGGAGCGGGCCGAGCGGACTCCTCTCTGCGTCAGGCCGTGAGGGCGACCCCGCAGGCCCATCCTCCTGGCTCATGCTGCTCCGGCCCCGACACAGACTCTCTGCTTCAGGCTCCGTCACAGGCTGAGTTGTGTCCCACCCCCACCCTCAGACTCACACGGCGGGGCCCTAACCTCCCGGACCTCAGAGCATGACTTTTTTCGGAAGCGGGGTTGTGACGGAGACGGTTGGTGAGGCCCCACTGGAGCGGGGTGGCCCCTGATCCAATCTGCCTTAGAAGAGGAGGGACACAGGGGGAGATGGCCCTGAAGACCCAGACACAGAAAATCCAGTGTGTGAGGACGGGGCCAGAGGCCACAGTGACGCGTCCGCGAGCCGAGGGATGCCAAGAGCAGTGGGCCCCCGCGGAAGCTGGCGGGGGACCCCTTCCGAGCCTCAGAAAGAACCCGCCCCGCCGACTGCTGACTTCGGACTTCCGGCCCCAGGACTGGGAGGGAGTGAATTCCTGCTGACCCCACCACGGACCTGTGGCACTTAGCTGTGGCTCAGGCCCCGAGCTGGCCCACCCACGTCTCCGCCGTGGAGAGAGGGAACAGAGGCACGGCCCTCTGAACGGCGCGGCCCGTGGTCACACACAGCACCTGGGCTCATGTCCCTTGGGTCAGAAAGCAGTTACGTGGCCGCACCTAGCTGCAAGGGAGCCTGGTGGTTGTAACATCTAGTGTAGCATCTAGAAGCTTCTCACAGAACATTCCATGGGTGTGTGAAGTGGGGAGAAGAAAGTGGGGAGCAATGAGCCGTGTGTGGCACGAGGAGGTACAATAAACAGACGCTTGCGGTGTCCCCCTGAACGAACACCTGTCCCCCAGGCCCCCTCCCCCCGCCCGGGGCTCAGCACGGACGCCCACAGACGGAGGCCTGGAGGGTGGCCCCGGGCTGGGGGGTGGCAGCTCGGGGTCACCTGGCCCTCTGACGAGGAGGTGGGGGAGCGATCACACAGCTCACACACCGGCCTTTCGAGTGTCAGACGAGGACCTTTGGGTTTAGTGCGAGCTCGCAGGGTATTAGCGGGAATGGGCGCCGTGGGCCGAGGGAGCACTGGGCCCTGGGGTGTGGCAAGGGGCAGGGCAGGGCCGAGTGGGGCTGCTGGGCCCAGGGACCAGGCCTGTCCACGCACAGAGGGAAGGGCAGGTTCTAAGCGGGAGCAAAGGTGGAGCCCAAGGGTCGGGAGGCGTCGGATGGCCCCGCCAGGTCATGCCCAGGCACAGGGGGCTCGGCACCCACGCGACAGCCGCGTTCGGGGGGCGGGCAGTGCCGGGCACAGGAGCAGTGGCCGCAGCATGCTGACCCGACGCCACTTCCCGGGAGCTGGGGGGCGGGGGGGGCCGGGCACCACGTGGCCGCCACCAGCTCCTCTGTGCGCCGGGCCCGCGGGGTGGTGCTCCGAAGGCAGACGCACAGGCCGGCACAGCACGGAGGCCGGGGAGGCGCAGGGGCTGGCCGGGACCCCAGGAGGTGGCCCGGCTCCCCCCAGGGACACCTGCCTCTGCAGGGATGGCTTCTGGGGTGCAGGGCACCTCCAAAGCCAGAGTGGCTGAGGGATGCTGGGAGATGTGGCTGGCCACCGCAGGAAGGGAGGGAAGGACACAGATGTCTCTAATTTGAGAGGTGAGTGCCGGGCGGGGCTCAGTAACCAGGCGGGAGGCGGGTGGGGTGGGGGCTGGTCCTGGCGGGGAGGCTGGTAGGTAGCTGGGGGGGGGCGTCAGTCCTGCGGAAGGGGGAGGGAGAGGAAGGAGAGCCTCGCTCATGGAGGCAGAAGGGGTTGTCCCGTCTCGAAGCTGGCTGCTTTGGGGGAGGGTGGCGGAGAGTGAGTGTTGGGGTGCTGAGGCCAGGAAAGCCATCCCTGAGACAGGCAGGCCCAGGGCGGCTGGGCCAGGGGCTGCGGGGGAGCTACCGGGGCCAAGGCTGCGGTGGTCACTCCTCTGGCCTGGGAGCGAGGGCACAGTGCCTGGGATGGCCCTGTGCAGAGGAGCACGTGGGGTGACAGCAGCCAACACTCGCCCCCACCGCCAGAGTCCTGCAGGGCCCACCCCGGCCTCCGTCCCCCGTCCCCGGCCTCTGTCCCCTCGAATGTCCCGCAGCCCGTGACAGTAGCTCGGCTCCACCTTGAGTCCTTCATTCCTCCCTGTGCTAAGCCACGCCTGCCCCTCCCCCCGACCCCGCGAGCCCTGGGCTGTGCCCCTGCCCTGCCCTGCCTCCCGTCCGGACTCGGTGACGCTCCGAGGAGACCGTTGACTCTCCCAGCCTTCCACATGTTCCATTCCAGGTGGCACGTCCTGGGGCGCTGGAAGCCCAGGGCAGCCCGTGTCCACAGCCTCATCTCCTACGGAGCCTCCGTGGGACCCCGGGCACCCCGTCTGGAGCTCCACGGAGCCCTCCGCAGCTCATCAGTGACGTCGGTGAGGGGCCAAAGTGTCACCCTGCACCTGCCTGGCCACAGCTTCAAAGATGCCCCCTGCACACCCCACCTCGCCCCGGGGGGTAGTTAGGGAGCCTGCGGACAGATACCCACCCAATCGCCCCCGCCCCTAAGCTGAAGGACTGCGATGCCCTCGAGCGTCACTGTCACCAGCGAGCACTTCCTTTCAGCTCCCGAAAGCCGCAGCACGGTCCGCGGATGGGCGGTGCGTTGGGGTGGACTTGCCCAGGGGCCAGGCTCCGGGAGGGGTGCACACGCCCCCCAGGACACGCACCGCGGATGCAGTCTATGGGTTCTCCCGGGCTTGGTGACAGGGCTGGACCAGCCTGGGGCACAGGTGCCAGGAAGCAGCCCCGGGGCCCACGGCAGGGTGAGGGCGCAGATGGAGGCGCCAGTGGGGCGAGCTCCCTGCGGCGTCAGCGGGCAGAGACACCGGAGGCGGCCCCACTCTGGCAGAAGGGCCCCCCGGGCTGCCGCGCCAGCCAGCTCCCCATCTTGCTCCAGGGTGCGGTGGTGAGACACGAGTCAAGTCTCGTGGGGTGCAGAGGCCCACAGCGCAGGGGCAAGGGTGCACGGGGAGAAAGAGGGTTTTCCCCGGGGCAGCCCACCCTGGCCTGGTCACGTCTGCAGGCTCTGGGACCAGGCCCAGCTCATGCTGGTGCCGACCCACTCCTGGGTCACAGCACCTAGCCACCCACTATTTCCACAGCCAGCCCGGACCAGACCTGACCCCGGGGGTCCCCAAAGCTAAGCCTGCAGTACAGAGCACTAAAGGCTCTCCATTGGGGTGGCCTCTGCAGAGGATGGATCTGCATTTTGTCCCACAGAGATGCAAATGCCCCATCAGTATGCAAATAGCTAAGGCTCACCTCTCGGCAAAAGCTCCCCAGGGAATCGGTGAACCTGAGCTGCCCCGACACCCTGAGGAGCAGTCACAGCGGGAGCAAGATTCCCGCTGGGAGCCCAAGTTCAGGGACCCCACCAATAGCTGGGCTCCCATGTCCCCGGGACCAAAAGGAGGGTGACAATGGGTAGTTAGAGGCACGAGGGGCCCCATATCTGGGGAGGCTGTCGCTGACAGCCCTGGATGGAGGGCCAGGAACAAGAGTCCAGGACCAGGAAGGAACGGTCCTGACGAGGCCTCGGACGGCACAGGGCCCCGAGCAGCCTTGTCGAGTGCGGGAGGTTCACGGAGTCCTCCTGACTGCGCGGGGCTCCGCCGTTCCCCGCACGTGCCCACGCGGCTGCGGGCGCAGAGGCAGCAGCGTCCACAAGGGGGCAGCACGGACTCTCACCGCCTCCCGGCGCTAATGCTGGGGTTCACCCGCCCCGTGTCCCGGGTCCATAAGCCAAATGGCCCAGGTTCGCCCGTGCAATGTAAGGATGGAGAAGGAGCCACAGGCTGAACGTGACGAGCTCGGGGGAGGCCAGCGGGGCGGGCCCTGAATGCAGGATCCGAGCATGCAAAGTCCTCCTCAGAGCCGGTCACGGAGGCCATCGGGTCCTCAGCCTGCAGCTTCCTTGACAAAGGTCACACTTTACCTAAGTGAGCTTCTCTGGTTTTTTTCTTTCCTTTTTTTCTTTTCTTTCTTTTTTTTTTTTTTTTTTACATCTAAGGTGATAGACCTTTGGAATGTCAGGGTGCTCTCCTTTTCCGGACTCCCCAGGGTGCAGCACCCGTCACGGTTACCTGGCTCCCCACAGACCATCTCCCTGTGCGGTGTTTACTGTCTCGCACCCACCCAGGAAAGAGTACGTCTCGGGCGCTTCTTATCAGCCTCAGAGGCTCCCCCTTTGCTTTCTCCGCCCCTAATCTACCCACATCGGGTTTCATAAAACCTTCCTTACGTGTCCTCCTTTGATTCTAATGCATAAAATAAGCTGGAAAAACAGTCATTCTCCAGAGCATTCGCAATCTCTTACAATTTTGCTTCCTGGCAATTGTCATCAACAAATGTCCCGGATCCGCCCAGGCCTGATACCACGGTGGTCCACGAGAGTCACCAGGGAGTGGGGCGCTCAGTCACTGAAGCCACCCCAAATGCCAGATTGAGCCATATTCGTTGCCCCATGGGTCCCCCTCTGAGGCCGTCACCGCTGTGCGGTGGGATTCACATCGCGTCTCTCACTCGTGATAAATGTGGTGCGTGCCGTCAAGTGCTGGGGACGGCGCATCCAGCCCCGCGCACCGGCCCGACGGAGGACAGCTTCTCCCCAAAGTCTGGGCACCAAAGAGAAGGCTGGGCAACTCAGGCCCCCAGAGGACCAGGCATTAACATCCCCATTCACAGGTGTTTGAGATGCTAAGATGTGGGCGTGTCTCATCCTCTGGCTTCAGCTGCTGCGAGAGCTCCTGCTGCTTGCCCAGCACAGCCAGCAGTGTGGGTGCGGGAGACACCCCGTGTCCTGGGGGTGCTCGGAGGCGGGGATCCCAATGGGCCGAGTGTGCGCTGTGGCCGGGGTCGAGCCCGCCGCAGCGCGTCTGGGGTCAGTGCACTGGGGTCCGTGCGCGAAGGTGCATTTCGTGACCCGAGTGTCCGGGTCCCGCACGCTGCTGGGAGCGGAATCCCAACCACATCCCAGGGTTATGTCCCCTGTCGCCAAGGCCAGAAATACGAAGTGGTCCTGGGAACCCAAGGGCTCTGCGTCCTGGGATGATGAGGACCTGATGGGGAGCCTGAGGGACAGGGAGCCCAAGCTTTAGGGGATCCTGCCACGCTAGGCTGTGGCAGCACCGGGTCCTGGGGGCTGCTTGGCCAAGCGAAGAACGTTTTGGGGTCACCCCTCTTGGTCTTGTACCGATGTCCTCGGGCCCTCCGTACCCCCCGAATAATGCCGAGTCTGTTGTAGTTTTGGAGACAGCAGTGTCCGCGAGGTGGCAGTGTGGAACCGCACATCACCGCCGCGGCGACCGAGGGTTCGCCCGCGCAGCGTCCCGGGTCTGCCCCAAGTCCCGGGTTACTCGCCCAAAGTCCTGGGTCACTCGTGCAATGTCCTGGGTACAATGGTTCATGTCCCAGGTTCACTCATGCAATGTCCCGGGGCCACTGGTCCCATATCGTGGGTTCACTCACGCAACGTCCCGGGTCCACGGGACCGTGTTCTGGGCACTCCACGCAACGTCCCGGGTCCGCACACGCGTGATACCACACTGGTCCGCAAGGGTCATCGGGGAGATGGGGAGCTTCCCAGAGACGACTGGAGTCACTTTGCACTGTACAGTGAAAGTTGGGGAACAAGAGAGAAACTTGGGCCCATGAGGGTTCCCCATGCTTGGGTGATACAGCGCTCAGCCTCAGGGAAAACCTTATCACGGGACTTCGGGGCGTGGGTTCTTGGGGCCGCCTTGCCAAGTACAGGGGGATTCGGGGTCCTGCCCCTTGCATTGGGCACCGACCCTGAGCTGATCGCAGTCAGAACGGTGCTGGGAAGTTGTGGATGTGGATGCAGCTGCGGCCGCGAGGTGGCAGCCCGGGCTCACACATTGCCGCTCGAGTTGCCGAAGCTGGGGTTCAACTGCCCCACGCTCGGGTCCACCCGGGCCTGATACCACGGTGGTCCACGCGGGACACCAGGGACGTGGGGCGCTCACTCACTGAAGCCACCCCAAATGCCAGATTGAGCCATATTCGTTGCCCATGGGTCCCCTCTGAGGCCGTCACCGCTGTGCGGTGGGATTCACCTCGCGTCTCGCACTCGTGATAAAGGCGGCGCGTGCCGCCAAGTGCTGGGGACGGCGCATCCAGCCCGTGCACCGGCCCGACCGAGGACGGTTTCTCCCCCAAAGTCTGGGCACCAAAGAGAGGACTGGGCAACTCAGGCCCCCGGGGGACCAGGCATTAACATCCCCATTCACAGGTGTTTGAGATGCTAAGATGAGGGCGTGTCTCATCCTCTGGCTTCAGCTGCTGCGAGAGCTCCTGCTGCTTGCCCCAGCACAGCCAGCAGTGTGGGTGCGGGAGACACCCCGTGTCCTGGGGGTGCTCGGAGGCGGGGATCCCAATGGGCCGAGTGTGCGCTGTGGCCGGGTCGAGCCCGCTGCAGCGTGTCTGGGGTCAGTGCACTGGGGTCCGTGCGCGCAGTGCATTTCGTGACCCGAGTGTCCGGGTCCCCATCGCTGCTGGGAGCGGAATCCCAGCCACACCCAGGGTTATGTCCCCCTGTCGCCAAGGCCAGAAATACGAAGTGGTCCTGGGAATCCAAGGGCTCTGCGTCTTGGGATGATGAGGACCTGACGGGGAGCCTGAGGGACAGGGAGCCCAACTCTAGCGGGATCCTGCCATGCTAGGCTGTGGCAGCACCGGGTCCTGGGGGCTGCTTTGGCCAGAGTGAAGAACGTTTTGGGGTCACCCCTCTTGGTCTTGTACCGATGTCCTCGGGCCCTCCGTACCCCCGATAATGCTGAGTCTGTTGTAGTTTTGGAGACAGCAGTGTCCGCGAGGTGGCAGTGTGGAACCGCACATCACCGCCCGAGGCGACCGAGGGTTCGCCCGAGGAGACCGAGGGTTCGCCCGTGCAGCGTCCCGGGTCTGCCCGCCCAATGTCCTGGGTCACTCGTTCAATGTTCCACTTCACTCGCCCAAAGTACCAGTCATTCGTGCAACGTCCCGGGTCCATTAGAACCATGTCCCAAGTTCCTTTGCAAATGTCCCGATACACTGGTCCAATGTCCCAGGTTTGCTCGTGCAATGTCCTGGGACCATGGGACCCGTGTTCTGTGCACACAACGCAACATCCCGGGTCCGCACACGCATGATACCACCACTGGTCCTGCAAGGGTCATCGGGGAGATGGGGAGCTTCCCAGAGACGACTGGAGTCACTTTGCACTGTACAGTGAAAGTTGGGGAACAAGAGAGAAACTTGGGCCCATGAGGGTTCCCCATGCTTGGGTGATACAGCGCTCAGCCTCAGGGAAAACCTTATCACGGGACTTCGGGGGCGTGGGTTCTTGGGGCCGCCTTGCCAAGTACAGGGGGATTCGGGGTCCTGCCCCTTGCATTGGGCACCGACCCTGAGCTGATCGCAGTCAGAACGGTGCCGGGAAGTTGTGGATGTGGATGCAGCTGCGGCCGCGAGGTGGCAGCCCGGGCTCACACATTGCCGCTCGAGTTGCCGAAGCTGGGGTTCAACTGCCCCACGCTCGGGTCCACCCGGGCCTGATACCACGGTGGTCCACGCGGGACACCAGGGACGTGGGGCGCTCACTCACTGAAGCCACCCCAAATGCCAGATTGAGCCATATTCGTTGCCCCATGGGTCCCCCTCTGAGGCCGTCACCGCTGTGCGGTGGGATTCACCTCGCGTCTCGCACTCGTGATAAAGGCGGCGCGTGCCGCCAAGTGCTGGGGACGGCGCATCCAGCCCGTGCACCGGCCCGACCGAGGACGGTTTCTCCCCCAAAGTCTGGGCACCAAAGAGAGGACTGGGCAACTCAGGCCCCCGGGGGACCAGGCATTAACATCCCCATTCACAGGTGTTTGAGATGCTAAGATGAGGGCGTGTCTCATCCTCTGGCTTCAGCTGCTGCGAGAGCTCCTGCTGCTTGCCCCAGCACAGCCAGCAGTGTGGGTGCGGGAGACACCCCGTGTCCTGGGGGTGCTCGGAGGAGGGATCCCAATGGGCCGAGTGTGCGCTGTGGCCAGGGTCGAGCCCGCTGCAGCGCGTCTGGGGTCAGTGCATCTGGGTCCGTGCGCGAAGGTGCATTTCGTGACCCAGTGTCCGGGTCCCACACGCTGCTGGGAGCGAATCCCAACCACATCCCAGGGTTATGTCCCCCTGTCGCCAAGGCCAGAAATACGAAGTGGTCCTGGGAATCCAAGGGCTCTGCGTCCTGGGATGATGAGGACCTGACTGGGAGCTTGAGGGACAGGGAGCCCAACTCTAGCGGGATCCTGCCACGCTAGGCTGTGGCAGCACCGGGTCCAGGGGGCTGCTTGGCCAAGCGAAGAACGTTTTGGGGTCACCCCTCTTGGTCTTGTACCGATGTCCTCGGGCCCTCCATACCCCCGATAATGCCAGTCTGTTGTAGTTTTGGAGACAGCAGTGTCCGCGAGGTGGCAGTGTGGAACCGCACATCACCGCCCGCGGCGACCGAGGGTTCGCCCGCGCAGCGTCCCGGTTCTGCCTGCCAAGTCCCGGGTTACTCGCCCAAAGTCCTGGGTCACTCGTGCAATGTCCTGGGTACAATGGTTCATGTCCCAGGTTCACTCATACAATGTCCCGGGGCCACTGGTCCCATATCGTGGGTTCACTCACGCAACGTCCCGGGTCCACGGGACCCGTGTTCTGGGCACTCCACGCAACGTCCCGGGTCCGCACACGCGTGATACCACGGGTCCGCAAGGGTCATCGGGGAGATGGGGAGCTTCCCAGAGACGACTGGAGTCACTTTGCACTGTACAGTGAAAGTTGGGGAACAAGAGAGAAACTTGGGCCCATGAGGGTTCCCCATGCTTGGGTGATACAGCGCTCAGCCTCAGGGAAAACCTTATCACGGGACTTCGGGGCGTGGGGTCTTGGGGCCGCCTTGCCAAGTACAGGGGGCTTTGGGGTCCTGCCCCTTGCATTGGGCACCGACCCTGAGCTGATCGCAGTCAGAACGGTGCCGGGAAGTTGTGGATGTGGATGCAGCTGCGGCCGCGAGGTGGCAGCCCGGGCTCACACATTGCCGCTCGAGTTGCCGAAGCTGGGGTTCAACTGCCCCACGCTCGGGTCCACCCGGGCCTGATACCACGGTGGTCCACGCGGGACACCAGGGAGTGGGGCGCTCACTCACTGAAGCCACCCCAAATGCCAGATTGAGCCATATTCGTTGCCCCATGGGTCCCCCTCTGAGGCCGTC
Source organism: Eonycteris spelaea (assembly GCA_003508835.1). Taxonomy (NCBI): domain Eukaryota; kingdom Metazoa; phylum Chordata; class Mammalia; order Chiroptera; family Pteropodidae; genus Eonycteris; species Eonycteris spelaea. The sequence continues at coordinate 16,204 of PUFA01000423.1, forward strand.
ACCGCTGTGCGGTGGGATTCACCTCGCGTCTCGCACTCGTGATAAAGGCGGCGCGTGCCGCCAAGTGCTGGGGACGGCGCATCCAGCCCCGTGCACCGGCCCGACCGAGGACGGTTTCTCCCCCAAAGTCTGGGCACCAAAGAGAGGACTGGGCAACTCAGGCCCCCGGGGGACCAGGCATTAACATCCCCATTCACAGGTGTTTGAGATGCTAAGATGAGGGCGTGTCTCATCCTCTGGCTTCAGCTGCTGCGAGAGCTCCTGCTGCTTGCCCCAGCACAGCCAGCAGTGTGGGTGCGGGAGACACCCCGTGTCCTGGGGTGCTCGGAGGCGGGATCCCAATGGGCCGAGTGTGCGCTGTGGCCAGGGTCGAGCCCGCTGCAGCGTGTCTGGGGTCAGTGCATCTGGGCTCCGTGCGCGAAGGTGCATTTCGGTGACCCAAGTGTCCGGTCCCGCATGCCCCTGGGAGCAGAATCCCAGCCGCAACCCAGGGTTATGTCCCCCTGTCGCCAAGGCCAGAAATACGAAGTGGTTCTGGGAATCCAAGGGCTCTGTGTCCTGGGATGATGAGGACCTGACGGGGAGCCTGAGGGACAGGGAACCCAAGCTCTAGCGGGATCCTGCCACGCTAGGCTGTGGCAGCACCGGGTCCTGGGGGCTGCTTTGCCGAGTGAAGAACGTTTTGGGGTCACCCCTCTTGGTCTTGTACCGATGTCCTCGGGCCCTCCGTACCCCCGATAATGCCGAGTCTGTTGTAGTTTTGGAGACAGCAGTGTCCGCGAGGTGGCAGTGTGGAACCGCACATCACCGCCCGAGGCGACCGAGGGTTCGCCCGCAGCGTCCCGGGTCTGCCCACCCCAAGTCCCCGGTTTGCTCCTCAACTGCCCGGGTCTGCCTGCCCAACGTCCCGAGTCTGCTCTCCCAATGTTCCGGGTTCCCGCATCGACGTCCTGAGTCTTTTCACCCAACGCCCGAGTCTGCCCGCCCAACGTCCCAGTCACTCGCGCAATGTCCCAATCACTCGCGGGTTTGTTGGCCTAACGTCCCGGGTCCACCCTGGCCTGATACCGCTGTGGACCATGAGATGCACCAAGGAAACAGGGTGCTCGTCTGAGCCACCCGAACTTTCGCCTCAGACTTTATCGTTGAAGTGGGAAAGATGAGGGAATTCTTGGGGCAACAAGGTCCCGATACTTGGATGACGGGGCACTCAGCCTCGGACAGCACCCTTTCCCTCACGGCCTTAGTATCACAGGGCCTGGGGGACTGCTTTGCTGAGCACGGGGTCATTTGGGGGTCCTCCCCCTTATATTTGGTGCTGATCCGGGAGCTGATCGCAGCTCTGAACGTGACCGGTCGGTTTTGGGTGCGGAGACCATCGTGGCCGCGAGGTGGCAGTCCTGACTCACTTGTTACCGCCCCGCTGGCGGCGCTGAGGTGGGGTCTGCTTCTGGCCAGTTATCGGGGTGCCTCATATTAATTTGGGGGGCCTCCCAAGCTAAGTCTGGCGTTTTCCACTGAAAATCATGGTTCACCCATGACAAAGACTGGGCGTCGATTTAGGCTGGGTGTCACCCCACAGTTCGTTGTGGGGTCCATGGAGCAGAGGGTCTGCCTGAGGCTCTTTAGAGGTGCCCTAGTCCTGCTGAACTCTCGGTCCCTTGCCTAAACGTGACACTCCCCACGATGCCAACACCCTAAACATGGGGACAAACCATACAGACCCATCCAAGCCTCCCCTAATAAGGCTGAGTAGGTCACTCAGGGGACAAGATGTCACGAGCACGGGGATCTCTTAGTTCTCGGGTCTTTGTTCTGTTCCTGAATCACGGAGCCACCGGCGGGCGGATCGGGCAGTGGGGACGGAGCCGTGAGGCTGCACGGGGAATCACAGAGTGCGCCCACGAGCTAGGGAGCGCGGCCAGCTTCCTGCGCTCAGATTATGGGGACCTTGGTGGTAGGGGGACCCAGGGTCCCTGGCAACAATGAGGAGCCTGCCCTGTGGAAACAGCTGTGGCCGTCAGCGGCCACCACCTACCAGACAGCACTCACGCTGGGAACTGGCCGTCCACTCTGGCCCGCGGAGAGGCCAGGCGCTTCCCTCAGCCAGCCCGAGCTCCGACCCCAACCCACCCCACACAGCTGTCTCCCGTGGACCCGACAACCCCGGGGCGAAAATGTTCTCTCAGCCATGGAGGTGACAAAGGCGATTCCTAGTGCTCCCCGAGTCTTTGGACCCAGCCATCACCCACCCCCGGGCGCAGCGCGCACCTAGTCCGGGCGGGCGGGGAGCAGCGTGCGTGGTCTGCCCTGAGGGGACCCCACTGTTCCAACCAGAGGGAGGGGGACGTTCGGGAACAATGCCAGGCCCTGTTTACGGCTGCCAAAGGAGGGGTGCGGGGAAGGCGGTCTTTGGAGAATTCTGGATGGGGTGAGGAACGTGCGCTGGACCGTCCCAGTCGGAGGTGGGCCTGGCGGTGGTCCCAAGCACGGTCCCCGTGCTGATTGGCTGGCAGAGCATGGGCGGGAATTCTGGGCGGGGCCACCCCAGTTAGAAAAAGCCCGGGCTAGGGCCGGGGAGCAGGGCGTGGGTGGGGTGGGGGACAGGATGGGGAAGCCCGGGGGAAACTGGGGAAGTGGGGGAGCCGAGGGGTAACCAGGGAAGCTGGGGTGCGGGGGAAACCGGGGGAAGATGGGGTACAGGGGTTCAGGGAAGCTTGCGTGGGCCAAGGATCACCTTGGAAAACTGGAGTCTGGCAGGAGTGGCAAAGGGTGGACGGACGGCTCGGGCTGGGCGGGCGGGCACCTGGGAGCCTGAACATGGGCTCCCAGGTGTCCTGGTAGCAGGGCGACATCTGGGAGGAGTGTGAAGGGCCCGAGCTAGGGGTACGGAAGGCAGAGGGGGGAGCCAGACATTCATCCCGGTCAATCTTGGTTTCAGGACGTGGCGGCTGGTGGACAAGGGGAGCTGGAGAAGGGTTCGCCCGGGCCTGGGGCAGTGGCGGAGTAGCTGGCAGCCAGAGACAAGAGGACAGCGTTCTGCCGGGCCAGGTGAGTCCCCTTCTCCTGCCGGACCTTGCTTCACTGGCCTTCTGCCAAAAGGAGGCTTGGGGAGCAAGGACCGGCGAGGAGAAGGGGCTGACCTCCCGGCAGAACAACAGGGCGAGGGCAGAGTGGTCAGCACAGGTGACATCGTCTCAGGGGGAGCTGAGACTGAGCAAGCTGGGGGGCCGCAGGCTCGTCCCAGGTGGAAAGAGCACTTTGAGATGGCAGGGCAGGACACGAGACAGGGCTGCCAGTGAGGGAGACACAGGAGGCCGCAGAAGTCCAACATCTGCGAGGGCATTCCAGGCCCGGGTCACACAGGAGGTGGGGACTCAGGACACAGCAGGGTCCCCAGCCGCCACCACATCCCACCACCGTAATTCACTTAGCAGAAGGTTCAGGAGCGGCTCCCGCCGGGCCCCCCGGGCCCGTGCGGAGCCTCGAGGGCAGGAGAGCGAGACAGAAGGCGCAGTGCGCGGGGCGACCCGCAGCAGGGTACCACCTGGAGGCGGCGGCGGCCTCAGGTCCTGGGCTCCAGAGATTTCAGCAGCAAGGAGGCTGCTGTGGGCCCAGCCTGAGGATGCGCCGCTCCCATGTGGCACTGCGGCCTGGCGACCATGCGGGAAGGCGCGGTGTCCTTGACGACACCGCTGCCCGCACCGCATGGCCGCCAGGGTGGCGTGAGAGACAGCACAGCATCCAGGGGAGCCAAGGGCACAGGCGGGAACCAGATTAGGCGAGGCGGGCGGGGCAGAGTGAGTGAGAACTCATGGGGGGGGGAAGTTGGGCGCAGACAGGGGTGGGGAGCTGCAAGCTGGCGGCAGCGAGGCGGGGCACTGGACTCCGGAGCCCGTGGCCAAGGCGGGCCAGCGCGGGCCGTGACGGAGCAGGGATCGGTGCCTCTGTGCTGGACTGGAGACCAGGTGAGTGTCCAGCCCTCCCGCCGGCCTGACCCCGCCCGTGGCCGCCGCCCTCTGTCTAACCAGGGTCTTCTCTGTTCTCTCCCAGCCAGGTCTCCAGTCGGGGTGACGTGCGTGCCAGCCACCGAAGGCCGGACACCAGGACGTGCGGAGAGGGACATGACATGGTCTGGTGTGACGGCGAGGACAGGAGCGATGCTGTCCGGCCTTCCTGGTGAGTGCGGGTCCATGGCAGGGCGCCCCAGGCCAGCTGAGGGGCACCGTGTCCCCCTGACTGGCTTCCTCCCCTGCAGAACACCCTGGGCTGGCCCCGCGGGGAGCAGAGCACGCAGCGGGTCTCTGTCCCTTCGCCTTCCTGAAGGAGCCACTGCACGGCCGCTGTTCTCTGGACCTCTAGAACCCTCAAAACGACAAGGTGAGGGGCCCCCGCCGCCCACAGAGTGCGGGGGGGGACCTTTGTTCACCCACTCTCTGCCCAAGTGCAGGGGGGGGGAGGACCTTTGTTCCTTCCACCCGCTCTCTGCCCACAGAAATGGTGCTGTCCAGCTCATGCCTGGGCCTTGGGACCCGGACTTCTTCAAGTCCTTCTAGCTCTGACTCAAGAAGATGCTGCATTCAGAACCACTGCACCACCAACTCAGGACGGCTCTGGAAGGTGAGCACAGCGCCTTCCAGAAGCTGCCCACCCGCCCCGCCCCGCCCTGCCCCGCCCCCCGCCTCATGGCCTGTTGCTCTCTGCTCCCTACAGGTGAAGCGAAGGAAGGAGACCCGCCTGACGCCAACATCAGCGCAGCGAGCAGCCCCCGCGGCAGCACCCGCCCCCCGCCAGCCACACCATCTTGGCAGCCCCCCGCCCCCGCAGCGCCCCCTCACCACCGCACTCCCCCCTCCTCTTCCTATTCAGCCTTTCCTCTCTCTGTTTTTTCACGTCTTTCTTTCTTTCTCTCTTTTACCCTTTGCTCAGGAGACTCGAAGCAGCCGTGACTCTGTTTCCCCCATTCCCCCTGAATTCAATTTGCACTATAAGTCGTTTGCACTGGTTTGGAGTCTCGGCCAGCCTCGAGTCCCTGGGCGCGTGCGTGAGCCAACTGCCGAGTGCCCGGCCGCCTACGGCCTGCGCCGCGCCCGTGCCCCCACCATCCATCTCTGGGGGCGACTGGGCGCGGCCCCGAGTGTGTGGGGCCCCGCCCCCCCTTGCCTAGTCTGGAAGCTCCAAACACCAGGAGCACCCTTCAAACATCCATTGTATCTCGCCTGTTCCCCTCCTCACCAGGGTCTCACCAGAGGCCCTGGCCTCATTAATAAATACAGTTACAGCCACTGGTCTCACACGTTCCTGAGGGGGCGCCGTGGCGGGGGGGCCGGGGAGGGGAGTGGGGAACATGACGGGGGGACATGAGCGGGAGATGGGGATGGGGGAACATGAAACGGCATATGAGACGAGGGGATCATGAAGGGGGAGGTGGGACATGAAGAAGCATATGGGGTGGGGTGAACATGAGGGGGAGGTGGGGAGGGGGACAGGAAGGGGGATGGGACGTGAAGAGGCATATGGGATGGGGGATATGAGGGGGGATGAAGGGATTGCAGGGTGGGGTGGGCGGTGGGAGGGCCTATGACATGGCGAGGGGCCTGACAGGGGGACCAGGGAGGGAGGCTGTGGGAGCAGGGGTCCCTGCAGAGACGGGGTGGGGGGTGCTGGGGCTGGGAATATTGAAGGAACCTCTCAGCCATAGAGAGGGGTTGGGCCCCACTGAAGTCCCGCTGAGCTTAATCCTGCTATACAGAGGGCTCCCTGGACCCCAGACCCTAAAGGCCTGGCACAGGGTGTCAGCGATGGACTCATCCTAGGGAGGGGGCCTGATGCGGGTGGGGGGACCCATGGCCCAGGCCAGCGGCGTGTGGGCTTGGGCCAGGGCCAGGCCTCTCCTTGCCAGCCCTAAGGGGACACAGAGCCTCCCTTCCCGCTCACGCTCTGTGGTGGGGCGGGGGTGGGGGTAGTGCAGGCAACAGACAATAGATGTGAGATTCTGCTGTTTCATAGCCAGGTGACAGCCCAGCAGAGGTGAAGGGCGGTGGGCAGGGGCGATGGCGGGTGGCTAGAGAGGAGTTGAGGGAAGTGGGGGACAAACAGACCGGAGGAAGGTCCAGGGTGGCGAGGTAGGTGAGGGGTCTGGGACTTGCCACCGTGGCCCCGGGCTGAGCCCTGCTGAAAGCTGTCGTGCGGTCACAGCGGGCGTCAGTGCAGCCCCCTCCCGGGGTCGTAGATGTCCCCATAGAGGGAAGCAGCACATGGCAGCCCGACCCCTGTTGGGCGGGCAGCACCCCTCTGCCTCTGAGCCCCCTGCCTCCCAGGCCCTGGGCCCCCACACTCCACAGGAGGAAGCAGCTGTTGAGAGAGGGCCTGGGGTCCGGGCCCCTCCCAGCACTCAGAGTCAGGAAATGCCTCGTGGCAGATAAAGACCAGACGGCAAAGGCCTGAGAAACCCACCCAGAGTCCCCACATTTCCATGTGTCGGCCCCCTCGGCCCCCGCCCTCTGCCTCAGGTTGAGGAGGACGGGGACATCCGGAGGGTGCTGCAGAGTGTTTGGGCAGAGGCATGTCTGCGGGGCCTCTCGCTGGCGCCCTCGGGTCCCCCACCGTCCCCCACCGTCCCCCAGAGGCTCTCACAGGCGCCAGGCAGTGCTCATGGGCTCACCCAAGTGGGCTCTGCCGGGGGCAAGGGGACCCATCCATTAGCCGTCAAGAGCCGGAGCTGTAAAGGGCCTTTATTACAAACATCCGCCCTCCTGAGCTCTGCGGAGGGGCCTCACAGATGAAAGCGGCTGCCGGGGTGCAGGGTCGGCCGCGTGGCACCGGCAGAGGGGGGCTGCCCTGGAAGCCTCTCCTGGGAACACAGGACCGCCCGCTTCCGTGGGAAAGGGGGCCCCAGGAAAGGGTGGGCAGCCCCAGGGTCCCGGGCTCAGCAGCCCATTCCTGAGTGGGGGCTGTGGCCTCTCCTGGCCCCCACTTCCACTGTGGGGCCCCACCTGGGGGCCTGAGGCCCTTTCAGGAACACGTGCATCTGGCCTGGAATGTGGGCGGGCGGGGCGGCCGCTCCCACACTTACGGGGGGAATGCGAGGCCCCCTGAGCGCCCCCCGTTCTGCCCGCTGTGAACGCATGGGGGGGGTCTCCACGGGGTGTGCTTTGCAGTTTTCTGCTTTTAGGGCTGGTTCCAGGCGGTGCCAGCAGGCGGGGGCCTGGGGCCTGGAGGGGCCCGGGAGAGGTGTGGGGCGGCTGTGGGGCGGCCTGTGGGGCTGCAGGCAGGTGGGGCAAGAAGCCACAGGCCAAGGCCTGCAAACAGGCCCCGAGCCCCAGCCTCGCCCTGGGCTGGGAAAGCGAGGCCGCCCGCCCGCCCCACCCCGCGGAGCCCTCCTCCGAGCGAGCTGGGGACCGCCAGGTTGGAATGTGTTTACCTTTGGCCCAACCCGATTTCCTGCTTTTTAGAAAAGGGGCTTAGAGAGGGTTGTTAGACAGGCTCCTGGCGCCCCCGCCACCCAAAGGCACTTTCAAAGTGCCCCTATGCTGAGTTAAGTGTCACGAAGCAAACAGGGGCTTGAATTTCACTCCCCAACTCCAGCCCAGGGTGGGGGCTGGGGCAGGGGCAGGGGGCCCGGCCCCCGAGCTGCAGGGGAAGTCCAAGAAGGCATTTTCCATACTGGCCGGGACCGGGGACAGTGCCGGGGGCTCCAGCTCTGCCCCCCTCCCCCCAAAAACACACAAAAACACGCAAAGCCATCATCCCCGGACCCCCCCCGCCAGCTGCACGTCGGCTGGGGGGCGGCTGAGCAGGCCAGGCCACCCAGGCCACAGAAAATGAGACTTAGTATGTGTGCACCCACATGTGTCCTGTGCCCGCGTGTGCCCACGCGTGTGTCCATGTGCGTGCACCTCTCGGCATGGCCCCTGTGTACCGCGGGTGTGGTGCCCCCCACCGCTCTCTCCTGAGGGGCCGTGTGCACCGCTTCCTGGCTATGGCTGTGAGGGTCTCTATTTGGGGTCTCTAACTGTTCCTAGCTTCAAGATCCCTGTCCTGCCCGGGGCACTCTGTGAGGCCCGACCCCACGTGGGAGCCAGCACCCCCGGGAGGGTGGACACCTGAGCTTGGCTCCATGTGTCCTGCGCCACTGTGTGGCTTTGTGTCACAGCCTGGATTTCATGACCCAAGAGCCCACGTTCAGTGGGGGGCACTGGGGGTGGGGACGGGGACGCTTGTCCCACCACTGAGTGCTCACGGAAGACACCCAGCGACACAAAGGAGGCGAAATCCCTGAGACAGGCTTTGGGAGGGGGACCCCGCAAACAGCAGCACCCCCCCCGTGCTCAGGCCCCCTCCCTCGCTGCCCCCAGAGCTGGGGGTGCCCCCTGAGCGCAGAGCAGAGGGGCAGTAGGCCCAGGCTCGAGGCCTTTCTCGCCAACACGGGGCCAGGAGCCTCAGCCGCTGGTCGGCCCTGACCCAGGCTCAGGCCGCCTGCTCCTGCCCACTCTCGCCTGCCTCCTGTTCGCGGGGTCCACGTGTGTGGAGCCTGACAAGCCCCAGAGGACCCTAGCAGAGACCGTGTGGCCCCCAAAAGGGGAGATGGAAGGTTCTAGAAGGAGCGTGGACAGCTTTGGCCTCCCTTGAGGCGGGGTGACCACACTAGGCCCCGGCCTGCCCTCCCCCATCTCCCCTCTCCTCCCTCTCTGCACCTCTTCCCAGCCTGCACCTGGTGACACGGCTGGCGCCTTTCCAGGGGAGAGGGGAGCTGGCGGGGGCCCCTTCCTGGAAGCCCACCTGCAGGCCTGCCCCTCGCCCCCCGCCCCGCGTTTCCTGGAACCGGTCACTGTGGACATTCTGTGCCTCGTCAGCACTGTGCGTGCATAAAGCAGACAGTGAGCTCCTTGTCCTGTGGGGGCCCAAGCCCCGTCACCGAACACCTGGCCGGACACAGGCGGGCAGCGCGGGTCCACGGGGAGCGGCGGGGGCCTGGGGCCGGACCAGCAAACAAACATGGGCGCCAAGCACGGGGAGGGGGGGGCTCTGCAGCCCCACCTCTGCCCGCGCCAGGCCCCGCACTGCCGTCCTGTGTGGGCAGAACTCAGGAGGGGGCGGGGGGCTCTGTGCAGACCCCCGGGGCCCTGGGGGAGGCAGGCCGGGGCTTCCCACGCTTTGCAGAAACCCATCTGCCTAGAGAGGAGGCTGGGGCGGGGGGAGCGGGAGCTGGAGCCAGACGGGAGGGTGTGGCAGATTAGGGAAAGAGCTGGACCACAGGCCTCCCTGCTCGGGCGGGAAGAGGGGCCCCAGGGCTCGGGAGGGTGGGGGCGACGTGCCGGCAGTTCGGAGCCTGTGGGTCTGGTATGCAGCCCAGAGGGTGGGAGGGGGGGGAGAAGGCTGGGATGGGAAGGCCGTTCCCTGAGTTTCTGAGCCAGGAGGGAGAGGGGTGGGGGGTGGGATGCCTGGAACGGAGCAGCCAGCAGCACCTCGGAGGTCCCACTCGGGGGCCCGGAGCTGCCTCGGGGTGCCGGGCGGGGCACGGGCCGCTGGGAGGGCTGGGAGCACAGATGGGGGCCCAGACGCCACCCCAGAGACGGCCTGGGCTGTGGCTTTTGGGGGTCCACGATCTCGGGGTGCCACAGAAGACGGAGGCGTGACCCATGGGGGTTAAGGCGTGCTGGGGGACAGGGTTTCGGGACCACATGAAGCAAGCTAGGAAACAGACCTGCGAGCCGCCCCTCCCTGCGGCCCCCCGCCCACGTGCAGCCGGGCTGGGTGGGACGTGCAGAGAGCATGGGGCCCAGGGGAAGGGCAGGGGCCCCTCAGGTTTACTCAGGTGGCTTTCGGGTCACGCCCTGTGTGTGGAGGGGCCCACGGAGCGCAGGGGCCCGCGGAGCCCCCAGCACGCTCCCCATTGGTCGGCGGTGATATCACCTCTGTGTCAACACCCACAGTCGACAGCTTCCCGCCAGGGTTTATGGAGCGGGGCCCGCCTGGGGCCTCCGCCCCGCGCCCCACACACTGACCCGCTGTTCTGGGGTCCGGGGGCAGAGGCCGTGCCCACCCCTCGACCCCCCAGCATCTCTGCCAGAGAGTGTGGGGTCCACGGGCCTGGTCCCCAGCTCCCTCTCTCTAAAAGGGGCCTAGAGGGCCTGGGGCACAGGCCTTCGGCTTCAGGGTACGGAGCGGCCTCTGGAATAGGTCTCAGGCCAAGCACTCTTGAAGAGGGGTTCCAGTGGGTCCCTCCAAACACAGTCAGCCCCCTGCAGACTCAGAAGAGCCAGAGGGACCGCCCCCTTCGTGCCCCTGAGCTCCGGCTAACCCGCGGGACGGCAGGCTGCTGCTCGGGGGGATCATGGGAGAACAGATATCATGGTGCTCCGAGAGCTGGGCCTCCCAGGGCCTCCGGCCAGGCCCCTGTCTCCAGGAAGGTGGAGGGAGGCCCAGGACAGGACATAGCCTGAGACCCTTGCTTCCCAGAACCCTCGCAGTGCTGGGGACCCCAGGAGGGCCCCCTACTCCCTGCCAGGCCACAGAGACCTTGGGAAGGCCAACAGCTGGGGCCCCGTGTCGGGCACAGACGGCATGTGCCCCCGCCAGCATCCGGGGCAGCTGGGGGGACGGCTCCCCCCACCCTCTGCCGCGTGAGCCGGCCTGCGGGGGTGCGCTGTGCAGTGTCTGCCCCCCGGAAGGCCACGCCCCCTTCCAGGAGGTTTCTGGGGCCCAGATGGGGCAGGGAGGCTGGAATGGCACAGGAGGCCAGGGCAGGCGGGTCTCGGGGTGAAGGGCTGCCCCTCCCGGGGCCCCCGCTCCTGGGGCGATGGACCCCTCAGGGTGCCCAAGATGTGTCTGGGACAAGCCCAAGGAGCCCGCCTTGGGGTGCAGTGCTGGGGGCAGGGGGTACGGTGCTGGGGGCAGGGGGGCAGTGCTGGGGGCAGGGGGTACGGTGCTGGGGGCAGGGACCCACTGCCCTCCGCCTCCTTCCCCAATGTCAGCTCCGTGCTTCCTGCCTCTGTTGTCGAGGAAGGGGACCGTGACGGAGGAGACAGAGACCCTGGGCCTCCAGGGGAGCCCTGCTGGCTGCCACCACCCCAGGCCCGGCTCCCCTTAGTGGCCTGCGTCCCCTCTGCCACGCTGCAGTGCCCCCTCTAGTCCCATAGCCCTTCTGGGGCCGACCCTAGGCTCAAGCCTCAGACCCCACACCCTGCCATCCCTCGTCCTTTCTGGGTCCCAGGGCGGCCCCTGTTGGTCAGAGCTGCAGCCTAGGTCGGCCTTGCTCTTGCCCCCCTCCCCTTGCCCCCGGACCCCCGAAGGGTGAATGACCTCACCCTGGGACATGGGGCAGAGGGCATGTGTGCCAAAGGAAGCCCCCACGGGACACACGGCTGTTTGCAGTTCTGGAGGTGCTGAGATAAAACGGCTGTTTTTCCAGTGGGATCAGAGCCGGGGGGCAGGGGGCGGGGGCGGGGGTCAAGGCTAAGCGGCTGCTTCAGGCTCCACTCCCAGGCGGCTCTGTCTGCGACCTCCACACCCAGGTTCCCCTGCCCGGAGCACGGGGGCCAGTTGCACAATACACTCACACCCTCAACGCGGGCACAGTGGCTATGGGAAGAGTCTCAGCCCCCCAATCCCTGTGAGACAGTCACCCCATCCACTCCCAGGACCCCCCTGCCCCGCCGCAGGTGGCCCCAGAGGGTCCCAGGGGGTCAGCCTGCACAGCCGGGGGCCCGTCACGCAGTAACCCAGTTAAGGGCGAGTTTCACCGGTGCTGAGAGTCGGGTGGGCACGGCCCCTGCCCGCGCCAGCCTGCGGGAGCCAGACAGCGGGGGGCGGGGGGACAATGGGATTAAGGGCTGACATGCTAGCATGTCACCCGTGGGCGCTGCGGAGGAGGGGCGGGACACGGGGGCTGGGGGGCCCCGTCGGGGGGTGGGGATCTGGAGGAAGTGGCAGCTCAGATGGAATTTCACGTGTTCCAGACTCTGATCAGCAAGGAGGCCTCGGGCCTGGAAACTGACCCCGCCCTGCCCACCTGGGCCTCTGCTGCCGTGCGGGGTGGGGGTCTGTGAAGCCACCCAGCCGCCCTGGGGAGCCGGGGGCAGGTGGGCCGAGGCGGGCGGAGGGCCGAGGCGCCCAGCCCTGCGCGCCCACAGGTCAGGTTGGCCCCAGCTATCCATCAAAGAGCTGTCACCCAGGAACGCGGCTCCAGACAGGCCCTCCCTCCGGCTGAGGCCCCTGCGGTCCCCGCTCCCCGCCCGCTCCCTTCTGTGCACCCCACCCCCGGCCCAGCCCCGCCAACCGCCCAGGCGGCCCTGGGGGTCCTCTCCCGCTGTGGTCTTTGGGGGGACACGGCGTGTGCCCCAAGGTGGCTCTGGAAGCCCCGTGTGCACTCTCTGGACGTCTCAGAGAGAGGGAGTGCTGGGAGAAGCGGCTTCAGCCCACTCACCCCAACCAGCCACACAGGGCCCGCTACCCCAAGATGGCGCGGGGTCCCCACTGAGAGCTGGGGTCCCGTCGCCGGGAAGAGGGGGCCAGCGAACACCTGAGGAGGCCTGTGAGCCCCCCACCCTGGGCAAGGCCCCCCACAGGGCCCCCCGCCAGCCCCACACCAAGGCCGCCCTTCCCAGAAAGTGCTGGTAAACACAAAACGGGGGTGGGGGGGCAGCTGGAGGACAAAGGAAGAAAACCCCAGCGGGGTGTCGGGGAAGCCCCAGAAGGGGGGGACCTTCTGGAAGGGCCGGAAGCCTTCCGGCTGACCGGCCTGCCCGCGGCCGCTCCTGCCGGGCGAGGCCGCCCGCCTGCCGCGGCCCCCTGGCCGGAGTGGTGGTTCCCCTCGGGCCTCGGGCCTCGGGCCTCGGTGGCTGCACCGTGTGCGTCCCCTTTCTGTAGCCTTGAACACTTGAGCTGACACCTCTCTGGGAAGAGGGGCGGCCGGCGAGGCCCGGCAGCCTGACCTCCCCGCGGGGGTCGCCCCGGCCGGGCCTCAGGAGTGGCCACTGGCCTGCCCCGAGCCCTCTGTCCCTCCCAGACTGGGGGTGCCCCCGGAGGGGCCGCCCAGCCCCCGGGTGCCGCAGACGCGTGCTCCCGGGGAAGCTTGGAGAAGCCCCTTGCGACAGGGCCTGCGAGGGCTCAGACTCAGGGTTCTCTAGCCTCCAGCTGCCAGGAAGAGGGGGTGCTCCGATCCCGGGGTGCCTGGCCGCAGGGCCGTGGGCGTCGTGACTGAAGGCGGGCCCTGGGACGTGCGTCGTGTGACAGCAGTGGGCCGTGGGTCACTCCGGCCCACAGTGGGCAGCAGCCCTGAGTGGGGGTGTGGGGAGCGGGGTGCTCTCCACGCTGCAGAGGAGGAAACCGAGGCACTGGGAGGCGGAGGGGGTCCCTGGCTCCCAAAGCCACAGCGGGGACATGCAGGGTGTGGGCGGAGGGAGCCGCCCATCCGCCAGGCCTTCACCACCCTCTGGCTCTGTGTACACGGGGGGGGGGGCACCTGGAGGCCCCCCAGGGCAGGAGAGCCCGTCCTCCGCAGGGCCAAGGCCCGCCAGCCAGAAGGGAGGCCCGGAGCCGCAGACACAAGAGGAACTTTCTGGAAGGCAGAAGCCTCCCGAGGCGGGAGCTGGCTGGGGTGGAAAGGGTCGGCACCCCCTCTGCTGCCCTCACTCCCCAGCCCCCCAGGAGGCAGGGGCGCGGTGTGCGGGATCTGGGGACATGAGCCCGGGCACAGCCTGGAGCAAGGGCCTGGGCCCCAGGGCCAGGGGCCAGGGTGGGGTCGAGGGGGTGAGCGGGGGTCCCTCGCCGCCTCACCCTCCTTCGCACTGCGTTTGGACTGAGGGTCACCTGGGGGAGGGGTCTCCCCCACCCACACCCCGACGCCATCCTACGGGTCAGGGGGCCCCCAGGAAGGCCCCCAGGCATTTCTGGGGCCACTGCCGCCTGCCCGCTGCCCCTCTCAAACGCCCCCCAGCACCTAGCGGTCTCTCTGTGCAGGGCGAGGGGCCCGCTGAGCTGGGGGGCCCAGCAGAGTGTGGCACTGGGGCCCCCTGAGGGGCGCGCTGAATCCAGGCTCAGGCTTCGGGGCGTGCACCTCAAAACCAGCTCCCCTTCCTGTCACCCGCCCCACTGTGCCAGGGAAGAGCAGGGGTGCTTCTAGAAACCCAGGGTCCCATCAGAGCATGGCCCCCTCAGGCTGGCTGGGGTCTAGACACCCTGCAGACTCATGCCTGGGTCCTGGCTCAGGCTGTCTTCGGGGTTCCCAGGTGTACCCCTGTGGGCAGGGAGCAGCCAGCTGCCCCCGCATCGGGCCCCCCAGAAGCCAGTGTGGGGCCGGGGCTCGGGAATGCCTGGGAAGGGTGAGGCGGAGCTTTGTTCCACAGGAGAACATGCCACGTCGCCTCAGCAGGAACAGCAGGGGCGGGGGGAGGCCTCGGGGTGGGGCCTGGGAGAGGGGGCCCTCAGCCCCTCGCCTGCAAAGAGCAGGGTGGAAAGAGGGGGGGCCTCGCCTCTCCCCCGTCCCCCAGAGCCCTGGGCACGCGGGAGACTGGCCAGGGTGGGATCAGGCCGGGCACCCCGGCCACCCCGGCCACCCCATGCTGACCCAGCCTCGCCCGGGAACAAGGCCACCCTCAGACACGACAGAGGGCGATTTCTGTGGCTCCCGGTGGCCACGCGGGTGCCCAGCCTCTAGAGCCATCGGCCGGGAGAGGCCTGCCCAGGGAGGCCGGAGGCTGGGAGACCCGTGCTGCCGGCCCCCCGCTCTCTGGGGGCCCAGGGAATCGAGAAGCCAGCAACAGTGTTTATTTTCAAGTGACATTTTTTAAGAAAAACAGCTTCCCCCAAATGCTTGACCCTGCGTCTGGAATGTGGAGAGGCGAGCAGCTGTCCACCGCCCGCCCTGCAGGGCCGACGCGGGGCGGGAGCGGGGGGGCCCCTGGGGGACGTGGCTGTCCGTGGTCGGAGCGTGGAACCCGGCTCTGGGCTCCGCTCCCAGTCGCGCTGCGTCCCCAGCAGGGCGCTGACAACCCCGCGGCCAGGCCAGGCACAGCTTATCTTGGCCCTGGTGCATCGCCCAGGGCCTGGCGGTCTGCGACATCGGCTCCCGCAGCACGCGCCACGCCCCGGCCGGCCCCACGCTTCTGCTCCTGCTGGGCTCCCCGCCTGTGTCCCCCTCAGCCTGCGGCCTGCCCCACCTCAACCTCGTTCCCTGGCCCCTGCCTCCAGGAAGCCCTCCCAGAGAGCTCAGAGGCGTCTGCTCCATGCCTAGCCCTTCCACAGTGAGGGCCCCGGGCTGCTTGACCACAGGCCCTTGGGCAGAGGCTGGGTCAGTAGACGGCTCCAGAGTGTCCCTGGGCGGAGGGGGGCAGCTGTCTCCATGGCCGCAGCCCTGGGTGGTTCTCTGGGGCCTGCCCCTTGCCCTGTGCCAGCCAGTCGCCTTCCACAGCCCGGGATCTGGTCAGGGGGCCCACGGTGGGGCGAGCGGCCAGGGCTGACCTGCCCAGGCACCCACTTCAGCCATGTTGCCAGGACCCCGGGCCCAGCCGTGGCTGGGGAGCCCGGCTCCTCCTGCAGCAGGCCCGTGCTTGCCCACAGCACAGAGGCCCCCTGCCCGCCCCTCCCCTTCCCCCGCAGCAGAGGGGACTGGCCCGGGGGTCCCTGACAGCCCGCTGCAGAGGGGAGGAGGCGCTGCCTGCCCAAACCCCCTGGCTTCCTGTTTCGCAGCCCACAAAGCACTGAGGGCGGCAGGTCCCAGGACATCAAAGGCGGGAAGCTCGTTGTGTTGAATTAAGTGTAAATGAACCAGAGGCATGAGCTTGCGTTTCCAGGGCGACGCCGGCCTGCTCGGGAGGGCTGGGGGTGAGGACGGGGCGGGAAGGGGGAAGGGGGACCGAGGCCCCTGCCGGAACCGGCCCCCGCTGCTGCCCCTTGCCCCTGAGGAAACAGCAGAAACGAGCCGCCGAAGGTGAACCCCAGGCCGAGCCCCACGGAGCAGGGCCCAGCACCAGGACCGTGTGGGGCAGGGGGGCTGCCACGCTCCGGCCCCCTCTGCCCGCCCGCTTGGGTGGACGGCACCACATGTTTGCCAGGCCCAGAGGCCCCGCGGGCCGGGGGGGCCTCACACCCTGAGACTCCCGGCCCTGCTCGGTGGTCAGCGGTCGGCCTGGGAGGCGCTGGTCTCCTGAGCCACGGCCCTTGGGCCTGTGACACGTGGGGCCCGTGGCCGACAGCCCACCAAAGAGCCAGGAGCCCCAGACTTGGGGGGGAGGGTCTCAGCAGAGACCCACTGCGATGGGGCAGGTAGGCGGCAGAGGCCCAAAGGCCGGTGTGGGCGCCCCGCCCCCCAGACCCCGCCACGGGTCCTGGCACCACTTTCAAGGTTCCGCGCAGAGGGAGCGGCGGGGGGGCTGGGGGCACCGATGAGGCAAGTGAGCAGGACCGGAGGGGCGCCCAGAAGTCCCTGACCCGGGGGGTTATCACGGTCTCTCTGCACACAGAGCCTCGTCTGCAAAGTTGGCTGAGCAAACACAGGAGCCAAGGGTCGGGGAGATAGGGCTGGCGGCCCCCACAGCCCCCACGGCCCCCTTGATTGCACGTCCCCACTGAGCCTGTTTTCCCGGTCAAAATCCAGCTCGCCCTGACCCTTCCATGACCCAATGTTCCAGGAGGCCCGGGGTCCCGGCGCCCGCACCCCAGCAGGCGCCCCGGCCCTGCCGGCCGAGGCCCGCTCCCTCGAAGCGTCCCCGTGTCCTGGGACACCATTGTCCGCTTGGATGGGAGGCCCCGTGCATGGGCAGCAGGACTTTCTGCTCCTTTGGTGCTATGAATTGACTTAAACCTGGTGGGGACCATGACAGCCTCGCCAGCCCAGCCAGGCCTCTGCGGGGCCGGGGCGGCTCGGGCTCGGCCCACCGTTCGGTCCACGTTGTGGGGGGCACCTCCAGTGGGAAGGCCCTGAGCCCCCCGAGAGGCAAGTGGGGGCCGGGAGCGGCAGGGGCAGGGGCGTGGGGCGGGGAGGAGGCACCAGCCCCTCGCCCTCCGGCAGCTGCCGGGCCCCCCCCCAGTGGGAGTCGCCATCACGATCAATCATGGCCGGCTTAGCCAGGGGCCGCTCCCAGCGGCAGGGGCAGCTGCTACTCAGGGCGGGGGGGTCCCGGGGGCCAGACCCACCCCCCAGCAGGCTCCATCCCTCCCCCACGGGCACCCCTGCTGAGGGCCCAAACGAGGGCTCGGCCCCAGAAGCCGAGGGCTGGTGTCAGAGGTGGCTCCAGAGGCACCCCACCCTGTAAGTGCATCCCCTCCTGAACCCCCCGTTCTGCCTCTGGTCACCGTGCAGGCTGTGGGTGCTGCTCAGCACTGGTTTCTAGCCCCCCCCCCCACCCAGCCCGGGGTCAAAGGTCTTTGCTGAGCTGCTGGAAGCAAGGGCCGGCTGACGGATGGGTACAGCTGCTGCAGCCTCTCCCACACGCTCGGCCCCCCGCCCACCCGCCACGGCCACCCAGGACCATGCGTCCACTCCCGCCCTCCTAATCCCCCTCCGGTTTCTTCCCAGTGCTCCGAGCACTTGGACACATTTCCGAATTCTCCGGCCTCTGCTGCTTCCTCTTCAAATTCTTCGCGCCCCCCGCGCCCCCCCGGCCCCCGCCCCGTCCCCTCCATGGGAAAGGCTGCCACTGCCCGCACACATGCTCCGTCTCGGGCCGGGCGGGGGGAGGAGCAGCTGGCTGGTCCCAGCAGCTGTGAGGTGTGGGGTGCCAAGGGGAAGAGCCCGGATTACGGGGGCGTCATGGGAAAGCTGTGAGGGAATGCTACCCAGAGCCCCTCCTGCCCGCTGCCCTGTCCTGCTCCCTCTCAGGATTCCTGGCCTCCAAGGGGCCCTGGGGGAGGCAGAGGGGGCTCCCAGCCGGGACGGCCATGTCCTGTTGGCCACAGGCTCTGGCAGGAATGTCCGTCTGCCCTGGCCGAGCACCGTCCCTTGGGGCCCGAGGACCAGCTCGCCCAGCCGTGACGCCTGCTCACTGGGACCCAGGACGGGCCCGGCCGAGCCCCGCACACCCAGCGGCGGGCTGCACACAGGGCCCCGCACGTCCACGGCTCCGGGGAGGGGAAGGGGCTGGAGTGTGGGCGGCTGGCAGGAGATGGGCAGCGGGCAGCCCGGCCACGTGTGTGCAGGGCAGGCTCCGGCGGGAGCCACGACCCCCAGGCCCACTTCGATGGATCCAGGCGGCCCCGGGGACAGATGGGCAGGCGGCGGTAGCTGCGTAGCCATGGGGAACCGGCCCGCAGACGGGGCAGCTCCCCGGCTGATAACGGGGGACCCTCCCTGCCCACTGGGGTGCGGCGAGGGAGACCGAGCTCAGTCCTGGGGCCGCCCGGTCTCGGTCGGTCCAGAATCGCACAGCCAGCCCTCTCCGGAAGGCGGGCCCCCCACCGACCTTGACCCTGGGCCCACCCCCCGCTGGCTGCCTGCGCCGCCCGGCCCCGGCCTTGTCCTCATGGCTCGAATGTGCCACGCTTCAGCAGCCATTTTCTCTTTGTTCCTGTTTCTTTGTTGTAATAAAAATCAGACTTCTCCGTCCTGCCTGCTGAAACAGGACCCGCAGGCCAACACGGCCGAAGGGCCCAGGCGGGCTGGCCGTGGCCAGTCCGCGGCCCCCGCCCTGAGCCTAGCCCCTGAAACACGTGCGTCCCAGACTCCCCGGCCTCCCTGCACCCCAGTGTGCACCCTCGTCGGGGTCCCCAGGCCTGGCCAGCCCGTCCGGGCACCTTCCCAAACATGAGCTCGGCGTGCCCTGGAGCACACATCCCCGCGCCCGGAGCCCTGTGCCCCCCTGCCTTGCATGTCCCCACCTCCCTCCCACGAGCGGCCACACCTGGCCCGGTCACTCTGCACAGAACCAGGGTCAGAGGCTGCAAGCCGGGGCCGTGGGGAGCCGGGGGCAGGAGGTGGCAGGGGGACCCCGGGCTGGGCAGGCAGGCGAGGACCAGGGGCAGGTGCGGGGGTCCGAGGCTCGGGCCCATGGGGTGCCACCTCGCTGTCCTGGGTCTCAGTCAGGGGACCCTGCCCAGCGAGAGGGACAGGGAGGACAGCCACTCCTGAGCTTGGGCCTCTGCGCTGACCGTGCGGGCAGAGAGGGCACAGGGTTCTCCGTCGCAGTGTCTGTGAGGGGCTCCGGTGGCGTCCAGCCCCCTCACGCTGTGGCACAGCCCTCTGGAGAGCTCCCCGCCCTCCCGCATGACAGCGCCATGTCCCACGGGGGCCATCGGAGACACACACGTCCACCGGTCTCCCCGAGGTCCCACGGAAGGCACGTGACGGCTGGGGGCAAGGCGCCCGTGTGCAGGGGCCGGTGTGCCCGAGGCGGGTAGCGAGCTGCCCGTCGGTGGGTCGAGGCCTTGGGGCTGCTGCCCACCTGCCGGTGGGGGGATGGCGGCTTAGCCTTGACAGCAACGAGGGTCACCTCCCTGCCTCTGGTTGTCATTAGCTGCTCCCAGGCAGGAGGGGCCTGCAGCCAGCAAGGGTCGAGCCTCGCGAAGGGCCACCTGGACCTCATTATTCTTAAGTGGTCGGGCCTGAGAGCGTGGGGGAGGGGAGAGAAGGCCCGCCCCGCCCCCGCCCCACCAGCTCAGGGGGCTTCGTCGGTGCGGCGCTCGGCCGGCCACCCCGGAGCCCGGAAGTGGCATCTGCAGGCAGCTTGGTCCCGCAGGGGAAGCTGCTGGAAGGATAAGGCAGGAGATCAGGTCCTCTCCCTTTCCTGTCACCGGGGGTCCCCAAGCCCTTCCCGAAGCTACGTTGGGGCACGACGCGTTTCTGACCGATGGGGGGTGAGGGTGCCTTTCCCGCTGGCCCCACCCTGGGACGGACCCCCCAGCTCTCCGTCTCCTGCAGCCCAGAAGCCTGCAGCAGGTGATGAAGCCGGGAGCTGTGGCCCAGGGTCCCCAAGATCCCAACTTGGCAGCGCAGGAGGTCCGGGGTCTCCAGGCCCCCCACACCCGTGATGCACGTGCAGACAGGAGGCCAACTGTGCCCCGTGCGGGACGAGGCCAGGCTCTGGGGTCAGGACCCCAGCGTGGGCCAGAGCGAGACTCCCGGGGGGACTCTGAGAGGGCAGGGGCCCCAGGGAGGGTCGGGCACGCGTCCGCATTCACGCCTCGGCCGGGAGCACCCCGGTCCCACTCCTGGCTGACCACAGGAATGTGCAACATGGCGGCCGTGGGCGCAGCGGGGGGGGGGCGGGGCGGCCCACCACGCGGCCGGGGCCTGGCGTCACCCCTTGCGCTCCGGCCCGCTGAGCAAACACGCGCCAGGTGACTTACACACGAGCACGGCCAAAGGGACGGTCAGTCCTGTCCTTCCTCCTTAATCCCTTTGGCTTACGGCTTCCCCAGCCTGGACAGCCTGTCCGAGCAGAAGGCCGCCCAAGGGCGCGCGGCACCGCCCGGACGCGCAGGCAGTGACCAGTCCCTGGCCGCCCCGGCCGGCCGGGTCGCGGTGGGACGGTCAGGGGTGGACTGTGGCGGAGGCCGGCACGCAGCCGCGTCCACGGGGCAGGAGGAGCACGCGCCGGGCCTGAGGGCCTCTTTGCTGACCCCTCGGCCACGCCACGGAACGCCAGCCTCGCCCCTTAGCCCCCAGCGGGAACTCGGACAGCGTCCCGCCACCATCATGTCTCGGGACGGGCCGGTCCTCAGATGTCCAGGCTGGAGCTGGTCCGCAAAGAGCCTCGGGGTGCGGCGGGTGCGGGAGAGCCAGGTGAGGGCCCCCCGGGCTCCGAGGGTGATGCTGCTCTCACCCCCGTTTGCTGCAGGAGGTGCCCAGAGCCCGGCTCTGTGGGCTGCAGGGCACCACGCCACCCCAAAACTCCCGCCCCCCAGCCGGGGAGGGGCTCACCCCCACCCGAATCAGGGGCTGTCCCCCATGGCACCCGGCTGCAGCCCACTTCCTCCCACTTCCTCCTGCTGTCCAGCAGGTGGGGAGCCAGCCTGGCCCCACCCAGGGGCACCCCTTGTCCAGAGGAGGAGGCCCCCTGTGCGGACGACCATGAGCTCGGCCCGGCCCGCAGGGGCCCCGACTGGCCTCTGAAATGAGCAGACCTCACTGGGAAAGAACCCCGTGTCCCCCCAGCCCTCCAGCCCCCACCCCGTGGGGCTGGGACCCTTGACTCGAGCGGTCAGCGCATTCGTCCTGCCCGCCACGTGGGCCCTGAGCTCCGCAGCATGCTTTGCATGCTTCTGGACCTTTCTCTCAGGCCCCAGCCCAGCGGGGGGTTGGGGGTGTGGGGGGCTGCTGTCCCACCATGTGGAGGACGGGGCCCAGCAAGCGAAGAGGGGCTGTGGCTGCCGGGCCTGGGGTGGGTGGGGTCAGTCCCTCCTCACCCCAAGGGGAGAGCCAGACCCCGCAGGGCAAGTGGGGCTCTGGGTGTGTGCGGAGTCTTCCCTCTCCCTCCTGGCTAAGCTGCTGCTCGCCGCTCGGCCCCAGGGACAGGGCCCCCTCACTGGGGCACCCACATCCAGCCATGGCCAGGGCACTCGCCCTGGACTCCCATCTCCAGGGCCCGGCCCTCAGCCCCGCAGGCAGGCGCCGGCCGGGCCTAGAGACACCATCTCTCCGGAGCCCCTCCCCTCCCGAGCCCGGGCCGCTCGAAGGTCCCCCGGCCTTGGGGGCAGCCAGGACCCCAGGCCCTCCATGCACCCCACACACCGGTTGCCCCACAAACCTCCTAAACATTCTTCTCAGCCACGGCCTGTGCTGGAGGGGGCTGGAGGGGGCTGGAGGGGGCGCCTGCCTCTGCCCAGCCCAGCCCGCACTGGGGCCCGGGGCTGTGGGCTCACACGATGGCCGCCCCCACGGGGGGTGAGGACTCTGCCGTGTGGCCCACGGACACTGTACCCCTCTCTCCCTGCCCCGTCCTCCCTCCCACAGGCTGGCTGTGGGGTCCCCTTCCCGTGCCGTGGCCCCCACCCCGGTCCCCACCCCGGTCCCCCACCGGTCCCGCGCACCAAATGAGACCAGGCCCCGAGGAACTCAAGGCGTGCACGTGGCCTGGGGACATTGCCGACTGCCTGAAGGAGGTCGGAGGAAGTGGAGGAAGTGGCCGTGGGGGTGGGTGTCCCCGGGGAGCAGGTGTCTCTGCAGGACGTATGTCTCCAGGGCACCGGGGCCTGCCCCGGCCTGGGGCGCTCTTGTCTCGGGAGCGGCTGGAAGACCGAGCACAGCCTCGGCCTGTGCCCACACACTGTGCTCACCTTATGGGGTGACCGTGGGGTCCCCGCCACAGCCCTCGGACCACCCTGCGGCCTCACTTAGGCCTCACAGAACCCCAACGGGGCCGGGCGTGGGGCCCGTGAAAACGTGGGGGGGCCTGGGGGGCCAGGAACAGCCCAACCACTGGCCGAGGTGGCCTGGGCCTTACTTGAACAGGGCCTCGGTCTCGAGAGAAGAGCTGGTCAGTCGTCCGGGTCCAGACCTCTGCGGCCAGGCCGCCCACCAGGTCTGGGCTGCCCGCCTCCCGGGCGCTGGCCGCCTCTCCGTGGCTGGAGGAGGACGCAGGCCAGCTGCGGGGAGAGTGCCCAGGTCACCGTGCTCCCTGCAGCGTGGCGGAGGGTCTCGGGGGTCGGGACGGGCTGCAGGGCCGAGAGACCGGCCAGGAGGGGCCTCCAGGTGGAAGCGGCGGCACCGGAGAAAGGCCCACTGCCCCTCGGAGTGGCCCTCGCCCCTGGACCAGGCTCCGTGCGGGGCGGGCAGAAGCCGCTGACCTGCTGGGCCCGCAGGCCAGGCCAGGAGGGGACGGGGGGCGCTCGCTGTCCGGCCCAGGGCACCGCTGACCCGTCTCCCGTTACCAGGGCGCTAGACACAGCAAACCCGCCGGGTCCGTGCCCGAGGACGGGCCCACAGGACGCTCGAGGCTGGGCTGTCAGCCCCGCGGGGAAGCGGGTCAAGCACCCGCCCCCTGCCCGCTGGCCCAGTCCGGGCCCCGGACCCTCACCCTCCACGGCCACCTCCAGCGTCCTGGATGGCGTCTGTCCCTCAGGGCAGGACGGAGCAGAAAGCCATGGGCTGCCCCATCCCCGGGCCTCAGAACACCTTCCACGTGTCCTCGCCCACCCCAAAGTCCCTCTACCCCCCATTCTCACGGCAGAGGACGGCTTGACCTCGGGGCGAGCCATTCCCGCCAGCTTCCGGAGGGACACGGGGCCCTACGGGGCAGTGTTCGGCGGCCCAGGGCTGCAGGAGGGGTCTCCGCGACAGGAGGAGGCGGGGTGGTGGGCAGCGGGGAGAACCCTCGGGGGCTGCGGGTGCGGGTGAGTGGACGACGCCAAGGACCACTATGCGGGGGAGGACGAGCCTGCCACCAGCTGGCTGGCCCTGAGCTCTGGAGCGGGCGCAGGCTGGACCCTGGGTGGCTTTGTGTGGGGCCCTGGGGAGGTCACAGGGAGCAGGGGAGACTCAGGCCTGGGTTAATAACAGCCCAAGGAAAATGTAACAGGACGGGGGACGAGGGGACCCCGGATGGGGAGGGGGCGCAGAGGAGCTGGGCGGGAGGCCCCGTGGGCCTGGCCGACACGCAGCGCAGTGGGCAGGTCCCTGAGCCGGGCTGAATCGGGGCGCGAGGGCTCAGGCTGGCGTGCTGGGGTGGTGGGGGCCGCCACACGCGGTGGGTTGGGCAGAGCTGACAGGGAGCAGCCCCCCGGCTGGCGCCCTGCCCCCACCTCCGGCCTGCCTGCTGGTGGGGGGGGCTTCTGGATTCCGTCAGGTGCCACTGCAATTCGGCCGTGACATAATGAGGCAGGCTGGGGTCAGCGGCGTGACCTCTTGTGGCCCCCATGTTTGGAAATCCCCAAATCAAGGCGACCCAACAGGCTCGACACGGAGCTCACCAAGTGGCCCCTTCAATTACCCAAAGGCGCACTGGGCAGTCCCTTCCAGAAGGACCGCCAGGGGCCGGGAGCGGTCCCCAGGCCGAGGCTCCTCGGGCTCCCTTCTCCTGGGGGTGAGGGACAGCTCGGACAGCTGGCGGGCTGCCCCCGCAGAGGCGAGCAGGCCTGCCCAGAGCTGGCCACACACAGCAAAGAACAATGCACGATCGAGCCCTGAGGAACACAGCGTGACCCGTGCCAGCGCCGGGCACCCCCCATGCGGCCGGCGGGCAGGACCTGGGCGGCCAGAGGGGGTCTGGCCGCAGCTGAGCCTGGCGAGGAGGCTCACGTGGCCAGAATCTATCACCCGCATTCGGGGAGGAGGTGTGGAGACGAGGTCCCCGACAAATCGCACGTCCCGCCGCCCCCCTGCCCCGCACCCACGTTCGAAGGTGTACGTGAACAGACCTATGGTGCTCCTGGTCCCTCCCCTCCAGGTGTTATCTAGAAAAAAAAAAAGTGTTTTTCAAAGGACATGCTGAAACTTCAGCACAAACATCTCATGTCAGAAACCTGTCATCTCTTTCCCAGAGATAAGACACAGCCCGGCCAGGAGGGGAGTGCCCAGCCGCTCTGCTGGGAGGCAGACGGGCCCGGGGGCAGGGCTGGGGCCTGAGAACCAGCCCCGTGGGGGTGAGGCTGCGGGGGAGGGGGTCCCGGAGCTGGGGAGGCACGTCCACACTGCGCGCTGGAACTTTCTGGAAACGCTTATCTCCCGCCCGCTCTTCAGGGCGAAAGGGCCCCTCGGGGCTGGGACCGGACGCTCCTGCTGCTGCGGGGTGCAGGCGCCCCCTCCGATGGCTGCGCCCTCTCCCTCACACCCTAACATAGGCCTCGGGACCCACGGTCTGCTCGGAGGGCTCAGGTGGTCAGCAGCTGATCCGGGGAGGCCAGCTTGGCCACCACCATGTGTGCCCTGCCCAAGGTGCCTGGGGCTCCCTCCTGGCTGCCACTGCCACCCCAGGGACCATGACACGGGGGACTCTGCCCCCCACCCAGGCCCTGGTGCTGGGTGCACAGCAGCCCTCGTCCCACGGGGACCCGGCCTGGGGGCGTCGGGGCTCTGAACGGCCCCGGTTGGCCCCGGCACCAGCCTGGGGTGGGGAGAGGTGAACAGAGGACCCCGTCAGCCCTCGGCTGTTTCTCCTGGGGACACAGACAGAGGGGCCCCGCCTGCAGCAAACCTCAGCCACACAGAACACCAGGCTCCCGAACCCCAGGCCGCCCCCGCCCCGGCCAGGCAGGCACCCTGGGAAGCTGGGGGCCCTGGGAAGCTGGGGGCCCTCATGCATGTAAGTGCCAGACTCGGATTTCTGGGCCTGGACTCCGGGGGAGGGGTGGTGGGAAGGCACCTGGTGCAGGGCACTGACCTGGCCGGGAAGGAGGGGGGGGTGGGGCCAGGCTGCTGGCCCCCTCACTGTGTGACACTACTGCCCCGCCTGGTGACCCCCGGCTCTGCTCCGAATGGTTCCTGGACCCCATCGTTGGGAAGGGTACTGGGGGCCGAGGCAGGGTTGCCGGGTCTCCGTGTTAACCAAAAGAGTCAGGGACCCCCGAGATGGGGGCCCACTTGTCCTATGTCCCCATGGCCCCCATGGCCCCGAACCCCGACCACCAGACTGCCAGTAGCCAAGCCCCTCTCTCGAAAAACCCCAACATCCTGGGGGACCCTAAACCTGGGGAAGGGGGCGCGTTTGGGCTACCTCGCTGGGCCCCCACCCTGTGCTCATGCCCCTGGGTGGCACCGGGCCACTGGAGGCTGGGGCAGAGACAGACAGGGGCACAGCGTCCCAGGGGAGGGCTGGAACGGGCCAGAAGGTGAGCTGCTTCTCCCACAGGCCGGCCCACCCCTGAGGGGCCCAGGAGTCAGGGGCCCCTCTGTTGAGGGCTGTTTGCCGGCCCCCTCCGGCGTTGCCGAGGCGACGACACTCATGCGCAGGGGCGCCATGCCGCAGAGGTGACTCCGCGAGTTGCGCCCCCGCCCGCGCTCGCCCCCGGCACCTCCCAGGACTCTCACCTTGGCCCCCGGCCCCCCCAGGAATGTTCCATGACCCCGTGGGCAAGCAAGCATGTGTCCCAGCGCCTGGCCGGCGCCTGCTCCCCCTCCCCTGCCGGCCTCGCCGCCTGGGGCCGGGAGCCCGGAGCCGGGAGCCGACCCGCCCACGCGGCCTCAGGGCCGCGGGGTCCACCAGGCAGGGTCCTTCCTCCGCGGCCCCAGGTCCCACGCCTCCAGCCTCCTGGTGCCCCTGCTTTCCGCCTGGTCCCTGAAATGCTCTCCCTGCCTGTACCCCACACTCCATGGGTCACCCCGCAGCCCACCCCTGCTGCTCAGGACACAGGCCCAGCACCCCGCCTGCAGCGGGGCGGCCCCTGGCAGGGAGGAGAGCCGAGGGGAACCGGGCAAACGTCAGGACGGCAGCAAAGGCCTGTGCGTAACCAGCGTGGCCCTTCCTGTGCCTCTCCTGGGGGCTCTCCGGGGAGGTCAGGGGAGCTCAGGCACTGCTCCGGCCGGGGTCATCTTGACCGATGTGGACAGCTGTGTCCCACCGCCTGAGCTATTCCGGTTTCAGCAGGAGCCGGGCGGGCTGGCACAGGGCTGCGGCATCCGGGCGGGCAACACGACACCTTCAGCCGGGGGGATCCCTGGCGCCCTGTCCGCGGCCCCCGGTCAGCTGTCGGCTCCCCTCACCCCAGCCCCCCAGGAGGCCTAGCGCACATGGCTTTCCCGTTCTGACCGGCGGAGGGGCCGCAGCGGATTTAGCCGGGGCGAGGCCCAGGGACGGGACCCGCAGGGGGTGTTCGGGAGGTGAGGACAGGCCAGGACCAGAATGGTAGCCGCCCTTAATCCCCCGGGCCTCCTCCGGCCAGCACCTCCTGCCCGCTGTTTTTTTAGGAGGCAACTTCTAGGGTGTGTGCTGCCCCGTCCTGGGGACAAGGGACAAGCTCAGTGTGGTCACGCACCAGGCGCCCAGCGTCCCCCGGTCCTGGTCTCTGGGCCAAGAGACCCAGAAGCTGGGGTGCTGAAGTTCTGAGTGTGTGGTCCCCGACCCGCTCAGTCACACCTGCACCCAGGGCCTTCTCCCACAGGCCCTCCAGCCCGCGGGGAGCCCTCGGAGCACTGGGAGGGAGGCGTCCACAAGCCCAGGACTGGCGGGGGGCGGTCCATGAACTGAGGGGGATGCAGATTAGGAAGGAATCAGGTGGCGGTGGGGCTGGCCTTTGTAAAAGGCCCTCCCGAAACTGGGGGGGCCTAGGTGGTACCCCAAAACCACAGAGGGGAGCAGGGCCACCACAGACACTCTGAAAGGGAGACCTCGCAGGGTCTGAGCTAAGCAGCGGAGAGTCACAGGAACCGCCACGTCACCCAGCGGCCCGGGGTGACAGGCAGGTCAGCCTCGCCACCTCCCGACCTCACCGCCATCGCCCCAGGGGTTGGGGACAGCGGAGGGAGGTTCCTGCCCCAGGCCCACAGGACACAGGCCTGATTCAGGGCCACACAGGGTGGCTGCCATCCTGCTCCTGGCCGTTGGGAACCTGGGGACCCCCCAGTCCTGGCCTCATGTGTGCGCCTACACTCCTCCGAGCCTGGGGAGTCGCCCGCGGGTGGGCGCCCCGCGAGCTTCCCACACACGGCCGGGGCACCAGGACTTCCGTTGCCATGCGAGGAAGCTTGCCTGGGCCCCAGGAGGTGGCAGGCCACACGGGGGTGAGGCCTGGTGACAGCCAGTGGGACAGAGACACAGGCTGGGCAGGAGGCTGCAGGCCAGGACACAACGGGTGACAAGGCGGGACACGGCCCTCGGGGCCGGCCCGGGTCTCTGACCCCTCCCTGGCCAGCACTGTCATTCCCACATTTTAGACAATCGAGGCCAAGGGCCTCACTGTACTGAGGCCTGTAGCACGCCCCTGGGCAGCCTCGCATGGCCCCCTAAACCCTCAGATGAGTCCCTCACATCCCAGGTCCCCAGGAGCATGGCTGGCTGCACGGGGACTTGTGGCTGGAGCACGTGGCTCCCAGCTTGGCCCCGAGCAGCAGCAGCCCACCCCCACCCGCCTGCCTGCTCAGGCCGGCCTCCCTAACGAGCGTTTCCAGGCCCTTTGATCCGGCCTTCCTTTAATAAGCAGCCCCTTCGAGGGGCCCAGCCACGCCCCCCGGCCGGCAGGACTGATTACCCAGACCCCCTCCGGCCCGGCAGCCCTGAGCTGGGTGCTGTGGGGCTCTCTTCCAGATCGGGGTCAAGAGGACATTGCCGGTGGTGTTCCGGGGATGTGGCAGGCCAGCCTGCCCCGGGTCACCTGGGCCCCTCCCAGGCCCCATGTTGGGGGGAAGGTGCTGTGGAAGGAAGGAGCGCCCACCGTATCGTCACCGGGGCAGGCTCAGAAGGACAATGGAAGCAGAAGTGTGGCCCCTGCTGTGGGGGGTGGCGGTGGGCCTGACCGCCCACTCGGCCTGGGGGCTGATGGGGTGCCCCGTCCCCCCCTCTCGCCTTCTCTGAGCCCTCGGCAGTCATGCCGGTCAGCAGCCACTGGCCACACCAGCCTGCAGGGCCGCTCCACGAGGGTGTCCAGGTGCCACACCAGGCCTGCGGCCTCCCCTCCAGCCACAGCTGTGGTGGAGGGCGGGGAGCGGCATGTGGGGTGCAGAAAGCAGCTTCGGGCTCCGCGGGGCTCCGGGGGGCCCCGGAGCTGCAGGAGGCTCCGCAGAGCCGCCCCCCCTCGCTCGCACACATGTGCGCACACACGCATCGGCGGGAAACGAGGCCCCCCGCCCCCGCTCAGGCAGCGGGCATGGGGGTTTACTAGCACTACAAATCAGATATCACACAGTTTGGGGCTGACATGGCTTTTATAAGAAGTATTTAGGGCCCTGGCCGCCGGTGAAGGCCCAGGGAGAGCCTGGCAAGGCGCGTCCAGCTGTCAGGGCCTTTGGAATTCCAAACACTTCGTAAAGTGCAAGGCCAGCACCTTGCTCTGCTTAAGGGCCCCTCGCCCCTGCCCCGGGCGCCGCAGAGGCTCCTGGGAGGCACCTCCCCCAGACGCGGGGAGGGGGCCGCCCGCAGCTGTGAGGCGGGAGGCGAGCGTGGGGTCCTGCACCGGCGCCCGCCCCCACCTCGCTGAGGCTCGCTCTCCAGAGTCTCATCAAGCCCCCCGGCCAGGTGGTCGGGGTGGGGGCGCACTCCAGAGCGGCCGTGCGCTGCCCCCCACCCCACCCCCCCCCATGGCCACCATCCCATGCTTGTCACCCAGGGTCTGAACCCGGTCCGTTTGAGAGGGCCACAGCAGCCACTCAGGGCCAGGCGGCCCCCGGCACCGTGTGGAATGTCACGGGGTCCCCCGGTGCCCGCCTCCATGTCCACACACCCATGCCGGTTGGATCTCAAGGACGTCGTCGATTCTGAGGACATCTGAGCACTTTTGTGACCGTGCACACAGCAGCCTGTCTCCCCGTAACTCCGCAGTGTGCCCAGCCCCGCCTCAGCACGAGCCCCGTGCACCCAGCACCCAGCACCCAGCACCACGGCTGCCACCCCCCAGGACTCCGGCCAGCAGGGCTGGAGGGACGGGGCCACCAGGGCAGCCGGGCAGCCAGGGGCCAACCTCTGCCCACCGGCCGCCCCAAACTGGGGACACTGTAGGGGCCTGAGGGCTGTGCCAGGGGCTGAATCCGGGTGCCCCCGTGGGGGAGACAGTGGGACCCACCAACACCACCTCCCAGCCTTGAGCTTCTCAGGGCGGGAAGGCACCGGCCCGCCTCTGACTTGCGGGCCTTCGCCTTACGGGGGGCCCTCCTCACTTGACTCCATGTGGTGTGTGTGTGTGTGGGGGGGGTGCTTGGGAACCCTCCCTGTCACACCTCTCCGTGAGAGGGGACAGCGAAGGGTCTGGAGAGAAGGGAGACGTGGCTGGCTCTGTCCTGGGGGTGACAGTCACCAGGAGGTGAGACGTGTACTGTGTGCATTGGGGGGATCTCTGTGGAGGGGTGCCCCCACGGCCCCAACTCCAATAAGGCAGAACCAGGCCCCCCCCCGAGCCAGCGCGGGCAGGGAGCACAGCTGTGGGGGAACGGGGGGCCCCCAGGCCTTGCGCGGGAAGGCACGCGGCCCCCTCCCTCAGCACAGTGTCAGAGCGCCAGCATCCACCCCATGAGGCGGGGGCCAATCAAAGCCAGATGTGCGAGCAACGAAAAATGCTGATTATTTTGACTAGGAAAAGCCCTATTTACAGAGAAATAAGGAAGTGATTTGGGGGATTGAGCTGGGGATGGTCTCACTGGGAAGGAGTAAACGCAGATGCTGCCCAGGCCACGCACGCGGGAGGGGTCCCGCGCCAGGCGCCCCCGCGGCCACTGGCCTCCGTGTCCCCACGGGAGTTTCAGGGCATCTGGAGACGAGCCTTGTGGGGTTCAGAACTTGAGATGGGTCCCTTCGGCCTGGGGAGCCGAGGCCGGGGACACAGCTCGAGGGTGGATTCGGGCCCTGAAGGGACGTGGAGTCAGTTGCAAAGATGGGACGGGCACCCAATGCCTGCACACACACATGTGCTGCTGCCCGGGGGTCACCTCGACCCCCCCCCCGCAGTGGGGGGCACAGCACCCACCAGCACAGCTGCCAAACCGGGGCAAATGAGGAGTTCTGAGGCTGAAAGCCGAGTGTAGCATTTGGGGAAGCAGAGAGGCACAGGGACGGGGTGCAGCAACCCCCTCCCAGGGCCAGCCTTGCTGAAGTGGGCGCGCCCAGCCCCAACGCCCGACCCAGCCAGAAGCTCCGTGGATGGCGTGCCCTTCGGGGTGCTGGCCCGTCCAGGCCTCTGCAGTGTGGACTGTCCGAGGACGTGGCCCATCTCTCTGCAGCCTTCGGGGACTTTGAGGGGCTTGGAGAGACCCTCCAGACCTCCGGAGCCATTGGCCGGAGGGGGCAGCGACCTATGCCCACCCCCGGCGGGCAGCTCTGCGGGCCACACCTGCATGGAGTGTGACTCAGCCCTCAGGCGCACGGCTCTGCAGGGCGTCCTGCTGAGCGAAAGCAGCTGGTCACAAGTGACCACACGCGTCCGGTCCGAATCTAAGAAACGTCCAGAACAGGCAGATCCGCAGAGGTGGACGGCAGATTGCGGGGGCGTGCGGGCCACCGTCCCCCTGCCCCGACCCCCGCCCGCCCACACCTGCGCTGACTGCCCACTGCCAGGGCTTCACCAGCCTTTTGTTCATTCACTCACCCACCCACCCACGGCTAAGACTCGCATGGAGGTTGAGAGGTGGGAGGGGAGCCCCGAGTTCATGGTCACCCCAGAGCTGCCTGCAAGGGTCTGGCTTCTTTAGCTTCTGCTGTGTTTTAAGACCTGGGCGCACAGGGTGGCCCTGGGTCTCGGGCCTCCCGCTGGGGGCCAGGCGCAGTGGAGACCACACAGGCCAGAAGACACAGAGACAGCCTCAGAGGTGTCCTGGGGCTCCTTCTAGGCAGAGGAGCCGGGCCAGGCATCCCCTGCAGTGAGATCACTTAAGGGGTGCGTTTGGAGCTGGGGTGACAACGTGCTGGCCCTGGAGAGGAAAACCAGGCGCTGAGGAGAAGCTGACCAGATGGGTTCTGCTCGTGGGGGCCCTGGGCGGCCGGGGGTCTGGGGTGCGTCCTGTGGGCCGCAGAGCAGGGCCTGCTGGGGCTGTAACTCAGCAGGCTGGGGCGCGAGGCCCCTCAGGCAGCGGCCCAGCCCCCACAGCCCACTCCCACCAGGCCTCTGGCTGCCCCAGCCTGGGGCTCATTCTCCCCTGCAAAGTAAACAGACCCCCACACGGCCAGGCAGCGCCGGACACCACGGGGGTGGGCTGTGGGGGCCGCGTTCCAGGCTCTGCGCCCCCCTCCCCGCCCCCGCACGCCAGGCAGGGAGTGGGGGGCTCCCAGCACGAGCAGCTCAGGGGAAGGGGGGACCGTCCCCATTCTGGGCCCCTTGTGAGGACGTGCAGCCAAGGTAGGCCTGCTCAAGTCCCCTCTGCGGAGTGGACAGGCTGTTTGGGTCACGTGGGGCCTTGCCCAGGACAGTGGGAGGCTGGTCCCAGGCTGGGGGAGGTGCCCAAGAGACCCCCCTCTCTGGTCCCAGTGCATGGGGGGCGGGTAGCACAATGCGCCAACGCCAACTGTGTAAAAAAAGGGGCAACCGAATCACAGAGAAGCCAAGGTGGGGACGGCGGTGGGGCGCCCCAGGCCTGGTCCTCTCCCCAAGCCGCAAGCCGGGGCGGCTGGTGGGGGAGGGGCGGCTCGCCAGCCCCTCCTCAAAGCTCTGCGCCCCGGGCTGGGAAGGAGCAGCCCCCCAGCTGAAGGCCCACTTCCTGAATTCCTGCGTGTCCTCGGAGTCACCCCCCTCCCCCGCCCCGCACCCCTCCCCTCGCTGCCGGGAGGGCCTGATGAAGACCCCTCACCCTCATTCCCACAGAGCCTGTGCTGGGCTGGGCGGAGGGGCGCGGGGCCAGGGCGCTGGGGAGACCAAGGACGCGGCAGCCCCAGCCCCGGGCCCCTTCCTCCTCCCCCGGCAGGAAGCGCCGGCCCGCGGGCCCCTGGGGTGCAGCGGGGGAGGGTCTGCAGGCCCGGCCGGGGGAGCTGCGCGGGGCGGCTGGCGCGGAGCTGCGGTTGATGAAGGATGAGATTCCTCTCCCAGCCCCGAGTCGGGGTCCTCGGGGAGGCAGGGCCCCATGAATTATTTCTCTAAGGAAAACACCATTTTGCTCAGTGTCCGGGCTATTCCGGACCCTCCCGCCACTTAAATCAACACTGAAGGGCGGCGCTTGCCCGGACCTTCACCCTCCGGCGGAGGGGTACGCGAAGCCGCCATCGTGTCGGGTGTCCCTTGGGCTGGAGGGGAGAGGCCCAGCCAGCCCCCCTGTTTCTGTCTCCCCTTGCAAGGCCCCCAGAGGGAAGGGGGGGGCCCTGGCTCACACACAGCAGGGCAGCATTCTGGAACATTCCACAGCCCGAGAGCCCTGAATGGTGGGCCCCCCAGGAGACG
Source organism: Eonycteris spelaea (assembly GCA_003508835.1). Lineage (NCBI taxonomy): Eukaryota > Metazoa > Chordata > Mammalia > Chiroptera > Pteropodidae > Eonycteris > Eonycteris spelaea. The sequence goes on from PUFA01000423.1 coordinate 49,081, forward strand.
GGATCCTTCTAGTCCCTGCTCCCCGTATCTCTAGGCCTAAGCCCGTCGGCCTCAAAGCACGTGCAGACACGTAGACACACGCACACGCGCTCACACGGACACACACGCGCTCACGCGCAGACCCGGCCTCCTCCCTCCTCCGGTGCGGTGGGCAGCCATGCTGCCCCGTGGGGGGTCAGGGGCAGAGTTCAGATTCAGAGACAGGCAGAGCGGCGGCTGCAGGGCAGGAGGCTGCTGTGCAGAGCTGGCCCCCCTCAGACCCCACCCACTGAGGGTCTCCAGTGTCCCCGTGTACATCCCCTGGTCCGAGCCCCTGGACCCGCGTCTTCCCACAGCCGGCCCCCTGCCCGCCTGCTGCCCTGGGCTGCATCGGCCAGCTCTGGGTGTCTCTCCTGAACGCCGTTTCCTCTGCGACCCCATAGCTCCCTGCCCACCTAACACCCACCCACAGGCCAGACTGGGGCCTGGGCCTGGACCCTCTGGTGACGCCCTGCCTGGGGCCCTCATGGGGGCCCTCCTCACAGCACCCCAGGCGGGAGTCCTACACACGGACGCTCAGTCACTTCCCGGGAGTTTTTCACAGCCGCATCTGTTCCTGCCCTGGAATGGGGGTCCCGGCCTCCTGCTGGGCTCAGGGGACCAGGACGGGATGTGACAGGGTGGCCCAGGTCCACCCTCTGCCCGCACTCGGGGGTTGCAGGGGCACCCGGGCTGCACCCCACGACCAGCAGGCCAGGCGCCGGCCTGCCCTGGACGCCGGGGACAGAGAGACAGAGCCTGTGCTGTCCTCATCTGCACACGGCACTTTTATTTGGGCCTGTCACAGGCCGAACCAGCCGGGGACCCCTCCGCGCCGGGGGTCATGGGGCTGCCGCTGCCGCTGCTCCTCCAGCAGGCGGGCCTGGACGTCGTCCTCGGCAGAGCCGCCCTCACGGCCCGGCGTTTTCTCAGGAAACAGGTCCGGGAACGTGAAGGTCTGTCCGTGGGCCTGGGGGAAAGGACCGGCTCCAGCAGGTGGCCTGGGCCACCGCGCGTTGCTACAGGAAACGGGACAGAGCCTTCCTGCCCCACCTGCCAGGGCCGGCTCCCACCCGCCCCCCCAGCACTGTCCCTGCCTGCAGAGGAAACACCTTCGGTGGCTGGGCTCTGGCCTCTGTCTGGCAGTGGGCCTGGCAGAGGGCCGGCTCCCGACAGTGACCCCTTTCCATCAGGAGTGGCGGCTGGGGTGGTGGTCGGCCCTGGCCGGCCGGACCCAGGTGCAGGAAAACGGCCCCAGCAGCATAGGACACTTTTCCCATCCCCAGTACCTGAAAGCCTCTTTCTACCCACACAAAGACGGCCCCGTCCAGCCCAGAGCTCAGCAAGTAACAGACAAATGGCGGACAGAGAGGTGAGCATGGGTGGTGGCCCATGCCACGCACGCAAGGTTCAGAACGTGTCCTCCCAGTGCACCCGGATCCCAGGCGGGGGCCAGGGAGCCAGCCTCCCAGTGCGGGGGGGGGAGGGTGCTGGCTCCAAAGATAAGGGCTGGAGGGGGGGCGCCCCAGCCCGGTGCAGAGGGTGAGGACGGCACCATATCTGGGAATTCTAAAAAAGTGAACTCAGCAAAACGTGCTTGCTTGCAGACCCTTGTTTTGCAAAGAAATGTGGACGTGGGCGGGCAGGCGGCCAAGTACAAGCTGACACGGCCCGGACGCCCCCCGAGAATGTTCGGTTTATACATTCAGATCACGTGGCGCGGGGTGCAGGCCTGGGGTGACGAGAAGCAGCCGTGGCGGACTCGGTAGCCAGCCCGCGGGAGGATTATCTTACACATTTCAAGACTTTTTTTTTTTCTTTTTTAAAATACCAAAGGGCAATAGTTTACATGCAGGGCTGATTGCCCAGAACGGGGGGCGGGAGGGGGTTATGTTTAATATATCGAGGTGATTCTGCTAGTTTTCTGAGGTGGGGGAAACCTAAAATGACATTTTAAACATAAATACAAAAATGGCAATTTGCAACAGCTTGCGGGGGGAACGAGATGCAGGAAGCCGGGAAAGGGATTCGCCTTTCTTCCCGGAGCTGGGGCCGTCTGCGGGCGCTGACGGTGGCTCCCTTTTCCAGAGAAATTCACCTTGTGCTTTCAAAAACGACACCCGCAAGGCTTCCGCACAGGAGAAGCGGACGGTGGGAAAGTGCAGCAAAGCAGGAAAATGTCATAAAAGTGAGGCGGCGGCAGCGGCAGTCCTGGGAGCCCAGGGCCATTGTCTGCGGACGGGCTCCTGCTGGGCCCCGCGGCCATTCGCTCCTGCCTCGCTGCTGCCGCTGTGTAAACACCAGGTCAGCGCTGTTTGCTGTGCGGGCCACGGAGGCCCTCACTGCAGCTGGACTTTGGGCCAAAGAGATGTTTATCAGGTTGTTCGAGGGGGGAAAACGTGGGACTCCCAGCGGGGGCAGCGGCAGCTCCCAAGGAATCTGGCGACTTAATCTGTCTTTCTGACTGACCCTCTGTGTGCTTTACGATTAGCTGTGTTCAGAAGCCCCAAGCCTCCTCCAGGGAGGAGGCTGGCCTCAGCTTTGGGGGGCAGAGGAGGGTTCCCCACTCCGAGGCGCTGCCTGACCTCCCGGCCATTTGCAGGCCGGGAGCTGGGGGGTGGGAGACATCACAAATCTGACAGGGTCTGTGCCCAGCAGGGACACCCCGCGCTGTGGCCTCTCCTCCCCGGTGGGTGGCCTGTCTGTCCTGCTCGGGGTCCACAGAGGAAGAAAGGCCCACGGAGCGAGGGGCAGCTGCAGACAGGAGGGCCAGACGCTGCCCAGTTGTTTTCACGAGTGGGGGCGTGCGGGCCGGGGGACAGCGTGAGGCTCAGATGGCTCAAAGGCCACTTGTAACTGCTGCTCGCCCGTGCAGGGCCTCATGGCGCGTGCAGGCGCACCGGACGGCAACCGCATGCCGGGACAAAGCCGGCCGGCGGGCCCGGGCGCGGAGGACACAGGCCTCTTTATGAGGCCAGTGGTGCTCTCCCCTGCCCGGGCTGACTTTATGCACAGCAAATATTAGGCCAAATAATTATGAGGCCCCTGGTGAGGACAAGAGCCGCGACTGTTTCCCCAAAGAGCTGCCACGCTGACTTGGTTTCCTGACCAACGGCCCGAGGCCGAGCGGCCGCGGGCGGGGTTCGCAGTGGCGCTACTGCCATCTAGTGGCCGGGCCCCGAGCCCTGAGCCCGCTCCCCGGCTGTTTACACAGAAACTGGAGCCGCCCGGGAAGCCCCAGGCCGCAGGGGCCAGAGGGGCAGTTAAGGGGAGGGTCCCGCCCTGGCGCCAGCAGGCCGAGGCCACCCAGCCAGGTCAGAGGGGATCCTGCCTGGAGCCCACGAGGCCCTGGTGTCAGTCAGAAGCACGCCCGAGAAAGCATGCACTTCTGGGGTCACCTCACAGCGGAGGAGGCCGAAAGGGGGGCTTTGAAAACGCGTGTCTAACTCCTGAAAACTCCAGGTCCGGCCAGGCAGGGGCATGGGGAAGGGAGAACCTGGACGGATGTGCCCGAGGCCGCAGCACAGCCCAGAGGGGAGGGGTCCGCTCGACCTCGGACAAAGCAAACAGGTCTGGGCTCTGCCCCCAGGCCCCCTGCAGCAGCCTGTGGCATTTAGTGCAATTAACTGCCTCCTGGCCTGGGGACCGACCAGGGACAGGCTGTCCGGAGGCCTGATCTGGTTTCTGTCAGGGCCCAAATCCCTTAGGCCTGGGTGGGCCTGCTCTGCCCGCACCAGCCGTTCAAAGTTCAAAGGCTCAACAAGGGTGGCCCCTGAGAAGATCCAAGTGCCTGGCCGTCCCCTCCCCCTGGCTTAACTGTGCTTTGAACCCCAGCTCCTCCTGGGGCGCCACGCGGATTTGGACTAAGAGCAGTGGACCCTGAGATCCTGCCGCTCAAGGCCGCCCCGGCCCTGGCGCCCCACGGGGTCACTGCCGGTCACGGCGGGCACAGGGCCCGGCCCCTGCCGCCCGACGCCCGCTCACCAGCTGCACGTAGGCCACCTTATAGTCCGGCTTCTTCATCCTGACGTTCCTGTGGTCACGCTTCCTGTTGGAACCTGCGGGGGGGAGGGGGGTCCGACCGCTGCAGAACCCCCCTTTCTGGAGGGGACGTGCACATCGGCACCGGTCTGTCCGCAGACGACGGCGTGTGCACTCCACAGGGGGCGGCTTTGGGTTCAGCATGCAGGGCGAGAACAGGCCCCAGCACGGGCTCTGTGAAGGCCCAGCTGCATCTGAGAACGCAGCGCCACTCTCGTGGGTGCCCCCCCACCCCACCCCCCGGGAAGGAAGGGAAAGGGTTAAGAGGACAAAGGAAACGCTTGGCTGCTCGAAGCAGCCTGCGGGGCCGGCCTCCGGCCCTGCTCCATCCCAAACCCAGCTCAGCCCCGTGACCGTGACCAGCACGACCCCTGGGGCAGCCTCGACACCCCGTGCCTCTTGGGCCGAGAACCGGGCGCCATGGAGCGTGGCGAGGACGAGGCGGGTGTGTGACCCAGAGCAGTGGGGTGGGCGGGGGGCTCACATGCACGGGCAGCGGGGCGGCAGCCAGGCCCGGGCACCCACCGTGCTGCACCCTGGTCCGCACGGCGGCCACAGGCACGTTGTAAATGCGCTGGAGGTAACCCCTCAGGTCCACCCTGGTCATCCTGCGGGGAAGAGAGTGGGGAATTCTGGGCCCCACTGGGAAGCAGCCCAGCCCACAGGCCGAGAGCCACGGGCTGGGGGCACAGCCCCACCGGCCACAGCAGGGGAAGAGCCGGGGCCCAGGACAGGCTGCCCTGACCTTGGGACCAGCAGCTGGCCCCCACCCACACTCTCCCATTGACCCATCGGCCTGGAAGTGACGGAAGGACCGGGCCCCCAGGACCCTGGACTCGGCCAGCTCCATTGACCCTGCCGCAGCCCAGGCTCAGGAGAGGCCGAGAGGCCAAGCTCCCGGGGAATGCTCCCAGGGGAACTGACGGTCTACGAGTGCCCCCTGGCTGCAGGGAGCCCCGCCCGGCCTCCCCTCTGTGGCTGCCACCCCATGACGCGGTGGCAGGTCCCATTCCCCTTCACTATAAATGTGTAAGACACTCAAGCCATCGGCCGCCCCCACGGAGCTCAAGCCACCCCAGGCCCACCCTGGGGGTTCAGAGACACTCCCTGTGGGCTGGGTGACAGAGAGGCTGAGCCCCCAGTACTGCAGGTCCCTGGAGGACTGAGGTTCTGGCCGCTGTGGTGGGCAGCCCTGGGGGTTCGGCCGGCTCCTGGGAAGAGCATGCACAGCAGCGTCCTCGGGCTGGCCGGGCGCCTCCCCAGGCGGAGGGCCTGCACGGCCTCTGCGAACCCTCGGCCGACACTCGCTGAGCCCCTGGAGCCGCCGCGGCAGGGGGTGGTGGGGCGCCCCGGCCTGAGCCCTGACTCACTCCATGGGGATCCGGAACTGCACGGTGTCTGCGGGCTGGGCCGTGCCGGGCCGCACCAGCTGGATGAAGTAGTTGGTGCGGAAAACGCGGAGCTGGGGGTTGCCCAGCTGGTACAGGGGGTACCTGTGGGGAGAGGCTCCTGTCCATGTCAGACGCCCAGAGCGCGGGGCTCCCAGGAACACCCCCCGCAGCTCCCCACGGCCTCCTGCTCCCCACGTGGTCTGCCCACAGCACCCCAGCCCCACCCCGAGGCCACTCTTTGAATGACAGGAAACAGGCCACAGCGAGCAGTCCCTCCACACCCCCAGACAGGCTGGTCGCGAGGCTCAGTCACGAGCTTGCTCAAAGGGACGGTCCCACTGGCCAAGGCCCCAGCACAGCCGTCTCTGTCCCGGGAGGAGCCCCACACAAAGCTCCTGACAGCACAGAGGACCCACAAGTCCCTTCTGCCCAGCCACAAGGAATTGACAAAACCGCTCCCCGACACTGCCTTAGCCCCTCGGTGTTGGGGACACGGAGACGGGGGCCACTCCACACCCCGAGTAGGACAATGTCAGCTCCTCCAGGACAAGAATGAAGATGCAGGATCAGAGGCCCAGGGAGGACGGTGCTGGCAGCTCCCCCGCTCTGAGCTCACCATGCCACCTCCCACCCAGAACCCCAGAGTGAGCAGAGGTGGCCGACCCACCGCCACCTCCAGCTGCCCCACAGACCAGGGCAGGGTGGTAGGCCAGCAGGACCAGACTGCAAGCCAGACCCAACCAGGCCTCGGGGGCTGGGGGGAGTGGCGGTCGAGGGTCAGCTGGGAGCCCAGGGGTGGTCCCTGAAAGGGACAGCAGGGGCACAGGGTGACATTAAGAGTCTCGCCCAGGCCCTGGTGGCCAACCTGCAGTGCCCGGTACGGGGCACCACGCAAGTGCTCCGTGCGTCAGGGCCCATGTTGCCTCTTGCCTCCCAAGTCGGGGAGAGTGAGGGGGCCCGGGGCGCCTGGACAATGCAGGTCCCTGTGGAGGGGCACAGCAGCGGGGCTCTGAGGAGCAGGTCTGCGGGTGACCGAGGCAGCACAAGGCAGCTGCCCCTCCGAGTGGCACCGCTGCCGTGCGGGCAGGCACGGCCGACACATGCTGGGGGCACAGGGCCTGCCTCGTTTTATCCCTGTGGCCACCCAAGAGGCTCCTTTTTCTCCTGGTGACCAACTGCAGCGAGGGGGCAAAGGCTGGGGTGCACGTGTAGCGGAATGCGGGACCTCTGCCTGGGCGCCTCCCTCTCCCAAGCCTCCCAGGCTGGCCCTGGGCAGGGGGTGGCCGAGGTGGCAGCACGTGCTGTTGCAAACCCCACACCCTGGCACAGGATCCCCCAGCTCCAAACGGCCGGTGCTGCTGACCACCCTGCTGCTGGGCCCTGGAACGCGGCTCGGGGCCTCCCTGACTGCTCCCCACGGTGTTTCGCAAGCACCCCAACCTAACAGCTCTCAAGTGGAGATCAGAATTTCTCCTCCCTCCTCCAAACAGCACGTGGCCGCTGCCACTGGCCCTCCCGCCCTGCGGCCCCAAGGGTGACTCATCCGTGATCCCACCCTCTCCCTCACCCCACCCGCGTGGCTCCACCGCGGGGCCTCCCTGGCCGGCGAGCGCGCACGTGCGCCCACGGCCAGGCCCGCGGTACCGGTCTCTTCCGGCCGCACGTCCCCGGCCCCGGGGTGGCCTGCAGAGCCTGGCTCGGAGCCCTCACTCCTAGCGCCCCCTGCCCCTCCCGGTTGCTGAAGGAAGCAGGCCACCCCCACTCCCGCGGGACCCCCGCGGCCCTTGCCCCAAATCGGCCGAGTCTGCACGGCGCCGGCCGGGGCGGGGGCGAGGGGGCGCGCGCGGCCGGGCCGGCTCGCGTGCACGCGCCCCGACCCGCGGAGGCCTTTGTGTGCACAGGGCCGTGTGTCCAGCCTAAGCTGCGGTGGTCGAGGCCCAGGGGCCAAGGCGGGAGGTGGGGGTGAGTGTGGGGGGGAGGGGGGAAGGGGGTTGGCGGGCGCGGCACGGCCGCGCCCCCTGGCCTGAGCCCCCCGCCCGGGCCGAGCCCGGCCCGGCCCCGGGCGGTGTCCGCAGACGTGGCCGCGCTGGCGGGGGAGGGGGGAGCGCGGGGCGGGCCGGGCTCGGACCACGCCCCGGCCGCCCGCGCTCGTGCCCGCCCGGGCCCGGGTCCCCGTGCCCGTGACGGTGACCGCAACCGCGTGCCCCGCCACGCCCCGCGGCCCCACTCACAGCACGTTGCGCGCCATCGCCGGCTTCCGGGCCGCGGACGGAAGGAGCGGCGCGCGCGGCCGCGGGGCCCCTGGCACGGCGCCCCCTGGCGTCCGGAGGGCACCCGGGCCCCGGGCCTGTGTCCCCCCCACCCCCCCAAGGGCCCGCCCCGAAACCCCGGGCGCCCCACACTCCGCGGGGGTGGGGGGGAAGGCACAAGCGGGGTGTCCTGCAGGCTGCAGGGTGGGGAGGGCCCAGACCCGGGGGAGGGGCCTAGGCGGGAGTGGGGGGGGCCGGCCCCCAGAGCAGGGATGGGACCCTGCTGAGGTGGCAGGAGGCTGGCTCCCCGGGCTGCCCCCAGGGGAACAAGGGAGCAAGCAGCAGGGCGGGTGCTGGGCGCCTCTGTGAGGCCAGGCCAGGGGAAGGGCTGCAGGGCCCTCCTCGGTGTGTGCGTTGGTGGCAGTAAGTGGGGTCACCTGGGATGAAGGTGCTGCAGATGAGGGGTCACAGGGGACGGGTGAGCACGGACAGTGGGCTTCAGCCTGAGTAGGGGGAGACACAGGGCCGGGGTGCAGGGCTGTCCCCTGCTGTTCTCCAGGCCGTGTGAGTGTGTGCGTGTGTGAGTGGGTGTGCATGTTAGTGTGTGTGTAAATGTGTGTGCGTGTGTGCGCATGTGTGAATGTGTGTGTGAGTGTGTGTGCGTGTGACGCAGGGGGCCCTGGCTGCAGGGACTGTGCCTTGAAGGCCACAGTGCCAAGGCCAGTGGAACTGGGGGGGGAGTAGAGAGGGGCCCGGGGCCCAGCAGGCAGGCAGGCTTCCTCTTCTGAAGCGCCGAGGCCCTGTCCTGACTGGAGGGTGCCCTGTCACCCACACATGTGGCCGGCAGTTGGGCGCGGAGCTGGATGCCAAGCGGGTTTGCCCCCATGAGAGGGGATGGAGTCTGAGCAGGGCCTGAGGTCCTCATGAGCTGGGGCAGGGTGGGGTCTCGTGGGCAGACCCCACAGCACTCAGCCCCGCCTCCGACTGCCAGCCGCGTCCCCTCATCAGGCCTGGGTGCAGAGGACCCTGCGCATGTCCCTTTCCTGGTACCCACCCCCGTCCCCCGCTTCACTGGCCTGTCCCGTCACTGGGGGGCTGGCCTGCTCCCTGGAGTCAGCAGCATGGCCACCCCAGGGAGAGGCTGGCCAGGCCAACCGGAGGACGCCCGTGAGGTCCGCAGCTCTGAGAAGCAACGGTGCTTCCCGCTGCCTCGGCCCGCCGTGCCCCCTCTTCATGCTGAGCGCCCCGTGTCCTGTTGCAGCGGGCGCAGGCAGTAAGCCGGCCAGCAGGGCCTGGGGCCCTGTGCCCCTGAGTTTCGCTGGTGGCAGTCCTGCCTTGGCACCCCTCTCGCGGGCGGGCGGTTCCCTTCTGGTTAGACACTCAGTGAGCATCGGGGGATCCTGCGTGTGGTCAGACGAGTGAGGCGGGCACAGCTCAGGCCAGAGCGGCAGGCTGCCCCCGACCCCGGAACCACGTCAGAGGGGCTGTGGGACCCAGCAGGCCACCCCCTCCCCGCCCCCAGAGCCAAGGTCACCTAGTCGGTACGATGGGTCCACTTTGGTCGGACATGCTAAAGGGGTGTTTTCCATCTATGTCCAGACCAAGCCACGCGGGATCGGCCCGGCCGAGGACGCCGCCCACGAGCCCTGCGGTCCCTTCCTGGGGGCTCCCGGTACCCGCGTGGCACCTGTGTCTGCCTCTCCACGGCACGTGTGCTTCCCGGAGGGTCTGGCCCACGACGGTACGTGGCCCTCGCTGCGGCGAGCAGCCCTCGGAAGCCCCGGGGGGACCCACGGTGTGTCCTTTGTTCGCGGTGACACGTGTGGTTGCCGGTGTTTGCGGTTTGTATGCATTTCTTGGTCCTTTGTCTTCCCGAATCTGTGACTTGTCTATTTATGTCTTTTGCTCATTTTTTTCCCCCAGTGAGGGGGTGTTGTCGGCTGATCCCTGTTCCCCAAATTCATCACCGAAGTCCCGACCCCCGGCACCCCGAGTGTGACCGTTCGTGAAGGCAGGACCTTTAAAGAGGTGAGCAAGGCGACGTGGGGGTCAGGAGGGTGGGCCCTAATCCAGGGCGACTGTGTCCTTATAAGCAGAGGTGGTCAGGCCACCGTCACACACAGCGGGAGACCTCGCGGGACTTGGGGAGGAGACGTCCACACGCCCGGGAGCGAGGCCTCGGGGGCACCGCCCGCCCTCGCCTGGGACTCGGGCTCCGGCCTGCGGGACCGAGGCGGGAAGCAGCTGCGGTTCGAGCCGGTGGCTGTGGAGCTTTGCTGCAAACCTGTCGGGGTGCTGTGTTCCTTGTGCTGTCCCAAGTGCATTTCACGGCGTGACCGTCCTACCCGCTTGCCTGTCGCTTTTGACGCGAACCGCTCCCCAGTTTCTCACTGGTTCTGTGACACGTTTGCAACCCCTCTATCGGTGCGGGATTGACAGGCGCTAGACCGCACACCCCCAAAGCACACAGCCCGCTGAGTTCTGCACGCATGAGCCGAACACGCCTGCCCCCCCCACCCCGAGAAGTGCGCTCGGTCCCCGCAGCCCCTTCTCCCACCCCTCCGCACCCCGGCGCCCCCCTTCCCGAGCTCCAGTGGCCTGGTCAGCTTGCACGTTATAAGTTTTCCATAAATGGAAGTGCAGGATCTGCTCCTTTCTCTCGCATAGCTCGTGTGAGACGCGTCCGTCCGTGCCTCGCGTGCCTGGGCCCACATTCCTTCTGCCTGCCACGGTGGGGACACACCACAGCTTGTTTACCCATTCACTGTTGATGGACATTTGGGTGGTTTCCAGTTTTTGACGATTAAAAACAAAGCAGTATTTACATTCATGTGAAAGTCTTTACCAGGACAAACATTTCCTTTTCTCATGGGTAAATGCCTCGAAGGAAAACGACTAGATCACATGGGACGTTTATGCTTAACTGTTTAAGAAAGAGACGTTGCCAACGGAATCATTTTACATTTCCGCCGGCGAGGCGGGGTCCTCCGCAATCTGGCGGACACTGGCGTTTGCAGGCTGGGCCATTCTTACACTGTGGTATCCTGTGATTTTGCTCCGCGTCCCCCAGGGGACCCAGGGTGCCGTGCAGTTTCCACGTGCATTCTTGCCATTCATTTGTCTTGTTTAATGAGGTGTCAGTTCTAATCTTTTGCCCATTTTTTAAAAATCGGGTTGTTTTGCTTTCTTATTATCAAGCGTCTGCACTTTTGGGTCCATTTATTGTTCATTCGGACTCTTTTTCTTGAGAGTTCTTTGTATCTTCTGGATCAGGGCTTTAGGAAATATTTGCCTGGCAGAGATTTTTCTATCGGTGTCTGACTTTCCTTCTCTCTACAGTGTCTTTTGGACACCGAACCGTGAAAAGTTTCGATGGCTTTCAGGGCACCGATTTGCTTTGAACGGGGTTGTGCTTTTGGTGCTGTGTCTAGGAAATGTTGGCCACGGCCACGTCCCCCCGAGATTCTCCGGCTGTTCCTGCAGTTCTCATTTTACGCTCAGGCCTCCGGTCCATTTTGAGTTGATCTTCGTACTGAGCGTGAGGTTCACGCCCAAATTCTTCCCCTCCGTCTTCTGCACATGGCCCTGCCAACGGCCCAGCGTGGCGTGCTGACGAAGCCCTCGCACCCACCCCCGTGCGGGTCCCCCCGGGACCCTTCGTGTCGCCCTGTGGTGTGTTGAAATGTCTTTGCACCATCACCAGCCCGTTTGGGCTGCTCTGCTGATTCTTAGAATAGTAACTCAAGTTTATTCCTCTCTTTCAGGGCTGTCTTGCTGCCCTAGGGCCTCTGCCTTCCACGTGAATCGTACATCTCTACACGAAGACCCTGCATTCGCGTCTGTCGACCCCACGTGGGGAGAATCGAGATTTTTCTCAGCGTCAGGTGACCCTTCCCACCCATGAATCTCATACACCTCCAACCTCGCTCGCCAATATTTCACGTCTCTCTGTGTCTCTCCTGCCCTCTGCCAGCTTCGTCCCTGGGTTTGTTTTGGTGCCGTTAGGAAGTGGTGAGAGCAGACGTCCTTGTCCTGGTCCCCAGCTGAAGCGAGGACCCCGTCAGTGTCCGCCCCGAGCGGCCCTGTGCTGGCCTGAGAGTGCTCTTCACGTCCCTAGTCTGCGGGGGGCGTTTGTAATAGTTGGGGGTGAGTGTTGTGGCGTGCCGGGGGCTTTTTGCACCTCCCGAAACCACCGCCTGGCGGGGCACCCTGCCTGACTCCCGGGCGTCGGCCCAGCCCCCCCATTGCCGAGGTCGGCCGCGCCCGGGCGTGACGCCGTTCAGACGTTCGCTCCCGCGTGGGCCAGGGGCCCCGCGTGTGGCTCTCTGCCCTCGCGCTGGGCAGTGCTGGCCTCACACCACGCGTGGGAACGCGTTTCTCTTTGCTCCGGGGTCGTTGGAGTGTTTGCGTGCGATGGCTGGTGTTCCTTCTGGAAGGGCTCAGGACAGCCCCCCGGAGTTTTCTTCACAGGAAACTGTCGGTTCATCGGGAGACGGGGGAGGCTTCCCCCGGCTGCCGTGTCCTCTTCGAGTGGGCTGGTGGGTCTTGTGTTTTTCGAGAAATGTGACCATTTTCGAGAAATGTGGCACACGTAGCGGCATCTGGCGGCTCAGAAGGGGCCCCCGTCATTCGCCCGACGTCCGAGCAGCCTGTCGCGGGCCTTCCCCCTCACTCCCGGCTGCCACAGACACGTTAGAGGGGCATCGTGCCTATTGGCGTTTTCCGAGAGCCGAGTGGAGGTTCGATTTTGGGGGTCCCCTCCTGTTTTCACGTCGCCCACTTCATCGACCAGGGGGACCTGCCCTGTCCCTTCTCGTGCTAACCTCGGGGCTAATCTGCTTTCCTTGTCCGAGTTCCCTGAAGGTGCGGGCCGGGGCCGTGGGCCCCTCCCCCGCGCGCGGCTTTGGGCGCCGGCAGGGTCTGCGCTGGCGGCGTGGCGCCCCCGCGCCCCTCGCTCTGTGTGTTTTTCCATGGGGAACGCTTTCTAGTTCTTTTGATTTCTCTTTGACTCATGGGTTATTTAGAAGTGTGTTATTTAGATTCCAAATATTTGAGGCGTTTCCAAGGCTCTCTCTGTTATTGATTTATAATTTAATTCCTTATGGTCAAAGAACATAATTTGTGTGACTTGAATCCTTCTCAACTTATTAAGTCTTGTTTTATGGCCCAGAACGTGGTCTGAGTTGGTAAGCGGCCCATGCACACTGGGAAGGAATGTGTGTTTAAGCAGAGTGTCCCATGAGCGCCCGTCGAGGTTGCTGGCTGGTGCTGCTGGGGCCTCCCGCATCCTCTCGGGGTCTCTGTCTGCTCGTCCGGTTAACTGTTGCGAGGGTCACAGCAACCCGGCTGTGACCGTGCAGCGCCCTTCATTCCTGTCACTTTCTGCTTCGTGTACGTTTCATGATACTCCTTGGAACCCATTTCTGCCTTTGTGTTTTGAATGTCTGTCTTGTGGGCAGCCCCTCGACGCCCCCAGCCCCGTGTGGGCTGCAGGCGCTGGCCCCTGCGGGCTGTCCGAGCGGTGCCCTCCCCAGCCTTGGGCAGCCACCCACCCCGCACGCACCAGGTATGGCGGGGTGCCGCTGCAGGCCCCCGGGGCCTCTCCCGTACACTCTGCCCTCTCCGAGACTCGGTCCCTGAGTGTTCGCGGGTGCCCCCAGACCCTCCGCTCATTCTCGTCAACTCGGGGATCCGGCTGGGCTCCCCCAGAAATCCCCCTGTCCCACAGCGAGGCCTGGACACGCTCGGGGAGGCCAGCCGGGCAGCTGGGGGGCTCAGCCTGACCCTTTCCCCTCTCCCGGGGACCGGGTCAGTCACTGCCTGATTCCCACTGCCTCGGAAAACACGTGGCTCTGTGCTTTTTTTATCATTTACTTTCGTCGTCGTGGTTGTTGGGGCTTTTTCAGGCAGGAGGACAAGTGCGGTTCCTGTTCCCCCCTCTTGACGACACGTGACGACCCAGAAGCTTAGCAGGTTTGAGCAGTGACCTTTGCCGGGCTCGGCCTTGGCCTCCGCGGGGCCCACGTGGCCAGCAGGCCCGGACCACGTTCCCCGCTCGGAAGCGGACGACACCTCCCTGCTTCTCCCCCTGGTTTCGCTCCGAGCAGCGTCTCTCCCTCACCCCGAGCCCCCCAGTTCCCTGCACACGTGCTTTTGGCTTTGGTGTGACGGGACGCCTTTGTGGGCTGCCTCCCTCTCGTCCCACACACGTGTCACGTGTCTGGTTTCCTCGACCTCCTTCCTCGGCCACCCGGCACCCCTCCCATCCTGCAGGCGAGGCCCCCACTCATGTGTGCACACGGAATCACACCGGCAGCCGCCGTGGGGCTGCCGGGAAGGGAATCTTCCAGTCTGCGGGAGCAGAGGCTTGGGGGGCGCAAGGCGGTCAGTGGCCGTGTGACCTTGGGACGCCACGCAGGCCACTGTGGGCTTCGGTGCCGGCGGGTGGGCACCGATCCCCCGGCCGTGAGGGCTCTGGGGCAGGGGCGCCCGCCCGGCAGTGCTCACCAGCCACGTTACCTTCGCCTCCGAGGCCTGCTCTTAATTTTCAAAAACTTCTGAGCTTTTCCTGCCTGTCCTCTCTTCCATATGAATTCGACATTCATCTTGCCAACAGCCTCCCCACCCTGGCCCACCCCCAGCGCACCCCTCACCCCCAAATAAATCCTGTTAGAATTCTGGCTGAAAATCTGGCACGCCCGCAAGTTCACTTGGAAAGAGCTGACTCTTATAAACCTCCTGGCCAGCGCATGATGCGATCCCTCTCCCCCCAACCCCCGCTCTCTCTTTTCAAATTTTCTTTATGTATTTCTCATTAAAGTTTTCCATTTTCTTCCTACAGACCCTGAGCGTGCCTGAGGGGCCGTTGCCAAGTGTCTTATGCTCTTGGCTTCGTGTCCTCCTTTGTTTGAGAATGGAATGTTTTTTATTCTACTTTATCTTCTCACCGGCCGTTGCTGGAAAATAGTAAGCAATATCGATTTGAAATATGTGTTTTGCGTCTGGCGGCCTTCCTAAACCCTCTCATCATTCTGAAAGCCCTTCCCTTCCGCCCGCTCTCTGGGGCCCGAGGAAGGCCGTTGGGGTCCCTCCTTCCCCGAGTTATTCATCTTGTTTCCGTTTCCCATCTCCTGCATTGTCTCCAGCTTCCAGACCTGGGCTGCAGGGTAATGGCAAAAGCAGGCACCCTCGCTGCGTCCCGCCACATGGGCAGATACAGGAAGTGCTTGTTCATCGTCTTCTGTGCTTTCTTGAGGTTTTGTTTTGTTTGGGCCTCAGAAATAAGAATCTGCTCTCAGCAAACGTCCTTCCCCGATGTTTTATGGTCGTGGATTGTTTAAGGTAGAGCAGAGGGCAAAGACAAAACATAGGAAGGGCCCTCGCTCACCCGCCCGCCCCTGGGCTTGAGAAACGAGTCCGGAGGAACCCGTTTCTGCGTTCGGGGTGACCCCCTGGCCGGAGGCTCCATCCCTCCCGGGGATCACGCATCCGAAGCGTGTGCCCCTCACGTCCCGGCATCTGTAATTCACGGTCGTACGTGGAAACGCATGTGCAAGGGGTCGCGTGCCGTGGCGTCCCCCTTCGCAGCTGCCTCGGCGCCCGGGCCTTGGTGGCCTGGGGCCGCAGGCCTCTTGCGTGTGCAAGCCCCACTCAGGGCTCCACAGAGGGCAGTTCGGGGCCGTGCTCAGGCTTCGGCGGCTGCCGCGGTAGTGGCGCCCGGCGGGAGAACCGGCGGGCTGGCCCACGCTGACCACACACGGCCGGCCCGTGCCCCCGGCTGCCGCACCGCGTGAGCACTGGCCACCCCAGGGCCTCCGCTCCCAGACCTGGTTCGGCGAGCCCCCTTCTGTGACGACAGCCGTGCCGGTCCTGCCCGCCACCACGTCCCCCGCTCGGGTTCATGCGGACGGGCAGCCCTCTCGTGGTGTTCATGTCCAGCGACCCGCCTGCTGCTTGTCTTACATCTGCTGACCCCAGGCCGTCTGCCCCGTGAGCGGCTCGGGGGGCCGGCCGGTCCCTGTGGACACCCAGCACCGAGCCCTCATCGGCGACGTCTGACACGCGCCCCCTCCCGAGACATGGCTTGCGTTTTCGCTGGGCTCGGGCTGTCTTTTGATGCAGAGAAGGTCTTTCCTTAGCCCTCGTCCTGTTGAGTTTATCCGTCTCTTGTTCGATGACTTGTGGATTTCATCTGAGCGATTGTCCCCGTCAGGAGGGCCTTCTGCCACTCTCCCGTAGTTTGTCCCCTGAAAGTGGGAGGTGTTCCTTTTCAGACTTCGGTCTTGAGGTGAGCAGGGCTGGATTTGGGGTGGGCGGCACAGCGACGGGGGCAGCCTTGCTGTTTGTTCTCCACGGCCAGTGCCATCCATCCTCACGGCCGCCCGTCAAGTGCCTCGGCGTCCGTGGACTCTCTCCACTGTGTCCCTCGGGGGCCCACAGCCCGCCTCGGCCCTGCTCTCCTGCCACAGGAATTTTAGAATCCGCCTGGATTCGCACGCGAATCTCTGCTGGAATGTGGCCGAGTGGCCTTGAACCCATAGGCTAATTTGGGGAGAATCAACATTTTTAAGATATTGCATCTTCCTCTCATGGAACATAATGACAGTCTCCCTTTATTTAGGTCTTTTTAAAAAAAAAAAAAAAAAAAACAATTTTACTATCTCTGTAACTGCCTTGCACGTCTGTGAGATTCATCCTACGCTGTAAATGGCGTCTTCCGTGTCTCCCAACTCTTCCCGTTTTCGGTCTGTGCCCTCGTGCGCCTGGACTGAGTGTCCTTAATGCTTGTGAAGGAGAATTACCTATTTTCTAGACACATATTTGTTTTTTGTTTTTGTTTTTTAAGGGATTAACAAGCAAGAAAAGATCATTTATTCCTTGCCTACTAATTCTTTTTTTAAAAATAGTTTTTTTCTTATTCTATAGCTATGGCCAGGACACCTGGATGAAGGGGAGCAGAGAGTCTGTCACCCCGAAACATGCCTGCTTGGGGGACAATTGGCCACTTCGGCTGGTTCATTGTAAGAAACGGCCTACGTGTGAGAACCTGGTGATCTAAGCAGCAGCTGTCCCTCTGTGAGCGATCACTGACGTTTGTGCGGGAAGTCGCCACTCGTAAAGTGTGTCTCCCGTCCTGTGCCAGGAAGGGCAGGCCGGGTCCATCTCCAGACCCTGCTGTCGCAGGAGAAGGCCCAGCTGTAAACGTGCTTGCCCGTTTCCTGTGCTCTTCCTGGACCCCCCTGGAACTGCTCCCCACCCTCACATCTTCTTTTGTCTTTGCCAAAGGTGGCAGTGGCGGTGGGGGGGGGCGCCATCGTGGCCAGTGGCTCAGGGGCCCGCGCTGGCGTCCCTGGGCCCGGCCGCGGGAGGCGCGCGTGGCCGTGAACGTTCGCCCGTTTCCCCGCTGCCCCTCCATCTCATGTCCGTTTGGCGACTCGGGCCGCCAGAAGAACCTGGAAGGGCGGGGATAACTTTTCCTCCCCAGCAGGGACAGCGAAGGGGACGCTGGGACACGGCCATTCCCACCTGACGGCGACACAGAGGCACCTCACGGCCCACGGTCACGGCGCGCGCCGCGCCTTCCTCAGGTGCCGCTGGAGTGGCCACCTCAGCCAGCCCAGGATGCCCTGCTCCGTGTCCGTCCCGTCCAGCATCCTCCCCACGAGCCCCGCCTGTCTCACGAGGCGCCACGTCGGTCCGAGGGGACCCCAGGTCAGAACGTCACTCAAGACTCCTCAGGATTTTTTGACTTGTTTGGTGGGAAGATATTTAACTCTGGTTCAATGTCTTTAAAATGAGGCCCGCCCGGTGCACGTTTCCCACTGCAGTTTGAGTCGGTCCCTCCCCCCCCTCACCCCCCGCCGACCCCCGGAAACCGCCAGTCTGCCTAGTTTTCAAATAAACGGTGACAAGGAACTTGGTGGTGTCCCTTCGGCCCTCATTTCGTCTCCGAGGCCTGGTTGTGCCGTCCCCTCCCCTCTGCCTGACAGTGTTTATTCGTGCCTTCTCTTTCTAGGTAATAACTCCCGTGTGCCTTTGTGGGTTTTGACGTTGATCTTGTCCATTCATTTGGGCTTTTCACAGTCTGCTTTTCCTTATCATCTCTGTGCTCCTCTTTTTCTTTAGTTTTTGACGTCCTTTTGTACTTTCTTGAATTAGAAGAGTAACTTACTAAGGTCCGGGGTCTTTGCCGGCCCATTCTAACAAAAGGGTTGGGGGCCCAGCGGTCCTGAGCCAGGCCCAGCCTGGCCGAGTCCCCGGGTTTTGTCCCACAGCCTCCTGTCATCGGCAGCCCGGGTGCTTCCTGCTTCCCGCTCGGGTCTCTGCAACCCGGGAGGAAGTCCCGCAGGCGACTTGGGGGGGGCCCTCAGGGGGTGAGGGGCTCTCGTGTGGCTGAGGGGTCCTTCCCCGGCCCCACACCGCGGCCTCCACGCGCCACCTGCTCTGTGCGGGTTGGGCCCAGCCGCCCCGACACCTTCACTGCTCCTGACCACCCAGTGACCCGAGGCTCCTGACCACCCAGTGACCAGAGGCTCCTGACCGCCCAGTGACCCGAGGCTCCTGACCGCCCAGCGACCCGAGGCGCGCTCCGGGGCCCTCCACTCCGATCGCGGCCTGCGCGTCATCAACGGGGTCCCGCCATTCGCCCCCGAACTCACGCTGTGCTGACCCTGCACCGCCCGGGAGTGACCGACGCCCGCTCCCGCTGCTGCGCCGCCCCGGCGGCGTGTGCGCGTGCGCGGGGTGCGGGTCACGTGACGCTGCGTCTCTTCCCCCCCGCGCGGCGTGTGCGCGTGCGCGGGGTGTGGGTCACGTGACGCTGCGCCCCGCGCGGCGCTGCGGCGAATCGCGGCGGTCGCTTTGTGCATCGCTCACACCTACCGTGCGCCGCCCAGCGTGTGGGGCGGGCGTGTGGGGTTGGGGTGCACATGTGGGTACTCACACCTTCCGCACATGGCCCAGTGACTGGGAGTATGGGGCACGCTGCACGCGTGTTGGGGTGCACATGTGGGTACTCACACCTACCGTGCACAGTCCAGCGTGTGGGGCGGGTGTGTGGCGTTGGGGGCACGCTGCGCACGTGTTGGGGTGCATGCGTGTGCAGGCGCTCTCTGGGTTCTGTCTTGGACGCGGGCCGACACCCCTCTCCCCCCGTCCCCCGCAGCGCCTCCCCGGAGGGGCGGCTCCGGAAAGCGCGCCCCGTGAATACCTGGCTCTGCGAGGCTGTGCATCTTGATCCAATTTTTCTGATTTATATTTTCCATAATTCCGTTTAGTCAGGACTTTCAAACCCACCACACAGTGCGCTCTGTGTTCGCGTATCATGGGTAAAGAGCCGTCTGTGTGCGGGGCAGCTCTGTGGAAGCGCTGTTCGCCCCCCCTCCCACCCAGCCCTCGGGGAGCCCCTGCTGTGGGCCCCTTCTGCCCCTAAATGCTGGGGGACGTTTGTGAAACCTCCCACTGTGCACCCTGCCCTCCCCCCAGCCCCCTCCAGACCAGCAGGGAGCTGCCCGCCTGCAGCGAGGCCCTCGGCTGGGGCGGGAAGGGGGGCAGGGGGCGCTTCTAGGGGCAAAGCTGCCGGCAGAGTCAGTGCGGCATCCGTGGCCAGTGCCCCAGGACAGGTCCGGCCACGGCCCAGGGGTCCCCCTGAGAAGAGCAGCCAGTGTCGCTCAGGGCCCCCACTGCTTCTGCCCTCCCGGCCCTCGGCCCAGCACCTCCTCATCCCACCCCAGGGGCCTCATCCATGAACCAGCGCACACGGGTGGAGGGGAGTCTGATCGCTTTATTCACAGACCCCAGAAGGTGGGGGCAGCCAGGACAGAGACGTGGGGTGAGCCCCCCGCCCCCGGGCCGGGGAGCCGGACACCGCCGTGCGGGCACACGCCAAGGGGCTCTGCCGCCGGGGGCGTCTGCAGCGGCATCACTTCCAGCGGCCTCCGACTTTGCCCTTGGCCGTGGCCCCGGCCTTCTTGCTGCTGCAAATGGGAAGCAAGTGGGTCTTGAGTTTCTGGCTGTCCGGGACCAGGCCCTGGCCGAGCACCCTCTCCAGCCTGTCACAGGCCCCATCCTGACGTCTCCGCTCACCCAGGCTGCTGGCAGGGCGGTGGGCCCAGCCCGGCCCCCAGAGCCCCGGCTCACCCTCCTAGCTCCATCCATCCAAGCGGAAGCGACCCACCTGTACCTGGCCCAGCGGGGCCTGGGCGGCCTTGTGCTGAGGCAGCTAGTATGGTTAGAAGGGCCAGTTCAGCCAGCAGGGACACCCCGGCCCCGAGTGGGGACACCATGGCCCTCCTGCCCTTCCTGCGAGAGGGGCCGAGGTAGGGCTGACCCCAGGCTGCTCAGGAAGCTGGCTCTGCACATGGCTGTCTCCTTCCCGGCCACACTGGGCCACAGCCTCTGGTGCAGCAGAACATGCCCTTCACCCCAGGGCGCCAGGCCCGGCGGTGGGCTCAGGACCTGGGAGGCCTCTGTCTCCGCCCTTTGGCCACCAGTTAGAGCTGGACCCTGGAGTCAGGAGGTTAGCACCCTGGGGTGGCAGTCCTCAGGAGCCTGCCCCTGCTGTCTGAGGGAGCTGGGTGCTGGCTCAGGTGAGGGGTGGGATGACCACGGTGTGTGAGCCCCGACCCTGGCCTCTCGGACAACCGTCTGGGAAAGGCCATGCAGTCCCCGAGGCTGGCTTTGGGAGAAGGCCTGGCAATAATGACCACTGGCCTACACCCTGCAGGAGCCAGCCTGAGTGCTCACGCATGCACACACGCACACACGCACACACGCACATGCACACACGTGCCGTGCTGTGTCAGCCCCTGCCAGGGAACACAGGGTGTTGCCCTCTCTAGCGTGACCCCCCGGCCCCCCGGCCCCGGGAGAAGGACCCCGTCTCTGGGAGCAGCGAGGAGGCAGAGAGAAACCTCCTCACGCTTCCCAACTCCAGGCTGACCTGGGGACAGTGCACTCTCGCACGTGACCGGCTCAGGGGCCAGGCTTGGCAGCGAACCCCGGGGCGGGTGGTAGTGGAGCCTGGGTCTTGGCTCAGGGTGCCCCGGACCCCAGGGCTGACCTTACAGGGTGCGGAGGGCTGGTGACAAGTCCAGGCCTCCTTGTTCCCTGTCCCAGACTGCCTTTGAGGTGACATGCTGCTTGTATGTCCAGGAGCCCAGTCTGGCTTTGCCAGGCCAGTCTGAAGGACACCCAGGGCCATTCACACCCGGGGGAGGGGCCTCCTGCTGCTCCCCGATCTGCCATCGTCCTGGGCCCCGGCTCATGGCGGACGGGGGCCGGGGGCGCAGGGCCTGGGCACGCCGCTCGAGCGGCTGGTTAGTCTGGTTACTGCCCTGTGAGGGCTGGCCACTGCTGGGGACAGCCAGGCCACGGGTGGGCGGTGGTGGCTGTCCCTGCAGGGCCACCTGCCCAGCGTGGGTGGAGTGAGGGACCGGCCGGGCTACTCACTGCTTCTGGGCCTGGTCGATGCGGCTCCTGAGGTTGGTAATCTGCAAACAACACGGCGACTTACCGCGGCAGGCCCAGCGGGCCCGGCAGGACGTGGGCCAGCGCACCCTCCTCGGTGCGGGTGCCGGCCACGGCCCGGCCCCTGCGGCGCCACACGGGGGCCGCTCTGGCCGGAGGACACCGTCTCTGGGCCCTCGGACTCATGTCTGACTTACTGTTGGTGGCGTGCACTGGACACCTGGGCTCTGACACGCGGCAGCCCCAGAGCTGACCACTTACCTTGCAGCCTGCGGCGGGATGCGGGGCAGGGGGCACGGGGCGGCAGGTGCGGCTTGCAAACGGAGCCCCCGACTCTCTGGGGGCGGAGCTCAGAGCCCCATCTCACTCCTTGGCCCCGCTGTTCCCCGCTCCTGACTGCCCAGAGGGAGGCTTGGGGAAGGCAAGGCCCTTCCCCAGCTGCCCTCGAGGACGGCAGGCCGGCCTCAGAAGCCACTAGGCTGCCAGCAGCGGGGAGAAGCTGGCGGGGAGGAGAGGGGAGGCCCCCATCGCCTCCGTGCCCGCTGCCGCCGACATCCTCTGTGACCCAGAGTTTTGCCATGCGAGAGGTTCACCGTGCATCGCACACCATGAGCCTGGTCCAGAGTGGACTGGGCTACTTACAACTTGGCCAGCATCTCCACTCTGGCCCGGATGTTCATGATCTAGAAAGACCGAGAGGGTTCGGGGCTGGGCGGGCAGCAGGGCTCACCCGGGCCCCAGGCCCTTCTGCGGGCCGAGCGCAGGGGGGCCGCCCTGGCTCTGCACGGGTGAACCCCGCTGCGGCAGGCCGGCCTCGGGGGAGAACCGACAGAGGGGCGCGCTGCCCCCGAGCCTGGAGCCTGCTGGGCGGCGGGAAGCCTGTGCTCCCGCAGCGGTCACCTCCACGGCCCACGCCGCCTCCGCACACGGCTGCTGCTCCGTGTCACGGGCCCTCTCGGGCGACCCCAGGCGGCCACCCCAGCCCCGGGCCCCAGCTGGGCGAGAGTGCGGCACCCTGCCTGCCCGGAGCTGGGCTCCTGGGGGCCCTGAGGGAACAGGTGGTCAGAGCCGGCGTGGCCGGGACTGGGGTTTGCGGAGCGGACTGCGAGGGGCGACATGCTGGCAGCAGAGGAAACGAGGGTCCTCCTGGGGACCCTCTACGGCTCCAGGCGACTCAGAAACCTGAGGCCCCTCCCCACGGCTGCCACGGGCCGCCCTCAGGGCACCGCCGGAGGAGCAGGAGGCAGAGTCCAGAGTGGGGACAGCCTTCGTGGGCCCTGCAGGGCCGGCCGGCGGGCACGTGGGGTGGCGGGGCTGGGGGCGCTGAGCGCGGCCCGCGGGCCGAGGCGTGGCACTCACGTCGTATTTCTGACGCTTGAGCTTCTCCGCGAACTCGAACTTGTCAGTCTCCAGCTGGTACAGGGTGTCCCACAGCTCCTTGGCCTTGTCCCTGCAAGGTGGCCAAGGTCGGGCTTGGCCGCATGAGGCCTGAGAAGCAGGGCCCAGGCCGCCCGCCGCCCTCCCGCGGCCACCAGCGAGAGCGGGCCTCGGTGGCCCGCGCCGACCCCGAGGCGGCGGCTCCGAGGAGGGGGCTCGGCCCCGCCTCACCTCAGCTTGTCGTCACTGAGGTGGTCGATGTTGAGTGGCTTGCGTCTCTCCGCCAGAACCTTCTTCTTCATCTCCCGGGCTGTCTGCTTCTTGCCTCTCTTCTGGTCGGCCTGAGGGGACACGGGGGGCCGGGCCTCAGGTGGGCGCGGTGCTGCGGGCGGAGGCGGAGGCGGAGGCGGGCTGTGCCAGGCCCCACACCCACCTTGGCTAGGTAGCTGCTGTAGTTGGCGCCCATGGAGGACAGGGCCTTCTTCTTCTTCAGGTCGTCCTCGGCCCTTCTCCTCGCGTCCTCCTCCTCCCTCCGGGCCTTCTCCTCCTGCGGAGACCGTGCGCAGGGCCTCAGGGCGGGGCCGCAGCGGGCCCCCCAGGCCCGCGGGCGGGCGGGAAGGGCACCGGCCTCACCGCCAGCCGGTTCTGCCGCTCCCGCTCCTTCTCGGCCCGGATTCGCTGCTGCTCGGCCCTCTCTGCGCGGCGCTTTTCCTGCGCGGAGACGCGGGTCAGTCGGGTCAGCCGCCGGCCCGCACGCAGCGGCCGCCGCCGCCTCCCCCCGGGGCTGCCCCACGCACAATCCGCTCCTTCAGCGCGATCAGCTCCTCCTCCTCCTTCTTCCTCGCCTCGAAGTGGCTGTCGATGAGAGCCTGCAGCTCCATCAGGTCCTTGTTCTGCCGCTTCTTCTGGATGTCCTGCGGGCGGCACAGCCCCATGGCCACTGCCCTTCTGGGGACTCTGGCCTTCCCGATCCCTGCCCTGCAGGGGGCGAACAGTACCCTCCCCCTCCCCCGATGGCGAGCCAGCAGTGAGGTCGCCAGCACCCCGGGCAGGGACCAGCTCTGAGAATGCCGCCACCTTCTCAGGGGCATCCTGCACGGACCAGCAGAGAGGAAACCAGCGAGCAAGACAATGTGGCGGAGAGACGTGTGGACAGTGGACAGATGGATGATGGGCAGACAGGTGATGGGTGGCCATGGGTAGGTGAGAGATGGCTAGGTAGCCAGGTAGTAAACAGATGGATGGATGGGTGGATGTATGATGGATGGGTGGATGGATAGGTGGGTGGGTGGATGGAGGGATGATGGGTGGATGGATGGATGGATGGGTGGATAGATGATGGGTGAATGGATGATGGGTGGATGATGGATGGATGGGTGGACGGATAGGCGGGTGAGTAGACAGGTGGGTACATGGCTCATGGGTGAGTGATGAAAGGGTGGACAGAGGTGAGGATGGATGAGTGAGTGGATGGAACGACGAGTGGGCAGAGAGGTGGGTGGTGTCGGATGGATGAGCGGGTGGCTGTGGGGAAGACTAAGGGGGAGAGAGGGACGATGGGTGGGGGAAAGGGCGGACGACTGGTGGGTGAGCGGTTGGGTGTGTAAATGAGCGTGGCAGGGTGATGGACGTGTGTGCGCACAGGAGACTGAGCGGGTGGGTAGATGAAGGACGGGTCGGTGGGTGGGTGGGTGGAGGGACGGAGGGCGGGGGACGGGGCAGATGAATGGCTGCATGGGTGGTGGTGGGAGGGTGGGTGGATGCGAGGGTGGCCGAGTGCCTGACTGGTGACCAGGGGAAGAGGTGGATGGCGGTGGAGGAGGGGAGAGGGAGATGCCTGTTACTGGAGAGGCTTCCTCTGGTCCAGGAAGGAACTAGAGCAGAAGAGCCTGAGGAAGAGATGACCCCTCGGGCCCAGCCCGGAGCCCGGAGGCTGGGCGTTGGGGATGGACTTACATCGAAGTCCACCTTTCTCGCCTTCCGGGATCTTAGGAGCAGTGAGTCTGAGGGAGAGAGAGAGGCCCGTGAGCAGGGACAAGCGGGGACCCGCCAGGACGGTCAGCCTGGCCCAGTCCGGCCTGGCCCCAGGCGGGCCCCCCCCTCCCGCCCTGGCACGCGGCTGAGGGCGCGTGGCCTGAACTTGGTTCTCATCGGACGTCTACCCCACTGTCCCCGGGGCGGCCTGACCCCTTCAGAAAGTTTCAGCCTCATGGTGTCCCTCTGTGTTGCCAGATTGTGGACGTCGTCGAGGGCTGTTTCACCCCCAACCGTCCAGGAAGGGCACCCTCGGTCCCTTGTATAAACAGATGCCACCCAGAAGGCAGGGTTGTCACCGCAGGTCCTCCGGGGGAGGGGCACTGGTCCCTGCGGTCAGGAGTGGGCCTCAAGCCTTTGCGTTTCTGTGGCCTCTCTTTAATCTTTCTTTCTGGGGCCCAAAGGAAGGGGGCTGGGCAGGGAGCCGTTGGAGCGATGAGCAGCCCCCCTTCCCTGCTGCAAGCAGCCCTCCGTCCCGCGCCCTCCCCCCCAATGCCTTCCAGATGGAGCAAAGAGTTAAAACGACAACAACGATTTTTTAAAACAAGCTGTAGAAGAAAGTGGAGCTGAATATCGATCAAACTTCTGGACGAGGAAATGCTTTTCTGAGCTCAGAGGTCCCGCTGAGGGAAAGATGGCCAGATGACTCCACGCAAATGAAAAACTTATGTATGTGAAAAAAAGGCAAAAATTGAAAAGGGAGGGGGGGAGAGAACCGGTCCAGACTAGAAAAATATTTTCAGCAAACACAGAGAAGACTTATATCCTTATGCAAACGGGCGATTAAGAAAACACAGCTAGCTGCCTGCCGTCGATAAACGGGCAGAGGGCACAAGCCACCGCTTCTCAGAGAAGAAAGGGGACCAGTTAACAAACGGGGCGGGGGAGGTCTGCCTGCAGCAATCAAAGGAATGTGACGGAAACAGCCCCGAGAGGCCCCCGTCTCATCCGTCAGCGGTGTGGGGCGCAGACCCCGCGGTGAGACCGCACTGGGGCCCCTCTCAGAAAGCGAGTTGGCAGGGACGTCAAAAGCCTTCAGAACGTTCAGATTCTTTGACCCATTAATTCCAGTTCTGGAATGCGGCCTAGGGAAATAACCCGAAACACAGAAAATGCTTTCCACCCAGCGTTATTTATGATAGTAAAATATTGGGGGAAGCCTGCACCTCCTCACCAGAGAGATGGTTAGGAAAATTACGGTTTGTCCAATTGATGGAATATTATGTGGCCATTCAAAATATTTAAGAAGACGATGTAAAAACATGGAAAAATACTTATGAATAGTGCTACATTTTTAAAAAAAGCAGAATTCAAGGCTGTATAGACAGTACAGTATTTGAAAAACAGCTCAGAGCTTAAATCTTTTTTTTTTTTTTCTTTCCGAGGTCGATGCATGGAAAAGGAGTAGGAAGAAATAAGCCTTTTTATTTCTTTCCCCTCCTTTCCGCCGTCTGGCTGGCTGGGTGGGAGTTATAGCTGATTTTTTTTTTTCTTCTTCATTGGACTTTTATGTATTTTCCAAATTTTCTTTAATGAGGTGTTTTATTTTCATAATGAAAACACAAACATTTTTTTAAAACTAGGAAATATCTTGGGATCCGGCAGCTTTATTTAAAATTGCTGAAAAATAAAGTGCCACGGATGGAAACGTGCTGGCTCTGAGCTTCCCGCGCTCCGGCCCTCTGCTCACGGCCCCTCAGGGCCCCGGCGGGGCGGGGGCAGCCTGCTCTCCCCCCCACTCCCCGGGTCCCACAAGCACAGGGGGCCAAAGCAGGGGCGGGCGGAGGGCTGGGGGTTTGCGTGCTCATCGCACACAGAGAAGTCCCAACAGTCCGATAAATAAAATCTCTGGAATGTTCACAAGTGGGCGAAGTGAGCGAAAGACCCCCGCCCGGCCAGGAAGTTGGTTCTCCAGGGGCTCAGAGGCCCCGGGCAGTGAACGGTTGCAGGCTGGGGGTGGGGGGCCTGGTCTAGGCCTTGTTCTGAAGCGGGTTCCAGGGGCGAGGCCCTCCCTCCCACCCACCCCGCTCTCATGTCTGTTTCATAGCTGGGGCCCCCCGAGACCCCACGGCATAGCGGGGCGCAGCAAGGCGCAGCAGGGTACGGCAGGGCTAAGAGGGCCAGGGGACCTCCACGAGGCCTGCTCTGTCCACCTTTGTCCCCAGCTCCCTGTCGGCCTTCC
The DNA here is from genome assembly GCA_003508835.1 of Eonycteris spelaea. Classification (NCBI taxonomy): domain Eukaryota; kingdom Metazoa; phylum Chordata; class Mammalia; order Chiroptera; family Pteropodidae; genus Eonycteris; species Eonycteris spelaea. The sequence continues at coordinate 75,840 of PUFA01000423.1, forward strand.
CGGGGGCGGGAAGTCCTCCTCGCCTGTGCTGGGGGACCCCGGGCAGAGCCACGCCCGCGTGGACCAGCAGAAGCCGTCTCTGCCCTCCCCGGTGGAGTCCGGTCTCTGCCCGTGGGGGACAGTACTGGCCACCCCAAGTGATCCCATTCACACAAAGTGCCTTCGTCCAACCCCTAGCATTTTAAACCCAAATCGAGGAGCAAAGAAGCAGCCACTTTCTCCAGGGCTCTGGGTGCTGACTCACCCCCCCCCCCCAGAGCCTAAGTGCACTGTCTTCCCCTGGGGCCGCCCGGGTCCCAGCCCCCGGGGCCCTGTACTCACTTGGGCCTTGGCTTCTCCTCTGCTCACCACGACGCCAGGTAGCATGGGGGGGCGGGAAGGGAGAGACTGTGTGTGACCGAGGAGCCCACTCCTGCCCACGGACCCTGGGGACCACCCAGGCGGTGCTTGCCGGGCTCGGGCGTGGAGGGTTGCCTGCTCGCTCGCTGAGCCCACCAGCATCAGAGGGTCCCGTCCCCACTCTAGGCCCACTAAAGTCCCTGTGGGGCTCGAGGAGAGCTGGGGGCAGGGGACCGGGACATGGGAAGGGGTGAAGGGAAGGAGGGAGACATGGAAGCGAGAAGTAGGAGGGCGTCAGGGAAGCCCAGAGAGGCAGGAGAGGGTGGAGAGTGGTGGGGAGGGAGGCGGTGGGGGGGTGAAGTGTGCCCCTGCCCAGGCCCCCGGCCTGCGGGCCGGTCCCCGCGGACCACCCCCACTCTGCGCTGGCCGGAAGCTCGGCGCCCGCAGTGCCCGCGCGGCCCGCAGCTGAGCCGGCGGCCATGGCCGATGCGTGCGAAGCAGTCTCGCCCTGGAGAGAGGCAGGGGCCGCAGAGCGGGGGCCAGAGCCAGGCGCCAGGCCGGCGGGCGGGCCCCTCCCTCTCCGGGCCGCCGGGGCCAGCCGGGCCCTTACCTTCCTCCTCCTCGTGCTGCTCCTCCACGGCGTCTTCGGGCGTAAGCGCACATGCAAGAGAAGAGCCGGCGGCCGCGGGCAGCGTTGGCGGGAGCCGGGCGCAGGCGCGGGCGGCCCCTGGACCCTCCCCGGCCGTGGGCCTGGCCCCCGTTCGCGCCCCAGCCGGGGCCCAGAGAGCCGCTGCAGGAGCTGGGGGCGGCCATGCAGTGGGCACCCCGCCCCCTGCCCGGGGGGCCTCGCTGTGAGTGGGGGCCCCGTGGCTGCTGGCCGCTGGCCGCTGGCCCCTCCGAGGCCTTCCGCGGAGGCAGGCAGGGCCCACCTTGGGGAGCCGGGACCCTCCCCAGCAGCGTGGCCTTGGGGCTGGGCGCAGGCCATCCTGGGGGCCTGACTTCTGGGTTTTGCTGAGCTCCAACCCAGCCAGCGGGTCGAGAACAAAGCCCGTTGGGGCCTCGGGCCTGCGGGAGCCTCGCTGGTTCCAGCCCAGGGCTGAGGGAGCCCTCAGGCCGAGCTTGCTGCCCACTATGCCCCAAGGTGGCCTGCGTCCGCTTATTCCTAGGGCGAGGGCGCCTGCCTCCCCCAGGGGCCTGCCCTGACCCAGAAGAAGCTTCTCCCCTCCCACCCCTGCTTCTGCCACCTTCGGGGCACCCCCGCGGGCCGCGTGGCCGGCTGTCCAGGCTGGAGCCTGCAGACCCTCCCCAACATCCTGCCCTGGCCTCTGGTGCAGGCTGCTTCCTGTCACCTTCTCCACCTTCAGGACCCTGGGGGAGGTCCTGGCCGCCCTGGCTGCAGGGGGTCTGGCCTGGCAGCGCCTCGACCCCTGCCCTCGGCCCTGCGCCGGGCCCTGTGGCTGTGCCGACAAGGCCGGAGCCCCAGCCGAGCACCAGCAGAGCCCAGCAGTGCGCCCTGCTGTGTGCTGGGCCACGGCCTGCAAGCCCGTCTGGGGACGGGGCGGGGGTCCCGGCTCGCAGCCCCTGGCCTGTGTGTGCACTCGGCAGGTTTTCCCCTCACGTCCCCTGCAGCTCATGGATCAGCGGGGTTGCTAGGAACTGGCAAAGAGCCCTTTGCAGGTGGCCTGCTGACAGCCTCAGCAGGCAGCCTGGGCCGGGGGCGCTCCGGGGGCAGAGAGCAGATGGGGGGGAAGGAAGGGTTGGGAGAGGTGCCTGGCCTTCTGTGGGCGCCTGGCTCGGCCCAGGGGTCTAGGGGGGGTGGCCAGGGCAAGAGCTGGGGGTGGTTGTTGGGGGCATGCATGCTCGGGGTTCTGGCCCAGTCAGGAGGCCCCCACAGCCCCACCGGGGTGTCGTGTGAATGGCGGGTCTGAGCAGAGGGCCCGCTCGGGCCTGGGCTCAAACCCACAGCCCCCTCGCCCCACTGGCTGGTGTGCCCCAGGCCGTCCGGGCCCGACGGCCCGCTTCCTCGCACGCAAGGCCCCCGGCTCATCTGGGCAGCCGTCCCCACCTCGGGCCTGGGCCTGACCTCACACCTCAGCTCGCTCGCCCACCCTGCCACCCGCCGGCCCTGCCTCGTCTCGCCTTCTCTGCCCTTCCCACCCCACCCTGGTGGAGCCGAAGGGTCTGCGTGGACCCAGGACCACCTCCCCAGGCCTGCACCCTCCACAGGGCCTACACTCAGTGTGGCCTCGAGAGTGGCTACCCTCCCTTCTTGCTGGTGGCCTGGGCAGGGGCTCATCCCCCACTCCTGAGAGCTCTCAGCGAGGGGGGCCAGGGAGAAGCCTGTCCCCCAACAGCCGGCCCCGCCTGAGCCAGCACGCAAGGCCTAACCTGCCCAGCCCGCAGGGGTGGGGGCGAGCAGCATGCAGACAGGGCCGGGCGGGGGGCGGGGGGCCGGGAGGAGAGCGTACCTTCCTGGACTTCCTCTGCAGCAGCAGCGGCAGCATGTCGGGGAGAAGGGGGGAGAAGGGGGGAGAGAGAGCCACTGTCACCTCGGGCAGAGGCGGGGGGTGGGGGGGCAGACGGGCAGGGCGGGGGGCGGGGGGGCCACGCGTGAGTGGGTTACGCGGCCGCTTGTTCCTTCCCGGCCAGGCTCCTACTCCGTCCACTCGCCCGCGTAGGGCTGAAGTCATGCCACGTACCTGGTTCATGAACTTCGTGGGGGGAGGAGGGTCACGGAACAAGAGGCAAGCCCGCGGGTCAGAGGTCAAAGGAGAAAGGATCCGAGGTTAACGGACGCGGCAGCCGCCACTCGGGAGGGTCAGAGGCCAGGGAGCGTGCGGGGAGCGGGCAAGACACGGTCGGCGTAGGCCCCGGGGGCCGCCGCACCCCAATCCTGCCCTGCCACGCGGATGCGGAAATCGAGGCCCCAATGACGTGTGGCCCCCTGGTTCTTGCTTCTGTCATGACATCACTGGGGATGTTGGGGTTCCTGCCTGCTCTCAGGCCTCCGGAAGGACGTCCTGCCCCAGGCTGGGGCTGGGGCCAGGGAGGGGGCCCTGCAGCCCAGGGAAGCATGCCCAGAGGAGGAGGCCCCCGCCTCCCTGAGAGGGGTGCCCACGCCCCCTCCCTTCTCAGCCTCTGAGGGAGTGAGGGTAATGGACATCGGTCCTCAGCGGGCCTGTCTGCCGATCTGAGCGCGGCTCCTGACCCCGTCGTCCACCCAGAGCCTGAGGAGGCCGGCCCCCGGGGCAGGGTGGAGGGGTGGCTGGAGGTGCCAAGGGCCCCTGTGAGGGGCTGGTGGCCTGGGCTGGGGTCCAGCCCTTGCCCCAAGGCCAGCCTGCAGGGGCCGACCTTCCCTGGCCTTCTGATCGCCGGAGATCTGGCCTAGTCCTGACCTGGCCCAGCATTGGACGCCCTATGAGCTGTCAGCTACCTGCCCTGGGGCCGCGGGGTCGTTTAAGGGATGGAGGGTCCGACCACATCCTGTGTGTGGCCCAGCGGTCGGCTGCTGACCGTGGTGGGGAGCGCCCAGCGTCAGGGCACCCCAGCAGGGCAAGCACTGGCCAGGGTTAGTGGGTTATGTTGAGGCCACATGTGGGGCCCCTGGCTGGCTGGTGCCTCGCTGTGTCCTGCCCGCGCCCCCGCCCCGTGCGGGCTCCAGCCAGGCCCCGGGCCCACATGGGGACCAGAAGTCCAGCGTGTCCATACCTGCCTCGTGGACTTCTGCAGCTGCGGGGGGGCCGGGTGCGGGCAGCGGGAGGAGAGAGGAGAGGGTTAAGCCGGGAGCACACGCATGTCCTTAGGGGTGGGGGTCGTGACAGCTGGGGGCACGGAGTCACTGAGGACGCAGGTCGGCAGGGCGGACGGGCTGCAGGGCGGGTGGGGGCGGCGTCCTGGGCCCCACTTACCTTCCTCCTGGGCCTCCTCTGAGGTGGGAGCCGCAGGGACCGAGGGAGAGAGGGGACAAGGACAGCCATTAGTGGGGCGCGGGGTGGCGGGCACCCTGAGAGGGGGCGTGGGCACGCCAGGCTGCAGGAGGGGTCCCCAGTCCTGCACTGCTGGCCCTCGGCGAGGCTGTCTGGGGGAACAGGTCGCTCAGAGGCGTCCTGGGCCCCTGCCCCGGGGCCTGCCCCAAACTCTGTGGCAGGGCACAGGGCAGCCCGGCCACGACTTGCTCTGGGGTGCTGTGAGTGAGGACGGGGGACAAAAGTCATGTGTTCTAAGAGGATGCCATGCCGAGGAGAGTGTCCAGGTGGGCCGGTGGCTCCGAGTGTGCTGGGCACTGAGGTCCGGGAGGGGACATGTGCGGGGGACCCTGCCCATCGGCCACGTTGCCTTCCCCGGGGAAGGGGGAGGCTCCTGGGACCACGTTTCCTGCTCAGAAAGAGTCTTTCCACCTTTTCAGCAGAAAAAAAGAAATGTTTTGCTCATGTTGTTAGGGGAGCCAAGTGTTTTCAAAATATTTTCAAAACACAGCGCCCCGAAGGCCTCACAGGGGAGCCTGCTCGGCGAGGCGCGTGAACGCGCCCCAGGCTGAGCGGGTGCCAGGGCTTGGGGAGGGCCTGGGAACCCCCGAGCCTGGGAACCGCCTCCCTGCATGGCTCCCAGGTGTGCCTGCCTGGGCACGGCAGGCCGAGGTTCCCACAGGCGCCAGGCAGGCCCGAGGGGGGGGGGCTGCAGGTCACGCCTGACGGTTCCATGCTGCGTGAGGAAGGGAGGGCGCCGGGCGACGGGGAAGGGGGGACGGGGACAGGGACAGGGGCAGCACGGCCTGCACGCCCAGGCCCTGACTTCGATGTGAGCGAGCCTTGGCGGCTGGACCCCAGGGCTCACACCGTGGACACGAGGAGGTGCGGGGTTAATGAGTGACCGATGAGTGTTTGCTCGTTGTCCATTAGAAGGATGGGAGGTTAGGGTGGTGGTTAATTGCTGAGCCTGGGGGCCCCCGGGGTCCTGTGGGGCGTGAGGAGCAGGCGGAGGGGGTTGAGGCCCAGGGTGGGGGGGCTCAGGGGCCTCCCTACTTACCTTCTTCCTCGTACTGTTCTGCAGAGAGACAGAAGGAAGGGGAGGGGCTCGTTAGCAGGGCGCCCCCCGGGCAGGCCTGGACCCCGACAATGACTGGGGTCCTCAGGCTCGAAACAGGCCGCTGGGCGCCAGGCGAGGAAGAGGCTCTGGCGATGGCAGGGGCTTTCGGGGAGGGTTCGGGGCCCCGGGTGCCCGTGTCCTACGCGGGGAGCGAGCAGGGAGCGGCCAGGCCTGGGGGCCCCCAGCTGGGGCTCCCTGGGGCCAGGCTGGGGGGCGAGGGCAGGGTTCAGGTGCCACCACATGACCTTTGAGGAAGAGGAGGCCTTGGGTACAGGGTCAAAGGTGAGGAGCCCATTGCAGAGGGGGTCACTTTGGAGCCCAAGTGACCCAGGCCAGTCCGGGGTGAGATGATTGTGCTGCTGGCCATCGGCCATTGGAGCAGTGCTTCCCCAGGGACCGTGCCCGGGAGGAGGCGGCTTTGACACTTACCCTCCACCTGTTCACTGTGGGGTGGGGGCAGAGAGAGAGAGAGAGAGTGAGAGAGAGTGAGGGGCTTTGCCCATCCTCAAAAACACCAGCAGGGCCTCGGCCTCTGAGCGCGCCGAGCAGGAGGGGCAGCCACACGGGTACTCACGCTTCCTCGTCAGACATGGCGGAAGGCTGCTCCTGCGGGGGGGGGAGGGGAGGGGAGACCACCAGCGTTGAGTCTCTTTGGCCCAGAGGTGCTGGAATGGGTGGGGGCTGGGCGTGTGAGGGGAGAGCCGGACAGGGTGGAGGGCCCCGTCCCCCAGCCCTGGGTGGGCCCGTTCCCGCGCCCCTGCCTCCGTGAGGCCCCTCACTTCCTCTGAGGCCCCACACTCCATCCCTCCCGCCGCTTCCTGCCTTGGCTCCAGCCCGGGGCTTGGAATGCTGAGCTGGACGGGATGTGGGCTGTGCGAGGCGTCCGCCCCCTCCCAGGGCCCCCACGTCCTCTGCAGCCTGCCCGAGGAGGCCCCTCCGGAGTGTGCGGTGCCTGTGCGGCCCCGCTGGACACTGTGGCCATCCTGCGGTGCTGACCCAAGCCTGTCCTTGTGGGGGCCGCCCCAGAGGCCCTCGATCACAGAGCCCGGCCCCCCGAGACGGGCGCACGGGCTGTCCCCGGCCTCCGTGGCCCACCGGCCCACCAGGGCTGCTCTGCCCAGTGTGGGCCCGAGGGCCCTTTCAGACCCATGCAACCTTCCAGGATGCACGTCCTCTTGGGGGGCCCGGGGGCCCCTGCACGCCTCCATAAACCCCTTTTCTAAAATGGCAGGCGCGCCTGAGCTCTTCGTCCCGTCTCCCCCTCACCCTGCCGAGCTCACAGGGACAGGCGGGGGCATTTCCGTGTGTGTCCCCCAGCCCCACCCCCACGCCGTGTGCTGACAGCCCCATCCGCTGCCCCCGCCCGCGCTCCCAGGCCCCCTGGACGGCCTTGAATTTGTCGGCGTCTGCAGGGAAGCACTGTGCCCGGGCGGGCCGCACGTGTCCAGGTGCGGCCGGCGCTGGGCCAGCGGCTCGAGGACTGACTTCCGGTGAGCTGGCCCTCCCCCACTCCCGGGGCGGCCCGGGGCCTGGGAGCGGCAGAGCGGCTGCCACGCCGGCCAGGGCCTCCGAACAACCGAGTCCACACAGCACACGGCCGCTCCCTCGAAGGCCACAGGGATCTTCGTGTAAAACTCTGGTTCATCAGTGTGTGGGACGCACACACTGCCCGCTCGGCCTCTGCGGCCTCCTCGAGTCACAGCTCCCTTGCCCTGTGTGCAGCCAGGGTCTCGCTGACCCCCAGCCGCCGACCCCCAGCCGCCCAGCCCTCGCCCCACGGCTTCTGGAAGGCAGGAGGAGGGGTCAGTGAGGGCCCGGGCCTCACCCCACAGTGCTCAGCGCTGACCCAGCAGCCCCAACACCTGTCAGCCTCCTTGAGAGGGGGTGGCCGTGGCCCGTGCCCAGGGCAGGGTTATTTTTAAGGAGCCCGTGGCAGCTGAGACGTCCAGAAATAGGCACCCAAATCAGCCAAGACTCCTCCACCCAGAAACCCAAGGCGGCGGGAGGGGGGCCGGAGGGCAGCTGTCGGCTCGGGTCCTGGCCCGGTTAGGCCTGCCTCTCTCCTTGGGACAGTCCCAGAACGCTCAAGGTGGCCCCCAGGGGCCCACAGAACATGAGGCAGCGAAGGCCCCCCCCCGTGGGGCTCAGTGCCCCTGGCCCCGCCCGCTGGGGAGGGGTGAGGATGGCGTCGTGACAGCTGAGGAGGTGCCCACCTCACGTCCTGCCCTCCAAGGGGCGAGGTGGAAATAGCTTCTGAGGTCAGCGTTCCTTGGGGGACACTGGTCTGGGTGGCGTCAGAAGGGGCAGCTGAGTCCTGACCCATTGGGGTCACCGGGAGCGGTGGGGGGAGGGCCCGGTGCTCCTCCCGGGCAGAGGGGGGACAGGTCCCCTGGGCAGGCGAGACCGTGGTCCAGCTCCCACTCGCCCCTCTGCCCTGCCCGGGCCAGGCCCTGCCTACGGCCTCCTCGACGGCACGAGTCCCGGCCACGGGGCCCAGGGGCGGACAAGACGAGTTCCCACCCGAGCTGCCGTCTGTGCTCATGGCCGCACGGAGCCCCGGTGGAGCCAGCAGCCACTCGGGGCCCGGAGCCCGGGCTTCTGGGGGGCACTGGCTGTGGTGCCCGTTGCCTGGCAGCCAGCCCCCGGAGAGGCCGGCGAGGCCAGCAGCTCTCGGGGCCCCGGCCGCTGGGTCCCCAAACCCTCGCCTCTGTCCAGCTCCAGCCCGGGACCGTACCCCTAACCCCTGAGCCCCACGTCCTCATGCTGGGGCCTCCGCTGGCCTCGTGCTCTGCATTGTTCCGGCACCCCGAGAAACGCAGCCCTCCGGCCCGCGGGGTTCCGGGGGGCTTCCCGGGCTCGCCGAGCCACCGTGCGTGGGAGCGTGGCGCCCCGGCTGAGCACTCGGGGACTCCAGCGTGTGCCCCGCCCAGGCCCCGGCCGGCTGCTCGTGGTCATACCCACCTGCGGCTGAGCGTGCAGAAAGGCTGGGCTCCCTGTGGACAGGACCGGCTCGGCACTGGCCACTCGGCCTCACGCCCGTGTGTTATAGTGACACTTGATCTCCCCTGGCCGCCGATTGGCCGGGGGCTGGGTGGCAGGGCGCGGGTGGGAAGGGACCGCGCCCCAGCGGGCCCTTACCAAGTATAGGAAGAGTAGAGGAGGTGAGGACGGGGCACGGGGCGGCAGAGGGGACACCGTTGCCTCCCCCAGGAAGTGTCAGCTTCTATTTTTACCCCCTCCCCCCACAACGGGCACATTCCTGGTGTCCGAGGATGAAGGAAGGTTTTGGGTGGCCACAGGGACGCAGCAAAGTCTCTCCTTGGGACAGGCTGGTGTGGGGTCCCCAGGGCGAGGGCCCCAAGTCGCTCAGCCCATCTGCCTCCCTGGTCTAGGGCAACTGTGGGGCTTTGCACACGCAGGCTTTGCACACGCAGACCATGCCGAGCCCACCACTTCCCTGTCGGAGGAAGTGGCCTGGACACCTCTGTGGAGTGGACCGAGACCTCGGCCAGGTCCCCGTCCCATCCGAGCCACGCGCAGTGGCCGGACCTGGTCCTCGGGGTAGACACCACTGGGGTGCGCAGAGGGCCGTGTGGCTGGGGGCCGCCCCTCAGTCAGCCCTGAGTGCCCGTGTGGGGGTGCGGGCCCTGCAGGCCTCTGTCCCCCGGGCTCGGCTTCGGCTGGACTCCGGCGGCACTGCCAGCCGCACATGGCGCCCGTGAGGCCGGACGCTTCCACGGCCCTGCCCTTTGCATCAGGGAACGAGGCCCGAGTGAGCAGGAGCAGCCTGGCACCCCCTGAGCACAGACAGTGGGGCCCATGGGGGCCCGCGGGGCGGCCTGGTGCACGGTAACGGGGGACGGGCTGGCGCCCAGGACAGGGGCGGGTCCCGGGAGACACCCGTGAGGCCCCTGCTCCCCGGGGGCCTGGACTCAGACCTCAGGACGATGCCAGCAGGGGGTTCACACGCCCCGGCACCAGCCCCTCCCCTCCCCAGCTCACACCTGCTCTGGGTCCTCGGAAGCTTCCAGAAGGCCTTCACCGGCACCCCATCCAATCCCTATGAGTTGGAGGCGAGGCCACAAGGACCCTGGATAGGAAGGGATGTGCCCACAGCCTCGCAGCGGGGAGGCAGACGGAGGACCCCCCCCTCCGCCTCGCCCGGCGCCCGCAGAGGAAGCAGCCGAGCAGGAGCTGGGGGGCCGGTCGCCTTGCCCCGGTCGTGGTGGGGACTGGTGTCAACCCCAGGAGTCTGAAACTGATGGTGCGAGGCCTTGGCTGACCAGGAGGCCGGGGCGCCCCCAGCAGCTCCTGTTTTGGGGGTTCCCGTTGCCGGACAGAGGGGCAAGTGGGGAGGGGAGAGTCAGAACTCTGAAGTCCTCCAGCCTGCCACCTCTGTCCACCTGCCCAGATCCTTGGATGGACAAGGGCTTGGCAGCCCACCTGCCGCCCCCGCCGCGGGCTCCGTGTAGGACCCCCGCGTGGCTGCTGGGGCCGCCCCGCCCACCTCCTTCCCCTGGGCGGGGGCTGACATCCCTTCTCAGGCTGGTTACCTCTCGCTCTGCTAACAGGGACCCCCGCCGCCCGCCCCGCCCTAAACACACAGATGCACGTGCACACGGGAACAGCATGTCAGGGAGCAGCGGGCCTCGCCAGCGGGCTGTGCTGGGGCTCGGCCTGGGGAGCCCGGGCCCCCAGCCTCGCTCCCCGGGGCTGCTGGTCACCCCCATCCCGGCCCTGGGCGCCCTTAGGAGCTGACCCTGCAGTGGCCCTGCGCAGCCAGCAGAGGAGGGTGGCTGCCCGCTCAGCGGCCTTGGCCTCTGGCAGGTGCTGTCGGTGAGGGGGCCGAGCCAGCGAGCGGGCGCTGAGGTCAGCGGGACAGGACGGCTTTATTTTGGGTAGCGGTGACCTCCCGCTCAGGGAGCCAGGCCCGTGGGGCAGCAGGACAGCTCCAGCGGGCATTGCCGGACAGGCCGCTGGCCGCTGAGGGCCCACAGCAGGTAACCTACGCCCCGTCTGCAGGCCTGGCCAGGCCGGGGTGGGAGCAGAGGGCGGGCGGGGGCCGCGGCTGGGGGCTGCAGGGGCACTGGAGACCTGCGTGGGGCACTGGTCTCCAGCCCAGGCAGAGTTTGAGAACCGGCCACGCGGGGCCTGAGCCCAGGACAGCGAGGGGTGGGCTCCCAAAGGGGGCGAGGCTGGCAGAGCTGGGGGCAACGGCTTTGGGGGCGACCCCCAGGATGGTGGGGGAGGGCAGGGGTCCTGCAGTGTGCGTGCTTAGGGGTGGTAGGGCCCAAGGGAACGCGAACGCCTCCCAGGAGCCCTGAGCCGACCTGGCGCCCGCCTGGTGCCCACCCAAGCTCCTACCCGCCCGGCCCTGCGGGCTCTGGCTCTGCCAGGGCCCAGGTGGGGCTGCTAGCCAGCATTTGTCAGCCTGCTCACTGCTGCCCACATGCCCTGGTGAGGTCCCGGACCCGCCACCTCCAGGTGCCCGGGGCAAGGGTGCAGGGGCGTCAGGAAGGGCCTTCCAGGCAGGAGGACGGGGTGGGGGGACGGTGCCCTAGCACCCCCGCCACGCACCCGAGGGCAGTGGTCCCTCTGAGCCTCTCGACCCCCAGGTCCTGAGTCACTGTGGGCGTCAGCGCCACTCAGAGGAGACAGACCCTGCGTCCTTGTCCTCGAGGCCAGGCGAGGTGCCGGGGACCCCCGGAGGGCCTGGAGAGGGTCAGGGCAGCGTTGGTGGCTGCCCCTCTGCTCTGCCCACCCCACTCTCGTCTCGACCCTCGGGCTGTCCACTCTGGGCCCTGCCCGCTCCCCAGGGTGGACTTTGTGGGTGCCTACTGCCCGCAGCCCAGGTCCCATCCAGCTGTGGGGAGGGAGAGAGCTCCATGTCCCTCGGACACTGCCTCAGAGGGGGTCCCGAGTGAGAAAAGGTGGCCACGACTTTTCAAGTTCTAGCACTTGTCACGTTGACTGTCCTTTGGGCAGTTGGCAGAATTTGACCATGAAGACTTCAGCAGACAGAGGCTCCTAGCAGAGCCAGGTGGCCTGGGTTGCCAGAGGTCCAGGGGTCAGCTGTTGGAAGGGGCTCCCCAAACGCAGAGGACCACCTTCAGGCCCGAGCGCAGGCCCAGGGAGAAGGGGGTGGACGGGGAGAGCGCCCACACCCCGCCTCTCACTTCACACGCGTCCATCCGCCCGCCTGCGCACGACATGAGCTTGTCTCCGTTCTCATATCCTCTGTTTTCCTTCCTCCCTCCCTCTCTCCTCACCCATCCATTTGTGCATCCCTCTTTCCACTCACATATCCATCCACCCATCACACGCTTCATGCTCACCCTGCCTCAGGCCGTGTGGCCTCCGCAGCCCCTGGCCCTGCTCCGTGTCAGGCCTCTGACTGCCCGTCCATCTCTGCTTCTATTTACTCTCCACACGACGATTTTCCTGTCCATCTACCTCTCATCCCTCTGTGTATCCACCGTTCCATCCATCAATCCATCCATCATCCATCTGTCCTTCTGTCCACCCACCCACCAACCCATCCATCCATCCATCATCCACCCATCTATCTTCCATCATCCATCATCCATCCATCCATCCATCCATCATCCACCCATCCATCCATCCATCATCCACCCATCCATCTATACATCCATCCATCCATCCATCCATCATCCGTCCATCTATCCTCCATTATCCATCATCCATCCATCATCCACCCAACCATCCATTCATCATCCACCCATCCATCCATCCATCATCCACCAATCCATCTATCCATCCATCCATCATATATATATACTTCCCTCTACCCATCCACCCCCCCACTTATCTATCCATCATCCACCCATCCATCCATCCACCCATCCATCCATCTATCCATCCACCCATCCATCCATCATCCACCAATCCATCTATCCATCCATCCATCATATATATACTTCCCTCTACCCATCCACCTCCCCACTTATCTATCCATCATCCACCCATCCATCCATCCATCCATTATCCATCCATCCATTGTCTATCCATACACCCATATAACCACCCACCATCCATCTATCCATCCATCCATCCATCTATCTATCCATCCACCCATCCATCCATCCATCATCCACCCATCCATCTGTCATCCATTCATCTATCCATCATCTATCACTCACCCATCTGCCCATCCCTCAAACTGTCACTGAGCACCTCCTGGATGCTGGGGTGGGGATGACTCCAAGGCAGGTCTTGTCCTTGGGGGTGCATAAACGAGGGGGGTGCATGGCCGTTTCAGTCAAGGGCCAGTCAAGGAAGGAGAAATACACGCTTCATGTGCACCCCGACTCAGACCACCACACCCCTCAGACCCGAGTCTACTCCCAGAGGCCACGGGACAGGACAGAGTGCCTGAATGCAGAGCCGCAGGCCATGTGGCCTCCGCAGCCCGCCGGGCCTGCCCCACGTCGCTCTCCCGGCAGTGAGCACGGAGGGGCCAGTGCATGGGGGCACAGAGACCTTTATTGCACAAAACGGAGGTGGTCGCAGGCGGGGGACAGGATGAGGGGACACGAGGCCTGGGCATCGGCGTAGGCACGGCGGCTCTCGACTGGACGGTCTCCGGCAGGCTGCACCTGCCTCATGAGCTCTGGGCCCCGGTGGGGACAGTCTCTCCAGCGAAGCATCAGGGGGTCCCTGTCCTTCCCGGGCTGTGACGAGCAGAGCCGGGGCCAGGGAACGAGAGGGGAGAGAGGCTGGAGGGTCCAGGGACGGAGGCGGCAGCGGTGGCAGGTGTTGGAGGTGGGTGACTGGAAGCAGCGTCTTCGGCAGGGCTGTCCCCCGGGAGCCGGGGCTGGGGTGTGGCGGGTCCTCTGGCCTGCACCAGTGGCCTGGGCCTCGGCACGGCTGAAACACAGGTGGGGTGAGCGCCTTAGGCTGCCATCCGGAGGGCAGCCCTGACCCTCCCAGCCTGCGGCCTCTCTCTGGCGGCCACCCTGGCCCTCCCCACACGCCCTCCCACCTCCAGGAGCAGCCGCGAGCTCCGTCCACCTCGGTCTGGGAGGCCTGCTCCCCGAGGCTGAGCTCTGGTGCCCTGGGGCCTGCTTGGGACCCAAGACCAAGAGCATGCTGCCTGTCACCTGTCTGTCTGCTAGCCTGGCAGCTCCCCGGAGCTGGACCCGGGACTCTTAGGGTCCTGAGCCCCAGAGGTGGGCAGCAGCCCAGTGGCGCCCCGGTCCCCTCAGCCCCCACTCTGGTGGCCTCTGGCTCGGCCCAGACACATTCGTCAACGTCCTTGCAAAGCACGTGGCACCCAGAAGCCAGGGCGGGCGGCCCGGCCAGGAGGTCTGCGGGAAGACCCCACTTAGCATAGCTCAGTGAAATGGCTCCCACGTCCAGGCCAGTCTACCTCTGATGAGGCAGCCTCAGCCTTCGGGCCTCTGGCCGCCGCCCTCACCGCTGGCTGGCAGTGGATGCGCTTGCGGCTGGGGGCCTTTCCGCCCGTGTGGGCGCCCAGCCCAGCACATGCCCCCGTTTGGAGCTGGCCCGGCTGTGCACACGGGCAGCGCCCGGAGGTCGGTGCCGACCCTCGTCCACCATCCACCAGCGACTCAGGCCTCCGCGGGCTCCTCTCTGACCCGGTGAGGACGGAGTCACCCCGGGAGACAGACATGCCCAGAACGCACCTGGCAGTGCCTGGTGGGCAGGGCTGCGACTCAGCCAGCGACCTGTGACCCTCGCTGACGCGCCGTCTCCCCCACCCCAGGTGCAGCGATGGTCCTCTCTGCCGCCTCGGTGGACCCTCAGGCGGCGGGCCTCGCCCCCAGGGGCCCCCGCCACCCCTGCTGCCCAAGCCTGGGAAGGACAACGCGCGCCTGCAGAAACTCCTGCGGAGGACCGGCGGAGAAGGCTGGCGGCGGCCGGGCCTGCCCCGCCCGGGCCTTTCGCAGCTCCCTGTCCCCGTGAGCGAGGCCAGCCACGATCAGGACACCCCGGCCGCGTGGCCCGCCGACACCCCGTGTGCGGAGGCCGCCCCGCCCCCCGACGCCCCGTGTGCGGAGGCCACCCCGCCCCCCGACGCCCCGTGTGTGGAGGCCCCCCGCCCCCCGACGCCCCGTGTGCGGAGGCCGCCACGCCCCCCGACGCCCCGCGCCCGGAGGCCGCCCCGCCCCCCGACGCCCCACGGCCCCGTCGCCCACCGCGTGGCACCGGCTGCAGCAGTCCACACTGTCCCTCCACGTCACGCGGCACGGGGGCCTGGGTGCTGCCGTTACGGCCCCGGCCCCAGAACTCGCCTGCTCCCCCAGTGGCTTCGCCCACGCGCCGGGCGCCGCAGTGGGGGGCACCCACGCCAGCCACGTGCAGATCCAGCTGGCGCCATCCCCGCGGGCTGAGACCCCTGCGTCCCCCCAGCTGGCCGCCGGTGGGGGCCCTGGCGGCCAGGACCCAGGCGCCGTCCCCCGCAGGGCCCCGCCCTCGATCCCGGTGGCCCACATCCGCCACTCCCCGCCGGGGTGCCGGCCGCCAGGCCCCGGCCCGAGGCAGCCCTGTGCCCAGGCCGCACCCCGGCTTCCAGGCCTCGGGGCCCAGAGAAGCCAGTGCCCGGGTGGTGGTGCCCATTGCGCCCACGTACCGCTCACCGGGGCCCTCGCCCGACAGGCCGGCCCCCGCGGCCCCGCGGAGCATCCAGACGAGCCCCGCGGCCGGCCTGCCCCTGAGGCCCGACGAGCCTCCAGCCCCCACGGGGCCTCTTCCCCCTCCCCATCATCAGGCCCCCACCCCTGCCCTGTCCCCCAAGTTGTGCCCAAGCCTCGGCTCAGCGGCTGGACGCGCCTCAAGAGGCAGCTGTTGGAGCAGGCAGAGCCGACCCCACGCCTGGAGCCAGAGCCGAGCCCCGAGGCCGCGGCGCCCGCGGGCATGGCCCCCGCCAGCCCAGCGCCCCGCCGCCTGCCTCCCGGGCCTGCCGGCTGTGGGACGCGGTGCTGTACCGCCTGTCTGTGGCCGAGTCCCACCGGAGCCCGGGGCCTCCCGGGGACGGGGCGCAGGGCCTGGCCGGCCGCGGCCGCCTGCCCCTTCTGTACCGGCCTCGCTTCGACGCCCGGAAGCTGCAGGAGGCGGCGCCCCGGCCCCCACCCGCGGTCCCCTCCATCCTGGCGCCCGGCGCCCCGCCCCAGAACTTCAACCGGACGGCGGCCGGCTGGCGGCTCCTGTGAGTGGCTCACGGGGCGGCCCGGGGCCCCGGACTGGCAGGGACAGGGGGCAGCGGGTCCAGCGGGGAGCCACGGCGGCAGGAACGGGTCCCAGGAGGGGCCGCCAGGGCGAGGGCCCTGGGGCTGGCTGGGCGGCCAGGCCGGAGAGGGGTGAGGTGTTCCCGCCTGTGTGTGCGTGTTGGGGGGTGGTCTGCATAGGCCGCAGTGCGGGGCTTAGGGGTGAAACTTTCAGTAAGAGGAACAGGGTCCACCCTACTGAGGGGCAGGGCTGGACAGACGGGCCTAGTTCGGAGGGCCCACCTCCGTCTCCAGGGACACCTGGGATGGCCGGACTCAGCCCCTGGACGCTCTGGGCTGTGGACGCTGAGGCTGGCGGGCAGGTGCCGGGACTGCGACAGGCTTCCGGCCACAGCCCTGGGACCGGACTTGTGAGGGGAGCAGCTGGCCGCCCGCCCCTGCAGGACGTGGTGGGTGCCGGGAACAGAGCCTGGGACCCAGGCCCCTAATAAACATGTGTCACACTGCACAGCGGTCACCTTCTGACTCTGCGCCGGGGAGGACGGGGCTGGGAACCAGAGTGACCCACCCCCCCGGGGCAGGAGGGTGACAGTGAGGTCCGGGCTCCCTTCAGACCAGTGGGTGGGACCTGAGCTCCAAGGACTTCCACCGACGCCAACGGGCTGACCCATGACACTGTGGCCCCTTTGCCGGCGGGCGGTCGAGCCCCCCACAGGGGGCGGCTGAGCAACCAGGGCTTGGTGAGTGGGGGGCAGCTCCGCAGAGGCTGGGGGACCGAGCGAGGTCCAGCTTCTGGCCAGCGCTGAGCCCGGGCGTCGGCCCTCGCCGGCTCCCTTGCAGCTCGGCCAGGCCACCACGGTCCCAGAGCGGCCTGTCTCCCACGGAGTCACGCTCCGGCCGCGGCTTGAGACTCACCGAGCAGCAGCCTAGGGCGCCGAGCCCTCATCCATGAGCACCTTCTCGTACTTCCCGTGTCCGGTGGCCACAAACTTGTACCTCTTCCCAGATGGGGTGCTCTGCCAGGCAGGGAGACCGAGAGCACAGGTGAGCACAGCCAGGGGAGGATGTCGCTGCCCCCGGGAAGCCCTCCGAGAGGCACTGAGCACGGCGTGTCTCGGCTCCCACCGGAGGGACCCGCCCGCTCTGCACCAACCACTTTCAGGCTCTACCTTAACTGTCGACGACGTCTTGGAGCCCCCTTTCTGCTCCCAGAGGCTTTTCTTGCTCATGTCTCCAGCCACGATGTCCTGGGGACAGAGGAGGGACATGGGGGAGCAGGGAGAGTGGCTCCGGGTGCCGTCACCTCACGGACCAGCCTGCCCTGCACCGCCCGCCACTCCCGAGGCCAGCCTGTGGAGTGCAGCTCCCCCACGCGCCCTGGGGGTCGTCCGTCCCACGCGGCCTGGACGGTCTCATGGCAGCCTCACCGGGGGGTGGGGCCCAGCCTTGCCCGGAGGGGCCCTACCTTGCAGGAGGGGCCCTTGGCAGCGGACTGCGCCTGCACCTCCCCATCTCCCACAGGGTCTTGGTGCTCGCCACCGCCATGCTGGGCAGCTCTATGGAAGGCTGGCGAGTCAGCTTGGGGGTCCGGCCAGCAGTCTGCGGAGGAGAGAGCCCGGGGCTGCTTTCGTGGGGAGCCCCATGGGACCCATGCCGTCCTCCCACACAGACGATGCCCTCTGTGTCTCTGAATTTCCCCAGGGGCGCTTTCCCAACGCAGGGCGGGAGCAAGACACCCCGGAAAGGTGTGCATCTCTCCCTTCAGTGAGACACCCGTGTTCTGTGGGGCACGGGTGACGAGGTGCTCCCACAGCTGCGTGGCTGTCCTCACGTCACACGGGGGGCCCGGCTGCAGAGCGTGGATGGGAGCGTGCCGGACGGGCGCGGGGGCTGCGCGGGGGGAGGGGTGTCGGCCGGATGGAGGGGTGCTGGTTGCATGTACGAATGGCTGCGTGAGTGGAGGGGGACCCAGTAGAACAGGGGGAGCTGACGTACCTCGACGGCCTGGGTGTACTGCTCCAGCCGCTCCCCGATCTTGGAGATGGGCAGGGCTGGCTGGGACTTCTTCACGCTGTTACTGCAGGGGGGAGAAGGGTCGCACCTCGTCCCCTCGCGTGGCTGCGGCACCCGGCCGGGCCCCCCAGCAGAGCCCCCTCAGCCCCCGACCTCGCCCGGCTCCTCTCCCCACCCGCGCTGGGACCGCGGCCACACGCACCTCCTGTCCACGGAGCGGTACAGGCTCTCGGTCCTGGCCATGACCTGTGAGGCAGTGGGGGGGGGCGAGGCCTCAGCCCGAGCATGGCCCTCCCCAGCCCCACGTCGGGGTGCCCCTGTCTGGGGGACGGCGGGGGCACTCCCTATCCCAGCCCAGCGCAGGGCTGCCTCCCAGCGGGGGCAAAGCGGGGAGCAGGCTTGGGGCTTGACGTACATTGCTGCTAGGGCTCAGGGGAGGGGAGCCCTGTCCAGGGGTCTCCAAGGCCAAGGGGCTGGGCGTCCTGGGCGGCTGGCATGTCTCGTGCTGGGAACAGAACATCTGACATCGTAAGACCGAGGGGACCCCCCCCCGGCACCCCTTCTGCCCCACCTGGCCCCCATCGGGGCAAACACTCCAGGGTTGGCCATGCAGGGTCACCGAGCCCCACCACTCTCTGAGAATGGGGGTGCCGGCTCCCTCTGGGCCGGACCCACGAGGTCCCCAGCACGTGTCGGCCGCAGAGACAGGCCCCGTGCAGCCCCACCGTCACCTACCTGCTCCTGGGCCGGCTCTGCCCCGCCAGCGGCTGGTGGTCCCCGGAGGCCTCCCCTGGTCCCGGCTCCCCCTGGGGCTCCGAGCTGGACAGTTGCAGTTCCTCCAGGCAGACGTGTCTGGGCTCAGCCCATCCCCACCCTGCGTCCCGCAGGGCCTGTGGGAGGAAGAGGCTCACAGCCCCACCAGGATACGGGACCACTCGATTCAAATTCCCGTTTCCAAGCCTCAGTTTCCCCATCTGACAGATGGGGACGGTCAGACCCGTTGAGTACAAGGTGTCCCGAAACCCCAGCCTCTTTGGGAAGTGGGCGCAAGGACCGCAAGAGCCAGATCCAATCCCTAGGGTCCTGGGGAGCAGCGTGCACCGCCCCGAGCCCGCTGGGCAGGCCTCTCTCAGCTGCCAGCCAAGGCTGAGCTGGGCCTGGCCTCGTGTCCTGCTTGTCCTTGTCCACCCTGCGGCCTAGGCTGGCCGGTCCCTGGGGCCGGGGCTGCCCTGCTCTGTGTGGGGCAGTGGGCTCCAGGGAGAAGGCTGTGTGGTGGGAGGGAGTTGGGTCCGGGGTGCTTGGGGGGCTGGTCAGGGGCAGGGGGGCTCAGCTATGAGCAGGCGCTGACGGTGCTGGCGGCAGGGGAGGGGTGGGGGGCAGCCAGCCCACAGGCGGCCGGCAGCTCTGCATTTGAGCGGGACTGAACCTGGAGAAGAAGGTGGGAAATTCTCGCATTTTCCATGATTTCAGGCCCCTCGGTGTTCGTGCCAACCAAGACCCAGACCCACCGCCCAGGGTGGGCCGGGGTCCAGCCAGCGGCAGGCACACAGAGGGCCCATTCAGCTACGCTGTGAGCAGGGCCAGGCTGTGGGGCGGGGGCCCTGGAGGGGAGCAGGCAGGAAGGGTTCCACCGAAGACACAAAGTGCCCCTGCTGTTGGGATGGTGGCCTGCAGCTGGCCGGCTGGGAAGGACAAAGCAGGGCCCGGACCCACACTCCTGACCCCAAACCCCACTTTGGAAAGGCGGGGTGTACGCCAGCTCCCGAAGGCAGCTGGGGGAAACTGAGGCCCGGAGGAGCTGTGGAGGATGGCTCGCGGGGTGCGCTAGATCGGGGAAGGGGTGCAGAACGGCTGGAGGGGCCCAGCTGTAACTCCAGGCTGCCTGGGGAAGGGAGGCTGGGAGGGGGCTCAGAGCGGGGGAGACTCGGGGGGTCTGGAGACACTCAAGGCAGCGGGGGGCCCTGTCCCCCAGCCGGAGCCCCAGAGCACATGGGCGCCATACGCACAGCCTTGCCGAGAGCGGCAGAGCCCCTGAACTTGGGGGGCTCCAGGAGCAGCCCCCGTCCCTGCGCCCCCACCCCCCCGCCGGTTCAGACCGGCAAAACATCTACACATCTGGAAAGCTTGTCCCCCAGGCCGACTGTGGGCCTCACATCTGGAAATACCTGGTCCCCTCCGTGGGAATGGAGGCCAGCCAGCCCCCGGGGAGGAAGGGGGCCAGGGCCTCCATTACGTCAGCGGGCTGCAGATGTGCGCTGATGTGGCAACGCCCGGCCGCAGCTGGGCTGGCCGCGGCCCAGGGGTGAGGTTTCCTCAGCCCGCTCCCCACAGCCCCTCGCCAGCGTCTCCCTCTCTTCCTCCCTCAACCCCCTCTCAGCCGAGGGGCCCCTTCGGGGGGCTGGGAAGGGGAGCAGCGGGCCATGGCTCAGGCACGGCTTGGGGGCTCGCAGAGAGCCTGTGCCTGGGGCGGGCTCCCGCCCGAACCCCACTTGCCTGTCCTCCTCCGGGTCCCCCTCTGGGCTCGCTCCCCACGGGGGCTCCTGCTGCCGCTGCGCCGGCTTCTGGGACCAGTCGCTGAAACCCTCGTCCTCGTCCAGTTCAGGGGTCTCCTTCAGGCTGAGGCAGGAGGACAGACAGGGGCTCAGGCTGGCCGGGCGCAAGGCCGTGGGACCCCTGCCACACCCCTCCCTTCCCGACGCCATGCCACAGACACAGGGCCGGAGCCGGGGCCAAGCCCCCCATCCTCAAGGGTCCCTGAGGCCATGGCTGTGTCTCCCCCATTGGTCTAGGGCTCCCCAAGAGCTGGGTTGTGTCTCCATTGGTCTAGGGCTCCCCAAGAGCTGGGGTGTGTCTCCCCCATTGGTCTAAGGCTCCCCAAGAGCTGGAGTGTGTCTCCCCATTGGTCTAGGGCTCCCCAAGAGCTGGGGTGTGTCTCCCCCATTGGTCTAGGGCTACCCAAGAGCTGGGGTGTGTCTCCCATTGGTCTAGGGGTTCCCAAGAGCTGGGGTGTGTCTCCCCATTGGCCTAGGGCTCCCCAAGAGCTAGCCTGTGTCTCCCCCATTGGTCTAGGGCTCCCCAAGAGCTGGAGTGTGTCTCCCCCATTGGTCTAAGGCTCCCCAAGAGCTGGCCTGTGTCTCCCCATTGGCCTAGGGCTCCCCAAGAGCTGGGTGTGTCTCCCCCATTGGTCTAGGGCTCCCCAAGAGCTGAGGTGTGTCTCCCCATTAGTCTAGGGCTCCCCAAGAGCTGGGGTGTGTCTCCCCCATTGGTCTAGGGTTCCCAAGAGGGGTGTGTCTCCCCCATTGGTCTAGGGCTCCCCAAGAGCTGGCCTGTGTCTCCCCATTGGCCTAGGGCTCCCCAAGAGCTAGCCTGTGTCTCCCCCATTGGCCTAGGGCTCCCCAAGAGCTGGAGTGTGTCTCCCCCATTGGTCTAGGGCTCCCCGAGAGCTGGGGTGTGTCTCCCCCATTGGTCTAGGGTTCTCCAAGAGCTGGGTGTGTCTCCCCCATTGGTCTAAGGCTCCCCAAGAGCTGGCCTGTGTCTCCCCATTGGTCTAGGGCTCCCCAAGAGCTGGGTTGTGTCTCCCCATTGGTCTAGGGCTCCCCAAGAGCTGGCCTGTGTCCCCCATTGGTCTAGGGCTCCCCGAGAGCTGGGTAAGTCTCCCCCATTGGTCTAGGGCTCCCCAAGAGCTGGGTAAGTCTCCCCCATTGGTCTAGGGCTCCCCGAGAGCTGGGTTGTGTCCCCCATTGGTCTAGGGCTCCCCAAGAGCTGGCCTGTGTCTCCCCCATTGGTCTAGGGCTCCCCGAGAGCTGGGTAAGTCTCCCCCATTGGTCTAGGGCTCCCCAAGAGCTGGCCTGTGTCTCCCCATTGGTCTAGGGCTCCCCAAGAGCTGGAGTGTGTCTCCCCCATTGGTCTAGGGCTCCCCGAGAGCTGGGGTTGTGTCTCCCCATTGGTCTAGGGGTCCCCGAGAGCTAGAGTGTGTCTCCCCCATTGGTCTAGGGCTCCCCGAGAGCTGGGGTGTGTCTCCCCCATTGGTCTAGGGCTCCCCAAGAGCTGGCCTGTGTCTCCCCATTGGTCTAGGGCTCCCCAAGAGCTGGCCTGTGTCTCCCCCATTGGTCTAAGGCTCCCCAAGAGCTGGCCTGTGTCTCCCCCATTGGTCTAGGGCTCCCCGAGAGCTGGGTTGTGTCTCCCCATTGGTCTAGGGCTCCCCGAGAGCTGGGTAAGTCTCCCCCATTGGTCTAGGGCTCCCCAAGAGCTGGCCTGTGTCTCCCACATCAACCCGTGGGGTGAGCAACCAGTCTTCTGCTCTCCCAGCTGAGCCCCCCGGTCCTGGGCCCCAGCCCCTTCCCCAGGCAGCAGTGTGAGCCCCTGTACCCCGTTTCCCCACCACAGGCTTGTGATTCTGGCACCAGCGAGGCCCCTGCACCCCCAGCCCCTGCTTCTTCAGGGAACTGGCTCGAAGGCCCGTGACCGCTGCAGCACCCCACCCCGCCCAGAGCTGCTGACTCGGAGAAAACGGAACAAAATGGGGCCGGGAAGGGGGCAATATTGGAAAAACAGCTCAGCCCAGCCCAGCCGCGGAGGCCTCCCGGGCCTGGGAGGAAGCGAGCCGGCCTTGGCCCGCGGAGGTAGACATGGCCTGTGTGAGTCACCAGCAGGGGGGAGCTTGGGCGGGGGGCTCGGGGGCCTCGCAGCTGGGGTCAGAGTTGGTCCAAGCAAGGGCTGGGGCCTCTCAGGGCGGCCAGAGCCGGATCAGCCTGGGAAGCTGGCCGGGGGCGGGGGGGGGGCGCCGCTGTGCCTCTGGCCAGGCGTCCTGCAGAGTCTACTGACTCCGGGGGCTGCAACGACCCTCACTCAGGAGCACCCCCAGTCCTGCCCCTGCTCGCGTCTGCTCTGCGGCCCCCCGAGCCCCTCTGCTCGGGGGCATGGCAGGCGGGGCTGCCTGGTGCTCACAGCTTCTCTTGCTCCAGAGAGTCTGGGGACGAGCCGCCTCCATCTTGGTCCTGGGTCCCCAGCTGCCTGTCCCTCGCCTGCCCGTGCCGTTCCGGGGTGGCCTCCTCTTCATCTTCCAGACCCCACTGTGTGGCGAGCCTGGGAGACACAGAGAAACAGTCACTGTCGGCCCACACCCCATGTCCCCGTGCAGGCGGGCCTCGCAGGGGCTGCGTGGGGAGCGTGCCGGACCGCCCCGGCCCTGTCTAGGCCTCAGTGTCCCCATCTTTAAGGCAGGGGTCGTGGGAGATGGTGGCGACAGGGCCGTCTACAGGGGAGTCGAGGGTTCTGTAGGCATCTCACACCTGGGTGGAGGGGATCCTGTGTCCGGGTGGGAGCAACCTAGGGATGGGACAAGACCCTCTGTCCCCTTCCAGCAGCCTGGAGCACTGGACTTGATCGGAGTCAGGACACAGGCCATTGGGGCTTTGGACCCAGGCAGGGCCGCCCAGCTAGGCAGCCACCCTGCTACGCCAAACACGTCGGCTGGGGTGCCCCTTCCTGTCCCCCAAAAAAGAGCTGCCTTGAATGAAGCCGGTCTCATAGAGGAGCCTGGGGCCGGAGAAGGGGCTGCCTGTAGCTGGGGGCCCCGCCAGCCCCCTGCCACTCTCTCGGGGCCCTCCACAGAGTCTCTCTGTGCTTTTTCAAAGATGGGGAAACTGAGGCGCACTGCAGAGCTGGGCATGGGAGAGCCTCCTTTCTCAGCACATGTTGACACCCCAGCTTTTCAGAGTTCCTGGGACTGGGGGTGCTGAGCCTGGCCACCCCTGCCCTGGGCCAGGAGACCCCGAAATCTTGGTGTTTAGCCCGCACGGCCCTGCCTCCCCCAGCCCCCCTACAGTGGGAGAGGAGAGTGGTGGGTCCCCACATTTGCAGGGCTCACAGCCCCAGCCTGGGGTCTCAGCCCCTTCCTGCCGGTGTCCGCTGAGTGACCCCGCAGCTCCCTATCCTCTGGGCCTCCGCCCGCGGCCTCAGCAGCCAGCGGGTGATCTAATCTCTCCTAAGTCTCCTTGGAGCCTCTCCGACAAAAGCCAGGCTCCCCCGCTCCCCGCTCAGGGCCCGCTCCCCCGCTCCCCGCCCAGGCGGCCGCCCCCCCCGCGCCCGCCCCAGGCCCCCGGAGCCCCGAGCCCCACACCTGGTCCCATCACGCGGCACAGGAAGCCCCACCTCCCCCTGCAGGCCCTCGGCCAGGGGGCTGCGGGGCCTCACTCTGTGTGGGAGGGAGAGCCTGGGGTGCTCTCAGGGCTGTTGGGGGCCTGGGAGCCGGGGTCCCTCTTCACTGCACACACCAGCAGCCCCTCCAAATGGCGACGGGACCCCTGTGCTGGGCCTCACGCTGTGGGATGGAGGGAGGGAACCCACTGGCCTGTCCTGCAGCTCCCCCAGGAAGGGGGGCAGGCACCCCAGGAGGACTCTTTGGAGGGGAGAGGCAGCCATCTTGTCCCCCTCGCCCCATGTCTAAGCTGCACATGTCCACAGGCGTGTTTGTGTCGGGGTGTCTTGGCCATGTAGGGAAACGGGGTACAGGGGTGTGCGCTGTGGGCCTGAGGCCTGGGGCTGGCCTCGGCTCCTCCTCAGACCCCTCCCCAAGTCCTGGGGACCCTGCACCCGCGGAGCCCACCGTGCGGGATGTTGACACACGTGCGAACCCCCACGTCCAGGCCAGGGCAGCACCACGCAGGCCCCTGCTGGGCTCCAGTGCCAGGCTGGGCGCCCTCAGGCCTCTCTTCCCGTGAGCCCCACGCAGGCCCTCGCAGCCCCCCACCCATGGGCGCAGACGCCCCGCGCTGTGCACACGCGTGAGCACACGCGGATGTGCACGTGCAGACCGGGACCCGGGAACAAGGTGAGGGCGTGCTGGCGGCTGGCCCCCAGCTCTGTTTACTGTTTTGCTGGCCGTCACCCTGACGACCGCCCTGGGAGAGGCCAAGGCACATTTTCTGAGAATATCCTCTCAGAGGCCCCTCTCGGGGTCGCCCCCTGCTCCTGCTGCAGCGTGGGGCTCCCTGAGCCCACCTGGCAGGGAGCTTGGGGGGCGCAGAGTTGGGGTGCAGGGCAGGGGTGCCCCAGTGTCTCCACAAAGCCCCGTGCTGGGGGGAGCCACCCCTCCACAGCCCCTGACCCAGCAGCCCAAGGACAAGGAGCCAGCGAGGCCCCTTCCCTCCCCTCCGCCTTCCCTCCGGAGGCCCCAGGATATGAGTAATGCAGCCCCCCCAGCCCCTCCCATGACCTCAGCCCCTCTCGGAGCCGCAGCTGGGCTCTGTTCTAGGAACTGGGGTGGGGGTGGCTCTCTCGGGGTGGGTGGGGGCCTCTGGCCTGGGAAAGGCGCCCCGGCCAGAGGCCCAGACCCCTTGGCAGGCTCGGCGGAGCTGTCAGGATGCTGGCGACAGCCGGCCGCCCGCGGCCCCAGCTCCGCCGGCCCCAGCTGCAAGGGATTTGCTGTTCCCCAGCAAATGCAATTAGGCGATTTCCTGTGTCTGCTCTGGCTCCGTGCTTGAGGCCCAGGGTTCAGCCCGAGGGGCGCGGAGTGGGGCCCCGCACCCCCGCGTCAGGCTCCACCGCGGGGGCCCTGCCCCACCCAGGTGCACCAGAACGTGAGACCCCCGCCGACAGGCCGGCAGGCCCGCAACTCCCCATGCTGAGTGGGGGTCCCCAAGTTTGGGGGCAGCCCCCACGGGCCAGGCGCATTGCATACGGGCCCCCTGCTCAAGACACAGGCCCCCTCCACTCCTTCCTCCACAGCCCCAGTCCCCACCAAGGGCAGGTGGTGCCAGGCCTGGCACTCCCAGCTGTCCCCCCTCCCTCCTCCCCCGCCCGCCTGCCTGGCTCCAGAAGGGGCTTCAGGCCTCAGTCCCGGCTCAATTCTGCCCCCTGCAGGCGGCGAGCCGGCTGCCCCACCTGCCTCTCAGAGTCACTGGGAAAGCTTGGGGCTCAGCTGGGTGCAGGGGCCAAAGGGACCGCAGCCAGTCCAGGCCTATCATGGGGGATCGTTTCCTGAGGCCCACAGGGGACCCTCCTGGCCACAGGTCCCCTACACGCCATGGGCAGGAGCTGGCCCAGAGGCCTGGGGAGGGAGCTGAGCTAGGCCCCCTACCTGTGCCCAGCCTCTCTGGGGTCTCCTATGCCGTGGGCCCGGGTGGACAGTTGCAGAGCGACTGGCCCCTCCAGTGACCATAGAGGTCATGAGTGAAGGGACAGAAAGGGGAGAGGAATGACCCACGGAGAGGCCTTCTCCGCTCTGGCTTCCCGGGGTGTGGGAGAGCAAGCACTCCAACCACCTCGGCCACAGAGCAGGCCCCAGGACAGAGGCTGGATCCACTCGGGGGCTTGGGGGAGGGCAGCCCCCACCCCCAAGGCGGGGGTGCCCCCTCACTGGCTGTGCAACGCAGGGTCCTGCTCCAGGCCGCCCGGGGAGGGGTCTACGGGTGTGCCCTGCCGGGGTGCTAGCTGCCACTCGTCCTGGGGGTGCAGCTGTGAGGGGTTGGGGGGAGTCAGGAGCACAAAGAGCCCTGAGCCAGCGAGAGAGCAGGTGGGTGCTGGGTGGGGCGCAGGAGTGCACGAGGCGCCCCAGGCTGGGGTGTAGGCACTTGGCTGCAGCTGCTGGACCTGGCCCCCCACCGGCCTGGCACTGGGCCAGCCCCCTCCCGCCCCCTCCAGCAGCTCCTCGCTGGGTGCGGCTGTGCCCTCCTGGGCCTGGGGTGGGGGCAGCACCCCCTTGGTGGTCACAGCCTCGTGGGCCAGGTAGACACCCTGCCAGGCACCCCACTGCCCAGGGAAGCTCAGAAGGTGACCTCGAACTCAGTTCTGAAAGATGAGCAAGGATTTGTGGGCCAGGACCGGGTGAGAACAGAAGCCCTGGCAAGCAGGCGGGCAGGCCGCAGACCCCGGTGTGGCAGAGCCAGGCGGTCCCACCCCGCACCCCGGCCAGAGCTGCAGCCTGGCCGTCGTGGGCTGTCATGGCCACACCATCGCTGGGGCCTCAGCATCCCCCCACGGGACCGAGGGAGCCGACCCGTGCTGAGTGCTCAGCTCTGCACCCCCTCTGGCTTCTCCTGCCGCCCTGGGCCCCGAAGCCAGTGGCAGAACGGGACAGGGCTAGGGGCCAGGGGCTGCTCTCGGGGAAAATCGGGGCGGAACAGCTAAGCCAGGGGTTCGGGGGTGGGGGGGAATGTTACAGAACGTTCTGAGCAGAGAGGCGTGTGGTGTGGGGTGACTGGAGGACGCGAGGTGGGGGTCTGCTGCCATCTTTGGGGTGACTGAATGGGATCCAAAGTGGCAGGCATGGGGGGGGCTGAGTGTAGGGGCCCGCGTGGCCAGCGTCAGGCTGGGGATCAGTCACCCTGAGGAGGGAGGGCTGAGGGGCCACCAGAGAGCAGCTCGGCCCCTCCAGGGAGGCCGGGGCTGGGACCATGGCAGGGCTATGGTCCCTCTGACCCCTGGCCCCAGGGCGAGACCCCAGGCCCAGCGTCTAGCCCCCAGCTATAAAGAGGGGCACTGACCCCCGCCCCATGCCCGGCCAGGCCTGAGGGGCGGGGCTGGAGCCCCAGTCGGGGCAGGCCCAGCCACGGCCCACACCGTTTCTCTTAGTCCTGGTGGGCAGGCCTCGGCAGCCTCCCTGGAGGAGGAGACATCTGCCTACAACGCTGGCCTCCCCCACAGCCGGGGAGACGAGAGCACCCCAAAAGTCTCGGGCTGGCTCTGAGGGGCCAGGTTTGGGGCTGGTATGTCCTCCAAGGCACCCCCCGCCATGCTGGGGTGAAGGGGACATGGCCCAGCCTGTAGGAGGCCAAAGCTGGTGAAAGAGAGCCCGCCCGCAGTGTGCACTAGGTGCCCCGTGCCCAGGGCAGGGCACCCTGGGGCGCTCCGCCGGAGGAGGGCCCCTGCCCAGCCCGACTCTGCACGTCCTGGCCAGCCCCTACAGGGGAAGGAGGGCAGCCAGCTCCGCTGCTCTGAGCCCGGATCGGGACAGTGTCAGAGCAGCCTGTTTGTGGGCATCTTTGTAGCAATGGTGACGTCTGCCCAGAGCCACCAGAGGCCGTGCTGCGGCCCCTCACCCAGCGCTGGCTTGCAGCACCCCGGGTCAGTGCGGGCTCCCCAGGGCCTCCCCGCCCGACACCCCGCTGTCTTCCTGGTGAGGCAGCACTTGGGGGCCTCTCATTTGGGGAACTCCTAGCTGCCCCACCCAGAGCCCCAAAAGCCAAGGAGCCCTCCCTTCGGCCCGTCCTTCCCAGCCGGCACTGGGGCAGACCAGGTCACCAACGACCCCTCGGGCCAGCTCCAGCCCTCACGCTGCTGCTAGCTCCTCACCCCGCTCGGTGGGGTGGTAACCCCACTTCACACCTGAGGAGCGGACCGGGGATCACAGCCACATCTGCCACTGTCCCCAACCTCCCTCCCCTGGCCGGGCTCCCTGCTCCCTCTTCACGACACCCGATACCCGCCATCTGTCCTCGTAATCCCTCCCTCTCCACACCCCAGTCTCACCTGCCACCCCCTCCCTCCGCCAGGTGCTCAAGACCCAAAGGTGAGAGAAATCTCCTCCCTGGCCCAGGGCTGACCCCGACACTCGAGGCCCGACACCTATGGTGTGACTCGTGGGCCAGGGAGCTGGACCCCTATTCCAAGGTCTTGTTTGGGGAGCGATGGAGCTGGCAGGAAGTCCTCTCAGGGGAGGGGACCCTGTGCCCGCACCCAGCCTGGAGGGGCAGGGGCCACGGTGGTGGAGGAAGGGGCAGCACATCGATGCCTGGGCAGCCGGGACACATTGTGAGGGGCCGCGGCCGAGGGGAGACAGACAGGACCCCTCCCGTCGTCCCCGGAGCCCAGACCCGAAGGCCCCCGCACCCCCGGCCCCAGTCCCACCACCTCCCACGCAGGTGCCCCTGGGGGGACTGTGGTGTGGCGGAGCGTCTGTCCCTGTGGATCTGCATCTTCCTCCTGTCTGGCTGGAGCCACTGCCCTGTCCCCGGCACCGCCGCCCGCTGCCCCGTCCCGGCACCGCCGCCCGCTGCCCCGTCCCGGCACCGCCTGACGCTGCCCCGTCCCCGGCACCGCCGGCCGCTGCCCCGTGCCCGGCACTGCCGCCCGCTGCCCCGTCCCGGCACCGCCTGACGCTGCCCCGTCCCCGGCACCGCCGGCCGCTGCCCCGTCCCCGGCACCGCCTGACGCTGCCCCGTCCCCGGCACCGCCGCCCGCTGCCCCGTCCCCGGCACCGCCGGCCACTGCCCGCCCTGTGCGAGCCGCCCACACAAGGACCAAGACCCCATCCGAGACTCTGGGGACAACAGCTCCTCCCTTGATGGTGCCTGCCCCCGAGCCCCCCTGCCATGCCTGGCCCTAAGGCTCCCGCCTCCCCCGGCACTGCACACCTGTGACGTGGTGGCTACCTTGGGCCCCAGGCAGGTCCTGGGGGGCCGGGCTCTGAGCGCTTGTTGGGGTGACTACAGCCCAGTCCTGCCCATCGCACCGCCCAGCCCCAAGGCATCCAGGGAGCGGGCGGACCCCCTCTGTCCCCGCCACAGCCCCAGGGAAGGTGCCTGACAGAGCCGCTGCCACCCAGGTGCCCATGTACCACGGGTGGATCTGGCTTCAGGGAGTCTGTGACCCCAAAATCTTCCTCACAGGCGTCTGGCCCACTCTTGGGTCTCCCCATACAACTTGGCTCCACAGGGCCGAGCCGCGGGCCCCCAGCCCCTCTATCCTAGGTCCCCCAGGTCCTCAGAGGCTGGGTCAGGGACCATCCACCCCCTCCCTAGAATGGGGTCCAGAACCTAGCTCAACATCCCACCGCCCGGCCAGTCACCTCCCTCTGGCTGGGGGTCCTACCTCTCGTGATGTGCTCTGTGGTCAGCCTCCTCCACACCTCTGACCCCATCTGCTCTGACCGGCTGCCCGTCTGGGTTTGGGATCGGAGGTCAAGGCCTCCGCTCCTCAGGTCCAGCCTGCCTGTGGGGTCCAGCCTGGCCGCACGGCCCGTGCCGCGCTCGCCAGCGGCTCCCTGCTCCGCCCCGCGCACCGCACACGCAGGGCTGCCCGTCCTCCGAGTCACTGACCACAGCGCTGCGAGGGCCTGGGCCAAGTGCCACGCAGCCCCGAAGACCTTCCGGGCGCCCCGCCCCTGACACGCAGCATCCTCTGTGTCGGCCAGTCGGCCTGCACACTCGCACGCCTACACGCCGCAGCCCTCGGCCCACCTCCCGGGGACCGGACAAGCGGGCTGACCACATGGCGCCCCGACTGACCGACCGGCAGCCCTGGCTGCATCTCCAGGTCCAGCCCAGTCTCCTCTTGGCGCCGGACGGCCCTCCAGGAGAGCCGGTGGCTCCCGAGCCGGGCTGGGACTGCCTGGCAGAGCTCTCCGGCCTCTCGCGAAGCCAGGCCCTGGCACGTTCCGTGCCACGCGACTGGCACTGGCTGGAGCCGCTGCCGTCCGGCTCGCCTCGCCTCCTGCCCAGACCCACCTCGCACCCAGCGAGCCCCACGCACGGCTCTGCCCGCGGTCGCTGCCGGGGGCTCTCGTGTCAGGCCGGGCCCCAGGCCTCTGCACAGCAGCCGGAACCTGGCTGCCCACCTGGGCTGGAGCCACCACCTGGCACAGGGAGGTCCTGAGGTGCGGCTCTGCTCTCCCGGGGGCCCTCAACCCCAGTGCGCGGAGCAGCCGGACCCTCTGCCCGGCGCTCCGGCCCCTCCCCAGAGCCATCCCTGCTCTCCCGGTGCCTCGGGGATGCTGGGGGGCCGTGGCCGCAGAAAGAACAGAGAGAGCCCAGGCTCAGCCACCGGACCGGCCCCAATTCGGTCTCCACCACGTCGCCCCTGGCTCTGGGTCCTCTCATTCTGCAGACCCTGGCTGCCCGTCCCCTCAGAGCAACAAGCACGACCCCAACCTCCCCGGGTCTCAGCTTCCTGTGTGCACGAACGGGGACATGGGCTGACCTCGGCATGCAGGACGGGCCGCCAGCCGCGGTCAGGTGGACGTGCCCTGCTCATCTGCCCCTGAGGCCCTGGGCGGGAACAGCCCATTTAAAGGGGCAAAGCGACCCCTCCACAGCCACACGTGGCCCCGCATGACCGTGGCCCCGCTTGACCGTGCCCCTGGTGGCCCATTGCAGATGGGAAACCGTGGCTCACAGGGACAGCGTGCCCCCCGGGGGACGGCACGGCCCGAGGGCAGGCGAGGGGGTTCCCCGTCCAGGGCGCCCGGTCCGGTGCCGAAACTGCACCCAGCGCCACCTTCCACGCTGCCCGCCCCTTCTCCCCTGTCCTTCTCCCACCCTCCCTGGGGACTGGGGAGCAGCTGCAGCAGGCGGGGCGCCCGCCCCACCCACCCGACGGTCCCCTTCCCTCCGCCGCGTGGGGGCTGTGTGGGGGGACCAGCCTCGGGGGCGCCCCGTCCCCTGCCTCGTCCAGCCCCCTCCCTGCTCTCAGCCACCCTCCTGCGCCCGTCCTGTCCCCATCCGTCTCGTCCCTGTGAGCCTGTCCTCGTCCCCACACTTCCTCCTCCTGCCTCTGGGGCCGTCCCTTGCCCGGCCCTCTGCCCTCTGCCTTTTCCTCACTTTCTCTCCTCTTCCTCTGCCTCGCAGCCCGCAGGGCGCCGGCACGCGGGTCCCCAGCCTCTCACCTCAGGACCCCCGGTGCCCGCAGCGGGCAGCAGCCGTCCGGCATGGCCACGGCCTCGCCTCCAGGCTGGGCCCACATCGGGGCCCGCTCCGTGCCTGCGGCAGGGGGGCTGCGAGGGGCTCTCAGCCCAGAGCTCCCACCTGCAGCCCGGGGCCCACCTGGCCCCTGGACACCTACATGGGTCGACCCCTGACCACCAACCTGCGCCGAGCACCTCGCTGTCCCGCGGGCCGTGCCCCTCACGCCACCCTGGGGCCCGGGAGGCACGGGCACCCTCTCGCGGGTCTGGCAGAGGGACGGGCGGCCCCAGGTACACCCGGCCGCTGCTCGCTTGCCGCTCTGGCCGCTCTTGTCCGTGAGCTGGAGCCGGGCCTGAGCCTCAGCGCTCTGGGCTCCTGCCCTGACGCCCTGCCCAGGGGCTGGGCCGCTCGGTCCCCGTGCCCCCTGCTGCCGGCTCGCCCGGCTCCCGGGGCAGCACCCGCTCTGGCCGACAGACCACCGGGCCGGGAGGAGGTGCCAGGCCGGGGCCACTCCACCCCCGGATCTGGGCCCTGGGGGGGCCTGAGGCGGCCACGCCCCTTTGGACACTGTGGTTTGGAGGCCTGGCTTCCCTCAGTCCCCTTGGGCCAGCCCAGCATGCTGCCAGCCCATCTTTGCCCTGCTGGCCACACTGGGGTCCCCAGAGGCCTCCCGGGCCCAGGTGCCCTGGGGAGACAGCCAGCCATAGAGATGGACATCATGTCCACCATGGACAGGTCCCTCGGGCGGTGACGGAGGAGCCCCCACAGGGCTCCCCCAGCCTCTGAGCCTCCCTGGGAGACTGGCAGCCCGAATGCTATCAGGATGCCAGCGAGGGTGACATGGCCAGCCCACACCTCACAAAGGCAGGTGTCCGGGGACCCGGCGGGCCCAGGGTCCCCTGACTGCCCTCTCGCAGTCCCTGAAGCTGGCCTGGCCCGAGGGGAACCTGGGAGAGCCTCAGATGGCCCAGGGGCAACAGGGGTGCTGGGGGAGCAGCAGAGCTTGGTAGGGGGACCGTGAGGGGTGCGGCCAGCCCCAGGGGTCCGGACCTACTGGCCAGAAGCGTCCTGCTGGCAGAGACAGACCGAGAGGAGCTGGCATCGGGGTAGCCACATGAGGCCACGGCCCGAGGGACAGGGATGCCGTGGGGCCGGCAGGCTGACGCACCCTGGCCCCGGTGGTTTGCGATCTGCTCACACCAGACTCGGGTGCACCATGGCCGCTGTTACACCCAGCTCGTCACAGACAGAGGTGGCGTGCCCTTCCCGCCCTGCACCCAGGAGTGGGTGCTGGGCGAGCCCGGCGGCCGCGGTAAAGGACCGGGGGAAGGGGTGGGACGCGGGTGACGGGCTGGTCAGCAG
The DNA here is from genome assembly GCA_003508835.1 of Eonycteris spelaea. Taxonomy (NCBI): domain Eukaryota; kingdom Metazoa; phylum Chordata; class Mammalia; order Chiroptera; family Pteropodidae; genus Eonycteris; species Eonycteris spelaea. The sequence continues at coordinate 108,469 of PUFA01000423.1, forward strand.
CCTCTCGGAACCAGGTTCTCCCACCTGCCCAACAGAGGGACGCTAGCCGGCCACAGCAAGGGCGGCGGAATGTCACCGGCCTGGCAGGGCCTCACGTCCCCGCAGGCATCGCCGGGTCTAGGGCCTGGAGTGTGTGAGGATGAGCTCACGTCCCCCTGCGGCCCGGGGACTCCCTAACGGCACCAGACAGACTCGCGCCCCTCTCTTTACGAGGGGTGCTCCCTCGCCCCCCACCTCGCCTTCCCCAGTGAGAGTCCCCAAGGAGTTCGAAGGACACATCCCTCTGCCCAGACCCGCTGGCAGGTGGGTCACCCTTGGCCGAGCTGGAGCCGCCCCCCCCACCGAGGTGCTGGGCCTGGGGACGGAGGCAAAGCCACAGCGGGGCGGATGCGTGGGGCCCGGGTCCTCCTGTGACGATCAGCGCGTGCCCAGCCGGGCTCTGGGCTCGTCCTTCATTCCCCAGGGGCCGCGCCCCTCCTGTCAGGCCTCAGTTTCCCCATTTGTTACGTGGCACTGGCCCGCTGTAGAGATGGCCACGTTGCTCTCTGGGGGTTGAGCGGTGACTCCTGGGAGGACATGTCACAACCAGGAGGAGGCTGGAGGGGGCCGTGGGGCCCAGGCGGTCACCGTCAGGGGCCACCGCAGGAGCGGGCGGGTGGGGCTGGCAGGGAGCGTGCCCGCGGGTCCCGGCCCCGGTGGCAGCCTTCGGGCCAGCACCGTGTCGTCAGGGACCGGGCAGCATGGCTGGGGAAGCTCCTGAGGCGGCATCGAGCCCTCCCGGGGTCAGGGCGGGCCTGGCAGAGCTGAGAGGCGCCTGCGGGAACGCGCCCGGCACGCGCCCCGCGGCCAGAGGAGGCGAGGAGCGGCTCGCAGGCCTGCCGGGGTGCGGGGAGCCTCGGCGGGCTGCGTGGCGGGGTGGCGTTCCGGCGGGCGCCGGGCAGGGTGGAGGAGGAAGGCCCTGAGGCAGCTCAGAGGGCAGCGGTGAGCAGCCTGTGCCACGGACCAGCGGCCCCGGCCCGCTCCTGGCAGAGCCCTGCAGGCCCCGGCCCTGTGCTTCTGCTCTCTCTCCAGGACACTGGGAGGCAGGGCCCTCAGCGTCCCTGCTTCACGAAGGCACAGACTGAGGCCCAGAGAGCAAAGGGCGCTGGCCCGAGGCCCGAGGAGGCAGGCGCCACGGCCTCGTGCCGGTGCTCTGCGGGTGGTGGGTGCAGAGCCCAGTGTCACCGTCAGTAACGTAAGGGTGACCAGATGGTCCCCAGTGGTCAGTGGGACTGCAGGTGAGGCCTCGGAAGCCGCTCAAACACATGCTCTTCATCCCGAGAGCACTGGGCAGGGGCCGGGGAAGGTCCCGAGCTGGGTGGCCGCTGCCCGGAGCCCGCGGGCGGGCGGGCGAGGAGGAGGAGGAGAGGATGCACGGCCGGCCTGGCACGACCCTCACTCCGCCCACGGCGCTGGGCGGCTTCGGCCAGGCCGGGCCGGGCTCCTGGGAGTCGCCGGGGAAGCCCCACTCCGGGGCCAGCCTGGCACGGCAGCCTCGGCCCGGCCGCGGTGGCGCCGGCGTGGGCACCCGGCCCGACCTCCGAGCCCCGGCCCAGCCGGCGGGACCTACCTCGGGAGGCCCTGCGCGCTAGAACTCCTCCTCAGGGCGCCGAGCGGCTCCGCCCGCCCGGCCAGCCGCCTGGGCCGCCCCGGGCCCCGGGGACGCTGTGGCTCCCTCTCCACAGCTCCCGTCCTGCTGGCCCTCTGCCTGCTGCCCTCCTCCGCGACGGGGACCCCCTGGGCTCCAACCCTTCCCTCTTCCCTGTCCTGCCCCTCCTTCACTCTCTGTCCCTGTCCCTCTGTTCCACTGTCACTCGTGTGCCCGGCACCCCCTTCCCCGTGCCCTCCCTTCGTCTGCTGCTCCGCCTGGCTCCCCTGGACCCTGGGGGTCTTCAGGGATGGCTCCCTGTGGGCTGCCCGTGCCCCTCTGTCCCCCATCCCGGGGCCTCTGGACCCTGTGGGTCTCGGGGCCCCCTCCTCTCTCGGGCTTCGCAGCTGCTTTCCTTCTGTCCCCCCAGCCCCTACCCCGCCCTCAGCCTCCTCCATCCCCACTGTCCCCCCCAGACTAGTAAAAACGTCATGGAGAAGCCCTCGCAGCCCCGCACGGGGCTCAGTGGGCCCTGGCGGCCTGTGATGGGCAGGGCGCCCCCTCCCGCCTCCTGGCGCCTCCCCGGGCGCCACCCTGCTGCCCCCTCCCCCTTCACCCCCTCTGCCCAGCTCGCGGGGTGCCCGGCACCCCAGAGCTGCCTCCCCATCCCCTCGGGCCTCTGTCCTCGCCCTGGCCTGGCCTGGCCCGCTCTCTGGCCCTTCTCCTTCTCTGTCCTGCATCTGCGTTTGGGTCCAGCTCCCCGCTCCCGCCCTGTCTCCCCACTGCCCTGCCTGGTCCTGGGCCCTCTGCCCCTTCCTCTCTTGGTCCCTTGCCTCCCTGGTCCCAAACTCAGTCCCTCTCTCCTCTCTTTTCCCTCTGGTGTCTCTGTCCCTGTCTCTGTTTCCCTCCTCCTCCCCCCCATTCCCTCCCCCTCCCTCCCTCTCCCCTCCCTTCCTCTTCCCCCTCCCTCCCATCCCTCCCTCCTTCCTCCCCTCCCTCTTGGTGCTCCATTTTTCCTTTGTTTATTCCCAGCCCTCTGCTCCTGTTATCACCTCAAGGGGAGGCTGGGCACCCCAGGAATCCTCCCCGCTCCCCAAATGGGGAGGCTGCTGCCCTCCCCAGCCCCAGCCCCTAGGCTGCACTGGGAGGTCAGAACAGCAAGACCCGAGAGGCAGATGCCAACACGGCCTCTCTGGTTGGGTGTCCATCCTCCCAAGGAGTGGCAGCTGGGCACAAGGTCAGTGCAGGGCCCTGGCCCCGGCCCCCTTGCCCCTGGTCCTTTGGCCAAGGCCCCAGACAGCAGCCCAGCCCTCTGTTCCTCCGGTTGGGCTTAGTCACCGTGACTCACTTGAGAACACTTGAGGCTAGTGGCTGGACAAGGGGGGGACTGGACTCACTTTCTTGGGGACTCACTGAAGGCCAGCAGTCTCCCGTCCAGAAGCTCCCCCAGCTGACCAGCGCTCACGACGGCTCTGAGAGGTGGACGCCACCACGCCCGTGTCCCGGAAGGGGAAACTGAGGCTCGTGCGGGTATCCAAGGCGTCGGGGCCAGAAGCACAGGCCTGCGGGCCGAGGCGGCCCGGCCCCTCTCGCTGCCTCGGCCGCGGGGCACGCAGTGCGCGCAAGGCCCGGGTGCGGCCCCGGGGCCGCGGCTGGACACGCAGACCGGTCTCCGCGCAGAGTCAGCGTGTGCCGGGGGTGGGGCGGCGGGCCGGAAAACTCCGTGTGGGCCCACAGCTCCGGCCCGCAGTGACTCAGGTGGTAGCTGGCCGGCGGAGACTTTGCGGGGGTCAGGAAGTCTGGCTCAGAGCCCCCCGCCCACACATCAGGCCGGCCCCGTGGCCAGCCCTGGAGGGGCGCCCAAGCATCTTCCCTCCCCTCCCCCCACCCAGGAGGCGCCGCGGGGGTGAGGCGTGCCGCCGAGACGCAGTGCCCATCGACGTCCCCAGCCCCCCGCCGGGGGTCCTGGTGCGAGAGGAGGGGCCGCAGGACGGGCCTCGGCGGGCGACCCCGGCGAAAGCCTGCGCTTCGTGGCCGTCCGGACCTGCCCATCGCCCCCTGCCTCCTGCTCCGAGGTCTGGAATCCCAGTCACAGCCAGGAATAAGACGTGCCAAGGCATATTTTGGTTCAAAAGAAGGAAAATATTCCCACAGGGGACAGAGCTGCCTTGGGATTGCGGGAAATCCCTGACCCTAAGAACTTAAAATAGAATCGCACCGTTTCCTATCAGGCATGTTGGTAGGTGGGAGGTCGCAAGAGCAGAGCTTTAAAAGCCATGGCCAGGATTCATGGTTCACGGCGAGGACATGTCCCAACAGGACAATGGGGCAGGTACTGGACTTCAACTCTACCATTGTTTGTGCGCCCACTCATCCATCCACCCATCCCTTCATCTTCTCACCATCCTGCATTCATCACCCATCCACCATCCGTTCGTCCACTCATCTCCCACCCACCTACTCATCCATCGTACACTCATTCATTCATTCATTCATCCATCCACACCAGCAGCGATCCATTTATCTGCTCACCCATCCATCCATCATCCATCCACCCATCCTTCCAGCATCCTGTCCATCCTTTGTCCATCATCTACCCATCCACCCGTCCACGCGCTCATCCAGTCATACATTTATCCGTGCATCCATCCACATGCTTATTCACTCATTCATCATCCCTCCATCCTCCCATCAGTCCTCCATCGTCCATTCATCTACCTACTCCTTCATTGAGCCATTTATCTGTGTACCTAGTCACCCATCTACACACCAATTTACTCATCCATCATCTCTCCATCCATTGATCTGTTCATCCATCTACCCATCTATCCACCCATCCATCATCTATTCATTCTACCATTCATCCACTTATCTATCATTCATCCATCTATCCACCCATCCATGCATCCTTCCATCCTCTCATCCATTCTTTATCCATTTGTTTGTATCTATCCACCCATTCACCCGTCTGTCCATTTATTTATTCATCCATTTACCCTTCCCTCCTCCCATTCACCTTCCATCTTTCACTCATTCATCCATCCATTCATTATCTGTCTACCCATTCACCCATTCATTAATCCTCCATCCATTATCTATCCATCCGCCCACCTAGTCGCCCACCGATCCATCCTTCCACTTATCTGCCCATCCTTCCATCTATCCATTCACTTGTCATTCATTCATCCATCTGTCCTCCACTCGTCCATCATCCTTCCATCTTATCTTCATCTCCCATTCATCCTCCATCTATATCCATCCATCCATCCATCCATCCACCCACCCATCCACCCACTTATGCATCTGTCCACCATCCCCCCATCTGTCTACTCATTCATCATCCATCATTCTTTCTTTCATCTTTCCATCCTCCATCCATAACCCATCCTCTATTCATCATCCATCCGTTCACCCCCCATTCACTCACTCATCTATTCATCCATCTATCCACTTATCTGTTTACCCATCCACCCATTCATTCATCATACACTCATTCATCCATCCTGTATATATAGCTATCTGTCTCCATGTATCATTAATCAATCTATCAATTTCTCAATATAGCTATCTATTCAATTATCCATGTAAACACAGTAGAGTCTTCCACCAATCCATTTAAGCACTTATCAATACAATATACCCATGTTCATCCATCTTTCTTCACATTTCCTCGTTGAGCGGGTATTCTTTCATCTATCTATTCATTCATCCATGCATCCAACCACCTTTCTAAATGTCATAATGCATATAAAACACTTAGAAGAAGCATTCAGCTAGCCATCCATCTATTTGGAACATAATAGCCACTCACTCTATATCAATTACTATGATCTATATTTCATTCATCAGTTTGTGTATCTGATTGCCCACCTGCTCAACCAGTGAACTGTTTATTCATTAATACATCCTTCTATCTCTTCAAATATTTTTCTAACCTTACTTTTCTCTCTCCACATATTTTAGTATTTGCAATCTCATTCATACATTCATTCATACATCTGTCAGTCCATCAATCCATCTATCCACATGTCTACCCATCTTTCCATCTAGCAAGTCATACATCCAATTGTGCACAAATACTTATTTGTTTGTCTTTCCACATACATATTTGCCCATGATGTTTTCCCTTAAGCCATTCAAATGCGTTAACACTTAAAGCAGTTGCTTATACAAAGTGAACCCTCAATAAATGTTACTTACTGTTATTTTCATTCATTTATTCATTCAGTAATCCATAGCTCATTCAATCAATTGTTCATCTATTCCTCTCTCCATTTATCTTTATACGATTGCCCATTTATCTTTATTTTTCAACAAATTTTTTGAACACTTACTGTGTTCATTTTTTAGGTGTTGGGAATTCAGCATTAGCAAAGTCCCTGCTCTCACAACGCTGGCATTTTGGGGGAACAAAAAATGTAAATATTTATATTTACATTAAATAAATGTTTACTGTAACATATCAGATGATGATAAATACTATGGAAAATGTAATTCAGAGTCCGAGGACATGGAATTTTGGAAGGGGTTGATATTTTATTTATAATGTCAAAGAAAGCCTCACAGGAAGGAATCAGCCTTTCATTATTTGAAAAGTGACTTGGAAACAATAAGAAATATATGTTGTTGGGAGGAAGTGTTCTAGGAAAATAGAACAGTGAACAAAATTGCTAATTTAGTTGTCTCTGTTCGTCAGTCTGTCTCTTCAATAGTTCATCCAGCATCAAATCATACATCTATTCACCCACTATCTATCTTTCCATTTGTCTATCTCTATAGTTTGCCATCTATCCATCTAAAAATCGATTCATTATCCATATCTATCCATATATCTGCCTCTCGTGATAAACTTCTATTCATTTGTCCAGTCACTTACCTGTCTACATTCTATCCACCTACCAATCCACCCATCCACACTTTCATTCCACATGCTCATCTACTAAGGTCACCCATCCGTCCATCCATCCGTCCATCCATCCATGAGTCCATTCATCTCTTGGTACACCTGTGCAGTCACCTACCAGGGCTGATCGTCAGCTTGATGTACAAAGGCTCAAAACAGTTAAACATAAATACAATGACATATTTAACTGACTACCAGTCAGAACCCGTTTGACAGGCTAATATGTGTGTCATATCTGTTGTTATGTATTCTAAATATCATGTCTGCATTTACACATACACCCATCACTCCACTTAGCCACCGGCACTGCCACACACCAATCCAGGCCCATCCAATATTGCTACTAATTCCACCACCACTGCGACCATTTATGAAAAACCATGGGCCAGAGACTTCTCCAAGCGCTTCCTTTATTATACGGCCCTCATGAAATCCCTGTGGATGGGTAGTGTACTATCTCAGTGAGGAGACGGAGATGCAGAGACGTAAGTACCTTGCTTAAAGTCATATCCAGCCATTTATTCTACTTTCATAAGTCATCCATTCCTCTCTGCCATAAATTTGTCTGTTTGTCTGTACAGTCAACTGACCATTCACCCATTGAGCTATCCATTCATCTATTCATCCATTCATCCATCCCCCCAAACATACATACGTACATACATACATACATATGTTCTTCTATCCCGCCATTTATTTTTAATCATCCATCCACCGATTCATCCATTCGTTTATCCATTCATCAATCCATCCACCCACCTATCCATTCACTCATTCACCCACCTACCCACCCATCTGTCTATCCATCTACCCATTCATCCACCCATCTATCCACCCACCCACCATTCATTTGCTCATTAATTCATTCATTCATCCATCCATCTACTCATCTCTCCATCCATCCATCATCCATCCACTCATTCATTTATTCACTCATTCATCCATCCATCTACTCATCTCTCCATCCATCCACCTGTCACTCATCTACCCATTATCTACTCATCCATCCATCTACGCACCCATTCACTCATCCATCCATCCATCCATCCATCCATCCACCAATTATCCATCCATCCATCCATCCATCCATCCATCCATTTGTTCCTACTTCCTACTTTTCTTTATCCACCTTTCATTTAATTCACACTTTTCTCCATCATTGAGTCTGTCATTTTCCTTTTTTCTTTCTTTGTGACTAAGACATTGTTCATAAGATTGTGGCCCAAGTAGGTAAGAAGAAGACCCTCATGTCCCAGTAGGCTGAGCGCCACAGTAGAACCTAAGTGGGAGCTGTCCTCTTATTTAAAGAGCCTCGTCACCACACACACGTGTCTGCACTCACAAATTTATGCTCACAGACTAGTATCCCAGTGAGTGTTGCAAGGAACAGTGAGAGCCCATGGGGTGGGGAGAGGCCGGCGGATCAAGGCTGGTGGCCTCAGTTTCTCCTGGGTGACTCCAGACGGAGCAATGTCTCTGACTTGCAGAGAAGGCCGTCTCCAAACGGCTGAGCACTCATCTGCCTTATGTGCGCCTCGGTCTGGTAAAGGGAGAGGGGCCGGGGGGTAGGACTCAGTGTAGTGATGACACTGGGCTTCGGGTTGGGGCTGGGACCAGGAGAAAGGCTGAAGCGTTCTTTCGAGACTCTTCTGGAATGGCGGGTGGGATCCAGCGGACCCAAGTCCCGTTTCCTTCTGAGGGGAGGTACCGGGGAGAGCAGAAGAGAGGCAGCCTTGGGCTACCTCAGAAGCCAAACCAGCGAAAGGGCAGGTAGGTCTCGGAAGGAGAGGCGGCGGACAGCTGGAGCGAAGGAGCAGCCTCTGAGGCCCCACCTGTGGGGGAAGGGGGGGCTGGTGCCGCCCTGGCCATCCTCACCACGAGCCCCAGTGGCAGCCGGGAGGGTGGAGGCTCTGGGAGGGAGGGGCAGCAAGTGTGCCCACCCCAGCACCCCATTGTCATTGTCACACCCCCACCGGCCGAGTCTCCTCTGTATGTGCACGTGTGTAGGGGACCCTCCTCACAGCAGCCCCACAGTACCTGGAGACCAGGAAAGCGGGGGCCCAGAGGGCAGGTAGGGGTGTCGAGGGGCTAGCTATCTCTGCTGCCCCCGAGAGCTGCCCCTGCTCCAGGGACCTGAGTCCCTCCCATTCCTGGTGGGGGGAAGGTGGGCACCTGGGAGGGGGCACAGGCACTCTCTGGGCTCTCAGACGACCCCTCCCTGCCAGCCCCTGAGACCAGATAGCACCTTCCCCCACCCCACAGCTCCCAATCTCCCAGCTTGGGGGCAGTTAGCAGATGGAGCCTACTGGCCTGGCCCCAGGGGGGGACCGGGCCTGTGCTCCCCACCCTCGTATTGCTGTGCCCGGCGCCGCAGGGTTGTGGCCAGGCAGGGCAGGGAGGCCCGACTTTCCTGTCCCCTAAACCTCCAAACCAGGGGCCCCACACGGGCCTCCCAGGCTGCTCTCTCCAGGGGGGTGTTGGGGAGGGGGCCCTGGCCACACATCCTCAGACCGCACTTCCCCCCCCCCCATATCTCAACTCATCACTGGCAGAGACCCTGGCTCTACTTGCCTTGGGGGAAGCTGGTGGGGGGTAGTTTGGGAAACCCCCCTGCTGGTTGCCTTGTGACCCCCCACCCCCACCAAGAGGCCCTTTGGAAGCCCCCAGAAGGGGTGTCCCTAACGTCATAGGCTGGGTGCTGGGACTGGGGATATCCTTTCTAGATGCCTCTGGAAAGAACCGGCTGGTTCCGGCAGGACCAGTCCCGTTTCTGCTTTCTGGGCAGGCCCCCGGGTGCCTTCTCGCTGTGCCCCGTCCAGGTGGACCTCAGAAGCACCTCCCTCACGCCCAGGGGGAACCTCCGGGGGCAGAGCCGTGGGCGGTACTCTGTGGGGTCATCGGGTGCCTGCAAGGGGCAGTCCAGCCATCCCCGGGTCCCTCCGAGGAACTACCAGGTCTAGGCACCTTGGCCTCGAGTCCTCACTTGCCCAGAAAGACTTCCTGCAGAGAGGTCATGTTAGGTTGCTCTCGCTCCAGGCCAGGCCTGGACCCCACGGAGGACCACATCCCTCGGGCGGCGACTCGACTGGGCCTGTGAAACGGAGGTCCCGGGCCCCCCGGGCTGGGCCTCGGCTCGAAGAGTGGGGGTGATTCCTGCGGAGGAGGGAACTCGCAGCCTGAGAGGCCATGACCCCGGCTGTGCAGCTGGGGAAACTGAGGCCTCAGAGCTGGCGCTCGCTTGTCCAGAAGGCAGGGGTCCAGGCTTCGGTGGCTTTCACCAGCTGTGCCCCCTCCTCCTCCCACTGGTACCTGGGGCTGGAAACCCAGAGGGCAGAGCTGATGCTCCCGGCCCTGCCCCTGGCCCTGCTGGTGAGGGCTTTGGGGGGCCGCCTCCAGCTGCCGCCCACGGGCCCATTGCTCTGACAAAAGGGAACCGAGGCAGAGGCGGGCTGGAGAGTCGCGGAAGATCATGGTGCCATCCCAGTGGGGCTGCCCCGTCCAGTCCCTGAGACCCTCCCTGTGAGGCCTCGAGGCTGTTTGATGAGGAGGAACATGGGCCAGGAGCGGTGTGTGTGTGTGTGGCGGGGGCGGGGGGTCGAGCAGAGACGTGTTTCCAATCAGCAGGGGTGAGGGCCTGAGCCGCGCTCTCCCTCCCCCGGTCCCCTAGCCCAGGGGGCACGTGGCGGGGCCTGCCGGAGGGGGGAGGAAGCCAGGACCGCGGCCAGCCCTGCGGGGAGGAAGGCGTCCATCATCAGGGCTGAGCTCAGCCTCCCCCTCTCCTGGGAAATTTCCGGCCACCAGAGACCCCTGACCCGAGGGGAGGAAGGGATGAGGCCCACCTGGAGGTCCCGAGGCCCAACCTAGCTCTGCTCGGGAAGGAGCCCAGCTCCAGCCTCTCGATTCTCCTGCCCCAGAAGCCCGCGGCCAGGGGACTGCCTGGCCGTGCCTCCCTCTTGACTGGCCTTCGGTACCTGCCCATTATTCCAGGGCCATGCACCCCGCGTGCCAGGCGGTGTCTGGCAGGTGGGTGGGTGGGAGGGTCACCCAGGGTCCTGGCTGCGTGGGGGGTCCCGACCCAATGGGTCCCCTGCATCCCCTGCCACAGGCTTCTTGGCTCCCTCAGGGGGACGGGACCCTCCCAGGGCAGTCCTAGGGGGCTGCCCACTTACCCAGTTGGAGGGGCACAGCCTGCCCGGGGACAGCATATAGGACACATCCTGAGACCCTGACAGTCCCGCCATGGGCCCAGCAGACCCAGCAGAACCCCCGGGGGCTTCCAGGAGGGGCTTCCCAGGCCACACGTCCCTTGCCTGGTCATGGGGACTTTACGCGCTCCACAAGAAAATTCCCAGTTCCCTCAGTCACCTTGTGAAATGACAAAGCGCCTCGCCCTGTCTCGGTTTCGTTCTGAAAGGCCAGTGGCACAAACCGCACCCGGGCCGGGGGGCCAGGGCTGGCTGGCTCTGCAGCCCGAGACCCTGCCCGGGCGCGGCCGCAGTCCCCGCGCACAGTGACCGACGCCTCGGGGTCAGCCCCGCTGGTCGCCCGCCCGATGGCCTGCCGAGGCGGCCTTGGCCCTTCCCGCCACCCCCTCCTGTCCCGTCAGGGACAGCTGCTGAGAGGTGCTTCAAGGATGGCCCAAGGAGGCAGGCGGGGGAGGGGGTGCCCTGCCAGGCGCTCAGGCCGTGACCTTCTTTGGGCATGAGGTGGCCGAGGAACACAGCAAGCCAGGGGTTAGGAAGGTGCTGACGTGAGGAGCCATTTCTGAGTGGGACACAGCTGTCCTGTCACTTGCCGGGCGCCCAAAGCACCCTGCTTCCCCTAAGGACACGGCGACCCCCACTGGGCACACGGCCCGGGCCGCAGCCTCCCAGCCTCCTCCACTCTGCGACCCAGCCGGGGCAGCGGGTGCCACTGGACCCCTGGGAGGCACACTGTGCCGTGACAGCCCTGCCCGGCACTCATGGCCTGACCCTGCCCTGCCCCTGCCCCTGCCCCAGGCCCAGGCTGCCCGGCTCCGCCCAGGCCCCAGCAGCCCCTGCACTGGGCCGTGAAGGTGTGCGGGTCCCATCTGGGGTGCATCCGGCAGCCGGCAGCCCTCCCCACCCCCCCGCCCGCACGCCCGCAGGCCCTGCAGAGGGCCCCGAGTGCCCCTGTCACCAGAAAGAGCCTCAGCACGGCAGCAGGAATGGCTGCCGCCAGCCCACAGCGGAAGAGCTAGGGTCCGAGTCTGCTTTGTAAGTTAGCACCGAGGCTGTGGGGCCCTGCCTGCGGCTGCCGAGGGGCCCCGGTGGCCACGCCTCCCCTCGCCTGCTCGGGGCAGGTGACAGTCCGCCCTGGGCCACTGGTCTCCGGTCTCCATCGTGGGGCTCTGGGCCGCTCCCCGCCCACTGCCCTGCTGGGCCGGCGGCCTCCGCCCGCTGCCACCCCTGTCGGGCAGCCCTCAGCCCCTGGAAGCCTCCTGCACCCAGGACCCTCCTCCGCTCTGCACCTGCCGGGTCCCCAGCAGCCCCACGCCGCCCAGCTCAGTGGCCCCCCGAAGAGGCCCCGGGCTCCCTCCGCCCAGCTCCAGCAGCACGAGTGACCTTTTGTGGCAACAAGCCGCATGCAACCTTACCTGCCTCCCCATCACGTCCCCCCAGCCAACGGCCCCCACCGCACCCTCGGCCTCGGTCGCCAGAGGGAGGAGGGGGCTCAGCCGAGCCCCCGCGAGGGCTCTGAAGGCCCTGGGCCAGGCCTCCCGCCCCGCCGACCTCTACCGCGGGCCCGGCCCGGCCACCCAGGCCGCGTCCACCCAGGCCCCTGCGTCCGGACCAGCATCCCGCGAGCTCGCTCACGGGGAACCCAGCCTCGCCCATGCAGGCCCACAGGCCTACAGCGCCCGGGGTCCCGCCGCCAGCCTGGCGTCACGCGCCCCTCCCCGGGCGCACGGCCCCCGGTCCTTACCCGGCACCTCCTTCTGCCAGCAGCAATTCCTGCTCCTCGGAGCAGCCCTGGCTCGGAGCCTCTGCCATGGGCCTGGCGTCCGGGCGGTGCGGCTGAGTGTGTGCAGGGGCTCTGGGCGCTTCCTGGGGCGGCGGCGAGCCCCCGCCCCCCGCCCCTCGGTTTCACTTCCCCCTTCCGGCTGCAGGTTGAGGTTTGGGCTCCGGTGGGGTGTTGTTTTTAAGTCGTTGCTACAAGAGTAGAGAGAACCAGCCACCAGGAAGCATTAAGCAAGTGGCAGGGGCCTGGGGTGACAGGCCCCATGAAGGGGGGGCCTGGAACACCGTGTGTGGTCCAGAGTTCCGGTGCCCGCACCGCAGCCCCGCACCGCAGCCCCGCACCCCCGCCCGGTCCCTCGCAGCCGGGCCGCAGAGATCCTTCAGGCCGCCTGGCTGCCCCCAGGGCCGGGTGTGGCTCTGGTCCCCTGGCCTCCACGCTCGGCGTCCTGACCTCTCCGGACGGACCCGGCCGCGTGCCCGCACGGCAGGGCTCTCCCTCGCTCCGTGCCTCTGGCCTGTCACCCTCACACCCTGCGCTGCCGGGGGCCTCTGGGGTCATGTGTTTTCTTGTTTTCTTAACTTCCTCGCGCTGCGGGCTGTGGGTCTCCCCGTGGCCCCGCCCCTTGTCCCCTCAACTCTGCCTCTCCTCACCCCGTGTTCGGGGAGCTGGAGACTGGTGTGTGACAGCCAGTGTCCCCAGGCTCCAGGGGTCAGGGGTCAGGGACTTCCCTGGTGGGCACCAGCAAGACTGAGTCCATTTCCACCCTTTACTGACCAGAGAGGGGGGTAGTGGGCAGCTGTGGCGGCCAGACACCAAAGCTGGGGGCCCTCGAGCTGTCTGCCACTTGGCCAAGTTGGGACAGCCACACAGGTGGCAGGGACCACCCTCACTGACCTGGGCTGGCCCTTGGGCCCACAAGGTGGGAAGAGGGAGCCCCAGGCCATCCTGCCAAGCCCTGGCCACTGGGGGTCTGAGAAATCCAACGGGAAGGGACATGGACCGGCCCCCGGGCAAAGGGGGCAGGAGAGAGGCCCAGCGGCCAGCAGAGGCGGTGGGGCGCCCACAGTGCTTGTCCATCAGAGCGGGGCCAGGCCCCCGTAGCCCCAGGGCGAGCCTCCAGCGCCCTCACCGCCTGGGCCCCTCATCAGTGGGGGGCTCCCGCTGGACTGTCGTTTGGGTTCCCTCTGGCCAGCAGTGAAGTCGGCCCCTACGTCACGTGGCCAGCGCAGGCTGGGCGCCCCCAACACGTGGGCCCCCACCCCGCCATTCGCTGCCCGAAGGCGGGGCTGGCTCCCTCATTCGCGGGACCCCGAGGGAGATGAAAATCACGGCCGCTGCTCAGACGCGGCTGAGACGTTCAAGGAGACGGGAGAGTGAAGCCTAGTGTGCGCCAGGCCGAGGGCCCTCAGCCTGGCCTCCTCCCTCCCTCTGCCTGTCCCCAGCCCGAAGGTCCCTCCAGCCACGTGTTGAGCTGTCACAGGTTGACGTCCTCACTCCCAGCACCTCAGGATGGGACCTGACTGGGAAACAGGCCATTGCAGACGTGACTAGCTAAGACAAGGTCACAGGGTGGCCCTGATCCAATGTGACCGTCCTTGTGGAGACAGGCCCACACGTGGGACAAGGCCACGTGCACGTGAAGGCAGGGACGGGAGGGTGCGTCTGCAAGCCAAGGGGCCCCACAGTCAGATGCCCCCACACGCCCAGCTAGGAGGGGCCTGGACCAGTGGCCCCCTCATATTCCCGGGGAGGGACCTGCCCTTCTGGGTGAGGTGGTTGGGGACAAGGGGGAAGCACTGACCATGCTGCCTGGGGGCATCAAAGCTGACCGTCCTGGGGCAGCCGGACACATGGGCAAGGTGGCCTCAAAGGCCCAGATGGGACAGTCCCTAAGGAGGACAGTGTCAGGACCACACGCTCAAGTGACATTGGCTGGCAAGATGCCAGGGAGGGGACCAGAGAGAGTGGGCGGAGTGAGCAAGGAGAAGTCAAGAATGAGGAAGTGGTCACCACACACTGTAGGTCAGGCCAGGAAAGGACAGAGCATGTCTGGCGTGGGGTCCTGGCCACAATGCTGAGGGCTTAGAGTGGCCTGCAGAGGTCTGAGCATCGGCTGGGCCTTGGGAGGATGAAGGGTCACTGCCCGTCAGCACGCGGCCCAGCGGCCACCTGGCATCCCAGGGCCAGAGGGTGGTAGAGGCTGCCCTCGGGGGTGGGGGCACAGGCTGAGGGACGTGGGGGTCACGAAGGGCCCGAGGGCTAGAGGCGGGATGCTGGGAGAGGCAGACGGACAATGGGAATCGTGTCTTGAGGGTCCAGGGGAGAATTGATGAGGGCCGAGAAAGTCGGCGGGTGGGCTGGAGAAGGGACAGGCCTGGGGGTGTCACGGGCTGTATGGCGTCCCCCCGGAAGTCACACATGCAGGTCCCAACCCTGGCGCCTGCGGGCTCGATCTTATTAGGAAACGGGCCTTTGCACACGGCCGAGTTGAAACGGGGTCCCTGGGGTGGGCCCTGGTCCACTGCTGCTGTGTCCTCATGAGCAGAGGTCAGGACGCAGACGCACACAGAGGGACGACCTGCAGGACACGGGGAGGAGACGCGTCGCACGCCCAGGAGAGAGGTCTTGGAGGAACCGCCCGCCCACACCTGGGTCAGTAAACGTCCGTAAACGTCCGAGGTTCAAGCTGCCCAGTCCACGTGCTTCTTCACGGTGGCTCAGGACACTGGTACAGGGATCCCAACCATCAGGGAAGACCAGCGGCTGTGACGGACAACCCCTCACTCCCGTCTGGCTACCTGTGGTTGTGCTGGGACCCCCGGCTGCTCCTCCCCAAGGACCTCCACATCCTGGCTGGTCCTCTGTGTCCAGCCGGCAGGGAGGGGAGGGACCTGAGGGTGGCAGGAGGGCCGGGGTGAAGCTTGCGGGTTGGGCCGAGGTGGGCGTGGCGTGCCCGGGAGGGCTGGGGAGGGCCGGGCTGACGCCCAGAGGTGCCAGCGGTGGCCCCTCGCTGTCGGGCCTGCGAGGCAGGCGAGCCCATGTCCACGCCCATGGGCAGAGTCAGAGACGGAGGCCCAGCAGGAGGCCGTGAGGAGGAGGTCGTGGGGGCTGGGGAGCAGGGAGACAGGAGGCCTGTAGATTGTTGGTCACAGGGGCAAAGGCGGGCCTGGGCCCAGACAGAGCTGGTGCTTAGGGACCAAAGGGGTCAGAGCTGGACGGGTCACCTGACCACAGCACAGACGTCAACATCAGTACATTCCACGTGAAACACCGCTTTTAGCTCATCGGCCGCTCTGTGTCCTTGTGACCCTGTGACCCACTCCCATCGGGTTTGTTTTTTTTTATTTTTGATTAGTTTTGCCCACGTCTCTGCTTTCGGGGCCATCAGGACATTGACGTCCATCCATGTACTTGCTGCCCCAGCCCTGCGCTCAGCCATCGGCCCCCTCCCAGGCGGACAGTGTCAGGGACGGAGGCCCCGGACTGCGGTGGGGAGGGGATCGGGTGCGGGCCTGCACACACACTGCCCCACAGGGTGACCCCCCGACCTCCAGCGCCCCACGGCTCCAGGCTCAGTTCCCACTGTGCCCTCCACCCTGCGGAGACCTTTCTAGAATGCACAGCCCTCGCCATGTGCCAGGCTCTGGGCTCCATACTTCCCAAGAGCCGCCCGTCAGCCTCGGCTGGGGCTGTGTGGTCACCAGGACAGCAGGACACCCGGAATGGCCAGGCGAGGCCAGCAGCGGACACTGGTTAGCCTGGCCCTTCTCCGCTTCCTGTATCCATTCACTGAGAAATGCGACAAACACCCCTAAATCCACCATCCTGCCCCGGCTTGCACCGGCCCCAGAACCCACGTCTCCGTGGGTGCTCCCCGGCCCTGGGCCCCCGCTCAGCTCCCAGCCCTGCGAACCGGCATCTGGAATTCTGTGCCTCACACTCTCTAGCCTTTCACAAAAAAAAAAAAAAAAGTTCGTTTTCCCGCAGACTGTGTCCCCCACCCCCACGGCGTCGAGTCCTGCCCGCGGGAGCTGCAGGGTCACCTGCTTGGCGAGCCCATGGGAGCTGTTCAAAGGACACGGCCCGCCGGGCTGGAGGGGGGTGGGAGGTGCTGGTGAAGGCCGCCGATCCCTGGAGGCGGCCGGGGCTGACAGCAGGCCCCCTTCCCATCTCCGGCCCCCGGCAGCTCCCTGGGAACCGGGGCAAGGGCAGGACAGACAGCTTCTCCATCATGGGGCCCAGGCCTGGCCTCCCCCGGGCGCCCCACCAAAGATCTGAGCCGAGGGGCCTTGGCGGCTGGACCACTGCGCCATCCATCACCGGGGAGGCTGACAGCCGCGGCCTTGCTGTGACAGTCCTCATCCGTCCCTTGATGTGTGAGGTGGGCCGAGGCCTTGGGGCTGAGCAGGAAGGAGCCAAGCCCTCCCTCTGGGCCCATGTGGGGCCCATGTGGGGCCAGACCCCAGCCAAGCAGCCCCTCTCCCCTGCACGTGAGGCGCCCTGGGAGGGCGGCCAGGCAGGATGGCTCCCCCCGCGCCCTGTGGGAGGGTGTGGGGAGCCCGGGAGAGGCAGCCCACCCTGCACGTGCCTGCCCTGGCCCCCGCAGGACTTGGGTCCTGCAGAGAGGGTCTCTGCACGGACAAAGCCCTTTGTGATGACTGTGTGTGGACAGATGCCTCGTTTTGAGAACCCCCACTCAGAGGCCTTCAGTCTCCAGCCCCTGTAGGGTCCGGTGTGTTCAGACAGAGCCCTGGGGGGCACCCAGGAGCTGACCGCCGACCGCCGACCACACCGCGCAGCCGCAGGGTGCAGGCACGATTCGGTTAGCAGGGCCTTGCCGACCCAGCCCGAAGTTCTGGGAGCCCGTGCAGGGCCCCCTGCGCCCCCTCCCCAGCTCCTCGCACGCAGGCACCGACGGGGCCTCCCGGAGCACGGGCAGAGGGGCTGGGACGGGACCACAGCAGGCCAGTCGTGGGGTTCGAAGCCTTTATTGACAGCCGAGGCGAGCGCACCCCAGCCCGGGGGCTCTGGCGGTCTGTCCTCGCGGCCAGAGCCCAGAGGCCAGAGCGTCCCGCGGCGCCTGGTGGCCGCGGGGACCTAGGACTCGGTCTCGAACATCTTCTTCCGGCCTTCCATGCCAGACTTCTCCTCGATGTTCTTCCGCCAGTCACCCACGTCGCGCAGGTCCCGCTCCTGGGGTGGGTGGCCAAGGCTCAGGCGCATGCGCAAGAGGGCGCGGGGCGCCCCCTGCCACCCCCCCCAGCCCCGCCGCGCTCCCGCGGCCGCCCCCCCGCCAGGCCCGGCCGGCGCACCTTCTCGGTGTCCTCCTTCTTGACCTGCTTCAGGTTGGCCCTCAGGTCCATGCACACCTTGTGCTTGGAGCCCAGCAGCGCCTTGAGCATGGCGTCGGCCGACATGCGCACGCGTCTCAGGGGCGGCCGCTTGAACTTGCCTCTCAGGTCGAAGAGCTTCTGGTTCATGTCCTCCAGCTGAGGGGGCGCGCAGGGCTGGGCGGGAGCCGGGGCGGCCCACCGCCGCCGCCCGGCCGGGGCGCCCCGCGCCCCCCCCCCTGCGCGCGCCCTGCTCACCTCCTTGGTGCTCTTCTGCACCTTCATCTCCATGTCGTACTTCTCCTCCTCCGCTGCGTCGATCTTGGCGTGCAGCTGTCGGCAGAGCTCCTGGGGGCGGGCGCGGGCGGGTGGGCGTGGGCGCGGGTGGGGGGGCCGCCCCGACACCGACCCCGGCTGCCCTGCCCGCCCCGCCTGCTCCCTTGGCCGGTGGGGAAACGGGGGCACAGCGGGCGGGGCCCGGGGTACCTGCACCTCGGCCATGGAGCCGGGGATGTGCAGCGGGGGGCAGTGCTCGGACAGGTAGTTCTGCTTCTCCGACTCCCGGCGCCCCTCCTCCTTCTCCAGCTCGGTGGCCGCGATCTGGAGCATGACGCTCTGTGCGGGCGAGGCGGGCGCGTGAGCGGCTGCGGGCCGGCCTGCGCGGCCCCCCGCGCCCCCTCCCCTGGGCGGCCATACCTTCAGGTGCTGTCTGCGGGCCGTGATGGCCCTGTTTCGTTTCTGCGGGGCGGAGGAGAGGAGGCAGAGTCAGGGCCGACCCAGGGCCCCGCGCGGCCCCGCGGCCCCTCCACGCGTGCGTCCATCCGGGGCAGGCGGCAGCTGGGGCACCCGAGGTCCTGGTGGGGGACCTCCCCGGGCGCCACGCCGCACAGTGAGGAGGTCGCTGGACCTCAGAGGCAGCGCGGGCCGAGGGGGCGCGGTAGCCAGAAAGAAGAAGCAACCCCGGCGACCAGGCCTCGCTTCCCCTGCCACAGCAGACACCAGGCGGCCACTTCCTCTCTCGTCCCTGTGTGTGGGCGGGTGCCTTCCCGGGGCTGCGAGCCCTGACCTCTGACCTATCCCCTCAGAGTTTCTCCCCAAGAAGGTACTCACCTCATCGCTGTCCCAGGAGGGGCGCAGGGGTGGGGAAAGAGAAGAAAGAAGTTAGGGTCGTGTGTGGGGTCGTGGGGGGAGCAGGTGGGAGGGGGCCAGGGTGGAGGGGCCACTGCCGTGGAGCTGGGGTGGGGGTGGGATGGACCCTAAGACTGGGGCCTCCACGTACTCCCCCATCCTGAAGTTCTGGGCCTGGAGCCTGTGGGAGAGAAAACCAGGGTGTCAGGGGCACGAGCTGCTGGCGGGTGGGGGGCCCTCCCCCACCTCAGCCAACCTTGCCCCGCCCCCAACTCCAAACTTGGGGGCTGGGTGGCAATGTCTTGGAATTCCCTGGGGCTAGAAGTGAAGGGGAAAGTGTTCCAGAAATGTCCCAGGCAGGCCTGGGTGCTGCAGCTGTCCCCGAGGGCGGGCCGCCGGGCCAGCACAGGTGGCTGCCAGAGCCCCGGGCTATTTTTAACTCGGCTCCTTCGGCTTTGGGCCCAAGTGCACGCGAGAAGCTGCTCCCCACTTCGGCCTGGGGTCTCTCTACCCATGAAGTCCCCTTCCAGTGTCCCAGAAATGAGGCCTGGCCACCCGGGGTCTGTCCAGGCCCCTGGCCACCCCAGCCCTCCTCCCAGAGTGTCTGCCTCTTGCTCCCGGCTCCCTGGAAGCCCCCGCAGAGGGCCGCTGGCAGCCCGCAGCCCCCAGCCCCGCCCTGGGGAGCCCCGCTAGCCAGCGCCTGAGTCCGTGTCCCAGCCTCGGCCGGCCGGCCGGCCTCACCTAGTGTCGGGGCAGCAGTGCTGGGCGTGAGGTCAGGCTGTGGTGGCGAGTCGGGCTGGTGGGCCCAGGGGAGGGGTATAAATGGCCTCCCCAGGCCGGGCCCCCGCTCAGAAAGGGCATGGAGCCCTCCTCAGACCAATGGGGGCCCGGGGCCTCCCCACCTGCCCAGGCAGCCTGGCCCGGCCCAGCCGCGTGCCACCGTCCAGGCCAAGAAGTCTTGGTGTGGGGGGGCAGGGGTGCTGAGATTGGGTTGCTCTATTTAGGGACCAGTGACAAACTCGAGAAGCCTCCTGCTCCTTGCAAGGAGCCTGAGGGTGGCTGTCCACGGCCCAGCTGGGCCACCGTGGGTCCCTGGGAGCCTGGCCCCGACTCATCCTATGTCAGGATCCACACTGCGATTTTCCAGGGACCGACGGCCACTCCTGCAGCTCGCTGTTCCCCTTTCAGCCCAGTGGGCGCCTCAGCCACGTGGCCGAGGGGCTCTGGGGTAGGGGCTGCCCTTCCCAGGGCGAGCTCCTGCCTTCCCGCCCTGGAGCAGGAGTGAGGGTTGTTGGGGGGGGGTGTCCTGGACATGTGGCCGTGTCCTGGGTGCCCTGTCTGACGGCCGTTGGTGCACAAAACCCCCCGCCCCCCCCCCGCCCATGTTCCTCCTCGTGAGATGGCGCCGCTCACCAGAAACCGGAGCGGCTTGGGGCCTAGGCAGGCCCTGCATCGCCTTCCCCACCCCAGCGAGGCCCCATCCCCTGCCTGGGCCCCCGCCCGGGCCCCCGCCCAGCACCGCCATCTGGAGCGCCATGACTTGGCACTCGCTGAGCTGGGGGCTCGGGCCCCAGCGCTGGCGGGGCCTCGGCCGGGGGAGGGTCAGGGAGAGCCAGATGTGCAGGGATTAGAGCTACTTTCCCAGCCAGCCCGAGCCCCCGGAGGCCCCGCCGCTCCGAAGGTTGCTACTGCCCCCTGCTGCTCGCTTGCAGGAGGCCCCGCAGCCACTCTCCCGAAGGTTTTGGGGCTCTGAGAGGACCTGGAGGGGGGCCCTGGGGTTGGGGTTCATTCCTTCCACCGTCACCACCCCCCAAGTGTCTCCCGATCCTCTGCCCTGTGCCCGAGGGGCCGTTGCTAGCCCGCCTCGCCCCACACCCTCGACGCCCCAGCCCGCACACCGGGAGGGGGCCTCCCACCGGTCTCGTCCTCGGTGGGCTTGGAAGGGCCCCCTTCACTTCTCCCAGGGCTCAGGCCTCGGTCAGCGGCCTCAGGACCTGGCCTCTCCTTGCCCTCGGAGGGGTCCCTGACCCTCCTGTGTCCCCGAAGACTCAGAAAGGACACGTGGTAGTGGTGGAAGGAGGTATTTATTGTGGTGGGCCCCGGGGGGGCCTGGACAGGTACCCACAGCTCAGCCCAAGGAGGCTGAGGCTGTGGGGTTCGCCCTCAGGAGCCGGGCAGAGGCGGGTGCGGGCGGGGCTCCTGGGCCAGGGCCCGGCCCACCTTGCTGGGGGGCCGCAGGCAGTGCCACTGGGCGACGGGCTGCCGGGCGTGGGCCAGCATGTCTGCCCAGTACTGCAGGGGCTGGCCAGAGGCCTGGGTGCCCAGCACCACCTTCCCCATGGGCTCGGCTCAAAACTGTGGGCCCCGGGCCCAGACGGCCTGCACCAGGTCCACGCTCTGGGGGAGGCAGGCAGATGTGCGGAGCGGAGAGGCAGAGACGGCAGTCAGGCTGGCCCCAGCGAGGACCCGCCCGCCCCCTCCGGGCAGCCCACCTGGACCTGGCTGAGGGGCACACGGAAGGTGAAGGCCTCGTGGAAGTGGGGCGCGGCCGAGGGCCCCCGGCGTCCGACCTGGGCCTCTTTCACTTTCTCTGGTTCAGCATCAGCTGCACCTTCACGAAGGGCTCTGGGCTGCGAGAGGGACAGGACCGCGGGCCAGGTCTGAGCGCGCAGCACGGGGCCCTCTGCCCACGCGGAGGGCCGGGCGGGCCTCTTACCTGCCAGCCCCGGGCCTCCAGCGTGACCACGGTCCTCCGGCCTGAGCGGGGCACATAGCCTGCGGGCAGCGAGAGGGGGCCTCCGTGTGCCCGCCCGCACAGCGGCCGGGGCCAGGCCGGAGCCTGGAGGTCAGCGGCCTCCCCTCGGCGGAGCCCGGCGGGCCCGGCGGGAGCCAGAGTTCCCGGACGTGCTGCGGATCCATGGTGGCCAGCGGCAGGCTGAGCGTGCCCAGCGGCGCGTGCCGGGAGACGTGCCGGGAGTCCCTCGCGCACCAGCAGCGTGGCCCCGGGCAGCTCCGCGGGCGGCACCTGCGGGCCGGCGGGCAGGCGGGCACGTGAGCCGGCCTCCGCCCCCAGCCCGGGCGCCCGCCCGCCGGCCCGCACTCACCTGGAAGCTGCAGGTCTCGTGCAGCACGGGGCAGAGCGTGCCGCGGCGCACCTTCGTCTGGCGCCCGCGCCCGGCCCGGGGGGCGAGGCTGACACAGGTGTAGGGCTCTGCCGGCCGCTCGGGCCCGGGCCCTCAGCCCCACCGCCTGCCTGAGGCCCACGCTGATCTGGGAGCCAGGAGGGGCTCAGCCAGGGGCCTCCTGTGCCCGGCACCTGGCACCCACGCTCCCCGTCACCCACCACCTCGCCACCAGCTCACGGACCCTCTGGGCCTCACCTCCTGGCTTCCCAGGTCGTAGTGCAGAGGCAGCTGCAAGCGCCCCCGCGCTGGGGTCCCCTGGGCCGGACCCCACGTCATCCACCTCTGGCTGCACCTGGGGGTAGGGACTGGGGCTAGGGGCTGCTGGGGCCACCGTCGGAGCCCGAACCTGCCAGGCCAGGTACCCACATCTGGGCCAGGCCAGCAGAAGGCTCATGGCCTCAGCTCAGCTCTGAAACCCACCAGGACTGGTGGACCGGCCCCCAACCCATGTCTGGCACCACGGCCCCCCGAGAACCTGCAGTGGCACCCCGCAGTGCACGGCCCGGCCCCCGGGCCCGGCTCTCACCTGGCTCTGTCATGGCTCCCCCCCTCTGCTTGTGGGTCCCCTGCCGGAGAGGCCTGCTGGCCCCCGCTTCTGGGCAGATCAGCCCGTCCTGGGGCTGTGCTCACCCCTGACCTCACCAGGCCGCCCCAAGCCTGGACCCGGGCACTGAGCACTGGCGCCCGCTCCTCACCAGGTGCGGGGTGGTGGCGCCGCGGGCCCGGGCCAGGCCCACACCCCTCCCAGGACCCCCGACTCACAGGGGATCCCGGCGGTGAGGGCTGGAGTGAGCCCAGTTCCAGCCACGGTGCCCGCCGGGGCAGGGGTGCTGGGTGGGCCTGTGGGGCGCCCCATCGCCCTTCCCTGCTGGCTTGGAGGAGACGGCTGTGGTGGCCGGATCCCCTGTGAGGCTGGTGCCTGGGGACCCTGCCCACCGCCCCATCTGCCCAGCAGCAGCCCGCTTGGGTCTGCCTGCGCGAGGAGGCAGCCCAGGGTGGCCGGGGGTGACAGTTCTGAGTGGAGCCAACGGGAGGGAGGCCCTGGGCTTTGGCCAAAGTGCCGGCTTAGCTGCCACAGGCCCGGCCTCCTGGCCACCTCCCCAGCCCCCAGCCCTGGCCAAGCAGGCCAGCCTGGGCAGCCCGGGCCCTGCCCTCACTGGTCTTCCCAGCAGGGGAGGCCTGGCTCCTGGCCCCTCTCCCCCAGCTCAGGGCCCTGCCTGGGGGTCGTTGCTGGGTCCTGGCTCATCTCTGCCCGACCTCGGGCCACTGGGGTTTGCCCGCCACACATGCGAGGGAGCCCCCAGCCCAGGTGTGACCTGAGAATGTGCTGATGGGGCTTGGAGGGGCCAGGGCCCCGCTGGGGTCACGGGGGGAGCAGGCGGGGTGAGGGGCGGGCGGGGCTGCTGGTGGGAGCCGGTCTAAGCAAGCTCAGCACGAAGGTGAAGGTGCGTTCCTGGCACGGGCGGGCTCGGGGCCAGCAGCACCTGGGGAGGAGGCGAGGTGGGGGCGGGCGGGCGGGGGCAGGGTGTAGCTGGGAGCGGCGGAATGTTCCTTGCAGGCTGACTCAGCAGCCAGCCCGCCCAGACCTGCATTTCTGCCTCCCCCAGGCGAGGGGGTGGGAAAGAGGGCAGGCCAGCGCAGCCCACCTGCCCGGCCCGGGGAGGGAGCACACCTGGCCAGGCCGGCTCCTCCCATCCACGGCAGGGGCCCTGCATTCCAGCTGGGGGCCCCGATGCCACAGTGGGGTGCGCCATGACCCCAGGCCCAGAGGGGCCGGGAGCCGCTCTGTGCCACAGCTCTTCCTGGCCTCACCCCTCAGGAGCACTGGCAACCAAGAGGCACAGTTCCTCCGACTTGGGGTCCCCTCTTTGTCCACAAAAGCCTACCACCCCCTGCCGTAGGGGCTCAGCCCAGCCCATCCCCTCCAAGAAGAACCAACACCCAGGCGAGAGCCCTCGGCTGTGCAGCCACCACCCAGCCTGGCCCTGAGCTGGCAGAGGGGCAGTGAGGAGCCCACCGTGACCCCGACGTGACCTCCCCCAACGGGCTGGGCAGAGGCACCCTGACCCCTCACGTCCATGTGAGGGGCTGCAGCCCACAGAGGGGAGGCACCGAGGCCCCCTGCGTCCCGCCTCCTGGGCCTGGCTCTGTCGCCCCTCGAGGGCCGTAGCACAGAGGGGGGTTTGGGGGGACCCTGCCTGGTCTGACACCCTCCATTGCCATCTTGACATTCGGACAGTTCTGGACCAGAGGCTGCACGCTCTCTGACGGGCGGGGGGCTCCCGGGCGAGGCCCCCCGCCGCGCTCAGGCCCAGCCGCCGTCCTGCCTGCACACCCTGCGAGGGCCCCCGGCCCGCTGGCTCAGCATCCGCAACGCCCCGAGCAGCCGCGTTCCGAGGGGCCCAGCTCCCCGTGTGGAATCTGCAGTCAGACTTTCCGACGTGAGCTGCCAGCGCCTCTGTGTGTTCTGGCGTCAGAGGGGCTGCTCGGGTTTTACGGCCCAGAAGTGGGGGCCAGGGGTCAGCACGGAGCCTCCATCTGCATGTGCGTGTGTGCACGCACGCAGGCCCGTGTGTGCATGCATGTGTGCATATGTGCACCGCTCCGTGCCCGCTTTGCCGGTGTCCCCGCCTGGGCTGGGGCAGGGCACTGAGGCACAGGGAGTAAGTGCTTCTGGCCGGGCAGGGTTTCTGGGCCAGCCAAGTGGGGGGCTGCCCCCCCAGGACCACAGAATGCCTAGAAGCTGTCCAGAGAGGCCCCCAGGACTCTGGGGTACCAGGCTGTGAGCGCAGACGGTGCTCGTGGCCTGGGGAGGCAAAGGGTCCCTCAGGACCTCCGGGTCTGCATGGTGGTCAAGGTTCGGGCAGGCTCAGGGCCACCAGGTGGCGCCATCTGCTCCGTGAGGCTGGCCATGCTCCCTGTGCCTGGCCTGGGGCTGTGGGGACCACGAGCAGGAAGCCCAGGCGGTGGACGCCGGGCAACCCCCACCTGCAGGCCCTGGAGGGTGGCCGGGTCTCCCCTCTCGAGCCTGGGGCTCCCTCTGGAAGGGAGCTTCCCTGCACTCCCCCGGAAGGCACGGCCGTTCCTGGGCCTCCCTGCTGTCCACCCCTGTGGCCAGGCTGTGGAGCCCTCTCGGGTGCTCAGTCCAGTGTCCCCAGCAGAGGGGGCCGGGCACCCCCACACCCAGTCCCCCTCCCCGCCGCCCTTCGGGGGACCCTCCAGCAGACGCAGCTCTGTGCTCTCTGCTGGCAGGCCGGTCTGCTCCTACCCTCCGTGCCCACACGGTCCCTGTCCCCGTCCCCGTCCCCTCCGGACTCGACCTTCAGGGGCTGGGTGAACCCCACCTCTCCAGGAAGCCCTCCCTGGTCACTCCGGGCCCTCGGACCTGCCCTGCAGTTTGCGTCCTGCCCCAGCCAGCCCTCACCCCGGCTGCCCTGGGCAGAGGGCCGCTGGGTCCCCTCCTGTGGGTTTTCCTGTTACCTCGGGTGGGCACCCGCAAAGCCTGCTAGCAGCTCTCCCAGCTTCAGTCCGACCGGAATTCTTTGTGCTTTGATGGGAGTGAGTCTCTGTGGGCCTTTCGGGGGAAGAGCAAGGTCCCCCCCAAATGTGGGGTGGCAGTCCCCCAGGAGTAGCGCCCTCTCACCTGACGGCTGGCTCTGTGGCCCGCCAGCTGCGGGCCTTCCCCTAGGACCGGGCGCCCGCGGGCGGTGCTCAGAAGCCGTGGCCCAGCCTGGTGCTCTCGGCACCAGTGACCGGGAAGTTCTTGGTGGGTGAGAGGGCGGGGGAGGCAGAGCTTCGGGGAGCCCCACCTCACGGCTGGGATCTCCCCTGGGGGGAGGGTGCCTCCCAAGAGACCCAGGTCGGGCATCTGGCCCCAGCCACCTCCAAGGGTCCCTGGGGGCCGGGCATCCTAAGTCCCCCTAGAGGCCTGGCGGACGGGGTGACGCCCCATTTGGGCCGCGAGAGGGGGGTCTGGACACGGTCTGAGAAGGTTCTGCATCTCGGGGCTGGTGTCCCGAGCCAGGAGGGCGTCTGGGTTGGAAGGAGAAGAGCTGTCTGGTGCCCTGGGGACCAGGCGCACGGAGGCCCGGCACCCAGCACGGTGAGCCCTGGGTGTGCTGGGCAGGGCCCGCGGTGGCGCCCCAGCCCCCGGAGCCTGTCCGAGGCTGCTCAGCCCTGCTGCCGCCCAGGCAGCTGGAGCCCAGAGAATCTTCTGGAGGCTTTTGCATCCATACTTCGCCTCTCGCTGGGCCGCACTTCCCAGAGTCCCGCGAGTCAGTGGGCCCCGCGGCCCTGCTCCGGGGGCCAGTGCTGCTGGCTTCCGTGGCCCGGCCAGGCCTGCAGTCTCCGCCCGGCCCCGGCCGGCTTATCTGAGCCAGTCCCTCTCCTCACGTGTGTCCCAGGCCCAGCATCGAGTGGCCTTCCTGGGCCAGGGCAGAAGCCATTAAGGCGGATGGCCGGACGCGGCACTGGTCAATGCCGAACCAGGAGCCTGTCACACACACGGCCACCCGCAGGGTCGGTCGTGCGGGAGGCTCTGAGGCGGCTCTCAAGGCACGGCAGGCGGGCGTGGGCACGTGTGTGCCCACGCTGGCACGAGACGCTGCAGGGACATGCGGCACGTGGGGGCATGCCTGTCCCTGGGCAGGTGCCCCTGTGGGCAGGGCCCCGGCCTTCCTCCAGGTCCGGCCTAGAGATGCAGCTGGGAGGAAGCGGCCAGCAGCACGGGGCCCGGGGCCCAGCACGCTCTGGGGCCGGGGAGGCTGGCTGGGGCGGAGGCGCGTGAGGGCACGCAGGCACCCGGCTCGGGGGAGCGGTGGGCGGGCACCACCCTGGGCCCCCACGCTGCGGGCCCTGGAGTGGGGCCCAGCGGCGAGACGGCGTCTGAGGGCTCCGGTCAGGAGGGGAAGCCACAGCGCGGCAGCCCCGGCCGGCCCCGCAGCCCGCGGAGACGCTGCGGCCGGGGCTCCTGGGCCGGCTTCCTGTGAGGTGGCCGGGGGGCGTCTGAGGCTGGATCTCGGGGCGAACGCTGGCTTGCACAGGTGGGGGCTGCTGGCGTGGAATGTGGGACGTGCAGAGACGGCACGTGTGCGCCCCGCGTGCTGACCCCACCACTGGGCCCCTGCTCACGTGGGCCCGGGCAGCCGACAGGCCTGAGCTCCCCCCTCACCCCCATCCTCTGCAGATTCGGGGACCCTGTGCCCGTTCTCCGGGCTCAGCCTGGGTGTGCCCCTGTCGTGCTTGGTTTGGGCTGTCTGTGCCCCTTCGTCTGCGGAGACTGTACCCCAGAACGTCTGGGGGAACTGCACCCCAGTACCTGAGCACCAGGGGAGCCTGCGCCCCACTCTTCTGGATATTGGTGACTTAGTACTACTTCCTGACCTTCGTTTGCCGTCTTCTGAGTCTGCAGATCTGGCTCTCTGGGGGATGCGACCCCCACTTTTTGGAAATTCTGGGTGAATTATACCCCATTTACCTGGAGATTGACGGAACAGACCCCACCGTCTGGCTGTACATGTAGTGTGTAACCACTCACCGAACCCCGCAACAGAGGACCAGGCCCCTCCGGGGGCTGCTGGCACCCTGTCTGCCCCTGCGTCTCCAGGGGCCTCGGGGACCATCAGGGCGCCTGTTCCCCACTCCTGCAAACCCCTGGGGACAGCCTGACACCCCGAGCTCCCTGCAGCCTCCCCTGTCACTTCCAGGGTCTGGGCACGGGGACCCTGCGCTGCGGTCACCACGGTGCCTGGACAGCCCCTGCCCCCTTGCCGGGCCCCGGGGCCTGCGTGCCCCCTGGCATCTCGCTCAGCCTGCGCGCCAGGCCCGGCCGGTGGCCTCGGGCCTGCGGTTTGGACGCCTGTGCTCCATCTGCCCCTCAGCCTGTGGGTCCCCTCACCCTGTCTCGGGTTCTCTATGCCCCATTCATCCGAGCACTGGGCTGGCTGCCCACCCACTGCCCAGGTGTCTGGGACACCCTACCTATGTCTCCAAAGGGGGGCTCCCCTCAGACATGCCTGGGGCCTGGGCCCCATTAGTCTCAGTGGGGCCTGTACCCCACCAGCCGGAGCACAGGATCGTGCACCCCGTTAGCAGGGTGCCAGCATGCCACACCTCACCCCACACCCCTGCGTGAGGACAGCAGCCCACTGTGCCTCAATACGCCACTGCTCTGGGGGCTCCGGGTTCTGAACCCCTCCCTGGAGGACTGGGGTGACGTCTACACCTTGCTGTAGCCTGGATGGTGTAACTTGGTTTGACTGAGAAGTCGGGGACCTGGCCCTCCGCTCGTCCCCGAGGCCCTGGGTATCGGGGCGACGGGCCTGGCCCCTGCCGCTCCACCTGTAGGGCCCGGCCACGCCAGCACAGTGCTGCAGGGACCCAGGCCCTCACGGCCTGACGGCGGCCATGCCCGCTGCCCACTGACTGCTGCCCGCGGGTGGCCAGACCCACCTCGTCCACCCGAGTGGAGGGGGTACCTGCGCCCTGGTCCGCGGGTCCCACCAGCTTCCTCCGACGGAGTCCTGACTGCCTGTCCCTGCCCTGTGCTCCCCCATTGCAGGTGGCCCCTCGGGCCCGGGGCTCCTTCCAAGGCTCATGGTTCCGGCCTCAGACTCCTGAGTTCTGGGGCACCCTCCAACCACACCGAGGCGCTTGGGGACAAGGGCTTCGAACTGCACCCGGCGACACCCCGCCCTCCAGGTGTCCCCCATGGGAGTGCTGTACCACCCCCTGTGCCCCTCGAGTTCCTTGCCACCCCGTCGGGGGCTCGGGCAGCTGGGCCACCCCGCCTGCCTCTCACACGGGCCCCGAGGCCAGGTCCCAGTCCCACCGCGTCCTGGGGAGCCCGGTGCCCATCTGGGGTGTCCCCACCTCAGCGAGCCCACTCCTCCCGTCCCTGTCTCTGTGTGGGTCCGTGTGTGACTCGGGCAGGCTGCGCCCCATCCGCCCACATCCCCAAGACAGTCCTGCTTTGTCTCCCCATTCCAGGAACAGCCGCCAGGCAGCCAGCAGGCGCATTCCAGGCGGGCGGGGAGCCAAGGCAAACCCGGGGCTGCTGGCGCTGGCGGCGGCGGGGGAGGGGGTGTGGGGGCCAGCTCAGGGGTAGTGGGACCCCGGCCGGGAGCGCCATCGAAGCCCCCCCGCCCCTCGGCGCTTATCCTGGACAGGCTGCCAGTGGGAGCGGCTGTGTGCACATTCCAGGCCCTCCGCCGCCTGCAGGCAGCCCCGCCACCCAGCCCGGGCCCCCCGGCCAGGAAGGGGGGAGACAGCCTGCCTGCGAGGCGTCGGGCCCCAGGTCCCAGGCTGGGGGCGGGGGCAGAGGCAGGCGGTGGGGATCCCACTGCTGGGGGCCACAGACCCCAGCTCCCTGCTGCCACCTTAGCCCAGGATGGCCGGCCACCTCCCCATGGCCCATGGTTCCTGTGTCCCTTCCCACTGAGCTCTTTGGGACTGGCCTGGCTGTCTCCCTGCCTCCTGTCAGGCGTGTGAAGGGTGCCCCTGTGGCTTCCCCCTGCCCAGGGGTTCCTGGGTGTCACGGAGCTGTCTCAGCTCTTAGGAGTCCCATGTGAGCCTCTTCCTCGAGGACCCTTGTGTGAGAGAGGACCGTCAGGCTCCCTGGGTGGTGGTGGGGGAGATGGTCCAGGATCTCTGGGTGGGGGGGGACCATCTAGGCTCTCTGGGTGGTGGTGGGGGGACCGTCAGGCTCCCTGGGTGGTGGTGGGGGAGATGGTCCGGGCTCTCTGGGTGGGGAGGGGACCATCTAGGCTCTCTGGGTGGTGGTGGGGGACCGTCAGGCTCCCTGGGTGGTGGTGGGGAGATGGTCCGGGATTCTCTGGGTGGGGGGGGACCATCCAGGCTCCTGGGTGGTGGGGGGACCGTCAGGCTCCCTGGGTGGTGGTGGGGGAGATGGTCCATCTCTGGGTGGGGGGGGGCCATCCAGGCTCCCTGGGTGGTGGGGGGACCGTCAGGCTCCCTGGGTGGTGGTGGGGGAGATGGTCCAGGCTCTCTGGGTGGTGGGGGGGACCATCCAGGCTCCCTGGGTGGTGGGGGACCGTCAGGCTCCCTGGGTGGTGGTGGGGAGATGGTCCGGGCTCTCTGGGTGGTGGGGGACCGTCAGGCTCCCTGGGTGGTGGTGGGGGAGATGGTCCGGGATCTCTGGGTGGTGGGGGACCATCTAGGCTCTCTGGGTGGTGGTGGGGGACCGTCAGGCTCCCTGGGTGGTGGTGGGGGAGATGGTCCGGGATCTCTGGGTGGGGGGGACCATCTAGGCTCTCTGGGTGGTGGTGGGGGGACTCAGGCTCCCTGGGTGGTGGGGGGACCGTCAGGCTCTGGGTGGGGAGGGGACCATCTAGGCTCCCTGGGTGGTGGGGGGACCGTCAGGCTCCCTGGTGGTGGTGGGGGAGATGGTCCGGGCTCTCTGGGTGGTGGGGGGACCGTCAGGCTTTCCGGGTGGTGGTGGGGGGACCATCTAGGCTCCTGGGTGGTGGGGGGACCGTCAGGCTCCCTGGGTGGTGGTGGGGGAGATGGCCGGCTCTCTGGGTGGTGGGGGGACCATCTAGGCTCCTGGGTGGGGGGGGACGTCAGGCTCTCCGGGTGGTGGTGGGGGGACCATGGTCCGGCTCTGGTGGTGGGGGGACCGTCAGGCTCCCTGGGTGGTGGTGGGGGGGACCATCTAGGCTCCCTGGGTGGGGGGGGACCATCAGGCTCTGGGTGGTGGTGGGGGAGATGTCAGGCTCTGGGTGGGTGGGGAGATCTAGGTCTCTGGGTGGTGGTGGGGGACCATCTAGGCTCCTGGGTGGTGGGGGGACCGTCAGGCTCCCTGGGTGGTGGTGGGGGAGATGGTCCATTCTGGGTGGTGGGGACCATCCAGGCTCCCTGGGTGGTGGTGGGGGACCGTCAGGCTCCCTGGGTGGTGGTGGGGGAGATGGCCCAGGCTCTCTGGGTGGTGGGGGGACCATCTAGGCTCTCTGGGTGGTGGGGGGACCTCAGGCTCCCTGGGTGGTGGTGGGGGAGATGGTCCGGGATCTCTGGGTGGGGGGGGACCATCAGACTCTCCGGGTGGTGGTGGGGGGACCATCTAGGCTCCCTGGGTGGTGGGGGGACCGTCAGGCTCCCTGGGTGGCGGTGGGGGAGATGGTCCGGGATCTCTGGGTGGAGTGGGGACCATCTAGGCTCTCTGGGTGGTGGTGGGGGGACCATCTAGGCTCCCTGGGTGGTGGGGGGACCGTCAGGCTCCCTGGGTGGCGTGGGGGAGATGGTCCGGGATCTCTGGTGGAGTGGGGACCATCTGGCTCTCTGGGTGGTGTGGGGGGACCGTCAGGCTCCCTGGTGGTGGTGGGGAGATGGTCCAGGCTCTCTGGGGCGGTTTGTGTTCTTGGGCTGTCTCTGGATGGGCCTGCCCTGTGGGTCACCTTCCTCAGGACCTTGGAGGCCCAGGTGTTCCCCGCGGCTGGAGGGTCCCTGGGTCCCCCGTCCTCGCCTGTCTTGCTCTGCGTTGGCCTCGGAATCGCTTTGTCCTGGTCCTGCCCGCCACCCGGAGCCCTGCCTGAGCACCCCTGCGGGCCAGCCACTCCCAGGCCCCGGGTGTGCGGTGAGACGCACAGGCGCCCCGTGAAGCCGGCATGTGGGGTCAGTGGGGACGGCCGACGTGGCCCAGGCCCCCCGGACGGGGTCCGTGCAGCGAGCACTGGCAGGGCCGGGGCGGTGTGTGGAAGGGTGACCAGGATGGGCTGCCCCCTTCTCGGTCACCTCTTGGGCTCTGCCAGTTGGGGACGGTGGGTGGGGACCCTGAGCCTGCAGTGCCCAGACGTCTCGCCACTGGCAGGCACCCCACCACACCTGCGCCCCGAGCAGACACTGTGTCCACCCGCGATAGAGGATCAGGAACGAGCGGGGGCCACCCATAGCCCCCCAGTCCCGCCAGAGGGTCACCACAGCTCCAGAGAGGGGTCCTTTCCAGGCGGCAGCATCTGCCTCCCTGGAGCCTGTGGCTCTCCTGCCCGGCCCTCGTTCGGGTTTGAGGTGTCAGGGGCAAGTCAGGGGCTCCCTGGCCTGGTCTCTGCCGGGCCCGACTGGGTCCCCCGTCCCATCTTGCTAGTGCTCTGCAGGAGACTGAGTTGATCACTGGGTGGCCCAGGATCTGTTCCCACAGGGCCTCCCCAGTGGTCACCCCCAGGGCAGCAAGTGGCCCAAGAGGGCTGACCAGCCCCCCGCAGCACGCCTTGCCTAGCCTGGGGGCCCAGAGCGGCAAAGCCAGGGCCGAGGTGGGTGGATGATCAGCGCAGGGACCAGATCAGTCAGGTTCCAAGCTCCCCCTGCTGTCTGCCCGCTGCTGCTGGAGGGAGCCTGACCCCCCTCCCGCCGCCTCCCGCCCGCCTCCCGCCCGCCTCCCGCCGCTTCCCGCCACGCAGCCCGGCTCCGCCCACGGCCGCCCCCGCCCCGCGCGGCTGCTCGGCAGGCGCTCGGGCGCCCCTTCCGGACACAGGCCTCCGCCTGCGCCCGTCGGCCGCAGCCCAAGCCTGACCCTCTGCTCAGAGGGCCCCCCCTCTGCCCTGACCCGCACCTCCGTCCACGCCAGGACCCCCTTCCTGCGTGAGAGGCCCCTCCCAGGCCCCTCTGGAGCAGCCCTCCATCCCGAGGCCGCTCCCACAAACCGCTCCTGCTGGGCTCACTAGGGCCCTGGGCCATCAGGGGTGGTGCGAAGGAGCCGCCTCTTCCTTCCAGCCCCCGCCTCAGCACCCCAGAGGGGCACCTTGAGTCCTGGACATCGAGGCCACAATGGGGCCGCCTGTGGTTGGGAGAGAGCGAGGCACAGGGACAGTGCCAGTGCCCAGGCCGGTGACAGGCCGTGGACAAGTTGGGGGCGATGGCCATTAGCTCACAGATGAAGGGAGAAGCGAGGCACTTTCCGGGGTGACGGCAGGGTGGGCCTGAGAGACGGAGAGTGATGCGTGGGGCTGGAGGAGCTGCGAGGCCATCGGTGTGGCGTGGGGGAGGCAGAGGGGACGGGCAGAGGGGCAGGCGGGTCGGGGGGGCACTGCGGCCACGAGGGACGGGGAAAGGAGCTGGGGCGTCAGCTGCTGAGAGCCAGGACGGAGGGCGTCCAGCTACCGCACACCCAGCAGGGCCTCGGAGCCCACGGCTCCTCCCAGGGAGCCTGGGCGAGTCCGTGCACACACGCAATGCACGTGACCACACGTGACCACACGTGACCACCCACACATGTGACCACACACATGCACATGGCCACACGTGACCACACGCGACCACACATGCACATGGCCACACGTGACCACCCACACATGCGACCACACACATGCACATGACCACGCGTGACCACGCATGACCACACACATGCACACGACCACACGTGACCACACGCGACCACACATGCACATGGCCACACGTGACCACCCACACATGCGACCACACACATGCACATGACCACATGCGACCACACATGACCACACACATGCACATGGCCACACGTGACCACCCACACATGCGACCACACATGTGCACGTGACCACATGTGGCCACACACATGCGACCACACACATGCGACCACACATGTGCACATGGCCACACGTGTGACCACACATGACCACACACATGCGCACGACCACATGCGACCACACATGCACACACGACCACACATGACCACGCATGCAATCACACATGTGCACATGGCCACACGTGACCACACATGTGACCACACACGTGCACATGACCACACATGTGATCACACACATGGCCACACATATGTGGCTGCGCTCACGCACACACAACCAGACGTGCACATGCGCTCATGCACCACACACGCACGACCACGTGCACACACGTGCGCGCACACACACACACACGTGTGCTTCCTCATGTGAGGGGAGCTGACGCTCAGGAATCTGTCGCCCCGGTGACCCCGACACCCAGGGCAGCAGGTCCCGTCGCCCTTACACTGTGCGGGCCGCTCAGAGCTGCCCCGGGGGGACGGGGCTTTGGTCCCATCAGGGCCACCGGCCCCTGGGCACCCCGCCGCCCGCTCAGACAGGCCCGCACGGAGCAGTGCGGTGCTGAGCCAGCCCTGCATGTGGCTGGACCTCGGGCCAGGGCATGAGCGGGCACCGGCCAGGCTGGGGCTGGAGCCCAGGTGCTGGCCACCTCGCCCCTGCCGCTAACCCCTGGGCCACAGCCGGGCCCCAAGCGGGCACGTGGGGTCCGGTGCGGCCAGCCCTGGCCCTGAACCAGCCTTGTGCAGAGGGGTGGGGAGAGGCAGGGCACCCCTCCTCCAGACGCCTGTCCGCCCTCTGGCCTGGCCGGCCGGGCACACACCTCCCCCTGCTCCGGCTGCTGCAGTGTCTGGCACGTCCAAGGGTCTGAAGCCACCCCAGCCCGGGGCGGCCGCTCACTCCCATGCCGGCCCCGGGCCTCCGCCTCCTCCCCCTCCTCGCTGCCTCTCCCAACTGGACCAGCCGGGGCAGGGGACCTTCACGCTGACAGTGACTTTGGGAAAAGAACCCCCAGGGTCCAAGCAGGACCCCCGCCCACAGCGCAGCCTGCCCGCCCCTGGGAGTGCAGCGCTGGGGCTTGGGGACCCCGGTCCCCGCTGCAGTGGTGTGGGGGTGCAGACTGTCCTGAGCTGGTGGGGGAGGAGCCGCGGCTGTGCCAGCGAGTGTCCTGGCCGGGAGCAGCCCCACCTCTGCCCGGGGGCGGGCGGATCGAGCCCAGCGCGGTGCCTGTGTGGCATGGTGTGGGGGGCGCGGGGGACCTGGGGCCCTGCTGGTGCAACCCCTCCTTCACCCGGGCACCGTGCGAGGCCCGGCCGTCGTCCCCGTGACCCCGCCGCTTGTCCCAGTGCCAGCAGCGCAGGATGCTGGCACGGCGCCGGCTAACGGCGAGCAAGCCAAGGGGCGGGGCCCGGTGAGGCTGCGGGTTTACTGCGAGCCCCGGAGGGGAAGGGCCGGCCCCGGGGACCACCCTTGGGGCTGCCCGCCCGGCACGGTGGGGGCGGGGGCTCTCTGCTGCCCTCAGAGCCACCCCACGATGACGCTGCCACCTGCTGCTGCTGCTGGGCATCTTGGCTGCCTGTGGGGCCCAGAAGCCAGCCCTGCCCTGGTCCTTCTCGGCCACTTCCCACTGGCCTACGTGTGGGCAGAGCTGGACGGCACGGGGCACACGTCCAGGGGGGCCCACGCCCCTCAGTCACTGCCCCGGAATCCTGGGGAAGACGCCCCCGGGGCCGGGGTCTGCGTCTGCATGGCGGGTCCTCTCCACCCCCATCTCAGCCGTCCCGGCTGGGTCGGCCCACACGTCCTGTGCCAGCCTCACCCCCTCGTCCGGGGGCCCGTCTGACCTCTGGGGGCCTGGCTGAGAGCCGCGTGCCTGCGGGTCTCAGCTCGGTGCGTGGAGACACTTGGGCGGACCCCCCGCCTCGCAGTGGTGTGACACCGAGCAAGGCGGTGACCATCGCGACCTCACTTCCCTCCTCCATGGCCAGCGAGGGCGGCCGGGCGTCGAGCAAGCTGACATGCAGCGAGTGGGAGAGAGGCCGGAGCGAGTGCCCACGGCCGTCCGGGCTGTCCGCACCCTCCATGTTCCCCGCAGGCCCTGTGGTCAGGCGGCCGGCCCTCTCCCTCCCTCCCTGTGTGTGTGCATGTCCCCGCCCTTCCGGCCACCTGTCCACCCTTTCTGCCGGCCTCTGTCCCTCCCTCCCACGCTGACTCCATGCTGCCCGGACCAGGGGCTCCCGATGGCCATCTCCTGAAGCCAGGGAGGTTGCTGGACGCATCGTGCCCAGAGGACGAGCCAGGCGGCCTCGCCTGCGGCCAACTTGGGGTATGGCATGGAAGGCCGTGCACGAGGACTCTGAGGTCTGCGGGGCCCCCCGGAAGTGACCGCTGCCCAGCAGTCCTCCCTGGAGCCTCTGTCCCCTGAAACAGGGCCCCCGACGCACTGCTTCCCCCACAGCTTTGCTGGGTAAAGACACCGGGTCCTCGCTGACCGAAGGGGCCATGGACGTCCCTGTGGTCAGGTGCCGGGGACACCAAGCATGGCTGGAGTGCTGAGGCCAGCACGGGCAGGGCCGCTGGAGGCAGGTGGGTGGGGTGGGGTGGAGGGTACAGGGCCCGAGGGCCAGGCAGGGGACCTGGAAGCCCCACTGACCAGCCTGAAACCCTGGCCTGCTCAGCAAGAGGCGAGGCAGAGGAAAGGTCAAACCCCTGTCCCAGGAGAGGACGGCAGGTCAAGGACCAGGGACCAGGGCCACAGCGGCTTTGCCCACAGCCCAGGTTTTAAACCCGGGCTCTGCACTGAAGGGGACCAGGTGAGAGGTGACAGGATCCGGGAGGTGTCCAGGCCAACCTCTGGGGGAGCAGAGGGTGCTGGAGCCACCCGTGGTCCAGCCTCGGACCCCACCACGAGGCAGAGGCAGCTCCAGCCCAGGGTGCCCACAGGCCAGCGAGGGTGGTGGGTGACAGCCACACAGGTCCCAACAGTGAGAGAAGGTGCCTGGCTGGCCTGCTCCCACAAGCCACCCCCATGGTGGACGGGGTGCTCGCTCTCAGCCCCGGCCTTGGGCCCCTGTGCTCGGGTGTCTGTGCCGAGGTCCGGGACCCGGGCGGTCCGCCTTCCATTCGAAGTCCTGCAGTGTCATCGAAGGCCAGCAGAGGCTCACTGTCCATCACACTCTTGCCGGGTGCAGCGGCCACCGGCAGACGGCCAGTCGCCTGCCCTACGCCGGCGGCCCCCAGCCCCTGGCCACACGGCAGGCCAGCGAGCGAGGCTCCATCTGTGTCTGCAGCCGCCAGCTCAGCCCCACCTCCGCTCTCCGGGGGCTAGTCTCATGGGCCCTCCGGCCCCTGGTGCCACAGAGGTTGGGGACCACTGCGCCACGGCGCCTGGACGGCCTCCCACGTTGTCACCGTGTTATTAAATCCCAAACACTCCCGCCTTCCTTGGCCGCGGGCCCTCCTCCCTCTCAGGTCTCAGAGGAAGAATTCTTTCCTAAAATATAGACATCACACCATCATCGCACTAAAAAAAAAAGTGTCAACAATTCCTCGATGTCCGCAGGTCTGTGGGACGGCGCGCAGCGTCCCCGCCGCACAGACGGGCCTTCCAGGTTGTTTCCCCCAGTCGAACCCCACACGGCGCTCACGGGGCACCGACTGGGTCTCCGAGCCCCTTAAAGCCAGGTAAGGAGCCTCTTTCCCCATCACGGTCCGTCCGTGGGAGGAAGCGGGTCACTTGTCGGGGATTCCCGGGGCCGGGTGTCACGTGTCCCCGGCACAGTCTTCCTCTGCATTCGGCACGTCTCGTCGGACCGGATCGGTCTGAGGTCACGGCTCGGGGCAGAAATCCGTGGCACGTGTCCCCTTCCGTGAGCCTGACCAGCGGGTGGGCAGCTCCGCTTGAGCCGGCTGCCACCGAGCGCCCTGCCAGCAGTTCACATGGTTAGCAGCCACCGGTGATGTTTGCTAGATGTCACCAAGGGTCCGCAAACCACAGTAGCCGCCGGCAAACCCGGCCCACCCCCTGTTTTGTAAATAAAGCTTTATTGGCACGGGGCCCAGCTCCCTGCTCGCAGACCGGCTCTGCTCCTTCCCTCCGCACGGCAGGGCGGGGCGGCGCGGGTTCCCAGAGGCCCCCGGGTTTCCTGTTCCCGGACGCCGATGCCAATGCCACCGGCGCTCACTCCTGGGCTTGTGCTACGTGACTGGGAAGCTCAGACACCCAGTGGGCTGACCCAGCCCCGCGAGCCCAGCTGGCCATGTGGAAGGGGCAGAGGCGGCCGGAGAACGGGACCTCTGTGCTCTGAGCACAAGGACCTGAATCCTGCCCGCGGCGAGCGGGCCCAGGGCGGGTCCTTCCCCCAGAGCCCCCGGGGGCTGCTGCCTGGCACCGGCCTGGAGGCCCGGAGCAGACACCCGGCTCTGCCCGTCATGGAGGGGGCGGGGGGGGCCTGACTCGGCCTCGTCCCCCGGGTTGTGCTTGCCCACGGGAAGCCAGTACGATCGATGACAGCGCTCAGGGGCTGCCACAGAGACCCCCTGGCCCGAACGGCCTGAAATAGTCATCGTCTGGCTCTTCACGGGACCGGCCGAGCCCTGGGCACCGCGGCACTGGGGGCGGGGCCCGAGTGCTCGTCCCCTGCTGCACGCTTAGCGGCTTCACACGACACACGTGTGCTCTTACGCACAGCTTTGTGGGTCTGCAGGCCTGGCACCGGGCCGGGTGTCATCTGAAGACCGGACCAGGGAAGGGTCCGCTTTCCAGCTCCCTCAGGCCGCGGGCAGAACTCAGTTCCTCGTGGCCGTGGAGCGGAGGCCCCCGCTCCTGCAGGCCGCTGTGGCCCCTGTCACACCTGGCAGCTGGCCTCTTCAAGGCCGGCAGGACAGAGGGGCTCCGGCTTCCTCCTGGACGTGACCTGATTGCGGGAGATGGCACTATCGGTACACAGGTGCCACCCACACTTGGGGACGGCACCGATTGTGTAACAGGTGACTCGCTGGGGTGTGTCGCCATGACGCACCTCGTCCCCGTCCTCGTCCTTGTCACCGTGACCAGTGACCGCACCGTCGTGTCTTGGACCAGTGGGAACGCGTCCGGGTGGCCGGCGTGCCTCCTGGGACTAACGCCACGTCTGTAGCGTGTTCAGACAGGACTGAGGTGACAGGTCCACCGTGTCCCCGTTCCAGGACCGGCCGCTGCCTCAGAAGCCCGGGTTCCTTTCAGTGGGACCTCGGTGGGTGTCCTGAGATCTCACATGGAGGACACTGGCTTTGTCATCGATTCTGGTCCTTTTCAGCAGGCAGAATGAGGGAAGTCGTATTTTTTACAAATTTTAAACTTGTCATAGAATACAACACGCACCATAGAATTGACCGCCATCACCATTTTCGGCCCACAGCTCGGCGGCGTTGAGCGGTCACACTGCTGTGCGACTGTCACCTCCGCCATCTCCAGGACTTCCTCATCGTCCCAAACTGACACTCTGTCCCCATCAAACACTCGCTCCCGCCCCCGCCCAGCCCTGGCACCCCACCTTCTTCTGTCTCTGTGAATTTGACAAATCTAGGGACCTCAGTGGGGGTGGAATCACAGAGTATTTGTCCTTTTGTGTCTGGGTAAAGAAATACATATTTTTTAAAATAAAATACATCTTGAAATCGAACTAATATTTCCAACCTGAGGCAGGATTTCCTGACTGTCAGATTGTGTGCTTGTATCTCTCAAGTTAGAAACCTTGTTTCCTAAGGGGTTACCACAGTTGCTCCCCACACGCGCACACACACACACACGTGTGCACACACACATGACACCGCACACGCACATATGCACGCACACACGCGCACATGCACACATGCACGCACATACATGCACACATGAACACAGGCACACATGCACATGTACATGCATGTGCAGTGCGCACGTGCACATGCACACGCACAATCCACCACGCTTGACCGATGTCCCCCAGCAGCTGTTTTGAGTGGCTTGGAGTACACTCTCTCTGGCTGCCGTGGCCCCGGTCCGACGTCCGGTCCCGGTCACGTCCTCATTTCCTGTCGTTTGGGGCTTGTGTTTCTGACCTCGGCGTGTCCCACGCTATGTCACGCGCTCCACGGCACTGAGGTCACAGCCAGAAGGCCGCCCTGCCCCCGGGGCCTCGGGCCGGCGCCCACACTGCCCTGAGGGGCGTCCCTGCAGCTCCGACCTCGTCCCACGCGCTGTTGGCACCCAGACCCCTCACACAGAGAGCACATGGGGCCGGCCTGCCTCGCCCCCGGCTCCCGGTCGGGAGGCCAGCTGCGCCGGCACCGAGGGTCCCACCCGCTCTCTGCACACGGGACGTGGTGAGTGGCTCCCGCGGTCCACCCCAGGCCCCACCCAGGGCACGGGGTCGCGACCCGTCTTACACTCCCGCGGGAGCGCCACGTGTGGCTGACGGGGGCCCCGCCTTGTGTGCGTGAGGCAGTCTGCGGCTGACCTCGGCTGCCCGCACCCCGGTCCCGGGCGACGCCGCATCCTGGGCTGGTCCTGACCTCCGGTCGGGCAGTGCGCTGTCCCAGGAGTGCCCAGTGGCCCGCGGCCTCTCTCCCTGTGCCCTGACCCAGACGGCCGCACTGGTCCCACACGCTCCTGTCGCTGGGACAGTGCTGTCATGTGCTGCAGCTCTGTCCTCCAGACGTCGTCATTCGGGCTGTCCCTAGGAAGGTCCAGGCCATCCGTCCACCGCAGGCCCTTGTCCCGCCCCGGCAGCAAGCAGGGCAGCGTCCGGCCTCGCTTTGGCCACTCCCCCTGGGGCCCTCGCTGCCCAGCCCACGAGCTGGAAGGCCACCCTGAGCGCCTGCTCAGGCCACGGTCACCACTGCCCACACGCCCAGGCCTGGCCGCTCGCCGCACAGCTGCCCCAACACCATCGGAGAGTCCCCCGAACCACCACAGACCCCCGGGGACTGGGCGAGGTCTCCGAGGAGCAGGCGGGCGCTGGCCAAGCTGAGCTGGGAAGGAGAGGAAAGGCCTTTACGGACCAGGGCAGTGGTCAGAACCGGAAGGAGCTGCAGGGCCAGGCTGGACTCCGCACCTTGGGGTTTCTGGTCGGGGACGAGAGGACAGTCCTCAGGCTTCCTGCCTGCCTTGGGGATCCGATCTGGGGTGGGGGACAGGGCCAGCGCGGTGACCAAGAGGCCTGCCCATGGCCGTGGGGGAGGAGGGGTGGGGTCTGTTCCCAGACGCTGGGCGAGGGGCACATGGAGCCCACGCCTCGCCGGCCAGAGCCCACACCACAGGCCGACCCTCGATTGCCCCCGGGTCGCCTGGCTCGCCTCCCCAGGCCCCTCCAACCCCAGCGTGTTTGCTTTGCGGCCGGCGCTGGGGGCCATGGGGGAGTTGCTGCCTGACCCCAGGATCCCCCTGCCGTCCTGGGTCGGTGCCAGGTCCCTCTGCAGGTAAAGGCCACAGGGGACACGGTCCATGTGGCCCCCATTTAGGACACTGGAGTCCCATTGCCTCTGCAGCACCCCGAATGTGTGCCGAGCAGCCACGTCCCTGACTGCACTGTGTCCCCAAAATTCATAGGTTGGAGTCCTGACTCCTAGAATCCCAGAATGTGACTGTGTTTGGAGGTACGACCTTTAAAGGGTGATTGAGGTAAAACGGGGTCCCTGGGGTGGGCCCGAATCCCTGTGACCGTGTCTTCATAAGCAGAGATCAGGACACAGGCACGCACAGAGGGACGACCACGAGGGGCCCCAGGAGGAGACGCCGTCCGCACGCCCAGGAGAGGGGCCTCGGGGGACCCCCACCCACACCTCGGGCTCCAGCCTCCGGGGCTGGGGCCAGGACGTGTCTGTGGTTCAAGTGCCCCCGTGGGACTTTGTTTGGGCTGGGACGTCGAGCTGCCTGGCCCGGGCCCCGGGCCTCTGGCGGGCGCTGGCACCGGCCGTGTCCTGGGCTCGGTTTAGACACGAGTGGCGGTGACAACGGGCGGGGTGGGGGGCGGGGGGGACACGAGGCTCTCTCCGCGTGCCCCACCCCGCTCGTCCATCCACACCTCCCGACGCCCTGTTTCCGGGCATCCAGGCTGCTGACCTTCACCCAGAAACCGGCGTGAATTCTCCGCTCAGGCCACTCCTCCACAGGGCGGGAGCCGGCACGCTGCTCCGGCCCCAGCCCGGAGGCCGTCCTCGTCCACGGTCCCCAAGGCCCCCTGTG
The DNA here is from genome assembly GCA_003508835.1 of Eonycteris spelaea. Taxonomy (NCBI): domain Eukaryota; kingdom Metazoa; phylum Chordata; class Mammalia; order Chiroptera; family Pteropodidae; genus Eonycteris; species Eonycteris spelaea. Next base: position 150,334 of record PUFA01000423.1, read on the forward strand.
ACTGGGACCCGACGTGGCTCCTCCCCCGCCCCGGCGGGAGCCAGGCTCGGGCGCCTTCCTCTCTCGCCTGGGCCTGAGGGGCCCCCAGGGCCACAGGCGTGAGCTGGGGGCGGGCAGGGCTGTGGCCTGGATGTGATCACGTGGCTCGCGTGGGCACTGTGGTCCTGCCTGGCTTGGTCGTGGGCGTGACTTCCGAGTTCCCGTGGCCGAGAGAGCAGCTCGGGCTTTGATCCCAGGGTCCTCGGGGGACATGCCACGGGTGCCCACCGCCAGCCCCATGTGGCACCTTCTCCCGTGGCTGACATGTCGCCCCCATGGGGTCTGTGGCCAGGGTGTGTGGACTGTCAGGACCTCTCGTCCCGCAGCCGGAACCTGCCGCTGAGCTGCGCGCCCAGGTGCCCCTGGGCGGGCAGCCTCTGTGTTGGCCAGGTGGGGGCCAGAGCAGAACCCCTGAAGGGCTGTGTCCACCAGCCCCTCCCGGAGGGGCCAGCCTGTGTCTGCTTCCAGTCAGGTCAAGAAGAAAACAGGATTTTAACTCTAGTAGCTCCAGGGCACCTGGCCCGGGTGCCCCGCCTCACCAAGCCCGGCCCCCGCCCCTCTGCGGCTGCCTTCTCCCCAGACAGTCCAGCACTGGCATCTCCTGGGGAGCAATTAGGAAAGTAAGCAGAGACGTAAGTCATAGCTACACAGAGAACGAGACGGCGTGACTACCTCCCCGTGCAAAACAGTCAGACGTGATAAACAAGGTCTCCGCGCACACGCATTCTGAGCTTTCCGGAAAACAACAGTCCCCACCTGTAAAAGAGGCGGAGGAGGAGGGAGCTTGTCTTCTGCGGACGGCTGACCGAAGTGTTTGGCCACTGCTCCCGCCGAGCACGCGCGTGCGTGCACACACACACACTCACACACACACACTCACACACACACACACACTCACACACACACACACACTCTGACTTTTTGAAGGCGCTGCGGGGCTGACCATGGCCATGAGTGTTTATTTGTCCAGGACACAGCAGAGGAGGGAAGGTAGAGCGGGCGGCCAGCCTCCGGGGCCCCTTTTTCCCGTCGGGGCTCCACGTTCCTAGCCGCACGTCCGAGAGGCGGGTGTGCGCCTCCCTCGGCTGGAGGCACAGAGAGTCATTAGCAGATCCTGGTGGCGAGCTCGGGGCCGGGCCGGGACCCGGGGTGGCGCGCAGCAGGAGAAGGACGAGCCGGAAGCGGACCTGCCCGGGAAGGCTGGGATCTGCGTGAATCAGTTCGGCTCGTGGCTGAGTGACCCTCGTTGGCACGATGGCCTGGCCGTCGCAGGAGGGACCCCCCTCAGGGGGACGATCACGCCACCCAGAGCTGCTCAGCCTCTCCTGAGTTTTTTTTCTGCAACCAGCAGTAAGTGAGCACATGACTGAAAACCGAGGGGAAAAGCATCGCGAGGAACAGACCGAGAGGTCAGGGGACAGGAGCCGGCAGGTGTCTGTTTACTACAACTCCGACGACGATGTTCCAGAACGATGCAATTATCAGACGGAGAAACGTGGCAGGAAACTAGGAAGCATGGCGCAGGATCGAATGGGCGTTCTAGAGCAAAAACGGAACCAAACCTCAGTGGTTACAGCTCAGTAGCACCTTAGACGCAGCTTAAAGGAGAATTCGCAAACTGGAAGGAGACCGCAGGGCTGAGGGGACTCGAGCTGACAGTCACGAGACCGACGAAAGCGCCAAGGCACAGGTTTGCGAAGCACCATGAACCCCAAGGAGAACGACGCTAAAAGCCAACAGCTGGGCACGTCACGGTGCTCCGCGGGGGCGGGAGCCGCAGCAGACGCCAAGTCACGGGGACCGCGGACCTGCGTGAACGCAAGGGCCGAACCGTCGGCTGACGGCGCGGCAGCAACCGTGACCCCAGAAGAACACGGGGTGACAGGCGGTGAATGACGGCCACCGGCCCAGAATTCCATCCTTGTTGAAATTGTCCTTCAAGGAAAATGGAAAAGGGGGTGTGGCTGCACAGTGCAGGGGTGAGCGCGTCCGCTTTACACGCGGAGGGTCCGGGGTTCGCGCCCCAGGGGAGCCACGGTCCCTGGTCCACGGCCCCTGGTCCACGGCCCCTGGTCCACGGCCACGCCACCCAGAACAAGCCCGACGTCTGGTCTCGGAGGCTGAGCAGGGTCGGGTCTGGTTAGGACTTGGCTGGGAGACCACCCAGGAAGACCAGGTGCTGTAAACATAAACAATAATAATAAATCAATCAATATAGATAAATTAAAAAAAAAAAGAAAAAATTAAAAAGGCAAATCCTCAATAGGAGGAAAAGAAGGAACATGATTAAAATATGGGCCACGGCCCCGAATAGACATTTCTCGCAGGTCCCCAGACGGCCGACAGGCAGCGGAAGATGCCCACGGCTCTGGGCAGCGGGGAGATGCCAGTCAGAACCACGGAAGGAAACGAGGCGGCATGGGAACAGGGGTTCGCTAGCACCCCGTGTCCGCTGCAGCCTCGCTCACGGGGGACAGGGCCTGGGGACAACGCTCGTCCACACGGGGATGGGTAAGGACGGCGCCCGGCAGCCTGGGGACCAGCGCTCAGCATGGGAGAGGAGGCGTGGGGCCCCCCGCGGCCGCGCCGACGGACCTGGGGCGCCCCGCCCAGCGGGGCGAGTCCAGCAGAGGGACACGAGTGCCACGCCATGTCACCTGTGCAGGGTCTGAACCCGCCGAGGGTCAGGGGCAGAGCGCAGTGGAGGCCCCGGGGCTGGGGGGGGGCCGTGGCGACGGGGGGGTTGCAGGGCGAAGGGCAGAGCGCGCGCCCGGGGACACTGCTGCGGGCCGCGTAAGCCAGGTGCCTGCTGTGCGGGCCCCACGGCCGGGCCCGGGCACGGTGCGTCGCACTCAGGGCGCGTCCGGCCCACGCGCCACCGCAGCGCTGTGCGTGAGAGGGGCTGGGGGAGCCGGCCACCGCGGTCGCCGCTTCTCCAGGCGCCTGCTCCCGCCTCACGCTGCACGCTTGACCCCACACAGTGTTCGTGTCAAAAAACAAATAAATAAAAAAGCAAAGCAAAAATATCGACATTGTTATTGAGAAAGACACGAGCGGAACTTTTTAACAGCACACAGTGGTTTCCGGACACTAGACGGCAGAGGTCCGAGCAAGACCCCACCTGGAGGGAGGGGACAGTTGTGCGTAGACCTCGAGGTCGCCCCAGACGGCCACCCCACCCCTGCGCAGAGAGGAACCCCACGCAGGCCGAGGCGGTCCCGCCGAGCTGAGGAGGCCGAGGTCAGAGTCGGGCTGCCGTGCTGACCGGGGTCTGGAGGACAAGGTCCCTCTGGGGTCGGCACGGGGCACCCCTAAAATCCACCGCTGAGGACTGGCCGGGTCTGTGGAGGGAGATGCTGCGTGAGGCTCGTGGAGAGCCGTGGCTGTGGGTACACGGGGAGCTCAGGGTCCGCGACGTGCCGGGTCAGGGCCGGCCAGAGCCCGTGGGCCGGACGCCTGTGCCGTAAACACCGCGTCACCGGGACACAGGCGGCCCGCGCGGCCGGCGTGAGGGCAGCCAGCGTCCCTGGGAGCGAGGGCGCCACGTCCCCCGCGCTGAGACGGAGCGAGGAAGCACGGCGGGGGGCGAGCAGGCCGCGCTCGTGGGCGCACCGAGAGCCTTCAAGTCCAAGCACTCGCGGTGTGGACCGCGCCCAGCCCACACGCGTGACCCGGTAAGGGAAGGCCCCGGCGGCTTTAGAACGGTGAGCCCGGGACGCGTCCCGCGGAGGCTCTGGACGCCAGAGCTGGCCCTCGACCGGTGAAAACAAACCAGTAAATAAACAAACGAGGAAGAGGCCTCGCGGTTTCTGACGCGGTGCGGCTGCCTCTGCTCTACGTTAGGAGTTTACGGAAGAGACACGTGAACACGTGTCCTCAGAGGCCTCCCGCCACGCGTCCAGCTTGCCTCGGGACAGGCGGCCGCCGGGAGCCACCGGAAGCCACCCGCTGAGCTGGACGAGCAAACCTCGCCGCGTGGGCCCTCGGCCACCAACATCGGCAAGTCACTGAGGCGCGTGCCAGACGGGGACGCGCCCCGCGGACGCCGGCCTCAGGGACTGAAGCGGGGGGAGTCGGCACGCTGGGCTCCCAGAGCGATCGCGAGGGGTCGGGTCCGGCTGCCGGGAGTGGCCGCGGGGGCTGTGGGGGCCGCAGGGGAACACGGGGGCACCCCGGGGAGAAATGGGGGCGGCTTCTGAGCCGACGCTGTCGAAAACGAGCTGTGTTACGCACTTCAACTGATGTCACTTAACCAAGTCTCAAGAACGGGGGCCAAACAGGTCCCCATAAACCGTGGAAAAGCAGCCTCCAGAGCTGAAGATGCTGCCATCACGCACGTGACTGAACAGGACTGGTCCCCGGCACCGAAGGGCTCGCGACGGCCGGCGAGGAAACGGCAGGCGACTCAGCTGAAAACCGCAAGTGGCCCGGCAGGCGCCTCGCAAAGCAGCACCGCCAAGTGCGCAGAAACACAGGGCAGGGAGCTCCCTGGCGGGTGCGGAAGTGCAAATTACAGGGACGGTGAGGGGCCGGGACACGCCGGGCAGGTAGGCGGTCCTTGAGAAGGCTGGAAGGTGCTCACAGGTGCGGCCGCCTGGAAAACAGCGGCTCTGCTGAGACTGTGGCTTGTGGACACCAGTAGACGTCAAAAGTCGCCCGTTTCACACACACGCACGCGCACGCACACGCACGCCTGCACACGGACGTCCGTGTGTGCGCACGCCGGTGGGGACGAAGACGGGCGGGGGCGGCCGCGTGCGCGTGAGGCACGACAGGACGGCAGTGCACAGGCGCACAGCGCGGCCCGGGCCCCACGACGCCGGCCGCAACCCGCGAGCTCGGAACAAGAAAGCCCAGAGCTGGGCAAGACGGACGCTCTCGGCAGAAGGGTGTGACTGACGCCAGGGAGAAGGGGGGCCGGTCAGCCCGCCAACATCCGGGGGCACGGAGCAAACCTCTACTGAAACCATAAAGTAATTGGTCGGCACTTAAAAAATAATAATAAAAAAAAGTAGAAATGCCTGCGGGTGACCCGTGAGGCAGGAGAGAGAGAGTCAGAATTCGAGGAATTAACAAGGAGCGTCACAAGGGACACCTGGGGTGCTTCCGAGGCCGCCGCAGGGTCGCGCGCCGCGCGGTTCACGTCTTCCCTGCGCAGGTCCGAGAGGCGTGACAGGTGCCAGAGTCAGGCGGCCGCCGCCGAAACCAGGCTAGGGAACAGCCCTGTCACCAGCTTCCTTTTTGTGGTCAACCCTTGACCCCGTCACCCCTGTTTCCGGTCCCTAAGTGTCACTTCCAGCACGTCCCCTCCACGGAGGCCGCGTCTGGCTCCTCCCGCTCGGCACGGTGCCTCCGCGGTCCGTCCGCGGGGCCACGCCCACCGGTGGTGTGTTCCACGCGGTTCCACGGCACGGCCCTGCCCCAGCCCATCGGTCCGTTCCCGCCTCGAAGGACCCCAGGGCTCGGTGGCTGTGAATAACGCCGCTGTGAACGCGGACACAGGGAGCGGGTTCCCCGTGAACGCGGGCTGTCGCGTCACCCGAACGCCTTGCGGGTGACGGCGGGGTCCCCTGTCTCCGTGAGGACACAGCCCGCGGGGTAAGGAGCCGCCAGGCCGCTCGTGGGCGAGGCCGGGCCATCCTGCGTCCCTGGCTGCTCCCGTCCCCACGCGCACGGCTTGGCTGGTCCCGTTGAGCCGTCCGAGCGGGCACGGGACTGTGCTTTACGAGTCGCGCCCGGAACGCCGCCTGACGGGGTCTCCACGCGTTTCCCTGCGTTGCTCCCATGGGTTAGATGGCGCTGCGTTTCCCGGGAGGCCTCTGATTTGCGGACAAGCCTGGGTGGTCGATCCAGGCCGCTTCCGTGCTGTGTTCGACGGTGACGTCTGCTTAGCCCCGCACCATTTCTCGGAAAGACGCCCTTTTCCAGTGACCCACTCCGTGTCTTTGTCAAAACCCAGTGGCCCGCGCTCGTGCGGGCTGTTTCGGGATCTGCGGGTCCAGCGCGCAGACGCAGGTGCCCGGCCCGCCGCCCGGCCCGCCACGTCTCTGCAGCTGCAGCCCCACGTGACTCTGGAGGAGGTGGCTGGTGACGACGCCCGCTTTGGGCTTCTGTAAACGGTTCTGCGTCTCCGGGTTCTCCGGCGTCCCACGCAGGTCCTGGCCCTGCTGGTATCTCGGCCGGGATGGCGTTGCCTCCGCAGACGACCGTGCGGGGAGCGGACACCCTAACAACGCAGACTCGCAGGCCCTGAGCGCGGCGAGTCCTTCCCCGCTGACACCCCCCTCGTCCCGGCCGACACGGTACCCTGGGGACCCGATATGTTATGAGGGCTGCGGCAAACCCTGCTGTGGCCCCCAGAGAGAGACGCGCCTGTGCTCTGTGGGCCGGCCTAGCTTCTGCCCCGCGGGGCCCCCAGCTCGGTCCCCTGAGGCCGCCCGCTCTGCCAGCTTCCTCGGAGAAGCGTCCGACCCAGACGTGTGACAGCCCACCGGGCGGTCCCCCAGTGTCCCCCCTTCGGTTCTGGCTGTGGGTAAACTGTGTTTTCTCTCTTCTCCTTTTCCTGAGTAGGTAGCTGGCGGTTGAGCCGTTAGTTAGTTATTCTGCACTGCTTTTTGTTTTACCGTAATCCCGCGCCTCCTCTTAGCTCTGCTCGGTCTGGCTTACCTTGATCTTTCTCTTCGGCGTTGCTAGGAGGGAATGCAAGTCCTCCGCCTGTCTCGTTACTGACCTGGTCGTCCCAGGCGGCCCTCTCCTCCTGAGCTCCGCGGGAGCTGCCTCGCTCTGTGGGCGGCGTTCACGTCTGCCTCAAACATCCTCTACTCTCCCCTGTGGCCTCTTGTGTTGCCAACTACTTGGGCGCCTCTCTAGAGACCGCAGAAGTTGATTTCTTGTTTCTTTCGGGCTCAGCTAGGGAGCTCTGAAGCCTAAAACCTTCTGACACCTTTGGGACTTGCCTGTCCTGTCTTTGGTGCATTCCAGGGGGTCCTGGCTTCTCATGACAGTTGGAACGGCCCCCGGCTTCGGGTTTCTGGAAGCGCTTGTGTATTATCAACGTGGACTCTTCTAAACATGTTCAGAGTAGACCCCGCCCCCTCTGGGCCTGGGGCTTGCTCCAGGGTCGGGGGTAACTGCAGTTAGTTCTTTATTAGTCACAGGGATGTTTAGCTCGTCCAGCCCATCTTCCGAGTGGCCTTTAGGAAAGCCCATTCCTTCCCTTTGTCAAAGCGAGTGTGGCCTTGTCCCCGGGTCCCAGCGGGCTGTTTACTTGCGGAGAGCCATTTTGGGGCTGCAGAGGCTCCGTCTCGCTTCGTCGGGCCACTCGCCCCGGGCGGAGCCTTAACCTTAGCGCATGTCCTTAGTCTTGGGGCCCCGTCTGTGCCCCGAAGCCCCAGCGCTTCCGGGTTTGGGCCGAGGTCCTGGGGGTTCCTGGTTGGGTCTCACCGACCTTGCTGTCACGGCCCGAGCCGCAAAGACACTTCATGCACCTGGCCGCGCGCAGGAGCGGGCGCGTCTGCGGGACAAAACCCCCGATGGCGGCCGGGGCCCCCTCCCCGACACCCGCGTGCGGGTGAAGGGTTTGCTCCGGCGTTGGCTTGTCCGGTCGGTGGCCAGGGGCGCCCCCACCCGCTTTTCCCTTCTCGGAGGGGCCGGGCAGCGAGGCCAGGCGCTGGTGGTTGCTGCCCTCGCCGCCAGTGTTCCTCTGAGTCGCGAGGGAGCGCCTCCGGCGTCGGGGAGACAGCTCCTCCTGTGCTCCTCCCGCACCCGGGCTCGTCTGCGGCTTTGCACTTGCCCGTCAGGGTTGGACCTGGTCCGGGTTTGGCTTCCTGGGCCTTCACTGCAGGAGACACCGTTTTTGTGGCTTTTCTCTTTTAACGAAACCTTCCATCCGAGAGAACTCTAGAACCAGACGTCCTCGCTGGTGGATCCGAGCAAACGTGTACAGAGCAAATCGTAGTAATTCGGGGCTGAGGCACCGAACACCTGTCTCAGGTGAGCGTGCCGGCTCTCACCGCCGTCCACGCCGCCCTGCACCTTTGGGCTGGTGCGATCGGAGGCCTGAAAACAATGTGTCCAGACTCCAAAGGGACGGAACTGGCTTCCTCTGAGGAAGGCACGGTCATCTGTGCAGAAATCCCACAAAGTCCGCCGAAGAGTTACGGGATGCGGTCACGCGTGCACAGGGCCGGCTCCCAGGATAAAGGTTGACCCCCCCCCAAATCAGTGGTGTCTCTGTACATCAGTAAAGGACAGCTGGAGGTCAAAGTTTAAAAACGGCAAAACACAGGGACTATTGGAGGTAAATTTGACAAAAGATGTCCAAGACCTATACTCTGAAAACCATCAGATGTCACTCCCAGAAAGTAAGACCCCAAACAGATGGGGGAAACGCGGTGTTTGGGGCCGGAAAGACCGATGGTGCGAGGGCACTCATTCTTCCTGAGACCTGCAGACTCAGCCCAGTCCGGACCTAAACACTGAGAGAAATTTCGTTATAGAAATGGACGAGCTGGTTCAAAAATGTAGGTGGCAATGCAGAGAACCTAACACACAGAAACCAGGAAAAGCAGAACAACGGTGGGTGAGCGGCAGGAACGACGACCGAGCCACGAGGGGTCGGATGGGTCAGCACCGTGTCCAGAAACGGGCGCACGCACGCGGCCCACGATTGCCAACGAAGTGGTCAGGGCGTGCGGCGGAGAAAGGACCGTCTGTTAGGCGGGGTGTTGGAGCAGTGGGGGCCGTGGACACCAGCCCTCACCTCTCATGGCAAGAGAAATTAATTCAAGACCCAACAGGAGAGAGAAAACTGTGAAGATGCACGAAATACAACGTTTGAAAAAAATAGTATAAAAGAAAAAAAACTCAATAAATTCCACTTCATCAAAAAAAAATTTTTAACTTCTCTTTGAAAGACACGGTCAAAAGAATGAAAAGACAAGCCACAGACTGGGAGAAAACATTCGCAAAACATCTATTTTTTTGCAAAAACAAAACAAAAAAAAACCCAGAGGTGTCAGATGTAGAATTATATACAAAACGGTTTGTGTTCAGTAATGAGACGAACACCCCAATAAAGAAATGGGGGGAAGGTCTGGATAGACACGTCACTCACAGCAGTCGGGAAACACATGAACAGCCACACCACCTCACACATCTGTCACCGAGGAAATGCAAATTCAACCGCAGCGGGGCCCTAGAGGACAGGCTGGAGCAGAGGCCGGGGCACTGGGCGGGGAGGGGTCCCCGCACCTCGCAAACACCCTGAGACTCGTCTCTGAAAGCCGCCCGCAGGACGTGGTCCGATAGTGCAGCGTGACCACGTCTGCTTTACACGCAGAAGGTCCTGGGTTCGCGCCAGTGGAGCCACGGTCCACGGTCCACGGCCACGCCACCCTGAGCAAGCCGGATGTCTGATCTCGGAAGCTAAGCGGGGTCGGGCCTGTTAGTACTTGGATGGGAGACCACCTAGGAAGACCAGGTGCTGTAGGCTTAAATAATAATAAATAATAAAAATAAAATAAATAAAAGCTACCCACAGCCCTACCAGATGCCCTGGCCCCTACTGGACGCCCCCGTACCTGCACTGGACTGGCTGAACCCACCCAAGGGCCCCCCACCCCTGACGGTGCACACGGAGCACCGGGGCTGCTGGGGTCAGCAGGGTGGCCCTGTGGGGAGGACTAGAGGGAGCTTGGCTGCTTCCTGGGGCACTGGGATCAGTGGGGTGTCCAGAGGATGGGGAGGGGACCTGGAACCATCCAGGACCCCCACAGGCTGCAGTGAGCAGAGGCGTCGGGGCTCTGGGGCAGGGCAGGTGCCTGTCGGCCCAGGGCGGGCCGGGGAGAGGAGCTGGGACCGAGCGGTGTCTGGGGAGAAAGGGAGGCGTCAGCAGGTGTCTGAGACCTAGACATCTGGCTTGGAGACTCCAGGTCGCTGTTAGGGATGGCCAGGTGGGCCGAAGAAGCTGGGGGTCTGCGGGCGGGATGGGGGAGGGCAGAGGGATGCCGTCTGCAATGGCTGGTCGTGTCCCCCAAATTCCGTGTTGAGGCCCTGACTCCCCAGGACCCCAAAAGGTGACCATATGTGAAGATATGGGGTCTTTAAAGACGTGATCAAGGTAAAACGGGGTCCCCGGGGTGGGCCCTAGTCCACTGTGACTGTGTCCTCACAGACGTGTACATCAGGATGACCACGTGGGGACACAGGAGGAGACGCCGTCCCCACAGCAGGGACAGAGGCCTCAGGGGGCCCACCTGCCCACGGCCGGGCCAGACACTCCAGCCCGCGGCACTGGGGACAGTGTCTGTCATTCAGGCTGTGGGTTTCTGACGGGCGGCCTGGGAGACGAGCACCCTGCTTCTCTGAACAGACTCCTGAGGGAGACTTGCCTCCCTGAGCGGTGTTAGAGTGGGTCCATCGGGGTCGGGGCAGGGCGCCCGGCTGACCCTGGGAGGCGGGAGGGGGCAGCAGGAGGGCAGGAGGCGGCCCTCTGCGGGCGCCACCTGCCTGCACCCCGCGACCAGGGCCCCGAGCCAGCACCGCACTCTGGGGCTCCGCAGCCTGACCCGGCCCCCCACCCCGCCGAAGGGGTAGCAGTGTGACCTCTCTCCAGGGCGTACAGGTGGACGCCGCTGGCCTCCTCCGGGCTCGGACAGGGGGAGCACGGGGCGCGCAGGGAGCACGGGGCGCGCGGGAGCACGGGGCACGCGGGGAGCACCGGGCGCGCGGGGAGCACCGGGGCGCAGGGAGCATGGGGCGTGCGGGGACGGCGCGCGGGGAGCACGGGGCGCGCGGGGAGCACCGGGCGCGCGGGGAGCACCGGGGGCGCAGGGAGCACGGGGCGTGCGGGGAGCACCGGGGACGCGGGGAGCACGGGGCACGCGGGGAGCACCGGGCGCGGGGAGCACGGGGCGTGCGGGGAGCACCGGGCGCGCTGCCATCTCTGGGGCCTGCGAGGGTGAGGCGGGATTCACACATGAGCGGACGAGGCGGCTGCCCAGCGCCCCACTGGGAGACAGAGCCTCACCCCTCTGGGCCAGCAGGGAAAGCCCCGGCCCCCTGGGAGGGACATTTCACTTTCCAGCTGCGGCCGAGCGCACTTCCACCCGCCGGCCTAAAACAGCAGAGTCACCCTCTCGCCAGACGGGGACCGAGGCTCGTGCGGGGGGCCCTGGGGAACCCGCTCTGGGGGCAGCAGCGTCTTCCCACCTCTCCCTGGCTCCGGCCCCCGGCCTCCCTCACTTAGGGCCCACCCCACTGACCCAGGAGACTCCACCGCAAGGTCCTTCGCTTAATTACGTCTGCGACGTCCCTTTGCCCCAGGAGGCCATGTGGTCCGGGACCAGGGGTCAGTGTCCGCCAGGGCTCTCGTCTGTACAGTGGCTGTCATCTCTCTGCCACCTACCATCCAGCTGTCACCTATATTTCTCTATCAATTGTCATCTATCATCTATCTCCCTATTTACCTGTCATCCATCCACCATCCACCATCCATCATCCATCAATCTCTCTCGTTTACCTAATATCTATTATCTATCTACCATCTGTCTATCTACCATCTATGTGTCTATCCATCCATCTCTCCGTCAGTCTTGTAAGGAACTGGGTCACGTGCTTCCAGGGCCGACAGGTCCCACGTGCGGTCAGCAGCCGGAGCCCAGGATGACGGACGGTGCGGCTCCGTCTGATGGCCGGAGGGGACTGACGTCCGCGCTCAGCAGCCAGGCCAGGGTGGGGTCCCTCTCACTCGGGGAGGGTCAGCTGATGGGACGCGGCCCACCCCCCCCGGGGGGTGTCTGCTCCTACGCCCTAGCAGGCACGCCCGGGGTGATGCTGGGCCATGTGGGGCCCTGTAGCTGGTCGGGTTGACATGTGACTTGGCCCTCACAGAAGTGGCACCACTCAATCCAGTACGAGGACACAGAGACTGGTGGCCAGGAAGGGACTGAGCCGGGCGGGCACGTGCCCACTCCACTGACTACTCGCTTCGTCCCCGCTGGGCAGTGGGCACCGGGGTGCAGCTGCCTCTGCAGCGGGGGGCCTGGGAGCTGGGGAGGGGTCTCCCCCAGCCCAGACGTGAGCCCTTTGAGGGGCAGGGGCGTTCTGGCCAGATGGACACCCTGCCCGGGGGAAGCTCAGAGTGGGCGCTCCAGCCGCCTGCCCATCCGGGCCTCCGCCAGGCTGCAGAGGGGACACAGTAAGGGGGACCCTGCCTGTCACCCCGACGGGGGCAGCGGCTTCTGCAAAGGCAGGATCGGGGCGAGGGTGCTGCGTGCGCCCGGAGGTGAGCTGCTTCATGGGAGTCTGGGTGTCTCCCCTGGGGCCGGGGCATGAGACAACCGGCCGGGAAAGGGTCTGAGGTGACGTCTCCCTCACCGTGTTGGGGGCTCTCCCGACTGTCACCCCTCCTGCGTCCTCTCCCGGATCTGCCGCTGGGACCTCACGCCTGACCCCACACTGGTCTCCTGACCCCGTGTTCTCTGCTCGTCCGCAGCCCACATCCCTCCCACTGGAATCCACCGGCCCCCGGTGCCCCCTGGGAACCCACCGTTCAGCCTCGCCCCAGCCGGCGGCGTGGAGAAGCGGCTCCCAGTGGCACACGGCTAGGCCGAAGTGGACACCCCGGGGGTACAGGCGGGACTGACCGCCGTGGCCTGCATGCTCAGGGCCACGAGGGGCCCCTCGCCCAGGGAGGAGGTGCAGGGGGCCAGGAGCCGGGGCCAGCCTCACATGACAGGCTGCAGAAGCCGCGTCCAGATGGGGAAGGAAGTTGCTGGCTAAGCCTGCTGACCACCGCCAGGGCCCCCGTCATGTGCTCGGAGGTCACGGGGCCGGAGCAGGCGCCCCCCCTCCCCGCCCCCCCGTGCCAGGCACCCACAGTCCCCTGGGTGACCTCCTCTGCCCCTGAGTCTGCCTCCCCCTGTGGGTCTCTCTCTGGGGACACAGCTCCACGCATCACGAGCTGCCCTCTCCTTCCCAGGCACACTCGGGCGGGGGGCGGGGGGCGGGGGGCGGCCCCACGCGCCTGGTCCCGTGCCTCCCCCGCCCCCGTCCCTGCTGGACCCGCCGGCGGCTTTGCAATGCCCTCACAGGGCGGCTCCCACTCGGCCCACTCGCCTCTGGCCTGCATGCTCGCTCCTGACGGTCAGGGGTACGCGTCTTCCCTGACCACCGTCCCGACCCCCCCTGTGAGTTCCCCCGCGTCCCCGCCAGCACCCCGCACCCTCCCTCGGCTGTACTAAAGTCGCCGCCCCTCCTGACCTGCCACACCTGTCACTCACGCTGCCCTCGACCCGCGGACGGGGCCCGTGCCTGCACCCCAGTGACCCAGCGCCTGGCCCGCAGGGACGTCCCACAGATACTTCGTGCCTGGGGGGTAGGCCAGGCACCCCGAGTCCCGCAGACGAGACTCTGGGTGGGGGTGCAGAGCCCCCTCTAACTGACACCCCTGACAGGAGACCCCCAGGACCCGGCCCACGCGGACGGGGACCCCGGGAGGCCCCTGCCCCTCTTGGAGAGACACCCCGGGGCAGGGGCCCCATCCTGGAAACTCAGTGAGTGAGGGGCTGGGGCCAGCGGGGGTGCTTCCGACCAGCCAGTGCCCCCACTGCACCCCTGTGACGCAGGGCCCCTCCCCCGACACCCAGGCCCCTCCCCGTCACCTGGACCAACCTGTCCAGCCTGCGGCCCCCACGCCACCTGTGCCCTCAGCTCTTGCCAAGCCAGCGGGGCCGCCCTGCGTGCTGGGGGCCCCTGCCCAGGGGCTTCCGGGCGGGGGGCTTCACCTCCACCAGTGAAACAAGCCCCCCAGAGCCTACGAGTGCCCTAACCCTGCCCCCGCCTCTTCCACCCTCTGTGGGCCGGCCAGTGGCCCGAGGATGCGAAGGCCCTTGGCTTCCTGTGCCATGGCTGCCAAGCCGCTCAGAGGGGCCGGAGAGGTCAGGGGTCACACAGTGCTCGCCCTGTTGTGACAGAGTCTGTCCCCACTCACGACGGGAGGCCGAGGCGTAGGCCGGGGTGGGGTGGGCGGTCTGTCTGTCTCCAGAGCTGTGCTTCCAGCAGGGACATGCGGGGACAGCCCCTGTCACTCGCGGGGCGGGGCGCCAGCACCCATAGCTCCCCCTGCCTGGCGTGGAGTCCCTCCAGGACCTGAAGCGGAGGCCTCACCCTCGGCCTCCGGGGGCCCGAGGCCCACCTCCTGTGTCCAAAGAATCAGAGTATTGTTCACGGGACACTGTCCCCACCCGCTCTCCCTGCCCTTCTGAGTCACTGCTCCGAAGGGAGGGGGCGTCGCACCCCGGACCCGTTTGTCCGGCTGCCTGGGTGGGCGGGTGCCGCGGCGGGGCTGCTGACCGCCCACCGGCAGCGGCGCGTGGCAGGAACAGGTCGGTGTGGCCCCCGGCGTGGGCCGGGGGACACGGCCGGGTCTGGAGCAGGTTTTCCCGGGAGCGGAGGGCGAGCCCGGCCGGCTGCACTGGGGCCCGCTCCCGCCCCCGCCGCACCTGCCGCCGTGAGGTCGTGACCCTGGCCCTGCCCTCTGTGGGCACCCCTCCCCGTCACTCCGCGGGACACCTCTGGCTGGACCGAGGGCCGCCGCGGCGACCCGGCCTGGGCCCCCTGCTTGGCGGGAGGTCTGGGTCCACCGAGCGCGGCCGGCCCAGCGTGCGGCCGTGGCGGCTGTGGAGAGAGGCCACCTGCGCCCACACCGGGGCCGGGGTGACTGCAGGGCTTGGGCAGCACCCGCCACTCTGCCGGCCTCCAGCCTCCCAAGCACAAGTCACACCTTTGTTCTGCGGGACCCTTGAGGGCCCAACAGCACTTGCGGGAAGCCACAGCCATTGCTCAATTCCCGACACGCAGGGGCAGCTCCAGACACGCGCCACGGGCACAGGTGGCCCAGCCGACTCAGGTGGAGCGACCCGTCTGCCACAGCCCATCCGCTCAGCCGACCCCCAGCCCACACCTGGCCCCCCACCGGCCCCCGGGGTCCCAGCCCCCCCCAGTGGCCTCCATGGGCCCAGCCCCCACAGCTCTGCAGGCCTCCCCAAGCCCAGCCTCCCACCTGGTCCCTCAACTCAGCCTCCCTGGGGTCTCCGTCCCCCGCCCCGGGCTCCACCACGGGCCACTCAGAAGCTGGGCGCCAGGACCCCTGCGCCTCCCCCTCCTCTCCGCACCCCACCGCTTGCTGGCCTCACCTGCACACTCCAGCCGGACCCGGCCCGCTGACTCCCACGTCCCCGTCCCGCCCCTGGCCTGGCCCTTACCTGGCCCGCGTGCCCCGCTCCTGGGACAGCTCTCCCCACAGACCCGGCCCACCCGCCCGCACGCGCTCCGGGCTCCAAGCTCAAGTCCAAGTCCGGAGCCCAGTGTTCTCCATGCGGGGCAGAAGAGTGCCCCCAAAGATCTCCAGGTCCTGATCCCCACGCCCGTGGCCACGCGACTTCGGGGCCAAGGGGACTCTGCGGACACCATTAAGGCGAGGATCTTGAGACAGGGTGACCCTGGGTGGCCGGGTGGGTCTGACGCCGTCACAGGGGTCCCTAGAGGAGAGGGTCACGGAGAGGTGGGAGGGTGACAGACATGTTGCCGGCTCTGACGCCGGAGCAAGGGGCCCCAGCCCAGCGTGCAGGAGCCTCTAGAACCCGGAGAGGCCAGGATCGCTCGTCCCCCGGAGCGTCCGGAGGGACCAGCTTGTGCCACCCTGATTTGGGCCCAGTGAGGCTCACTTCAGACTTCTGGCTTCCCCGACGTAGGAGGGTCAGTACCTTTGCACTGTCTTAAGCCGCCCGGTTGTGGTCACTGGTCACGGCAGCCACAGGACACTGATGTGGCCACTCTGCTTCTGCAGCGGCTCCGGCCAGAGCCTCGTGCTCGGGAGCAGCAGGTGGGGACGCGAGCACTGCCCGCTCCTCCCTGCACCCCTTCCCAGAAGCCACCACCTGTCCCTTTGTCCCCAACGCCGCGATCCGAGTTCGGGCCCCTCTGACACGTGGAGAAGCCCCCCGGCCACCGGTCACGCTGCAGGAGAGCGACCGCTCTGAGTGTGGGCCCCCGTCTCTGCCCTTCCCACGTGCCCCCCGCTGTCACTCGGCCGCACCCCAGGCCCTTCGCCCCACCCATCGTCACCACCCGCCCCTCGCGACCCCTCAGGGGCACCCTCTCCAGGAGGCCTGTCCTGAGCCCGCCAGCCTCATTCGGGCTCTGGGAGAAGCAGAACTAAAGGGCTGAGAGTCTACAGAGGGAGCGAAGAGAGGGGGCGCACGTGCCCGGGGGCTGCACGTCCGGACTCCGCAGGGGCCGCCGGCCGCAGACCTGGGGACCTGCGGGGTTGCAGGCCGACGCCACCACCTCGGGGACCCAGTCTCCCTCTATTCAGGCCGTCAGCTGGTTGGGCGAGGCCCACCACACTGCGGAGGGGAACCTGCCTTCCTCCGAGTCTGCCGGTTGGAGGCGTCGGGCACATCCGACGATCACCCGCACGGAAACGTCCGGAACGTTCGACCACATGTCCGGCAGCATGACCGGCCGCGGCCGTCACGTGACCCCCGCAGCCTCCTGTGTGAGGCGGGCCCCCCCACGTCCCCGCTCAGCCTCGGGCCGGCGTCCCCGCTTCCTGGCCCCCAGGTTTGCCAAGCACAGGGCACGGCACGGCAGCATGAGGTCCCCCAAGGCCCCCACGTGGCTGCCAGCCCTCTGCCCCGCCTCCCGAGGGCAGCGATGACGGAGGAAGGCGGGGGCTCAGGGCTCAGCCCTCGGCACTGGACGGCCTGCTCAGGGGGCTCGTGAGCCTCGGGGACCCTGGTCTCCTCCTCGTCAGTGCCTGGGCTGAGGCCCCGAGATGCTGCTGTGTCCTCAGAGCCTCTGGGCTTCATCTCCATTTCAGAACCAGGACCCCGAGCAGCCCAGGAGAACTCACCACGTCTGTGTGTGTGAGCGTGTGTGTGTGCGTGTGCGTGTGCGTGCGTGTGATGGGGTGTGGATAACAAGAGGTCGGCCAGTCCCCCACCAGACTGAAGGAGGCAAACATCCTCTGCAGCACCTGGACTCAGCCAGATGTGCCCAGGACACCCACCTGCACGCCAGGCCCCTGCTGGTCCAGACCCAGGCTTCACGCCGGGCACCGGGGTGCAGGGGTACAGCAAAGGCCCACTGTGGCGCTGGGAGCTGCTGCTCCGTGTCGGGGCGTGCACGGGGCGTGGCAAGGGGGGGCCCTGAGCGCCCGTCCCGGGGTCAGGGGGGGGGGCCCTGGGGGCCTCTGGTGGGGAGAGCAGAAAGGTGTGGGGACCTTTAACTGAGCCGGGATCCTGCAGGGCAGGCCAGAGCCCCACGCCCGGGGCCAGGAGGGAGTCTGGAGCAGCTGAGCCTGGCGCCCCGGCCCCGGGCCTCACAGTGCCAGCCACTCACGGCCCCACTTGCACGCGGGCCCCTGTCCAGGGTCAGCTGACCCACAGCTAATTCCCTCACATGGCCTCCTCGCAGCCCTTGCAGAGCTAATAGTCTACGCCAGCAGCTGGGGAGCTGCACCCCCACTTCCTCCCAAGGGTCTGAAAGTGGGGCGACTCAGGCCCGAGGGGAGGGCAAGGCAGTGAGGACATCCCAGCAGGCGTGACTCAGCATCGTGCTCCCCACCCACCTCCCGGGGTGGGGGGCAGGATGAGAAGCCACTTCCTGCCCTGACCCTGAGCCGCCCCCCGCCTCTGCCCCGGTCTGCTCCGGGTGGCACCAGCACCCGCAGACCCTCCCTGTCCCTGGGGCCACCAGGCCACCACAGGATCACAGGAGGGAGTGGCGGGAACCCTTCCTCCCCCGCTTCTCACGGGGCTGCTGGGGGCTCGTGCAGCCTCCAGGTGGGAGCCCGGTACGGGGCGGGGAGGCCAGGGCAGGAGGGACCACCTGCCCTTAGGGCCCGGGCCCTGCCACCGAGGGGTGGCTGGGTGGGCAGGAAGTGCCGCGGCCTGGCTGCTGCCCGGCCGGTCCGCGGGGTTCTCAGGGTCCTCGTGCTGTGCGTGGGTGGCCTGCTCCTTCTCGAGGCCCTGGAGCCGCCCGCCCTGTGAACCCGCCCCACGCGGTCCGTCTCGCCGGTGTTGGGGACGAAGCTCCTACAGGCTCTGGGGTGCTTGCCGTTGTTTGGGCCCTCCAAGGTGCTGCGTGTACATTACCGTCCCCGACGAGGTGACCATCGGACATGCACCTAGGAGAGGTGTCACTGGGGCAGCTCAGGACGGCTTTCTGAGGACAGGGCCTCACCGGGTCACCAAGTCGCCCTCCCGCCAGCTGCAGTGACCCGTCCAGCCTCAAGGTGCCCCACGATCCCACCAGCCTCGGGGCCCCGGTCCCGTCCAGCCTCGGGCCCCGCGTCCCGTCCAGCCCCAGGAGCCCCACGTCCCGGTGGCGTGTGGCCAGGGCCTGGGTCGCAGTGAGTGACGGTGGGCGCCTCTCACGGCAGAGTCACACAGCGGGAGGCCCCACGGCCTGCAGGGCGAGCAGGCCACGCACCTGGCACGCTGGTCGCACCTGCACCGCCGGCGTGCGAAGCACCTGCCAAACACCTGCCCTTCTTTTTCATTTTCCAGCCGGGCCGTCTACCTCCCTGTCGGTTTGTGGTTCTTTCTACGTCTCAGATGCTAGCTGCTGGTCAGACGCATCCCCAAAACACGGCCCCCTCTCTGCAGCCTGCCTTCCCACGCGCCTGCACCCCGAGGAGCAGGCGTGAACAGTTGTGCGGCCCTGCTAACCGCTCCCCCCCCCAGAAGAGATTGGCATGTGTGGGTTCTTTATTTTTATTTTTCCTAATACTAGGCTTTATTTTTCAGAACAGTTCTGCACACGCGGGCAAGTCGGCAGCGGGACTGGGCTCCCTGAGGCCCGCCCCTCACCCACACAGCGTCTCCCACCTTCGCCTCTCGCCAGTGCGCACATTCGTGGCAGCTGACGAGCCCGTATTTTATCACTAGCCAAAGTCCAGAGTTGACGTGAAGGAAGGTCCACCCCCTGTGTCGTTGCTTCTACGGGTTTTGAGGGATCTGTGACAGCCTGTCCCAGCATCAGCTCCGGGAGCAGCTCCACTGCCCTCAGAACCCGGCGCTCCGCCTGCGCACCCCGCCCTCCCCCACGACCCCAGCTGGCCGCTGCTCATGGCTGTCCCCACAGTTCTGCCCCTGCCAGTGTGTCGCACACTTGGAATCGTTGGGTCCGTAGCCTTCTCAGATGGCTTCTCTCACTGGGTCACACGCTCTAAGATTCCTCCGTGTCTCTTTGCGGCCTGAGGGCTCCTTGCTCTTTAACCGAATAGTGCCCTTGTCTGGAGGGACCACGGTCTGTTCCCCCATCGCCTGCCGAGGGACGTCTAGGCGGCTTCCCAGTCTGGGCAATAATCAGCGAAGCTGCTGTGACGTGTGTGCAGGTTTCTGTGTGGACATCGGGCTTCAGCCCCTCGGGGTAAATCCCGAGGAGCGTGATTGCTGCATCGTGTGGCAAGAGTGTGTTTAGTTCTGCAAGAAACCACCCAACTGTCTTCCCGACTGGCCACACCGTTGTGTGTCACCGCCGAGGCGAGTGGCATTCCTGCTGGTCCCGGTCCTGCCAGCACCCGGGGCTGTGGCCGGCCGGTGGGCCAGCGGGGGCAGCTCGCTGTCTGAACGTGCGTCCCCTGACGCCACCGGTGTCTTCCTTATGCATGCCCTCCCTCTGCAGATCTCCTCCAGGCGCCAGTGACCAGTGACGGATCTGTTCGATCGTTGCCCGGTTTGGAAACCTGCGAGTCATTTTCTCATTGCTGAGTTTTAAGGGTTCTTTGTGTATTTTGGATACAAATTCTTTATCACGCGTGTCTTCTGGTCTGTGGCTTGTCTTCATTCTCTTCACGGTGCTTTTCAGCCTTTTTTTTTTTTTTAACAGGTTTGGTGTTTTGGTGTGTGTTTCCTGTTTAAACAACAATTTTTTGTTGGTTCCAAGGTCATGGTCTCCTTGGCCTTTTCTTCCCCTAAAGGAGTCACCGTTGCTCTAATCCACTGGGGACTGAGTGCCCCGCGTGGACTGATGAGAGCTGGAGATGCAGCCACCAGGGGCTGCGGTGGCTGAGCCGGCGGCCGGCCCTCCCCACGGCGAGCCAGCCCTGGGCTCCCCCGCTCCGCCGTCCGCATGGCCGCCCTGCACCGACGCCACAGCCCGGACGCGGGATGCGGTGCGGAGCCGTGCACTGGACCCCGCCCCCACCCGGTCGCTGCAGCTGCCCCCCACCCCCCAGGCAAACTGCTACCTCCGGCGGTCAGCGCGAGAGCCCGCTCCCGCCACCCCGGGCCCACGCCTCCCCCGCCGCGTCCGCTCAGCCTCCGGGCGCCGGTCCCTGGCCTCGCCTGTCCCAGCGCCGCCTGCCCCGCCGCCGTCGCTGGTCCCCCCTCGATCCCGGAACCTCCTGAAGCGGGGACGCTCCCAGGGCCCCTTCTGGTCTCTGCCCCCTGACCGTGTCCAACCTCATCATTTAAATACCGTTGACCGGCCATCACCCTCGTCTGTCCCCTCAACTCACAAGGCCAACAGCTGCTGCCACTGGGCAGCCACCATACGTCCCCGGGGCGTCGGCTCAGCGGGCGCCTGCAAAACTGAGCGCCCGGCCTTCTCCCCAGGGCCCTCCTCATGCAGCCCGTGCCGTCCAGCGGGAGCACGGCACCTCATGGCTACTTTGGACAGAGCCCCGGTCAGTGCTGACCCCTCCGTTGCCCACCATTTGCCCCATCCACCCGGAAATTCTGCTGACCCTCCCTCAAAAGTGGGGCCCGAAGCTGACGGCTTCTCGCCATCTCCTCCACCCAGCCCGCCCAGGCCGCACGGCCTCCCAGCTGGGCCCCCACTCAGCACGGCAGCCACAGCGATGCCGACCTCTGACCTCGCCCCTCTCCCCTCCCCCTGCCTGTGCTCTGCTCAGCTGACTGTCCCCCCTGAACTCGGGGCAGGCTGAGCTCACTGCTCACATGCGGCCTCTCCCGTTGCGACACCTGCTTCCTGTCACCCGTGTCCCCTGAGCATTTGTCTCCTGGCCACGTCCTGTGTCAGTTGCCTGTGGGACCGATGCCCGGCCTAGAGTGTGGATTCCATGGAGGGGGGTTCCTCGCTTGCTCCCGGACTTCCCAGCGCCCCAGGCATGTGGGGGTGCTCGCCAGTTACCTGTGGGAAGACGAGCAGATGCCCGGGGTCCCAGAGGGACTGACCCGCCAGGTCGAGGATGGTGGCTTCCACCCCCTTTCGCCCCAGCTCGCCGGGCAGCCCCTTCCTGCCTGGGCCTCGGCTTGCCCCCCGGGAGTCCCTGGCCCCTGGCCCGCAGCCGCTGGAGCCAGAGACTGCAGTGTGCCCTGCCCAGAGTGCCACTTGCCCAGCAGGCCTGGCTTTGGGCCGCTCGGCCAGCCGTCAGCCGGCCACATCCAAGATCGCAACCACTGCCTTCGGCCTGGGCCCCTCCTCCTGGCCCTGCCCCACGTGACAGGGCACTGGGGACAGGGACCTCCAGGACCTCACACCGGCCACACAGGGGGCCCATGGGCTCACTGACCTGGAGGGGGCCTCGGGCCTGTGAAAGAGCAGAGACCCCAGGGGTACCTGACCGATGCCACAGTGCTTCTTGGGGAACACAGGCCCCAGGCCACAGAGGCTGCTCGTGACGGGAACATGGGCGGCAGTCCCAGCCTCCGCAGTCACGTCGGATAGAGCTGCCCATCGGGGAGGGGCCCCTGAGCCTGCGAGTAGTCCCTCTGAGACCCCAAGCAGCCCTTCGCCCCTCCCGCACGACTGAGGCACGCCCAGCACTGCCAGGAGATGCTCTGGGGGCTGAGAAGTGGTGGAACAACGCAGAGGTCTCTGCTCCATGCTGAACGGACTGACCGGTGGTCTCTGCCGGTCTCTGGGCCCCCTCCATCCTCTGGGCCACCAGAGGCCCCCTGCTCAGCCGCCGTCCTCAGGGGAAAGCCCAGGGGCCTCTGCCTTGGCTGGCATCCGTGCTGGCACACTGCCACCAGCCCCGGCCGGACACGGCGGCTGCCCTGACC
Organism: Eonycteris spelaea; assembly: GCA_003508835.1. Classification (NCBI taxonomy): domain Eukaryota; kingdom Metazoa; phylum Chordata; class Mammalia; order Chiroptera; family Pteropodidae; genus Eonycteris; species Eonycteris spelaea. The sequence goes on from PUFA01000423.1 coordinate 172,413, forward strand.
CCCGACCGTCCACACCCTGCCAGCCTGGTCAGTGCCTCTGTGACCGTGGTCACTTCCTAGCACATTCCTGCACTGAATTTCCTTCTTGACGGGCCTTCCGAAAGCGGCCAAAGCCTGTCCAAACTGCCCTCCCCCTGAGGGTCAGCCCCTGCCCCTCCGCGGGCTGGGACTGCCGACGTGGGATGTGCGGTTGGCTGTCCTCAGACAGCTGAACTCGGCTCCTGACACCAGCTCCTGACACAGGAAGGAGTGAAGTTGAGGTCCTGGAGGGCAGCGGTCACAGTGGCCTCAGCGAGGCTATAAACTAGTGGAGACGAAGGGCTCCCCGCCCCGAGCTGGGAGACGGGGTTCGTTATATTATCCCACTGCACAGCATCCTTTGAGTTAGGACCTGGAGGGGACCATGCGCCTTACAGGCGAGCGGGTTGGAGTCCAAGAAGAGGCGGGCTCAGGGCTGACTCGGCAGGGCCAGGCCAGGTGCTGCCGGGACGTGCGGGAAGCGAGGTTTTCTCGGGGTCCCGGGCGTGCGCCGCGAGGGCAAGGCGCAGAGCGCGCCCCCGAGCGCCGTGCGCGGGCGCGGACGGGACGCGCCTGCAGCCGGCCGGAGTCGTTCCGCCCAGGCCCCGCCCCCGCGTCGCCGGCCGCGGCCCACGTGACCCGCCCGGCTGCAAACAAGCCGCGTCAGCTGACTCGTCCCGACTGCGCCGTCATCCCGGCTATAAGCGCGCGTCCTCTGGCCTCCGAGCTCCAGCCCGGCCGCCGCCATGCAGCCCCCCAGCCTGCTGCTGCTCGCCCTCGGCCTCCTGGCCGCGCCGGCCGCCGCGCTGGTCAGGTAAGGCCCGCGGCTCCGGGCGCCGGTGCTCCGGGGCCCCACGCCCCGGTGACCTCCGTGCACCCCGCGCCCCGCCATGTCCCCTCCGTTCGCGCCGCACCCCCGTGGGCTCCGCGTGCCGCGTGAGCCCTGATGACCCCGGAGCGCCGCCCCCCCGCCCCGAGGTGGAACCCCCGCTGCGGTGACCCGCGCGGCCTCCTGCAGGGCCCAGCCGCGGGCGGGGCGAGGGCGCGCACAGATGCAGGGTTCGCTGTGGCCCCCGCCAGCCGAGCACCCCCTCCCTCCCTTCTTGTGGGAACGCAGGGAGGGTGGCTGTGACCGCGAGATAATCCAGCCTCCCTGTGACAGGAGGGTCGGGGCGACTGTTCTGAGGGCCCGCGGGTGAAAGTGCGGAGACCCAGGTGTTGACCCCAAGGATCGTACCACGGGGCCATGGGCTCGGAGACCCCCAGAGCCACACCCGGAGGCCCAAATGCCCTGGAGACTCGAGGGAGTTACCTCAAAGAGACGACCTGGGGCTGGGGCTCGGGCTTGGGCTCTGTCCGGGTGAGGACCGTGCCCCCCTCATGCCTGAGGGGTGAGCGCTCCTGTGCCAGGCGAGGTCGCCCACTGCCAGGCGCGAACCAGGACTGTGCCACGCCCTGCCAGCCAGGATGAGGAGGGTCTCCTTGGCCCCCACGGGCCCAGCCTTGCAAGGCTGCTTGCACTCCCACTAGGGAGGGTGCTGTGGGCTGACCCTGCCGTTCCCCCACTCCCCCGACTCCCGCCTTCACCAGGGGCCTTTGTCTTAGGCCTGTTCAGGCATCTCCCACCTGTGCTGTGAGCCTTTTGCCTGTGGGCAAGTGGGTGAGGCCCTCAGGCTGGGGAGCTGCCGGGCTGAGTGGGGCTGAGCCTTGCCAAAGGGCTTTCCTGCGTGGGCTTCTCTGTGGGCTGTGACTTGGGAGGAGGAGTCCCAACTGGGGCACTTGTGGGGGAGCAGCTACAGGTCTGAGCCTGCCCAGCCCCACCCCCAAACCCCCATGGAGAGCAGTGAGGGTTGATGTGGGGGGGGCTCCTCGAGCGGAACAGCTGAGCCTAAGCCCCTCTCACCGGCCCAGGTCCTATGGGACTGATGTCCACTGTTTCCTTGGTTTCTGGGGGGAGCTTGTCCCTCCCCCAGGCCAGAACCTCGGGCTCTGCCAGCCTACCAGCTCTTAGGCAAGAATCCAATCTTCCTGGAGCACACCCTGGGCGTGTCAGGAGTAGCCAGCCATGACCTTGAACTCCCAACTCCCCGGGCTGGGAAGACATTTCATCCAAGTAGTTCCCTTAGCTCAGGTGTGCTCTCCTGGACCATGGAGCAGGAAGCAGCTCAGACCCAGGGGAGCTGGGGACCTGGGGGGGGGGCCTGTACACCGCCTTCAATGGTGGAGCCTCAGGCACCGGAGATCCAGAACCTCAGCCTCGTGTGCCCCGCTGCAGGCAGACCACCAAGGCCCCGGCTGCACGTGTGCCCTGGGAGGCGGGGGCCCCCGTGAAGGGTGCTCGCAGCAGGGTGCCGTGGGCCTGGGTGGCAGAAGGCTGGCTGGAAGCCGACCCCTGGCTGTCCAGGTGCAGTCCTCGGCCTCCCGGGTCCCGTGTCCCAGTGAGGAGAGTGACAGATCAGCAGTAAATGACCGAGGTCACTTAAGGGGGTGGCGAGGACGATGGGAGGAAACTGGGTGACGTGAAGGGCGACTGAGGGTCGTCAAGAGGGCTTCTCGGGGGGGGGGCCTTTCGAAGTCCCATCCGATGCCAGGAGGTGGCCGTCCCAGGGAGCCGAGGTGGGGCCTGCTGGCGTGAGGTCTGAGTGGAGAGCAGGTGCGGCCGGAGGGCCAGGTGAATGGGATGGCTCGGAGGGCTTCAGGCAGGGGTGGCAGGTGACCACCGACACCTAAGGACCCCACCAGCCGCTGTCACAGAAGAGCCTGGAGTGGACAGGGACGAGGGGGCCTTTCAGAGCCCCCGGTGGCTGAGGGGGGGAGGGAAGCGAGCCCCACCCTAAGGAGGCCCGATCCCCTCTTACAGAATCCCACTGCACAAGTTCACGTCCATCCGCCGGACCATGTCGGAGGTGGGGGGCCCCGTGGAAGACCTCATCGCCAAAGGCCCCATTTCGAAATACGCCCAGGGGGTGCCTGCTGTGAACAGGGGCCCCATCCCCGAGATGCTCAAGAATTACATGGATGTGAGTTCGGGTGGGGCATTGGCTGGGACTGGGACTGCACTGACCTTTTGCTGTGGTCGGTCACAGCTGGCCTTTGGGAAAAGCTTCTCAGCAGGAGTTGGGTGAACGGCCTGTGGGGGCGGAGCTTCCCAGGCCACGCCCCCTGCCCGTGAGGGCACTCGCTTCCTGTGCGGTTTTGGGCAGCCTGGGGCTCTCCTGCCCGGCTTGGGGACCGGTTGGGGTGGCCTGGGCACCTCCGCAACTTCTTGCCTGAGTGCCACTGACCCTTGGCTCAGAACTGGGCAGGCGCTTGTCCTCAAGTCTGCCTTGTGGGGAGTGGGGACGGCGTCACCCCCTACAGATGGGCCCAGGGCCAGCAGCAGGGCGTGGAGGAGCCAGCATCAGATGCGGGCCTGCCCCGGGAGGCTGCAGGGTGGGGCACAGGGGTCCCAGAGATTGGGTATCGGGGCTGCCTGCCAGGGCGGGCCGAACTGCCTGAGCTGGGTCAGAGGCCGGGGGCAACCCAGGATGCGGCCCCTGCTGCTGCTCCTTATGTGGGAAGTAGGCGCAGAGCTGGGCCGTTCTAGAAGCCACACAGCACGCTTCCAGCTCGGCGACCTCGCCGCATGCCCAGCCCTGAGTCTTGGGCCGTCCGCTTGCCGCTGTTCTACCTGAGGTGGGACAGGCGCTGTGTTCTCTGTCCTGCCTGGCCGGAGCCCCAGCCATGCCAGGAAGCCAGGACCTCACAGGCATGTGACCAGGCTGGCGGAGGGTGGCCGTGTGCCCGGGGACAAGTGACCAGTTCCTGGTTGTTCCAAGTGCCCACACACAGGGAGGTTTGCTGAGTCACTCTCCCCCACACCCAGCCTGGACACTCCTGCTGGGTCCTGTGTCCGCAGCTCCCTGGAACCAGGTGGCTGGGGAGAGATGTCCCGCGGGGACTCGTGCCAGAACCACGTGGCGACCCAGGGGAAGGGGGTGCCCAGGTGGCCCCAAGTTCAAGAATGCCCATACCTGCTGATCTACGAGAGGCCAAGGACAGGGCTTCCCGTTGAGGCTCGGAGGGGCACCATGCTGCTCATGCTCGCTTGAGCACCCCCAGGCTGCCCTGGCCCCGGTGTGTGCAGACAGGGACCTGAGGCCCAGAGCAGTCAAGGCGGGTGGCTGGGTGGCGAGGCACCCTGAGCCTGCAGGGTGCACCTTCTCCCCTTGGCCGCCCAGACTCCACCACCTAGGAGCCCTTCAGGCTTGGCCCCGCAGGGCAGGGGCAAGGTCAGGGCTGGAGCCTCAGAGTCAGGCCCCGGCGTGGCCCGGTCCTGGGGAGGCAGCCTCCCCCGTTCCCGGCTCTGGACCCAGCCTCACCGAGGCCCTCGCCGCCCGTGGGGGGAGCCGGGCCGAGCCTGTGCTGACTCTGCCAGGGCCACTGTTTTCCTCTTTCAAAGGGGGGTCTTCCCTCCTCTCACCCAGGCATCCGGTGGGGCTGTGCCCGGGGGTGTGGGGAGTGGCGGTCGGGACCCGGGTGCCTCTCCCCCCCCTGATGGACGGTCCCCCTGCCCAGGCCCAGTACTATGGGGAGATCGGCATCGGGACACCCCCACAGTGTTTCACGGTCGTCTTCGACACCGGCTCCTCCAACCTGTGGGTCCCGTCCATCCACTGCAAGCTGCTGGACATCGCCTGCTGTGAGTCGTGCCCACGGGCCTCGGCCCGGCCGCCCTCTCCGTGGGCCTGGGAGCAGGCAGCGCGGTCAGAGGGCAGAGGGGCGGGGGGAACCCGGCCCCCCCACACACACGCACTCCCCCGGGCACTGACCCTGGCCCTCCTCCGGGGCTCACTCCCACCCCCGGCCACACCAGACGCCCCGCTTCCCGGCGACCCTGTTCCTGCCAACCCTGGTCTCGCAGGGCTGGGGCCAGGCGTGGGCGGGCTGGGACGATGGCTGGCGTGTCAGGCCCGTGTCCCAGGCCCAGGGGCACCAGCAGCAGACCCCAGCCCTGGGAGGGCGGCGGGGTGGCCGGGCCAGAGGGCGGGGCGGCAGGCTGACGGCCCCCGGTCCCAGGGATCCACCACAAGTACAACAGCGGCAAGTCCAGCACGTACGTGAGGAACGGCACCACCTTCGACATCCACTACGGCTCCGGCAGCCTCTCCGGGTACCTGAGCCAGGACACCGTGTCGGTGAGTCCGTCCCGGGCACTGGCGACAGGCCGAGACCCCACCGGGGCAGGGCTCTGGGCCAGCTCCCTGGAGGGGCTGGAGCCTGGTGGTGTGCAGGGGGCAGGGGGCAGAGAGCAGAGGGCGGAGGGCAGGGGGGAGGGCGGAGGGCACGGTGTGATCAGAGGCCCAGGGTGAGGCAGAGCCTCGGCTCAGCGGACACACGGCGTCCTGGGGCCGGGCGCAGGCCTGGTGGCCAGGAGGGTTGGAGGGAGGCGGGGTGGGAGCCGAGGACGTGGCGAGGGCTTCAGCCCCCGTGGCCCCCGAGGCCCGGGCATACAGGGCAGGGCTGGGACGGGGCCTCAGGGGTGCTCAGCAGGGCAGCCTTCTGGGGCGGAGGACACATCGGGCTGGAGGTGCCGGCTGGGTGCTCAGGACCAGGCCTGGACCGGACGCCTGCAGCTGGGGCTCGGGGAGGGTGGAGGTGTGTGGGGTCCCCCCGGGGCCCTGCCCGCAGTAGAGGGTCTCTGGGGTCGAGTGCAGGAGGTATCGGTCCAGGGGGAGTCGCAGGTCCCTGGGGCAGGGCGGACCCTCTCTGGTTAAGTGCTGGGCGTGGCGCGGCCTCTGGCATTCTGGGGGATGTGGGGCAAAGAGGAACAGGGTCCCCTCCCAGCCCCGGGTGGGGCGGGAAGGCAGCGCCTCCTGCAGGGCCAGCACCCTGCCCAGGGGTCCCTGATGGGTGGGCTCACGCAGTCCCGTCTGGTGGCTCACACCTGTGCTGCTGGCTTGAGGACCCAGAGAGATGTCACGGGGGCAGTGACCAGTGTCGGGGGCTCCCTCCTCACGGGCCACCCTCCCGGGCCGCCCATCCACAAGCCACATCGGCCTGCCAGGTGCCCTCGGGGTTCTCTGAGGGCCTGAAACAGGATGTTGGCCAACACGCTTCCCTCCCCCACTGTCACTCCCACAGTGTCTCCCCCACATCCTGTTCTCACTCTGGGGCCTGTGGGGGAGGGGCAGCGTGCCCTTGAGTCTGCGTGGGGCTTGGGTCACGGGGTCCCAGGGTCCAGGACCTGAGCCCAAGGGCTGAGCAGGCCCTGCTAGGGAGAGACGGAAGGGGGGGTGCCTGAGCGGGGGACCTTCCTCTGCTCCTGTCCGTTCCGACAGTCCAGACCCCGCAGCCCCATCCCCGGCCCTCCCGCCCGCCCCTGCCCATCTTAAATCCCTTGAGCAAGGTGATGGCCAGGGGCAGCGGGGTGTCGTAGCTGTGGCCCCCGTGTGCAGGGCCCGGGGCTTGGCGGTCCACGGGGCTCACTGTCCCACTGACCTGCATGGCCCGCAGGTGCCCTGTAACTCGGCCCTGTCGACGCTGGGCGGCGTCCGGGTGGAGAGGCAGGTCTTCGGGGAGGCCACCAAGCAGCCGGGCATCACCTTCATTGCGGCCAAGTTCGACGGCATCCTGGGCATGGCCTACCCCCGCATCTCGGTCAACAACGTGCTGCCTGTCTTCGACAACCTGATGCAGCAGAAGCTGGTGGACAAGAACATCTTCTCCTTCTACCTGAACAGGTGGGCGGGCCTCGCTTCTGCAAGAGCCAGAGCCGGTGACAGGCAGATGCGGCTCCCTGGTGGCTACAGACCTAAGGGGACGAGGCCGTGAGCCCTGGTCTGTGACAGGTGCTCTGGAGGCGAGGGGCCAGGGGAGGTGGCCAGTTGGGTCTGGAGATCCGGTGATTGATGGGGAGGGCGGTGCGGGGCAGTGCTGCTCAGGGAGACCGTGGGGCGGTCCCCACGCCAGAGCAGCCTCCTGGCAGTGCCGGGCAGAGGCGTCCTGCCCAGCGCCGCATGGCAGGAGGCCCGTGGCCGGCGGCCCTGGGAAGGTCTGCTCTTCTCGGACGCGGTGCAGCTGGGGTGTGGGCAGGGGCAGCCTGCTGGTCACTGCACCCCGCTCCAGGGCCCATCACCTCGAAGGCCCGCCTGGCGCTCGGGGTCTGACCACACTCGGTCTCCGCGCGGGTGCCGGCGCTGGGGCACAGGGGCGCTGGGTGGGGCCGCTGTCCTGAGAGCCCGCCGGCCTGGCGGAGGGGCCCCCAGGAGGTCGGCTGGGCCCGGGGATGGACAGCCGAGTGCTGTGACTCTGGCCGTGGGCCCAGGCAGAGGCAGAGCTGGGGGGAGGGAGTGAGGGGCGTGGCTCACAGGGAGGGCTGGGACGGGTGAGCAGGTTGCTGGAGGCGTGTCCGGTTTCTGCTGGGACGTGGAGGCCTTGGTGGCAGGGGGGACAGGGTTTGCCCGGTGCTTCCGAGCTCAGGGACAGGCTCAGAGGACGCTGGGGACTCGGAAAGCAAGTGCAGGTGAGAGTAGGAGCCCGCCTGCCCCGGCTGTGAGCCGAACGCTGAGGTGTGAAGGGGGAACAGCGTGGGAGCCTTTGGGCATGGAAGCAGTAGGCGCAAAGCCCTGGGGCGGAGCGAGGCCGCTCAGCTCTCGGGTTGCCCGGCGCCGCCTCCTGGAGGCCCTCCTTGGTTTTTCTTCCAGGCAGACAGCGTTCCCCTTCTTGGGCCTAGCATTCCCTTCCCACCTGCTCACTGGCCTAAGGCCTGGCCCTCCCCCCTCCCAGCCCAGGAGCCCTGAGGCTGGAGCAGGATCCCACCCTTTGGGGACGGGGGGCGGGGTCGGGGGGGTTGCCTGCCATCCCCAGGGTGTGGGATTGGAGAAGGAAGCTCTGTTCCTTCTGGTCACTGCGTCCCTGCAGTCCCGGGAAGGCCCTCGAGGTTGCCCGCCCTTCCCTCTGACCTCCTGGCCACAGCCCCACCCCGTCCTGGACTGCCGGCCAGGCCTCGACTCCCCGCCTCCCCCTGCCTCCAGGACCCTAACGCGCAGCCGGGGGGCGAGCTGATGCTGGGCGGGACCGACTCCAAGTACTACACGGGCCCCATGAGCTACCTGAACGTCACCCGCAAGGCCTACTGGCAGGTGCACATGGAGCAGTGAGTACCGGCCGGGCAGTGTGGGGGGGGCCCTCCCCACCCGCCCTGGGCGCCTCTCGCCACCTCTCGGTGCCGTCCATCCCGTAGGCACACGTGGCTGTGAGCCTGCCCTCGTGCTGACCCCTGGTGCTGACCCCGCTGACCCCCGCGTCTGGGTGGGGGCGCAGCCTGCCGTGGGGGCGCCAGGTGGCCCGGGAGGGCTCAGCCACCTCTCCTGCAGGGTGGACGTGGGGAGCAGCCTGACCCTGTGCAAGGCCGGCTGCGAGGCCATCGTGGACACGGGCACGTCCCTCGTGGTGGGCCCCGTGGAAGAGGTGCGCGCCCTGCAGAAAGCCATCGGGGCCGTGCCGCTGATCCAGGGCGAGGTGAGCTGCGGGCGGGCGGTGGGGGCGCCCGGGGGCCCGGCTGCCATCCCCCCGCCCACACACTGCCCTCTTCTCCCCCAGTACATGATCCCCTGCGAGAAGGTGTCCAGCCTGCCCGAGGTCACCCTGAAGCTGGGAGGCAAAGGCTACAAGCTGGGCGCAGAGGACTACACTCTCAAGGTGGGCGGGCGGAGGCCGGGCACGGTGGGGGGCGGGCGAGGACTGCGGGGCGGGCAGGGCCGGGCCGGGCGGCGGGGGTGACGCTCCGGTGGCCGTCCGCAGGTGTCACAGGGCGGGAAGACCATCTGCCTGAGCGGCTTCATGGGCATGGACATCCCTCCGCCTGGCGGGCCGCTTTGGATCCTGGGTGACGTCTTCATCGGCCGCTACTACACCGTCTTTGACCGTGACGAGAACCGCGTGGGCCTGGCTGAGGCCGCCCGTCTGTAGCCGGCAGAGAAGGGAGTGCCCCGTTGGAGCGGCGGCCGCCCTGCCCTCCCCACCGCGCACACGCGCACGCTCACCCTTGCACACTCACAGTCCAGCTGTTGGGAGGCCGCTGGCCTGACGGGCCATGGTTTTGTTCTGTGGTTTCCCCTCCCCAGATTCAGAATGCCGCCCGCCCGCCTGTCTGTCCATCTGTCTGTCTGATGGAGGGGTGGGCCCGGGAGCTACGAGTAGGCCCGCCAGGCTCAGAGCCTGTCCTTCGTCTGGGAGACACAGCTCGGTTTGGTGGCCAGTCGGTGTGAGTCCCGGGACCTTCCCCCGGACTTCCTGCCCCCTGGGGGCCTGGCTGCTCTGGCAGGGCCTCTGGGCTGGCCTCTGCACCAGGCCGTCCCCTCGGGCCCTCCTCAGACTAGCCCGGGGCCTGCAGCTGGGTACTGCCCCCCCACCGAGCCCGCCTGTGTCCAGCCCAGTGACGAAGGGAGGTAGAAGGGGAAGGAGGGGACAAAAGCCAGCCTTGCGAGGCCAGTGGGGTCATCCTGGGGCTTGAGCCCATCCAGGAGGACGTTGACTGGCCCGGGGGGGGGGGGGACAGGCGGGGAGGGGCCTTCTCTGTGGCTGCCTGCACTTGACCAGCAGGGAGCCGAAGCTGATGTGAAAATACAGTGGTTTGGTCTCTCTCTGTGTTGGCGTGTTTTGTGTTTTGTGCTGGGCAGGGCACGCGGCTCAAACCCGGGTTGGGGAGGAGCTGGGCGACGGCCCCGCCTGGGGCAGACCAGCGGGATGTAGCTGGAGGCCACAGGGCGGCCGCCCAGGGGTTTCCTGAAGCGCGAGTCCCGGGAGCCGGCCACACTTCCCCGTGGGGTTCTCGCCCTCGGAGGGGACCCCAGCAGCAGAGTTCAGCACTTCCCAGTGCCCTGCCCACCCCACTGGGGGCGAGCAGGGAGCGGGCAGCCTGTCTCTGTGGGCAGGCCAGTGCTAGGACTGGCCTGCCTGGGGTCAGCGACGCCCCCCACCCAGGGCCCTGTCTCTGGGGCAGGGGTGTCGGCCCCGATGCAGCCGTGCGTCCAGGAGGGTGGAGGGGTGGAGGGGTTGGGGTACCTGGTGGCGAGGTGGGACCCCTCTGGGGCTCCTCCTGCTGGGAGCCCACCCCCTGCAGGTGGGGGCGTTCGGCAGGTGTGACGGTTGTAACTGTACTGGTTCCTGCTCAGCCTGCAGGGCTCTGGCTCTCACTGGGCAGGCCCCAGGGCATCTGGGGGGGTGGCACCCCCCATGGAGCCTTCTCTGGGAGCGGTCCACCAGAATAGCGAGAGGCTCATGCACACGCGTCTAGTGTGTCCTCTGCGAAACATGAACCATGAGCCAGGCCTGGCAGGGTTCCTGGAAGACGAGTCATCAAAGCTCCGTGCCCTGGGGCTGGGGCAGGGCCACTGGGAAGGGCAGTCCCCCGCCGTGCCCCAGGCTGGCATGGCCCACAGGGCACCTGCCCCCCAGACCTAGCCCACGGCTCCTGTCCCCCTCCCGTCCCCTGCTCTGGGGCCCTCTCAGTGAGGACCCCCTCCTCTGGAACGCAGCTGGAACCCCACACCCCCTGGATGAGGGCCGAGCTCCCCGCCCCCAATCTGGGATCAGGGTCATTCGTTGCTCCTCTGTAGAGCCCAGGGCCCCAGCCTCCCTTGACGCCACCCCAAGCCTCCGGCCTCTGCCCCACAGGGTGACCGCAGGGCACTCCTGACCACGTCTGCCACCGCCTGGAGGAGCCCACACGTTGCTGGCTCTGGCCCTGGCTGGCTCGCCCCACTCTGCATCAGCCCCGCAGGCTGGGGGACCAGGGGGTCCTGCCCCGCACCCCTGCCTGGGGACACCCCGCTGGGCTTCACCCTCTTCTTCACTCAGTGGCGGAGGCCAGTGGGGGCGCTGCGCCTCCTGCGGTGGGCCTGGGGGCCTCGAGGCAGCCTCAGGGTGATCTGCAGGAGAGCAGCGTGACACCCCCCAGTGTCCCCACCGCTGCCCAAGCACCAGCTGGCCTGGCGTTGCAGAGCAGGCCCACGGGCCGCTCCTGCAGCCCCACTGTGGCAGAGCAGCCCAGGGCAGAGCCTGTGCTGGGTGAGCCAGGCTGGGCCCCAGAGGCCTGCCTCAGACACCAGGAAAGACTGTGCGAGGTGGCAAGGTCATACACAGGCCCGGACGGCACCCCAGGCTCAGCCCGAGGACGGAACCTGGGTGCCCCCAGCCAGGCGCTTGGGAAGGGGGCAGTGGGCATTGGAGGAGGGGAACGGAACCCTGACTCCTCACAGGCCCGTCCACCCTCGTGCCCAAAAAATCCCTGGTGTGGCCAAGCTTGGGGGACCCCTACTCACAGGGTTTAGCTCCATCCTTAAGGCTGACTGTGCTGGGGTTCCTGACAAGCTGTGGATGAAGCCGTGTCGGTGGGGGGCAGGGGGAGCCTGGCAGCAGGGAGGCTTACAGAGGGGCTGGGGCCCGCCCCAGGAGAGGGGTTCAGAGAGGGCTCAAGCTCAGGGTGCGCAGAGTTTCGGGAATAAAGGGGGTTCAGAGAGGACTGGACAGAACTCAGAAAAAATGGGTTCCTGGAAAGGACCCAGGCCCAGCAGTGAGGGTCGTGGGGAGAGGGGGAGGCGGGTTGAGAGGTCCAAGGAGAGGGCCTTCCTGGGTGCAGAGTCCAGCATGGCCGGGGCCTCTGGGTGGACAGGTCAGGCCATCACACTCAGGGCCTCTCCAGGGGGCCGGGGCCAGGGACTTGGGAGGGTCTGGGCTTGGTGGGGGCCAGCTCAGAGGAGGCGGCTTTGTGGTGGGGGGGCCCTAGCGCAGGCTGAGGCCGTGGGGCTTCACCACGATGGGGGGCACCACTGAGACTTCTGCAGGATGGAGGTCAGTCGGGGACAGATGAGAGAGAGAGCGAGCCTGGGCGTGGTGGGCTGCACGGAGGGGCCAAGGCCGTGCGGGCGGCACAGGGGAAGTGTGGGAGTCGGACCACCATGGGGGACAGGCCTCAGGCACAGGCCGGGCCTGCAGAGAGTGTGGCCAGTGAGGCAAGGGTCACTGGGGCTTGGAGAAGGACATCCAGCCTCATGACCAGGGGGGCCACTTGGTGGGAGGCCTGGACTTTGTGGGGCTCGGGGTCTTGGGGTTGGGGTCAGATCTGGGGAAAGGAGGGGCGGGGTCTCCAAGGCTCAGCGGGGTGGGGGGGTGATGGGGGCTCAGGAGTTTGGAGCTGTGAGAGCGGCCTCAGGGTCGAGCCGGACAGGACTGGGCGGGGGTGTGGTGAGGTGCACCTGCCCAGAGGCAGACAGCAGCCGCGGGCCTGAGGGCTGTGAGGGGTCAGACACTCAAGAAGGACCTGGGCCTGTGAGGGCCTGGGCGGGGGCGGGGGCGTGCAGGCGGAAGGGGACACAGCTGGAGGGCCGCAGCAAGGGGACCAGCTCCACGCAGGCAGGGGCTGAGCGAGGGGGAGGCGGCGGGCAGTGCACTGGGGTCCGAGAGCCGAGGCGGGTGGCATGCGCACGGAGCCGGACGCCGGGGCCCAGCACTGGCCGTCCCTGCGCCCCCAGGGTCCGGCTTCCGGCCGGCGCCCCGGCCCCGCCGCGCCCGCGGGAGGAGGCGCCGCCGCCGCGCCGCGGTGAGTCAGGCTTGGGCTGCGGCCGCGCCGCCCGGGCTGGCGCTGCGCAGGGAGCGGAGGCAGCGGGGGAGGCAGCGCCGCCGGCCCGCGCCCTCCCCGCCCGCCGCCCCGCGCACTCCGCGCGCCGCGGTCGGGCCGCCGGGACGCGCAGCGGCTGGACCGACAGTGACCCGCGGGACGGCGGAAGGACGCGCGGACTGAGCGCAGGGGCCGCGCGCAGGTGAGGGCGCGCCGACCGCGGGCTGCGGCAGACGCGCCGGGCCGGGGGCCTCGCCGCAGACGCCCCAGGGTGGCGCAGGGCGCGGGGGCCCTTGCCGCCTCGTTGGCGAGGTGCTCGTTTCGCAGAGTGTCATTGTGCGTCTGTGTGTGGCACGGGGTGGGTGGCTCCCTGCGAGTGCGCGCACTTGGGGTCCCGGGCGCCACTTTCCGCGGCGCCTGGGGGCGGGGACGCTGCGCGCGCGTTTGGAGCCCCCTCCCCAACACCGCGGTCATCCTCTGTCTGGGCCCGTGTCGTGCATGTCCACGCCGGGTGTCACCGCGCAGAGCTGTTTATCTGGCGTCTCTGAGCGCTGGGGTGTGCCCGGGGTCTGGAGTGGTGGTGTTGGTGTCAGTGGGGGTCAGGCTGCAGGTGCCCCAGACAGCGCTGCCCCCCACCGGTGCCTGAGGCCGTGCCGCTGTGGGTCTGCTGCTCCGCGTTGTGCCAGGCCGTTTGGGGGTGCTGTCCATTACGTTTACTGCAGCAGCGTGTCAGTGGGTGCCTTGTCCGGTGTTGGGGGCGGGGGGTTGCTGTTGTGTGTCAGTGGGTGAATGTTTGTGCGCAGATGGCAAAGCGATGAAAAGACCCCAATGTTCGTGCCTGGCTGCTGCGCAGGGCTCCGGCGGGGCGGGTGGGGCGGCAGGTGGCGGGCTGGCAGCTGGCCGCCTGGCTGGGGATTTCCTCGCCTGCGGGGCTGCAGGGGGAGGCGGGGTGGGCTCCGCAGGGCGGCATGACCCAGCTCTCGCTCGCCCCTCCCTCCAGGTCCAGGGCCTCGGCCAGTGCCCAGCGCCGCTGGGAGCCCCGGTCAGCACCACGGACGGCGCCCCGGAAGCCCGCGTGCCCCTGGACGGGGCCTTCTGGGTCCCCCGGCCCCCCGCAGGCTCGCCCAAGGGCTGCTTCGCCTGCGTGTCCAAGCCCCCCCCCTGCAGCCGCCCGCCGCCCCCGCCCCTGAGCCCTCGGCCTCGCCCCCCATGGCGCCCACACTCTTCCCCATGGAGTCCAAGAGCGGCAAGGCGGACAGCGTGCGGGCCGCCGGGGCGCCCCAGGCCTGCAAGCACCTGACAGAGAAGAAGACAATGACGAACCCCACGACGGTCATCGAGGTTTACCCGGACACCAGCGAGGTGGACGACTACTACCTGTGGTCCATCTTCAACTTCGTCTACCTCAACTTCTGCTGCCTGGGCTTCATCGCCCTGGCGTACTCCCTCAAGGTGAGCGGGCCGGGCGCGGGGCAGCCCCACTCCGCGCCCCTCTCTGAGAAGCTGGGGGTGCGGACCGGGCAGCCCACGGGGCTGAGGATTGGAAGGCAGGGCAGAGGGGACCCTGGCGGCTCAGGGCCGCCCTCCTGGTCCAGTCCGGAGCTGGGAAGCTTCCAGGGTGTCTTGATGGGGCTCGGGGACCCCCGGCTAAGGTTCTCTGCGTGGCTGGCTCGTGCGTCGGTGGGGACACCGGGCTCAGTGTCCTGTCCTCCAGGTAGGGGATGTGGGGGTTAGACCTCGACGCAGCTGCCCCCAGCCCCCTGGGGACAGAGCTGTGTGGAGATGAGAGGCCTTGGAGTCCCTTCCCTGATGACAGGCATGGGGTGAAGTCAAGGAGTCCCAGGGACCTGGTCCAAGGCCCTCGCGGGGGATGCAATGCCAGGCAGGCACTTGGAGGGAGGCCATAAAGGGGGCTCTGGTCAGCAGCCACTGCCCTCTGCTCCCCCTCTCCACATGGTTTCTAGACAGTTGTCCAGCCCAGGTGGCCTAGAGCCAGGGGACAGTGCTGTGAGCCTGTCTTGTGCACTCCTGACCCCACGCCTGAGTGGGCGTGTCTTCAGAAGCCCCTCACTGCTGTGAGGGGAGCAGAGAGGGCACCGTACAGACGGGGCCCCATCTCCCCAAGGGCAAAGTGGGGACGGAGATTGCAGGACGGAGCCTGGATCCCTCACACTGGGGTTGACAGACCCGTGCAGAAGCATCAGGACAGAAGAGCCTCGACCACTGGAGGCCAACCAGCAGGAGGGGGGCCCGGCCCTCCCCACTCCATCCCATACTCACCCCGAGGGTGTGGCCCTGGCCAGCCCTGAGTCACAATGGCAGCTGCCCTGCGAGGTGGGGGTTGTGGGGGGGGGGCAGAGCAGGGGGCTGGGGGGAGAGGAGGGGCTGGGGGGCTGGCCCTGGAGGACGGCTCGCGGACACTTACCCCTCTGTGCATCTTTGTGCGCTGGGCCCCACCCCTGCCCCGGGCACCACACGCCCTGGCCACCCAGCTGTCCTGTCCTCATCACGGTCAGCTTCACCACCATCGACCGCCACCCTGCCCTGTGTCCAGGGCCATGCCTAGCCCTGGGGTCCACCACCCGGCAGCTGTGCCGTGTGAGTAAATGTGTGAGTGTGCACGTGTGCACAGTGTGTGTGCACATATGGGTGTGAGGATGTGCGTTGTGTATGAGTGCTAGTAGGTGTGAGTATACATGGGTATGGGTGTGTGCGTGTGGTGCATGAGTGTGCACATGTGTAGGTGTGAGTGTGCGAGTGTACATGTGTGTCTGCCTGTCTGTAAGTGCGTGTGCCCAAGCATGCTTAGGTGTGTGTGCATGCATGAGTGTAATTGCATGTGTGTGAGCAGGGGCGCATGGCTGGTGTGGTGTGAGTGTGCGTGTGTAGGATTTATAACCGCACGCATGGATGTTGCGTGCACAGACATGCATGTATTTGGGAGTGCGTGTCTGTGTGTGCATGAGCGCATGCATGTATATAGGTGTGTGTTCACATGTATGCGTGTGCACGTGTATGTGTGTGCTGAGTGTGCATGAGCGTAATTGCACATGTATGAGTGGTGCGCATGCATGTACAAGGCCAGCTAAGGGCAGGGGTGCCCAGGAGCTGGCTGGAGACCCCCAGGCCCACCTCAGTCCCGGCTCCACCTGACGGTGCCGGGCAGAGGGCACAGCCGCCGGCGGTGGGCGGGGCTCGGCCACCCCGGTGCCTGCTCGCCGTGCCCGGCCTGTGCACGCACGGTCCCTCTGCCCGGGCTCCTGTCTGGAAGCGTCCCCTCCTCCCTTGGCTCTGCGGCGGGCCGCCGGCTGGCGCAGGGCAGGCCCATCTGGTGCGGGCTGTAGGTAGGTCATGGATTTGTGCTGGAGTTGGGGGCGGGTAGGAGCCGGCACTTCTGTGGGGTGGAGGGGAGCCCATGGCCTCCACACTGGGGCTGCTCCCCCGTGTTCTTCCTTGGGGGGCAGCAAGGGCGCAAGGCTTGGGGCTCGCCGGGGAGGGGGCGCGCACGGGGGCGGCCTCCACCCTGGGCCGAGGGGAGGATGGAACTGGCCGGCTGGGCCTCCTGCGCCCCTGAGCCCATCCAGCGGCACCCACCATGTGCAGCCAGTCACGGGCACGTCCGAGGGCACCTGGCGGGCTCGGGGTCAGGAGGCCGTGGCTCCGTTCCCAGCGTGGGCCCTTAAGAGCAGCAAGGTCTCGGGAGGCCGCCGTGCTTCGCCGAGCCCATCCCTTCATCGTGCACAAAACAAATAGAAACAAAACAAAGTTCACGTACGCGCACGTGGGCCGGGCAGAGGCATCCGGTGGAAGGGGGGACACACGTGTCCCTGCTCGCCCCCTCTGTTCATTCACCTCTGCCCAGCTGTCTGCCCTCTACCCGCACGGGTTGGCGGTGTTCAGCGCAGGTGGGTCTGCAGCACCCAGACCGCACCCCTTCTGCTCCGCCGCGGCTGGAGGCGGACAGAGACGCAGGTCTCCACCCACCCACGCCCCCGAGCTGCTGGCGCCCACTGTTACCTGGGCGAAGACCAGACTCATCTCGGCCTTCGAAGCCCCTCAAGATCCCTCCCAGCCTTTCGCTGGCCTCACCCACCGCCCCCGCCCCGGCCGCTCCGTGAGCACGCCTCGGTCGGCAGCGGCCGTGCCCCCAGCCCAGACTTCCATGAGACTCAGCTCTCTCCTCTGCCTCCCTCGGTCTGAGTTCCCTCCCCCTCAGAGCACCCCCACCCTAGCCATGGCTGTCCACCCCCCACCCGGCCCTCCATCTTGCTGTGATCGGTGCCCACGGCGGGGCCGACCGACACAGGGGTCAGAGGACGCGGGGCGAGTGAGTGGGGACAGAGGACGCGGGGAAACGCAGCTCATGACTTCGCTCCCGGTCGGGGCAAGCTCAGGGTCAGGTGCAGGACACTTCAGGGACGAGGCAGCATCTTCACTCGGCCTTGGAGGGTGGATGAGGGGACAGGTGTTCCAGATGGAATACGGAAGCTGCGGTGTAAGGTGGGGTGGTTTAGGGGGAGGCGGGCCCCGTCTGTGGGGGCAGGAGACGGTCCTGGAGAGGCTGGCTGAAGCTAGGCCGTGAGGGTCGGGACGACCATGTGAGGGGTTCGCATTTCGTCACGTGGAAGGCACAGGGGGGACAGATGGGAGCGGAGCGTGAAATCTGCAGCCGCTGTGGAGGAGCCGGAGGAGGAGGAGGCCCCAGAGGCGGGAGGAAGACAGGGGCCCGGCGAGGTGGTCCAGCCAAGGCAGCACGTGCCTCGCCGTGCGGGGATGGTGGCCGGCGAGGAGGAGCAGACGTCATGAGGACACGGCGGCTTCTCGCTTTGTGCCAAGGAGGCCGTGGGACTTCCCAGTGACAGGGGCAGTCAGAGAAAGCGGATTAGGGAGGATGCTGTGTCGGTTTTGTATGTGCAAAACTGCCCACTCCCTCCTTTTAGAACGTCAACATCATCCACTCGTCCTTCCAATACCATCACTCATCATCCATCCATCATTTATCATCCACCCACCCATTATCCAACCATCCATCCACCCACCCACCCACTCATTTATCCATCCATCCACCCATCATTCCATCCATCCATCCATCCATCTACCCATCCATTCATCCATCCATCCATCCATCCATCCATTCCATCCATCTATCTCATCCATTCATCCATCCATCCATCCATCCACCCATCATTCCATCCTTCCTTCCTTCCTTCTTTCCTTCTTCCCTCCCTCCCTCTATCCATCCTTCCTTCCATCCATCCATCCACTCATCCATTATTCTCCATCTATTCATCCATCCATTTATCTATCCACACATACATCTATCTTTTCACCCATCCCACCATCCATTCATCATTCATCCACCCATCTATCTATCTGTCTAGCCACCCACCCATTCATCATCCCCGATGGATCAATCCATCCTTCCTTATTCCTTCAACCCATCCACATAGCCCCGAACTCTATTCATCTGCGTTCATGCATGTTCGTTGAGCTTCCTCTCCCCCTTTCCACTCTCCCTTTCCCACCCAACTATCTTACGTCTCAGTTCACTTGATTATTCATCCTCTATCCTCACTCCTCAGTAACTTTCCCCACTTTCCTTACCTGCTCTACCTGTTGATGACCCATCCGTCCTCTGACCCAACATGTCAATACATCTATCCGCCCGTCGAGCCATCCACCACCCCTCCTTTCACTGTCTTCAGCTAAACCTCGTTTATCCGTTCATCGTGCACCTCTCTGCACACTCCACTTCACTCATTTGCAGCCTTTGACCCCTCAATGCGTCCCATCCATGCATGTAATCTATCCACTTTCATTTTTTTCTGTTTTTCCTTCCTTCTTATCCGGGAGCAAGGACTTGAAGGACGACACGGAGCCATGATTCCCAGTAGACACGGTTCGGTACATAGAAGGCTTGGTTAGTCATCACGATGAATTATCCAACTCTTTATGCGTCCATTTATCTACATTTTTGCATTTTCTTCCTTTTTTCCTTTCTCCCCTCTCCTCTCACCCAACCTGCTGAATTTATTAATTTACCTATCCACCCACCCACCCACCCCCCATCCATCATCCATTTGTCTGTCCCTCTGTCCATCCATCTGCCCGTCCATCCATGTTCTCATCTACCCCTCCATGCTCCACTGAATTCATCCGTCACCCACATACCTGCCCACACACTCACCTGTGTTTTCATCATGACCCTGCTTACTCTCTCACCTGTCCCTCAAGCCGCCTGCCCACTTTCCTTTCCTCCCACTCTTCCTCCCGCCCCCTTTGCTTATCCAGTTCCCCGGGAGCACCGCCTCTCAGCACCACAATGCTCGTCACCCACGGACCCCTCCGCCCCGCCCACGGGCCTGTTTATGCCTCGCTCCTCCCTCCCTCCTTCCCAGGGTCTCCCTTCCCCATTCCTTCTGCTTTGGAGATTCCTTCGCGCCGCCACGAGCCCGTTCTTTCTGCGTCCGTTCTTCGACCCTCGCCCTGTCCTTCGATCCGCCTCGTCCTCTTTCCGCCTGTGCCACACAGCCGCACGCCCGCTGCTCCTGGTGGCTCGTGTTCACAGAGCTTGAGTCCTGGGACCGTCAGGTATCTGCGCCTAAGTTCCCTCCTCGTGAGAGGGGGTGGACCCATCTCGGTGTCGCTGAGAGGACTGAGTTCGTGCCGGGTACCTCACGATCCGAACACGGTGCCACGGCCGTCGTCGGGTCTCGTCTTACCTGTCACCGTTTCGTACCCGCACCTCCTCCCACGTCCTCACCCCCGTCGCCTCTGGCCAGCCGCCTGCGGCACGTGCGATTCTGCCTAGCCACGCAGCCAGCAGACGCGGCCGCCAACTTCCCTCAAGCCTCCATCCTTTCCGAGCTGCGCGTCTGGCCATCTCCCCGACCTCCGCTTCCTCTCCCCTCCCTCGCCCTTCCCTGGTGCCTTTAATTACCCTCCCACCAATTTATTAACCCACAGATCGATGAAAAAGTATCTGTCTACCGCCTCTTCTTCTCAGCTTCCCCATTCTTTTTCCCACTGACCCGACCGCCTGTTTCCTAGGCTGTGCACCCCATTTCTCCCGTATCCACTCATTCTTTATTTCATCAGTTGTGCGTACCAGTGACATCACTAGTTCGTCCGACCGTCCACCCACCACCCTCGGTACCCCCTTGTCGCCTCTCCTTCCTCCTTTCTTCGCCCATTCATTCGCCCACCCTCCCGTCCGCCCCTCGTCTTCCTGATAGAACCTCTTTCCTCCAGCTCGTCCCCACCTGCCCCGCCCCATCCGTTGGCCCAGGCACCTGTCACCTGTCGTGGGTTGGCTCGCTCTCCCCCTTCTTCTCCCCTCGCCCGCCCCCATCCATCGGCCTGCCCTGCGCCTCCAGACCTGTCCCCTGCCTCGCCTGGCCGATCGCACCGTGCTCCGTAGCCGTTCGTTAAATGTGCTCTTCGGTCACCCAACCTCGGGCGGCTCAGGCTTCCCAGCATGCTTCCGCTATTCGTTTATTATTCCACACGCAATAAGCAATCGTCCAATCAGCACACAGGCCCTGCCCAAGGGAGCGTGCAGGCTGGCGGGGGGGTCGCGATGGTAAAGCTCATGGTCAGCTCTGTGGGTGCCGCCTCGGGGGGGGGGGGGGACAGGCAGGGAAGACCTCTGCGCAGAGATGGGACGCGAGTCCCGGTCGCCCCTGGGGGCGCGGTCCAGGCAGGCGTTGCAAGGGCTCCCGTCAACGTCGGGGTCGGGGACGGGAACAAGGACTTGAAGGACGACACGGAGCCGTGATTCCCAGCAGATAACGGTTTGGTGCACGAAAGACTTGGTTAGTCATCACGATGAACATGACGGCTAGACACCGATCGGTCTACCACAGGCAGGTGGAAGCTTATACGCCTGCGAAAACCAGTTAAAAACGTAATTTTAGATATAAGATAATAATAACCAAAATAGACAGACAAAGACCAAATCTGATGAAAGATTCAATAGCCCTTTCCAGAGGAAATTGAGAAAACTTCATTTTAATGATGATATTGACTAAGTGGGTGATACATCACGCGCTCAGAAAGGAAGACAATATTCGGAGATGTCGATTCTCCAAACCCACCGGAATAAAAGTCCCGGAGGGGTGTAGCCCTGCTGCGCCCACTCCCCTGGGTCCTCAGCCCCCCGCTTCTGTCCCTCCATTGTCCCCATTCCCTCCATCCCCCCTCCCAAGTCCCCCAGCCCTCCCCACCCCCACAGCCCCTCCAGCTAGTCTCCCGTGCTACCCCACTGCTCTCCGCTCTGTCTCTGTGCCCCACACCCCCCCCCCCGCAGTACGCCTGCCTCCCCATCCCCCCCAAAACCCCCAGCCTCCCCCACCCTCCTGCCCATCCGTGCGCCCGCCAGTCTCCCGTCCACCCCTTCTTCCTCTTCAGGCCTCATGTCCGTCTGTCTGTCTGACCCAGCCACTGGGCAGGCTGGGCCTCTGGGAATCCATCCTCCATCTGCCCAGCTTCCTCCCTTCGACCCAGCTGGCCCTTGTCCGTCTGGCCCTCATCCTCTGTTCATCCATCCACCCACCTGTCTCCTAAGGCGAAGGCGACACCCCCTCCTCTCTCTCCTGCCCCCCTGCCGCCCCTCGTCTGGGCTTCCTACTGGCAGCTCACGCCTCCACGTCTCTGCACCCCTGGGCGGCCAGCGTGCACGAGAGGGATCCTCAGACTTGTTCTGGATTGAGGGTGGCTGCCCCCCAGGTCCACAACCGTCCACTGTCTCCCAGGGCTCCCTGGGCCCAACCCCCTCCTCACCTGGATACCCCTCCCTGGCGCCCTGGGGCCTGCCCCTCCTGTCCCGGCTCAGCATCCGTTCTCGGGGACCCCCGGGTCATTTAAATTCGGTGGCACCACAGTCTAGGACACACGTGTGCTGCCCGGCCACCCCCGTGGGACGTGGGACTGCTCCCAAGGGTGGCTCTGTGTGCCTCGGCTCTGCTGAGACGGCCCGGCCCCTCGCGTGGGGTGAGGGCACGTGAGCTGGGGCCGTGATGCACACGCTCACGCCGCAAGCCGGCCCGGCAGGAGGCGGGCGGACGCGGCACCGAGAACACGGGGCGTGCACCGTCTGGACGGAGCCGCACACGTGCCGCAGCCGAGCTGCCCGCCTCCCGCCTCATGTCGAATACTTTCGGGTTTACCGAAAACCTCCCAAAAAACCCCGAAACACGCCTTCCCACGCGCTCCGCCGGACACCGCCTGCCGACGCGTTCCCCATTTCCCCCCCGTGACACGTGCCCTTCCGTCGGGGACCGCGGGGGGCCAGGCCGGGGCCCGGGAGCAGGCGCCAGCACGCGGCCCCGCGGGGCTGTCGGGCGGGGCACGTTGGGGGGCGTGGGGGCTCCCGCCGCCCGGCGGCCCCCGCGTCCGCCCCGCAGCTCACCCCCTTCGCGGCCGCAGGTCCGGGACAAGAAGCTGCTCAACGATCTGACCGGGGCGGTGGAAGACGCCAAGACGGCCCGGCTCTTCAACATCGCCAGCTCCGCGCTGGCCGCCTCCTGCCTCATCCTGGTCTTCATCTTCCTGCGGTACCCGCTCACCGACTACTAGGGGCCGCCGCCCGGAGGTGGACGCAGGATGCCGCGGCTGGGGCGGGGCGGGGTGCCCGCGAGGCGGCCAGCGAGGCGTCAGAAGCTCCGTGCGGCCGCCCCGGCCTCCTGATCCTCCCGCTGCTTCTGGGGGCCGCGGTGTCCTCCTGGGCCACTGCACCCCGCCTTCCTGTGGCTGCACCCTGCCTTCCTGTGGCTGCACCCCCCCTTCCTGTGCCCCCCAGGGCTCCTGGGACCCCTGACCTGACACCCAGCAAGAAGGGCTTCTGTGGGGGCGTCCCGGTGTGGGGGGACCGCCGGCATCTGGGGACTCCCTCTGACCTCCCGACCCAGCCCCCCCGTAGCCGTGCCCCTGCTCAGAGCTCCCCTTATCTGTGAACTCTCAATAAACCTCTGCCCAGCTCAGACCGGCCCCGTGGCCTCTCTCCTGCCAGGCAGGCCGCGTGGGAGGCGGGGCGGGCGGTGGGGTCGGGGGTTCGGGGCAGTTTGGAGACTTTGAGACCCCGTCCGGGGGCTGCCGGGCGGGGAAGAGTTTGCCCCGCACCAGGTCTTCTGCCTGCCCTGCAGGGTGGGGGTTGGCTGAGTCACCAGGTAACTCAGAACAGGTCCCCGGAGGATGAGGATCATGCAGCCCCTGGGTGGAGGGGGTGGTGGGCAGGCGCGAAGGCCAGCGCGAAGACAGTGGACGGGGAGCTGGGCAGTGACCGTGGCCGGCCCCGCCCGCCAGGAGGACCCGGGGCCCAGTGGCCTCCTCCCGCCTGTGGCCTCGCCTGTGAGGAGGGAGGTGGGGCTGGTGCTCGCTGTAGCCTGAGGTGTGGAGAGGAAACACAGGCACGGGGTCCCGGGGGCTTCTCCTGGGGACGGGGCCATGCCCACCCTGCCGGCCTCGCTCGTGCCAGGAGATGGTGCAGCCACCGTGCGGCCCGCGCTCCCTCTCAGCCCACGGGAGGTCATGTCCGTCCCCAGGTGGCCAGCGCAGGCTTCCACACTGTCGGGTGCAGGGGAGGGGCCGTCACCTCGGCAGGGTGTCCATGCTGGGTCACCAGAGAGGGCGCGGGCCCCTGCCTCGGCCTCTGGCCTGCAGGCCTGACCCTCCGGCCCTCCAGCCTTTCCCCTGACCCTCCGGCCCTCCCCGCCCTGCCCGGCACTCATTGGTGGGCAAAGGCTCATGTGGGGTCGCCCTGTCCTCCCCACCGGCCCCCTCGGGATGCCGGGGCCGTCGCAGCACAGGGACAGGTCAGAGGAGTAGCCGTGCCAAAGCCGACGGCCCAGTGCCCGAGACGGAATGCTGGAACCAGGAGGCACCCGCGTCCCCCGCGTCCCCCGTCCCCCATGTCCCCGCGTCCCCCGCGTCCCCCATGTCCCCGCGTCCCCCGCGTCCCCCATGTCCCCATGTCCCCCGCGTCCCCGCGTCCCCCACATCCCTCATGTCCCCCGCGTCCCCCGCGTCCCCCATGTCCCCCGGTCCCCCGCGTCTCCCGCGTCCCCTGTGTCCCCCATGTCCCCCGCGTCCCCCATGTCCCCGCGTCCCCCGCATCCCCCATGTCCCCCGCGTCCCCCGCGTCCCCCGCATCCCCGCGTCCCTGTGTCCCCATGTCCCCGCGTCCCCCGTCCCCCGTGTCCCCCGCGTCCCCCGCGTCCCCCATGTCCCCATGTCCCCCGCGTCCCCCGCGTCCCCCACATCCCTCATGTCCCCCGCGTCCCCGCGTCCCCCATGTCCCCCGCGTCCCCCGCGTCCCCCGTGTCCCCTGTGTCCCCCGTGTCCCCCGCATCCCCCATGTCCCCGCGTCCCCGCGTCCCCGCGTCCCACGTCCCCGTCCGCGTCCCCCGCGTCCCCCGCATCCCCCGCGTCCCCCGTCCTGTGTCCCCATGTCCCCCGTGTCCCCGCGTCCCTTGTCCCCGCGTCCCCGCGTCCGCGTCCCCCGCGTCCCCGTCCCCCGCGTCCCCCGCATCCCCCATGTTCTCTGTGTCCCCCATGTGTCCCCCATGTCCCCATGTCCCCCGTGTCCCCGTGTCTCCCGTGTCCCCCGTCCCCCGTGTCCCCATGTCCCCCGTGTCCCACGTCCCGTGTCCCCCATGTCCCCTGCCCCTGCTGAGGGGTCTTCAGCAGCCACGAGCTCCCCCAGGGCCCAGGTCCTGGTGCCTGAATGCCACGTGTGGGGACAGGAGGCGGGGCTGGGGGACCACGGCCGATCCGGGGACCCCCAGAGCCCAGACCCCAAGCACAAGGTGACCCGGCTGCAGATGACCCGGAGGAGCAGCGAGGACAGGTCCTGACGAGGCCGAACCCGCCCCACTGCCCCTCACGGACGACCGGGCACCGAGTAAACAAAGCCACCTGCTCTGTGTTTGCTTTCCGCGCCCGGCCGAGTCTTCGAGGACCTCAATCTCGCTGGGAAACGGGGGCCGTGACCCTTTCACCGCCCTCGTCTCGAAGGCAGACCTTCCCAGGCTGAGCGGTGTGGGATGATGTTTACTCTTACTGCTGGTCGCCAGCTTGTAGGGGTTTGAGGGGCGTCCCCGGGCTTCATCACGGCGTAATGTTGACATTTTTGCTGTAACACCATCGATATGAAAAACTTCACATTCTGCCACCGCACGGACTAAAGATAACAGAGCCACAGGGACATAGGTTTTGGGGGGCAGACGGCTCGGAACCTGCGGGGCTTCGTGCTCGGGGAAAGCTCGGCCACCAGCCGAGTCCACCCCGGCCACCACCGCCAGGGCCAGGAGCGGCGTCCGCCCAGCCCGCGCCAAGGTCAGGCGCCTGACCCAGGGGCGGCTCCCTCCGGCACCGTTTCACGCGGGGAAAGGCGTCCGCCCGGCTTTGCCCCGCGCCAGCCCGAGCCGGCCACGACCGGCCACCCCGAGCCTCTCCCGGAGCTTTCCTCCGTGTCCTCTATGTCCCAGGGCTGCCTCCGTGGCGGGGACGCGGCTGCCACGATCCTCTTAGGTCACCGGTGCCCGCGAGGGACGCGTCCGCGGAAGCAGAGCCCCCGCCACGTGGCTATTCTCAGTCGCCAGTCGCTTCCGAGCTGCTCGTTTGCATTCCATGAACGTGCTTCGCAGCAGGAACGGCTCCGTTTCCTCAAATTCCTATCGAATATCCTCGAACGATGCGTCCGCATCTTTCACTCCAACTACATGATTTTCCTCCTTTGTGAAGTTCATGTTGCAAATAACATTATTTGATTCTCCCCCCCCCCATATTAAAACACCGAGCACGCCTGGAATAAATCTAAAATGTTCATTTTCTATCCTTATCATTTTAAAAGCACTGCTTGCTGTGTGGGTCGTGATTTTTTTTTTTTTTTAATATCTGCTCAGGAGTGTGATGGACTGGAAATGTGACTTTCTCACCCCATTTTGTTAGCTTTTCGTGTCACGGTCGTTAGTCTTCGGTGACTGAAAAGGGTTTTCATTTGGGCTCGACATGGTCAGCGGCCGGTGAAGCCAGGCGTCCCAGGGGTTCCCCTGTGGGGAGCTGTTTTTTCGGTCCCACTTCCGTTACCGGCTACCATTACCAGTTGTCCTGTGTGTCCCTGTCACCCATCTCTTGCACTGACCGCTTACCCCGTTCATTTTGACCTTTCCCCCTTTTCCAGTGCAAATGGAAGCCCTGGTCAGTTTACGACACTTCACCCTCAAGGCTTTTGAGGGTTTGTGCTCCCTTGAGGAGAATCATTTCTTTCCATTCGGTGTGGTGACTTCTTCATCCCCAAAGGCACGAAATGAATAAACTTGAGAAGTGATACTTGGTCATCGTGGTCTCAAAGAGGCATGTTTGAAAACGCGACCGACGGTGTTTGGCCCCTACGTGGCCCTCCGGCCGTTTCTCCTGCCGCTGTCTGCGTTTCCGAGTGTGGTCTGAGTGTGAGACGGTGGTGGCAGACCGCTCGGTGGAAACACCGGTGAAGAAAACGGTTCGGGGCAAAGGAGGGGGTGGAGTCGTGTTCCGTCACACGGCCCTTCGCGCCCAGCTGCTCGCCGCCCGTGGTTTCCGCTGCCCAGAGGCGCGAGGTGTCCCCCTGCGAGCGCGTCTCAGAGACCTCGGATTCCGAGGGGGCCCAGGCGAACGCCTCGCCACGAAGCTCACGGAAACGCCGCCTGGTCCGCTGGCTTCCCGCGGGCGGCCGGGTCTGCCCGGGGTCACGCGGGCTGGCGTTTCAGCCTCGTGGAGGCCGGCCCGCTGGTGTGGACATGTGATGTTTTCACGGGATGCGGTGGGGCCTTCTGAGACCGCAGCTGTCCCCGGTGAAAACGCCCGGCCACCAGGGATTCTGTCCCTTCAGCCCAGGAATGCACCGGCGACCTCGTTACCCGCGAGAAACCCCGCCTGCCTAATCACATTGCGCTGGCATCGCCCGTAGGGGCTTACAGTGACATCCCTTAATACCCAAACACGTCGATTTCCTAATGAAATGGTCTCCCTGGAGCCACGGCCTAATTGCATTGTGGGCGCAGACTGTTCTCCATGCTCTCAACCTTTTGAAGTGTTTCGGTCCATTTTTTTTTTTTACTGTGTCGTCTGCCCTTGGTGCCAGGTTCTTTACCTGATTAGCGGGGAACACGCAGTCACTGTGAGGTTCCACCTCCCGTAAACTCGCTGGCTCTGCTCCGGGGACAGTAATTGATCAAAGGCCCCGGCAGCTGCGGCTCTGAAATCTCACACGACATCGGCAGCAAGGCCACAGGCGGCGCCCCCAGACCCACCCCCCGCGGAGGGGACGCCGGGCGGGCTCCCCCCGGGATGCCGGCTCCCCTGACGGACCCGAGGACGACGGCGGCGGCCCGGCCCGGCTTCCCCGAGGCACGGCGTGCCCTGCCTCCTTCCTCCCCCGTGCCCACCGGCTCCCTCCCGCAGCGTCGGCCTGTCCCGTTTCTGGAAGTCCGTTTCCGTTTTGTCTGCTCCTTCGTTTTGTTCTGCAGGATCCCCACACAAGGGACATTATACAGTGTCTGTCCTCATCCGTGACTCTCTTCCCCTGGCACGGTGCCCTCTAGGCCCACCCACGAGAATGAAGGGACAGTGGTCAGCCCTCAGGGGACAGGTCCAGCGCTGCCTGGTTGGTTGTGGTGGGGCCGGGGCTCTGGCTGGAGGACTCAGACGGGAGCGTCAGGCGGGGGACAGAGAGGTCGGTGTAGACACACACTGATACTAGATAGATGGTAGATAGATAGGAGAGGATGGATGATAGATGAACAGATGATAGAAGAGAGAAGAGAGACGGATAGGTGAGAGATAGAAGATAGAAAGATGAAAGAGATGGGTAGATACTAGATAGACGGATGAGAGGGAGGGAGAGAGGTGGGTGACAGGAACACGCTGAGGCAGAGGCAGACACGGAATCGGCTCCAGCCCCACGCAGAAGCGGTGAGCACGCATTGCCACGGAGACCCGGCCGTGCGTGGCACTTCGAGGCCGTGGCCGGCTGGCGCGAGGGGCTCCGTGGCGGCGCCGTGCGGAACGCGGGTCTGCAAAACGCCTTTGTCGGGTCGTGGTGTCGGGGTGCGCCGGTCCCCTCAGCACTGCAAAGCGCTCCCTGCTCCCCTGGTGGTTGGGACGCACCTGGGGGGCATGCACAGCCTTCCCCCAAAAGGCCGCGACGCCGTGTGGACACGGGCGGCTTCCCGGACGAGGGACGTCTGTTTTGTCCTACGATTTCGATTTCCTCACTAACCATGAGACCGTTCGGAGGACCCTTGGCTTCTGGAGGGAGCCTGGCGGGTCACCATGCGAGGACGTGGCCCATGTCGGCCTCAGGGCCCAGCGTCTGCCCTGCAGGCGGGCGCCGCCCGAGCCTGAGCCACGTCGGCCCTCATCCCCGCACCGGGTCCCTCGTGCCCGCTCCCTCCGCCTCATCCTGTGAGAATTTTATCCATTTTCTGATCTTTTCCAAGAGCCAGTTTGGCTGCCTTCCGCCCCGGGAACCATGGTGAGACACTCTCTTTCTCGCTGCCTCATCGGGGCCTGTGTTCTCCCACGTCCCGTGGACTGTGGCAAACGTGACATGATGCCGACCCCTCCCCCGCCACGTTGCACTGTCTCCCGAATCTACAGGCGTGGGCAGCCCCGCCGGAGGCCTCCCCGCTGCCCACGACCGTCAGACATGTCAGGAGAACGTGTCCCCCACGAGTGCGCCTGGAGCTCGGGGATGGGCCGTCCTGCGGATGGTGGGGCCGGGGGTCCCCAGGAGGGGGACACCCGCCATGCCCCCAGCTGCCCTCCTGTAACCTCAGGCCGCGATGCCCTTACGGCTGTCAGAAACGTGCTGACCTGCACAGAATGGTTATGAGAGCGTATGGGAGCCGGACCCTGCCGGAGATCAAGGTCACAAATCCTCCGAGACAGAGAGTCTGCGGGGTGTTTTTTTTTCGTGCTTGGACTTAAGGAGGGAACGGAGGAAGAATCCGGGGCGTGGGAGCGAGCCAGGCGGGGGTAGGATTACAGGACAGCTAATGAGATTGTGTGTCCTCACGGTGACTCCCCCTTCACGCTCTGACTTCTGCGGCTTCAAAGGCCTGTTCGCCCAGGTGAGCAGAAACAATGGGCAGAGTGGCTTTCACCTGCCAGCGAAGGAGTCACGGGCCTGGGAGCGCCCACCACCTGCCCTCGGAGGAGCCTGTGACCTCTCACCGGTGGGGTCACCCACAGCGAGCCCCTGTCCCACCCACAGCTCGGTGTCCGGCCTCTCACGGGCCCTCGCTCACCGCGGCTCCTTTTCCCCCGCTGTGGGGTTTTGTGCTGTGAGTCGTGGGCACACGGACCTCGGACGACCCCCAAGGCCCGGACTGGGGGCATCGCCTCCCGCTGATGCCCCGCCAGACACTCCGGCGGTGCCCACCCAGGGCCACGTGAAGTCCCTTCGTCTTAGACACACGTTGACGTGAGCCGGAGCCTCAAACCCGCCTGCCCGATGCTGCCCCTTTCCACGCGGGACGTTGCAATCACGCGTGTCTCAGACGCAGAAAAGAAACACACACACCACCCCCCCGCTCTCGCCTCTAGACGACATGGTGTCCCCCTGCCCCCGCCCCTCCCCCTCGGCCTGGGGGGCACGTGCCCCGCCTCGGCAAACACCGCCCCAGGACCCAGGCACAGGCCGCGGCGAGGTGAGCCTCACCCGCACGCCTGAAGTGACATGACCCGACAGGCGCACACGCCCGCTCATTCGTGTGACCCCGGGACCAGGCAGGGCTCGAACCAGGTGACAGCACAGGACTGCGGGGTGTCTGGCGGCGAGCAGCGGGGGCCAGAGTAGACCCCCGGGGACCAGGGCACCCCACTTCCTGACCGCGGGCTGGGCAGAGGCGACCAGTGGGCGTGGAGAACTCCCTGGGGTCTCCACGCACGGTCTGCCCACAGTCCTGGGGTTCGGGGTGCACGCAGCAGCCACGAGGCACAAACGCCCCGGGGCGCCAGGGGTGGGAACGTCGGGAGGGCCCCGACTGCCGGCCGCTCCTCGCGGGTCCCAGACACCGTCCTCGGTCTCACGACTCATGGGGGGCCTTCCTCCCGCCAACGCCTGCGTTTTTTAAGCCACGGCCATGTCCCAGGACTGTGTTTCCAGCAGCAGAAGTTCCCGGAGGACGAAGTCAGCACCGGAAACGCCACACCTGCCCAGTGAGGGCCAGTCCGCAGGCCCCGGCCCCGGGCAGGGCGAGGGCGACAGGGCCTGGGGTGCGGGTCACCCCTCCAGGCGGAGACGTCCTCCCCCACGTCCCTCCAGCCCTGCCAGTGCGGCGGAGGCCCGGGGCTCCCGCGGGGGCCGTTCGGCGTTCAGTGGCGTCTGTCACTTCCTGCAGGCCCCGCCGCCCGCGGACTCGCCCAGGTGCAGGCCGGGCCCCGAGGGCGAGCGCCTGCCAGGCCAGCCTCGCGGGGGCCTCTGCTGTCAGGAGGGCCCGGAGCAGCGGCTGCGGCCGGACGTGCCCGGGGGGACTGTCCCTGAGGCCCCCGTGTCAGGGCGTAAGAGCCCCAGAACCTGCGGGATGAGCTTACGGAGAAGGACTTGGCGGAGGCCATCGTGAGGCCTGGACAGTCCCGCTCTGGAGGCCGGTCTGGTCTGGAGGCGTCAGAGAGACGCCCCTGTCCCCCGGGGCAGGTCAGTCTGTCGTCCTGCTCAGGCCCCCAGCCACCGGGTGACCCCCGCTCCATCTGCATTGTCCTCTCGGGCCCAGAGCTGGCCCCCCGAGCCTCCCCGGGCAGCCGTGGGGACGCTCTGTCCCCATGAGGGGCCTGTAGCCCCACAGGCTCTTCGCTCTGAAACAGGACAGTGGCATGAGGGGAGGGCCACCTAACGGGGGAATGGGCTCCCCGCCCTCTGACCCTGCTGGCACCTCTGGGCGGGTGGCCTAGATGCGGCCGTGGCCTTGGCAGGGCTGAAGGCACCATCCGGGGCCTTCCTTGAGCCCCGGGCAACGGGCGAGTGAGTGGCCTAGGAGCCCCTCAGCCCGCGGACGCCAGGTGTCCCCCGCAACGTGGCTCCCAGCAGCCTCGGGGCAGGGAGGGCAGCCGGCGGCCGCCCACAGGGGCGCCGTGCTGGGGGGCCAGGTCGAGCGGCCACCGGGGACCTGCCCTTGTCCACACCCGGCAGGCCGCGGGCCGCTCAGAGCTGGGGCCTGGTCGCCGTGGGGTGCAGGGAGCTCCCCGGAACCCACAGCCCGCAGCAAGGGCCTCGGCTTTGGCCCCGCGTCCCTGGGGCAGCGGAGAGCCCCACACACAGGAGGCCACAGTAAACCCGAATGAAGAACACGAAGCGGCAGATTCTCGTGACCGGAGCCTGAGGCCCTGCAGCGAGAACCAGGCTGGCCCTTTATTCGAGGCGACGGCAGGTCCAGGCGGGCGTTGGGTGTCCCCCTGTCCCTCAGTGCCCCTCGTTCCGATCTCACTGCGGGACGGGCCCACATGGAGGGGGTGGTGGGAAAGGGGTTACGGGGGTGGGGGGTCAGAGGAGGCCAAGGGCAGGGCCGGTCCGTCTTGGTGAGGGGCCGGTTGGAGGAGACCGTGGGCACGGGGGTGCCGGCTGCCAGGACGGGAGGCTCCTGTGTGAGTGACGGGCCAAGGGCCATGGCAGGCCACCCCCTCCTCAGGCCTCAGGGGACAGCACCCTGGGGGCGGGGCGCAGCCCCAAGCGGAGATCAGGAGCTGACCCCCCTGGGCCGAGGGCAGAGCTTCAGACCCTGCACTGGCCGCAGACGGGGACACAGCAGCTGGACTGGCCGCCACCCCTGAGACCGACAGGCCCGGGGTATAAGAGCCCCTCGGTCTCCTCGGATCCCGGTGTGTCTTAGCTGGAAAGAGGGGGCCTGACTCCACACCCAGCACCCCCAGTCCTACAGGGAGGCTTCTCAGGCCAGGCGGCTGGGGGCTCCGGTTGGACTTGGAGGGGTGTGTGGCTCGGTCCCCCCGTGAGGCACAGGGGGCCCACTGCAGCTGGAATGGCAGGTGGAGGCCCCGATCGCCGTAGCCGGGAGGGGCCGCCACCCACCCCGGGCTGGACCGGTGAGGGTCAGCCACCCCGGGCAGGCCCTGTCCCGCCTCACGTGCAGGACTGTGGCCCCCAAAACAGGAGCCCTGCCACAGCCAGCCCTCGGGACTGCGGGAACAGAGCCAAGGGAGACGTCCTCCTGCCCCGGCTCAATCTCTGTCACCCCCCTCGGGACGGGCCCAGAGGGCAGAGGGCAGAGGGCAGAGCACGGCCCTGCAAGGCCAGGCTAAGGTGGGAGTATGGGGCTCCCGGCCCAAACAGCTGAGGAACTCAAGGTGAGCCGCCACCCGCGCTGGTTGGGGTGGCTCCCACAGGGCGGACAGGGCCCCTCACGTGCTGCTGGTGGCATGCCAAACGGGGCGGCCCGTCCAGAAAACCGTGTGGCGGGTCCTCGAACACTGAAAGCAGAACCCCCGGCCGCACGATCCAGCGACCCCGGCAGCGGTGCGCCCAGAGGCGACGAGGGACACGCACGGGAGGGAACGCCACTCGGCCTTGAGGACGAGGACTCTGCCACTCGTGACAATGGCCGGCCCCGGAGGGCGTCGGGCTGAGTGACCATCCCCGGCGCACGTGCGGCCTCTGGAAGACTGAAAAGTCAGACTCACGTAAACACAGAGTGGACACCAGGAGCTCAGGGGTGCGGGGAGGGGATGCGAGAGGTTGGTCGAAAAGAAAGAAAGGAAGAAAAAAGGCAAGGAAGGGAGGGAGGGGCAGGAAGGTGGGGGGCAGCTGGCTCCAGGCGGGGCAGCAGGCGGGGCGGCAGGCGGGGCGGCTGGGTCCGGCCTGCTTCTGATCAGTGAGTGCACCAGGGTCCCCACCGGCGTCTGCCGCCCAGCCCAGGGGGGCCCTGTGCGCCTGGGTGCCGCCTGCGGGGCGACCGGTCACACGCGGGAGTCCCGTCTCCCCACCGTGGACACCCGCCCGTAGCCACCACCTGTCCTATCTGGCCCTCAGGGTCGTCGTCGACGGGGTGGGGCTGGTGGTGACCACATTGAGGGGCTGCTTCAAAGGGGACAGTGGGGGACAAGCCCGTGGCTGGCCCTTGCGGCAGTGCAAACACAGCTGTCACTTCGCTCTCGCTTCACGTCCCTTCCTGGGCCTGGGCCTCTCGGGGTCCCTGACGGGCACAGCCCCCTCTCCTGCAGCCTCGGCCAAGGATCAGGGCGGGAAGGACCTGGCGAGGGAGCAGAGGCCGCTGCGAAGTGCATGGGCGCCACCTGGTGTTGGCGAGGGCCTCGCCTGTGGACCATCAGGGGACAGGGCCAGCTCCCCCAGAGCCCAGAGGCCGCCACCCAGGACCCAGCCACGGGCTCCCCGAAGGACCACGGCACAAGCCGGCACGGCGGAGGACATCTGTGGGGCCCCCTGGGGTGCGGGCTCACAGCACCAGTCCCACGGCCTCTGCATTGAGGTGACGTTCTCTGCACCGTGCCCCCCGCACGCCGACCTCCCACTGAGCCTCCCGCCCCCCGGGGTCGAAGGGGAGCGTGATGAGGGCACCTCGCCTCGGTCAGACGGCCAGCCGGCTCCGTCCTCAGACCCGCACGCCTGCCCGCGGGGTCTCCACTGCTGTCCCCTTCCATCCCCCGCATGGCCTGGGCCCGGCGCCCTGGCCCCGCCCACGAGGAAGGGGCTCCCACCTTGGCTGGCATCAGGTGGCCCCTCGTCCCCGTCACTGTCCCTTGCCAGCGGCCACGTGCTTCAGGGCCTTGCACCCAAACCGCCGCCCCTCACGCGGGGTCGTCTGTGTCCTGGGCAGCCCGGGCCTCAGCAGCACTGTCGCCAGGTCGCGTAAGCCCTCTGTGCGTCCCCCTCTGCACCCTAAACTCCCCGGGCAGGTACAGCCCCCCACCACCAAGGGGAAAAGCCAGGGGAAGATGTGGGGCTGGGACCTCAGTGCGCCACCTGGTGGCAGAGACCAGTACCGCGCAAGGGAGGAGGCCGGCGCCCAGACCCTCTGCCCGGAGGGGGGGGGGGCCTGCAGGAGCCCGCCTGGCTCTCATGGGGCCAGGTCCCCAGCTGGCCAGGCGCCCGGGGGCCACCGAAACACGCCCGGAGGCTGCCCTGTCCCCGGCCACCAGAGGACACAGTGCGGACACCAAGCAGCCTGGCGCGCCCGCCAAGGGCCCTGCGCGGCCTTCGCTGCGTTTAGAAATCAAAGCCGCACTCCCTGAGACGTCGCCCCCGTGGGCGCCTCGTCCTGGGGCCCAGAGCGGGCGCTCGGCTGGAGGTCCAGCTGGGGCGCGGCCAGGATGTCCCGGGAAGCCGCCGGCCGTGGTGACCACGGGTCCCGCTTGGTCCCGTGCACGTGGCCTGCCAGGGTGACGCACCTCACTTCCCAGCTCAGCCCGGGGACGGGCAGCGGCCGCAGGCACCACCGTCATAACTGCCCCCGCCGCCCGCGGCCTGCAGAGCAGAGGGGGGCTGCCTGCCGGGCCCCCAGGGAGGAGCCCCGGGGTGCGGGCGCCCCCTGGGGTGGACGCGGTATGGGGCGGCTGAGGCCTCCATTCTGCCCTGCCCGGCTCTGGCTACGGGGCCAGCCGAGCCCGTGCGGACGGTCTTCTGCTCCACGTAAATGCGGGGTGCGGGGTCCTTCTCGCTTCGTTCTCATTTGGGGGGGCCCTGGTGTCTCTTCCGTGGACACTCGGCCCACCTGGGGCCCCACCTCACACCTCCGTGGAAACCGGATCAGCTCCTCAGACCCCCTCACAGGCGGTGGTGACCGGGGACAGTGCAGCCACCACAGCTCACAGGCGGGTGGGGGACACGGTGCAGTCCGTCCTGCTCAGGACGGCGTGGCCACTGCTGCTGGCTCCGCACACCCCTCAGTGACCCCAGCCCAGAGCGGAGCAGCTGAGAGCCGGGGATGGAGAGCCCAGGGGTTCCCTGCCCGTGCCCCCCGCCCTGCCCCGGCCCCCGTGCCCGGCCCCCGCCCCTGCAGGAGTTTCGGGGGAATGAGGCACCGGGCCCGGGAAAGGGCGGCGGACGGTGTCTGGTCCCTGTGCGTCCTCTGCTGACCGCCCGCCCGCACCCCGCACGGATGTGATGTGACTGTGCAGAGGCCCTCGGAGGAGCACGGTGGAGGCCGTGCCATGCCGGGGTCCCCGCTGCCCGAGGGGGGCACAGCCCGTGGAGGGTGGGCCGGCCGGGACCCCGGGTGGGTACGGGGCAGCGCGAGGTCCCAGGGGGCCAGGCCAGCAGCGCGCTGACCTCGTCCTGGGAGCCGGAGGTGACTTATCAGCTTTGTCCCGCGCACCTGTCTCCCCCTGTGAAGGAATCTTAATCTGCTCCCTCCCTCAGCACAGCACCACCAGGCACGGCTCAGCAGCCTGGTGCCCGCCCTGCCCCTCGCCCGGGCTCCCAGACCCTCCCCGTCCGTGTGGCCTGCTCTGCTGACCGCCCGGGCTGCCCCCAGAGGGCATGGCTTGTGGGGTGGTCACAGGCCGTCCCGGGGGGACCCTGGGGCGCCCTACACTGCTTCACGGCCCCATGAAAGGAATCCGAGGGGGGACAGATGTGGTGTCCTGCAAACACGCCGCCCTCTGCGTAAACCAGATTCCAGGACGGCGGGTAAACATCTGCGCGGGGCCCGCCCTCGGGGCCCGGGTCCGCGCCCCCGCCCCGCGGCCGGCAGGGTGACCCAGGCACGTTGCGCAATCGGGGGAGATGGGCCCTGCATTCCTCCCCTAAGCCCCCCGGCCCTCTGCGAGTTTCGGTCTCCTCAGAAATGCAAACACGCGGTAATTAAACGGCCGAGTGAAAAAAGCGGAGAATGTGCTCTCGACTGGAAAATACCAATTTAGGAAGCGGCTCCGCTCTCCACCCACCTTGGGCCGCGCTGGGGCTTATCTCCGCCCGAGGAATCTGCTGAGGCCGGAGCTGCCGTGGGAGCCGCCGGGCCCGGCCGCGGCCGGGGGGCCGGTCACCGGGGCGGGGGCGCGCCGCAGCCCCTCACCCCGGTCTGAGCCCCACACTCTGTCCTGGGGGGTCGCCCCCCGTGCCACTCAGCGCCGGCCCGGCCTGGCCATCAGGGCTCTGGAAGCCACGCGTGGACGTGTGGGGGCGGCTGCGCTGGCCCTGCTCACTGCCCCCCAGTGCTCACGCCGAGCCTCCCTCTCGACCTGCAGCCTCGCCTGCAGGGCCACGTGTCACCCCGTCTCCCTGACCCTGGACCCCACGCACCCCCTGCTTCTGCGTGGCCCACAAGCTAAGACTCGTCTCTGAATTTCCAATGGTGGAATAAATAGCGAAAGAACGCGAAGGTCACGTCCAGTGCTGGAGACTGTGCTCGCTCGGGGCTGGTGCCCCCACCTTCTCCTCACGACGGGGCAGCTCTGGCCACAGCGACGGCGAGGCCTGCAGAGCCCGAGTCCCCGGGGCCCGGAGGTCCCCAGCGGCCTTTCCAGCGGAGCCGGAGGACCCCGCGCTCCACCCGGGTGTTGGGGCGTCTCCCCCCCACTGAGGGCCCAGGCCTCCCAAGCACCGAGACGATAACCAGGACCCAGGTCCTGCGTCTGCCCGTGGAGGACGACGCAGCCGCCCACGCTACACACACCGCACACGCCACACACGCTGCACACACTGCACACGCTACACACACCGCACACGCACACACACACGCCGCCCACGCCACACACACACCGCACACGCCACACACGCTGCACACACTGCACACGCTACCACACACCGCACACGCCACACACGCCGCCCACGCCACACACACCGCACACGCCACACACGCTGCACACGTTGCACACGCTACACACACTGCACACACCACACACGGCCGCACACGCCACACACGCTGCACACATTGCACACGCTACACACACCCACACGCCACACATACCTGCGCACACGCCACACATACTGCACACACTGCACACGCTACACACACCGCACACGCCACACACGCTGCACACATTGCACATGCTGCACACACACACACACAGCGCACACGCTGCACGCGTGAGGCTGGACACACGGGGTCCGCAGCGCGTCAGCCTGGGCCCGGCCTCTGTGTGGACGTGCGGCCGGGCCAGCAATGCCCTGTGTCGTGGTCACTCTGAGGGGAGACTGAGCCCGCACTGGATTCGGTGTCAGGGGCCACACGTGTTCCAGGGAAGCACCAGCGGGAGCGTCACCGCGCGGCGAGGCCTGGGACGGGCCGGCGTGGGCTTGGGGACGGGGACCCCGGCACGGGCGGGCCGTGGGCTGGACCTCGCCAGCCCCAGCTCTCCTGCCAAGGAGCCCAGACGAGGGGCGCACGGGGAGGTGGTGGCGAGCGGCCCTGCATGGGCTGCGTGGGGCGGGGGCGTCCGGCCTGCGGGGCATGGCCCCTCAAGGGCACAGTGACTTTCCGGGTGGCCTGTGGGAGAGTTATTTCCCAAGAATTTCCAGCCCCGAGACACTGAGATGTTTACAGTGTGTTTAAGCAGACAGATGGCCTGGCTGTCTCTGCTGATAAGGCCGGGCCCTTTGCTCTCGCCGAGCCTGGACGCTGACGCACAGGGGATGTGGGGCACCGGCGGGAGCCGCAGGGCTCAAGGCCTCGCTCCGTCCTTGTGCTCTGTGATCTTGTGGCCTGATTCTCAGGCCCCCCGCCCCCGGGGGTCTAAGCTAATTTGCACTGTCCCTGTCACATGCCTGCTGGCCTGAGCGGACTGTTGACACTTCCTGCCCACTGCTGGCCTTCGAGCTGATTGCCGGGGAGAGGGGAGGGTGGTGGCGTGAGGGGCGTTACCTGCGTCCGCAGGCCAGCTCGGTCACCCCCTCCCCTGTCCACCCTGAGGAGACCGCAGCCCAGGGCTGAGTGGCTGGGCCCTGATCACGCACACTGAGGGCGGAGCCGGAGCCCAGCCCCCCGGAACGGCTCGGGCGTCAGACCCCGGGGTGAACACCCCACAGGGCTCTGGTGACAACACGTTCCTTCAAGGTCCAAACTTGTTTTGTGGTGCAAGATAAGTACAGTGGGTCACAGTGACTCAGCCACGATGAGGGTCCTGCGGCCCCGTGTCCGAGGGCAGCCCCCTGCTGGGCCCAGCTGACGGCCTGGGCCGCACACAGCAGGCCCTGCTCAGTCCCCCCACAGTCCCGGCAAGGTCCCCATTACTGTCCCGTTACTGTCCCTGTTACTGTCCCGGCACGGTCCCCGTTACTGTTCCGTTACTGTCCCTGTTACTGTCCCCAGCACGGTCCCCGGCACAGTCCCCATTACTGTCCCCGTTACTGTCCCTGTTACTGTCCCCAGCACGGTCCCCATTACTGTCCCGTTACTGTCCCTGTTACTGTCCCAGCACGGTCCCCGGCACAGTCCCCATTACTGTCCCCGTTACTGTCCCTGTTACTGTCCCCGGCACGGTCCCCGGCCTGGGAGGCTCTGGCCTCTGGTGGCTGCTTCCCGCCGTGACCACCTGCCTCCCACACACAGTCCAGGTCTCAGAAGCCCCTGCAGGGAGTCACATGCTGAACGTCATTCTCTGCGGCCCCGATTTTTTTGGGATTCTGGGCCCCCAAGTCCTGTCTCCCTGGGTGTCATTAGTGGGGTGTCCCGGGGGACAGAGCCCGCCGGCGTTCGTGTGCAGTGAGTGGAGGGGTCCGCGGGAGGGGCCCCCCCGCCTGCAGCGGGGCGGCACTCCCGGGGAGGGGGCCGTGCAGCCGTAAGCGGAGGGGACCCTCCCTCTCCCGCAGCGGCGCGGGGCCGGGGCTTTGTCCTGCTAGGGCCCGTGACAGATTGGGTGGCTGGAGACCCTGCTACGCACGTCCCCCGACGCGACTGTGAACCTCAGCCCAAACCCCCCGCAAGCGGACGCGCGGGGTTCGCATTCCGTGCCTCCGTGGGGCATCCGGCTGGAGACGGGGCTCGGCCAGGGGCTGGGGGCGACCGTCACCGACCCCGGGCGCCGACCCGGGGCAGGAGGACGAGGCTGAGCCGCGAAGGCCGAGGACGGCCAGTCCCTCCGGCCGCGAGCAACCCAGGGGGCGGGGCACGGGGACGCGGGGCCTGTTTCTGCGCGCGCCCGCGTCCCTCACGACGTCACGACCACGCTGTCTCGGCTGCCGGAGACTCATCGCGAGTCTAGAAATCACACATGTTGTGCCGCCAACTCTTTTCTTCTCCTCGAAGTTCTTTTGTTTTTTTGTTTCTAGGTCCTTTGCATTTCCATGGGAGCCCTGGCTGCGGCTCCCGGGGGCTGCCGGCAACCACTTTGCCCCTCATGTTTAAAGGACACTCGGGGTGTCGCTGAGGAAAGTCTCTCTCTAACCCGAGGGCTGTGTTCTCCGCCCCTTTATGGTTCCTTATTCCCACAGCCACTCGTCCGGGGTCCCCAGGTGTCCCTCCCGCGGCCTCCCGCCCTGTCACGGCTGCCACGTAACCACGGGAGGTGACGGCCACACGGGGGCGCTCCTCCAAACACAGTACAGGCAGGAAACGCAGGAGAGGAACACCCAGGGACAGGGACGGGGACGGGAAGAGCACCGACCAGCGTGTAAACAACAGGAAGCCGAGATGAAGAGGACGCGGCCCCGGACGAGAAGACACGTCAGAAGAAATAATCCAGACGATTTTCCCCAGCATTAACAACTTTTCAGACAAAAAAGCCTCATGGGAAAGGGGTCCGTGGACAGCCAGACACACAGGGCTCCCCCGCCCCGTGTGCGCCCGAGGCGCAGGGAGAGGCCAGGCAGCCCCCACGTCCCCCGGGGCCGGCACGGGCTGCACACGGGAAGGGGGGGCAGGACGTGGCCCACGGGAGGAACGTTCCCCGGACGCCTTGCACCCAGCCCCAACGGCGTGTGAGAAAAGTTACACCCACAACCGTCTTGACAATAAAAAGTGGGACAATTCGTGCTGACTGGTCACAGGCCTGGGCGGTGGGGGCTGCGGGGACAGTGATGCCATTATCAGTCCCTAAATGGCACCTCCTGATACCCAGACATTCCCCAAGCACAAGGCAAAATGTTAGAAACTAAGTCACAAAAGGGTCAGCTACACTACTACACACTGGAAACCAGCCGACACGGGACTGTCAGTTATGGTCGAAGAGGTAATCACGAGTGAAAACACAGAATAATTAAAAGTAGCGTCGGTCAACACAGTGGCCCCTGGGGTGGCCGGGGGGCAATGTGCAGCCGGAAACACACACCCCGGCCCCTCCCCACCTGGCGTCTGTCTCGTTATTGTGAGGCTGGTGTGTTTAATATTCTGGACACGACCCTTCATCGGCTATGTGACTTGCACATATTTGCTCCCTGCACTGTGTTCTTCCTCCGAACGACTTCATCGGGGCCCGTGGTCCTCCCGTGCAAGCATCAGGGTCAATCTGCCCGCTCCGGCACAGAAGCCTGCTGGCATTTCGATAGGGACGCTGTGAGGGCCGCGAAGCGTGTTGGGGGTGAGCTGCCACAGTGGCCAGACCAAGTCTCCCGGCCCGGGGCACGTCCCCACCCCCGGTGACGTACGTCGGGGCTGGCGCAGCCTTGTCTTCCTTGTGTTACGTTTACCCAGCTCTTCTCCTTTCTGATGCTGTTATCGTTGGCTTCGTTTCTTAATTTTGTCTTCAGATTGTTGGTTGCTAACATCTAGAAATGCAGGTGATTTTTTGTGTGTGTGCTGTATCCCGCAACTTAGCTGACCTTGTTTATAAGTGTGTGTGGGGTGCGTGCGTGTGTGTGTGTACGTGATGTGTGCACGCATGTGTGTGCATGGTGTGCGTGTGTGAGCACGTGTGGGGTGCGCATGTGGGGGTGTGTGCACGCATGTGTGTGTATGGTGTGTGCATGTGTGTGCACATGTGTGTGGTGTGCATGTGTGTGTGCATGGTGTTGTGAGTGGTGTGTGCACGTGTGTGCGGTGTGTGTACATGTGCACGTGTGTGGGGTGTGCATGTGGGTGCACGCATGTGTATATATGGTGTGTGTGCACATGTGTGTGGTGTGTGTGTGCATGTGCACATGTGTGTGCAGTGTGTGTGTGTACTGCTTAGGGGCTCCCTGTCGTCCACCAGCCTGCGGGGCGGCCCGGCCACCCTATCTGGGACGGTTTTCCGTGCACGTTTCATCCACTTCCCTCCGAGGACCCTAAGCGCGCACCCGCGGGCCGCTGCACCCCGTCTCCGTCTCCTGGCTCTCGGGGGCACGGGGTCAGGTTCTCCTCTCTTTTCCTGCTTCCGTTTCTTTCTGGATAATGGGGTGACGTCTGCCGCCCAAAAGCGAGAGCAGACCCACGCACGCCGTCCCGTCCCAGTGAAAACAAAGGGCTGTTTCATCTCCCCGCGGTCACCGACGTTTCCATCGCAGCCACGCGTGCCGAGCGGCTCACGAGTATTTGAAAGCCGAACGTAAGGGGGCGGCGAGGACTCCCGGGCAAACGGCGGGTGCCGCCCGGGCGCAGACACGGGGACCCCTGGGGGCCCCCTACGCGCGCCCCGCCCCCGGCACAGGTCAGGCCGCAGGGCGGAGGAGGGACGTGGCCACGGCCCGAGTCACAGGTTGTGATTTAGACACGAGAACAAAGAGGAATCGCAGTCTAGACGGAAGAATAAACCCGGGGGCGGCGGGGACCGCGCACGTGCGGCCGGCGCGACCGAGGCGCGGCTCGACCACCTTCGCGTGCGCACCGACTGCACGACCGGAAGCAGAAGTCCGGCGGCGCGGCTCGACCACCTTCGCGTGCGCACGGACTGCACGACCGGAAGCGGAAGTCCGGCGGCGCGGCTCGACCACCTTCGCGTGCGCACCGACTGCACGACCGGAAGCGGAAGTCCGGCGGCCACGCGAGCTGCGCCCCACGGCGCGCGGCCGTCCTCCGCGGGAGCCCGTCTGGGGAGGGGCGCCCTGACCCCTCTGCGCGCACAGCGCTGACCGTGGCCGAGGCCCGACGCGCAGCGGAGCCACGTCCTGCCGTGCCCGCCGGACGCCTGGGGGGGCGGACGTGGGAACGCTCCGAACTATTTTTAAAACGTCCTGCGCATCTACCATTATTTCAAATCAAGTTTGTTTTTAAAAAGACCGCATGGGCTTTCAACAAAGGCCACATGCTGTGCGCTCCCTTGAGTGAAGGAAGAAGAAATAGTAAACATGCCCGTCACACTTGTGAGCAAAGCCACCGCGCAGGCCACCGGGCCGGAGACAGGGGTCGGAACGGCCAGAGCCCCTTCCGCGTTACGAGATCAAAGGATGGAATTAAGTGAGAGCGACGAGGACGGAGACGCGGAAGCGTCCAGGGACCAACGTCCCTGGCTCAGGCCGGGGTGAGGGGCTGCGGCGCGGCCCCCCCCCCCGTGACCGGCCCCCCCGGCCGCGGCTGGGCCCGGCGGCTCCCACGGCAGCTCCGGCCTCAGCAGATTCCTCGGGCGGAGATAAGCCCCAGCGCGGCCCAAGGTGGGTGGAGAGCGGAGCCGCTTCCTAAATTGGTATTTTCCAGTCGAGAGCACATTCTCCGCTTTTTTTCACTCGGCCGTTTAATTACCGCGTGTTTGCATTTCTGAGGAGACGGAAACTCGCAGAGGGCCGGGGGACTTAGGGGAGGAATGCGGGGCCCATCTCCCCCGATTGCGCCACGTGCCCGCGGTCACCCTGCCGGCCGGGGGGGGGGGGCGGGGGCGCGGACCCGGGCCCCCGAGGGCAGGGCCCCGCGCAGATGTTTACCCGCCGTCCTGGAATCTGGTTTACGCGAGGCGTGGCGTGTTTGCAGGACACCACATTGACGCCCCCTCGAATTCCTTTCATGGGGCTGTGACGCGGTGCAGGGCGCCCCGGGGTCCCCCGGGACGGCCTGCGACACCCCGAGCCATGCCCTCTGGGGGCGGCCCGGGCGGTCAGCAGAGCTGGCCACAGGGACGGGAAGGGTCTGGGAGCCCGGGTGAGGGGCAGAGGGGCCCCGGTCCTGCAGGCGGCAGCCCAGTGTGAGGGCAGGGCCCCCCATCACCCCCAGACAGCCGCGGGCCCAGCGGTCAGGCTGCCGGCGCCTCTGCCAGGCCAGGGGGAGGAGGCTGAGCCCCACTCCGTGTGTGGACCCCTCTCCACGGAGCCTGGTGGGGGCCATGGACACACTGGAGGTCGGGGGTGGGGTGCTGGATGGCACAGCCACGGGGGACGGGCTCGTGGTCTGGCCGCCGGCCCCCTGACCGGCTCCGGCCGCAGCCTCCAGCCGCGGCCGGGCGTGTGGCTCCTCAGGGGGCTGCTGTCCACTTCCCCGCCCCCGGCGTCCGCACTCC
Source organism: Eonycteris spelaea (assembly GCA_003508835.1). Classification (NCBI taxonomy): domain Eukaryota; kingdom Metazoa; phylum Chordata; class Mammalia; order Chiroptera; family Pteropodidae; genus Eonycteris; species Eonycteris spelaea. The sequence continues at coordinate 215,317 of PUFA01000423.1, forward strand.
TTCCCTCCTGTCCCTCGGCCCCCAAAGCCACGTGCACAGACACGACTCCCCAGGGCCTGTCGTCCGCCTCTGCGGTCGTGGGGATGAGCCCAGCCTGTGTCGCACCCGGCCCTGCTGAGTGCCAGCCGCGGCTCCCGTGTGAGGTCGGGGCAGACCCCGGGGCCTGTGGGCCGCGTCCTGTAGGTGCCTGGGCCCAGGTCCAGGCAGCACGTGGGGCGACCCTGTGCTCACGGCACCTCCGAGGTCGCACCCAAGCCCCTGCCTGCCCGGTGACCCCGGCCTGCACGCTCCGTCCCTGGACTGTGCTGTCAGCTGAACGATCTGGCTGTGTGCGAGTCATCTGGGCCATGGTCACGCATCCCCTGCGGGGCGCTCTGGGGCCAGGGAAGCGAGGCCGGCATGCGGAGGCCCACGACGCCTGCCGAGCAGGGCGCGGCCCTCCGTGCCCGACTGGGCTGCGCGGAGCCGGGCACAGCCAGGTCCCTCGGGGGAGGCAGGGCCACTGGGGGCCGCCTGGGCAGAGGTGGCCTGGTGGCCTGTGTGGTATTCGCACCCGTGACATGGTCAAGGCCGAGTCACCATGTTCGCCGCAGGGCACCTGTCTGCCCTCCCGGAGGCCACGCGCCTCACAGCTCACCTCCCCTCCCCCCACCCGTGCCAGGCCGCCTCCCGCTCCCCTGGCTCTCCACCCTGTCCACTCGACGCCAGCCCTCCGCCCGCCATGCCCCTCGTCCTGTGTGTGTCCTCGTCTCCCTCTGTCCCCCCTTCTACAGGCACCATCTGCACCCCGCTGTTCCACGTGTGACCCCCCCACCTGCGCCGTGCTCCCGACAGCACCCTCCCATGACCGACTCTGTCCCGACACCTGTCGGAGGCCCTGTGTGTCGGCACACGGGAGCTGGTGCCACCCGGAGTGGGGCCCGAGTCATGCCGGGACTCGCTCCCCCGCCGGCCCTGTCATCTCCGGCCGGAGGCCACTTCAGCTGCGTCCCTGCCCCCGAGTCCTGGCTGGCGCCCCCTCCGGCCCCCACTCGCCACCACCGTCTGCAATGAGTCCAAAGCTTTATTCGTATAACTGGGCCCGTTGCGTTTGCCCCCGATGGCCCATCAGCACAGAGAAGCGACCATGACCCTAACACACACACACACCAACCCCTGTCACCGGGGATAAACACCGGGAGCCTGTGCAGGGTCCAGGCCAGCCCCGTGTGACGTGTCCCCCACTGTGGACCACGTTGGCACAGCCACGTGTGGGGTGTGGGGTGGCGGGTTCAGCCTGACATCACGTGCCCCCGGACAGATTCCCGGTGGGCGCCCCAGGCTTCTCAACGATGTTATTGTTAAATCCAGTCGGTTAACGCGCCCTGGTTTCCGGCCCGTGGATCTGAACCTCCTTCGCGTCACGCCCTCCTGGCTCCCGCGCCTTGGCCACCTGTGTCACTGGGTGCCGTGCCCCCTGCGAGCAGCGTCCCCGCCCGGAGGGAGCCAGGCTGGGCCCAGGCGCCCCACAGACGATGCCGCCGGGTCTCACCACAGGCCAAGCACCACGTTTTTCTTTCCTCCCACGTCCCCAGCCTCCGCTCTTTATCCGTGCCGAGTCGCTGCTTCTGCTTTCTCTGTGTTTTTTTGTTGTTGTTTTTAGAATTTATTAGGTTAGAAACCATGTCTCTAATCCCTCCCTAAATTGTTTTTAATTAAACGAAGGATCATTATCCCTGTGTTGTTCTACATCCGGGCACATTTTCTTTAGCTCATTAATTCCCTTGGGAACCAGGGGGCAGTCAGGGGGTGAACGCGCCCCTCACTCCTGCAACCCGGTTGCTGCCCTGTGGATTCAGCACGTCCTGGGTGCAGCCCCCCACCCCAGGTCCCCCAGATCCCCAGCTCCCCGGCTCCCCCGGCTACCCCTCCCGGCTCCCCTGGCCCCAGCGGGCCAGACACAGAGACCTTTGCTGTTTCTAAAACAGAAACATTGTAACACCGCAGATGTAAGATGTAACTCATTCCTGTCCATAGTTGCGTCATATTCCAGAACAGAGTTTTATCATCTTCAGCTGCATTAAAGGATCGCCCCGTTGGCGGAAAACCGGACCATTTCCAGCCCGTTCGTCAGGTGCTGTTTTGCTGTTCCCATGGCACGGAAGAATCCGAGCTTACGGTTATCTCTCTGCTGACGCACTCGGTTAAGACGAAGGTGTAAAGGAGGCTTAAAGAGCCAAAGGAGATTTGCGAATTAGACACGAAAACAGGAAGAGGAGCAGAAAGAATGTGCAAATAATGTAAATGTGGAATTGCTAGAAAAAGAGAAAATGCTGAGGGCAGCACACACAGGAAAAAGCCAGAAGTGGTCACACAAACACCGCAAATAAGGGCACCCGTCCTGGGGCGGGAGTGGGGGCCCGGCCCAGCCTGGCCGGGGCAGCCGGTGTCCCCGCGTGCCCAGGACGCCTCAGGCCTCCGCCCTGCGACCCCACACCCCAGGAAACCCTCAGACACGGGCAGCCGGGCGGCCTGCCTGGCTGCAGTGCACGAGCCCCCCGTGAGTGACCGGTCACCGGCCAGCAGAGTCTGTAGCTCATGCCTCCGCCCGCCGGCCCCCGGCCCTGGCCCCGCCATGTGGGCAGCACCGCAGGGTGACAGCGGGAACCCCCAACTTAGAACTCGTCTTTGAGACAATGCTTCGGGGCTTCATGTTCTGAAGTTATGTTCCCCGCGGCCTGACAGACCCTTCCTCCTGTGCGAGCGTTCCCGGCTCTGTTTGGCACGGGGTTCGTAATAAATGGCTGTTGAGTCTTATCAAGGAGAACGCATTAGGCCGGTGAGCACGGGCTGCAGAACAGGCTCGGGATGGAATTCTGCCCCCGGGGCGGCCGACCTGGCTCCGCAGCCCGGTTATCTCCGGCCTCTGGACCACCCGCAAGCGAGGGCCGAGGGGCTGGGGAAAACGGGGCCTGCTTGCCGGCTCAGCAGTTGGCACTGGTCCGGCAGACCTCCACTCCAACAGTTCAGTGCCCTGGGGTGGGGGTGGAGGGCATTAGGAGGGGCCCAACCACAGGCTCTGTCCCAAGGGCACCTCCCCGCAGCCCACCTGTGGCCTCAGCACCCTCGGCGGCCCTGGGTCCGGACAGCACTGTCACCCTGCACACGGGCCAGATGTTGGAGTCGGTCTGGTCCGTCACACGATCACCACCCACCCGGGGTCCTGGCCAGCCTAGGTCTGCAGGACTGTGCAGGCACCATGAGACCGGGCAGCATGCAGGGGCCAGAGTGTGCGAGTGGGGACAGTCTGCATGTTCATGTCACGGGCTGGTGCCCATCACGGAACAACGGGACCATGTCCTCCAGGAGGAGGCTCAGGGCCCTCGGTCCTTCCCACGTGTCCCAGCCACCCGGAGGTTTACAGTTCCATTCATGTGCGCGGGACGGACAGAGAGAGAGACAGAGACAGAGAGAGAGATAGAGACAGAGAGACAGAGACAGAAAGAGATAGGAATAGAGAGATAATGATAGAGAGACAGAGACAGAGACAGAGGCAGGGGTGGGGGATGATTCTCAGAAGGTGGCAGCCTGAGCAGGGGTGCACGGGGCATATACAGCCTCGTAGAGCAGACTGGGTCTACATGGCTAAAAACCTGCTTGTTTGGGCTATTTTTAAAATAACTGAACATAAACAGTGCTGCGTTTGTGCCCGTGGGCCCTGTGCTAAGGGGTCTCAGCTGGAGTGAAGGAGCCAGTGGCCAGCTGCGGCCCCTTCCCAGGGGCGGGCCCGGCCCCCTTTTGCGACACTTGCCAGGGCCCCTTCCCACCTTGGTCCCCGCCACTTAGCGGTGGAGTGCAGGTGCGGAGGGAAGCCCACCTGTCCAACCGGAAGCCGAAACCCTCGCCTGGCCCCTTGGGCTGGGAGGCGGGGGGCGCAGCCCCGGGAGCCCTGGGGGTGGGGGGCGGGGCCGCGCGGCGCGGGCGCGGAGAAGCGCGCCTTGGACCCCACGCGGTGGCTTCTCTCCAGGGTCACGCGCAGGACAAGAGGCCGGAAACCGTCTGATGGTCTTGGCTGAACGAGAGGCCGGGCTCCAGCTGTGCCAGGCTCCAGTCCCTCCGACCCGGGCAGGGGCCGGCACACGCTGCCTCGGCCTCTCCGCTCCCGCCGCCCTCCCGCCAGGCCGGCCAGGGCCCCCCTCCTGCCGCCCTGGGCTCCCATGCAACACCGCCACCTGGTGGCCGCTCTGCGTGCAGCACCGTCATCTGGTGGCCGCTCTGCATGCAACACCGCCACCTGGTGGCCGCTCTGCGTGCAGCACCACCATTTGGTGCCGCTCTGCGTGCAACACCGCCATCTGGTGGCCGCTCTGCACCAGCCGCCTGTCCACTCTGCAGGCACGAAAACTATTTCAGGGGACCAGACCCCGTTACAAAGTGTTTTTATTTAAAGTCACAGAGTCAAATCCAGGGGCTACGCGGACGTCACCAGCCAAGCATTACAGTTCCTAAACGCTGTTCGGCAAGCCGCTGGGCTGTGCCTACGTTCACGCCAAGACCGTGCCCTGGAAGTCTGGGGGACGGCAAACCCCTAGACCAGCGGACCCCAACCCCGGTCCGGGGACCAGTGCCAATTCGTGGCCTGTGAGGAACCAGCCACGCAGTGGGAGGTGAGCAGCAGGAGGGCCAGCGGCGAAGCTCTGTCTGTGTCTGCAGCTGCCTCGCCCCGCCTCAGGTCGTCGGGCGTGAGATGCTCATGGGAGACCCGCGCCCTGGTGCCACGGAGGTTGGGGACCGCTGCCCTAGGCACACACGCTAAGGACAGCTTTGCACGCGCGGAGCTGCAGAGACCTGAGACCCAAGGCCCATGGAGACCCAAGTCGGTCTGCAGGCCGCCTTTGCTGGCCTGTCGCCTGCACACGTGTTTGAGCAGCTGGGGGAGTCTGTGCCTGGAGCGGTGGCCCCGAAGTCCTGCCCACACACCCCTCCTGCCCCCACGCCTCCCACCACCCACTCTCCACGCGCCCTGGGGCGGACGGGGGCTCGCACCCCTCGCTGCTGCTCCCAGACTCTCGGAGCCTGCTGTGCCTCTGCCCGCAGGGCGTGGGCGAGGGCTCGGCAGCCCGGCCGGCCCCTGTCCCTGGTGTCACGGGTCCTCCCTGTGTCTTCCCCAGGCACACGTTTCCGCAGAGGCAGGGATGGCAGCGTCCACTCCGCAGCACGTGGCCAGGGCCCAGGCTGTGCTGCCTCCTCGCCCTGGGGGCGCCCGTACCCCAAGAGCGCTTCCTGGGGGTCGCTCAGAGAGGTGGCAGTGCCTGGCTGCTCTCTCACACCCGGAGAGGAAGCAGAAAGGGCCGACTCAGGAATCCCCGTCAAGCGAGCCAGAGCACAAGGCTGGGGGCCTCCGGGGGAGGCTTGTGGCCCCGGCCAGGTGCCCCTGGCGCGGGCGGCCTGGCCGCAGTGGCCGGGGCCCCACCATCCCGTCGTCCGTGTCTGGGACGTCCGTCCATAGTGGGGTGCGGTGGGCGGGCCTGATCTTGGCACGCCAGTCCAGACCACACCGAGATGCCGCGGACGCCTGTGGAGGCGCCCAACTCCGAGACGACAGGCGGCCGCAGCCAGGCTGCACGTCAGCCCCACGACCGCCGCCCCCTTCGTAGCAGGGCTTCCTCACGATCTCGACGTTGCCGGAACAGTCAGGACAGCTGGCCCCACAACGTTCAGGCAGCGGCAGCAGCACCTCACGCGCATGTTACGATGGTGGATTTGGGGTGCCGGCCAGGCCAGGCGCCCCGTTGCTTGGTCCAACACCCGTCTGGATGCTGCTGCGAAGGTGGGTTTTAGATGTGAGCAGATTACCCTGCACACGTGGGTGGGCCTCACCCCATCAGGCGACGGCCTTGAGAGGACCAGTTCCCTGCAGGGGAAATTCAACCTCAAGACGGCGACACGGAGACCCTGCCTGCGGTCCCCACCTGCCCGCCGGCCCCACGGGTTTCAGAACTGCCCCACAACCTTGTTCCTTAAAGTGAGGAGAGAGAGGGAGGGAGGGAGGGACCAGGAGGATATACACCTCCCCCCCAGTCCCGCCTGTCAGAGCACCCTGCCGGCCACACATGCACACGCAGGGACAATTAAAAGTCTGCTGGGGACCGAGCAGGGCCCCACAGGGCCAGTGCTGGGGCCAGGGCAGGCGTGAGACGGGCAGCTCACGTGCCCGCCCACCAGCCCACCCGCTGTGTGGCGACAGCTGGAGGAAGCGTGGGGCTAGGGAACACCCCGCCGTCAACCCGTCACACGCGGCTGCCGAGTGCCACTCCGTGCCTCCTCCCGACCCCATAGTGGACGGGCTCAGGGGCCAGCGTGGCTCTGTGACTCTAACTTTGTGACTCGGCGATCTTTCTGGACAAAGAGCTGGCGAACCGAGAAAGAGGGAGCGGTGTCCCTCGAGATTCAGTGTCCTTGACCGACGCCCTCTGGGGACTGCGGGGTGAGCGCACGGCAGGGTCTGGACCCGCTTCTGAGCCTGTGCGTCTGGTCCCAAACGCACTTTGCACGGATGGGCCGTCCCCTCCCTATCACCACCTCAGGGTCTGTGCTTATTTGAGTGTCGGCTGGTCCCCTGCAGCGGGGGCAGCTGGGGTCCCGACGCCAGCCCGGATGTCTCTGGGGAGGCCTCCGGGGGGTCAGAACCGCGAAGCGGCACAGCTGCACCCCCGCCCCACGCCGGCCCCCATTCCCACGCGTCCGCGTTAAACAGGCCTGGGAAATGCAAACGACGCCTTCTACACCACTTTCAAGGCAGCCGGGACCGCAGGCTGGGAGGTGACCCTCTGCGATGCGTTGACACTCCACCATCAAAACCTCCGAAATGTCGTCACCTCCTCCTGGCAGAAACGGTGCCCACTGCCCTGACTGCCACCAGCGCTTCTCTGTGGAGCTGGGCCACGCCCAGCCGCAGAGGCCCCAGCAGCAGCTGCCCCCAAGAGCTGCCTGTCACTCCCCCCCAGAGCTCCCCGTCACTCCCCCCCAGAACTCCCCATCATCCCCCCCCAGAGCTCCCCATCACTTTCCTCGCGGGCCCCTCCCCAGATGGCGCGTCTCAGGTACAGGTAGCCGGTGGGAGCGATTGGTTCTTGGGATGAAATATTAGATTGTACATATTTTTTGCTCAAGATAACAACTTGTGAAGATACAAGGTTTCAAACATAATATAATATAAAGTTCCAAAAGCCACTTTGTGGAAAGGCGTCTGGCCCTCACGGCTCCGTGGGCTGAGGGTCCCAAGGCGAGACCATGGTGAAGACGCCACTGCACAGATGGACCAAGGGCCCAGGCCCCACGGGACACTGAAAGGCCCACGGCCCAACCTCCTGGACCAGACGGCCAGACGGCCACCATGGCAACGCCCCACTTCCGGGAGCTGCCATTCGGTGTGAACCCCGGACCACTGGCCCCTCAATCACCCAGCAGAAGCCCAGCCACACCTCCCACTGGGTGTCCTGCACTGCTACCGCCGGCCACCTGTAGCCCAGAAACAGCGGCAGCCGCTGAAACCCTGGGCCGGGCAGCTCAGGGCCACGCGCGTCCGGGCGCTGGCCCGGCAAACACGGATTGAACGTCTGCTGTGTGTCCGCGCTACCGTGGACACAGGACAGAACAGCGGCCGAAACGACAGAGACACTGTTCTCGGCTCAGCCTCCTCGGGAGGGGACGCGCGGAGTGATGCGGGAGCATTGCGCGAGGGTCAGGGGCGGAGCTGGGCCGGGCAGGAGCTGCTGTCCCGCACAGGCGTCGGAGACGCTTCACGTGCGCGGAATCAGCGAAGCGCGCGGCGTCCCTCACGCGGCGCGGGGCGGGGCGCTCACACCTGCGCCGTGCTCCCCGCGACATCGGGGAAGCACGCAGGCGGGCGCACGCACGCAGCGCAGGGGGCCGGTCACAGGTGCGTTCCTTCGCAAGCTTCCTTTACGCTCTCATGTTTCTCACATTTATTTTTTAAAAGCGCGACCGCCCAGAGAATCTGTGCCTGCGCCTTTCAAGAGAGGGGACACCACGTCCTGCCCGCGTGCGCCAGAAGAGCACACACTCGACGTGCAGGACACCTGCCTGCACCCTTCCTCTGCCCAGGGGTTCTGGGCTGTCTTCCCGGCCCGGGGGACGGGACCTGGGGAGCACAGGTTCCGAAGGGCTGGGGGGGGGGCGCGGGGGCTCCCAGGGACAGACGCAGCCACAGCGGGAGGACACTCCTGCCCCGGCCACCCCGCCTCCCCACCTCCAGTCCCCAGAGCAGCCGCACGGCCCTGGCGTCCGCATGTACGCCGTCCTCTCCCGGGAGACGCACCCGTGGATGCGCACGGGCTCCATGGACGTGCGCGCGCGCGTGCGCGCCTCAGCCAGCCGGGTTTCGGGTACGTGCGCGCAATCAGCTGACTTTGCCCCTTCCCGGTGCGGCGCTTCGGCAGACATCAGTCGCTGTCACGTTCGCTTTCTCGCACGAATCTTTTCTGGCTGTGACATGTCACCGTGGGAATGTGACGGGAGCCCCGATGGGCTGGTATTTTCGTTTAGCAACTTGGGGGTGTCTGCTCAGGGAGAGGGGGTGCGGGTCGCGTCGTGCCACCTGCCCCTCCGCGCGTGCTCGTGGCGTTCGCTCACGAAGGGATTGGGGGGCCCGGGGGGCCCACCTGTCCGCTGCCCTCCTGTGGGCGACTCCGACAAGGCCGTCGCCGTTCCATGTTCCGGGGTCACTTACTCTGAAGGGAACAAATGCGTTTGGGGAAAATTCCTCCATTTTAGCCTTGTTGTTAAATTGTTTTCCTTGCCAGGGAATGAGCGTGCGGATTTGTAAAAACGCCCTTGCGTGTGTTCATTCTACACTATCCTCTCTTACCGCCGAAGGTGTCCCTCCCCGACTGTGCTTGGGGGACGTTATTTTTCAAAGCCGCCGACCACCGATCCGCGGCGGCCTGCCCGCGCCCCCATCGGTGCGCCCCCTCGCGCGCGGCTTTTCCCTCTGCCTGCGTTACCTTTGCCGGTTCGGGTTCATCTGGCCGCCTCTGTCCTCGCATGTTTTGCACAGGAGGAGAGGGCGTCTCTGCCCGGCCACTGTCATTTCCTAGCGCTACGTGAAGCTCAGCCAATCCCCGTTGATACACACACTTCTCTTTCTAGCTAAACCTGTGGGAACGCCGGCTGACACCGGCGCGCCCCTGTGCGCATGCGCCAGAGGCTTTGCCCACTACGGGAGCGGCCTCTGCGTGGGGGGTACGCGTGGCAACACTGGTCTGTGTTGGGGGACCAAGGCCAGGGGTGGGAGGACGTGGGGTGCAGAGGCGCCCAGGGAGCTGGAGGAGAGAGGGGAGAGCACCGGACCAGGAGGCGCGAGCGAGCTGAGCGCCTGTGGGCTGTGAGCGAGCGCGTCAGGCTGAGGCGGGGCTAGCGGCCTGGCGTCAGCAACCCAACCCCCCTGTCGATGGCGCCGAGCCCACGCGGCCCGGCCCCTGTGTCTCTGCAGAGGCCCCACGCCCACGAAGTGGCCAAGGCTGAAGAGCAGACTTCTGGGGACCCTGCAGTGGGGGGTGGAGTGGTAGGAAAGGCAGAGATGCAGGGACCCGGCCATCGCGGCCCAGAGCGTTCACACCCCTCGTCACGCTGCCTTCCTGGGCTGCAGAACCAGAGGCCAACGCTGTCATTCCAGGCCGCAGGTGAGGACCATATCCTGCCCCGGCTTGCTGCGGAGTCCCCTGCAGCAGCCGCCCGCATCCAGTCCCCCCAGATCCTGGGTCCCAGGTGGGTGAACCAGCACCCACCAACCATTGGGCGTCCCAATCCGGTAAACCCGACGCGTGGTTCCCCGCGATTCCCGCGCGGGCGCCCTGAGCCGTTTCTCCCGTCGGCCCCACAGGCGTCTGCGCGGGTCATTGTCACGCTGTGCTCTGCTCGGGTCGGAGCAGACCGCGTGGTGGCCTGCAGAGCTCCCAGCTCGCCGGCCTCGTGCTGCGCAGCCGCCCCCCGCTTCCCAACAAGGAGCGCTCGCGGGACACGCAGGTGTGTGTTTTTTAAAAGTTTATTCGTTTTGAAAATCAAAAATAAATGAGAAATACTCAGTCAAGCCGCCTCCTCTGTGTCTGGGCACACGCGCTTGCGATCACATTGTATGTCACCTTTTGTGTCCTTTTTCCGTGACCTAAGGACAAAACCACAGGTTAGGAGGGACCCAGAGGCCCAGGGCCGGCCGCTGGAGATGCGCGGATAACAGGTCGCGTCCCGCCACAGTCTCGTCCCTTCCACTCTAGCTGGACACCGATGTCCCCTTCTCATAAGCGATGTGGAGTTAAACAGCCTCGGGGAGGGGCCGGGGAAGGAGAGGGGGCCTCATGGCTCTGGGCCCCGCGTCCCGGGATAGGCGACCCCTCCTCCACGAGGACAGGTGTGACTCGGACCCCCACCGGAGGAGGTTGAGCTGGGGGGGGCCAGGATACAAAGAGCCTCGCCCAGCGCATGCGCGATGGGTGCCAAGGAGCCCCCCAGGCCAGGGGCCCGGTTCTCCTGGGCTTTAGCACGGCCGGCCCGGACTCCCTGGTGGCTCAGAGAGCCAGGAGCCCCGTGCTCCATCAGGGAGTGTGGGACCGGACCTCTGGGCCCAGGACAGGCCGCATCCGTCCTGGACAGGATGGACACAGAACCGTGCGCTAAGGGTCCCAGGGGAGTCACCGCTCACGGCCGGGGGCCACCTGAGGTCTGAGTCAGCAGCTCAGATCTTGCACTGGCAGCAGACGGGGACACAGCAGCTGGACTGGCCGCAGCAGGACTGGCCGCAGCAGGACTGGCCGCAGCCACAGGAGCCACAGCTGGAGCAGGCACAGGCTGGCACACAGCAGCACACGGGCACACAGCAGCCGAGCCGCAGCCCCCACAGGACCCAGCCCCACAGGAGCCCAGCCCACAGGACCACAGCCCCCTTGCAGCCCCACAGGACCCACAGCCCCCTTGCAGCCCCCACAGGAGCCGCAGCCCCCACAGGAGCCACAGCCCCCTTTCAGCCCCCACAGGAGCCACAGCCCCCCTTGCAGCCCCACAGGAGCCACAGCCCCCCTTGCAGCCCCCACAGGACCCACAGCCCCCTTGCAGCCCCCACAGGACCCGCAGCCCCCTTGCAGCCCCCACAGGACCCGCAGCCCCCTTGCAGCCCCCACAGGACCGCAGCCCCCGCAGGAGCCCAGCCCCCCTTGCCACAGCCGGAGCAGGCACAGGCTGGCACGCAGCCGCACACGGGCACACAGCCACAGACGGGCACACAGCAGCCGGAGCCGCAGCCCCCGGAGCAGCCACAGCAGCTCATGGTTCTGGTGGGTGAGGGTGGAGCAGGTCAGAGGAGCAGGTAGAGACGGAGGTGGTCAGGTGTGGTGTGGAGCCTCCTGGGCCGGGGCCCTTATATACCTGCCCGGGTCAGGTGAGCTGCTGGGCACGTGGTCACTTCCTGGTTCCTGTTAGAGCCGCTTCCCCAGGAGTCTCTTCTGCATTCCCTACCGTCTCCGGTGTGTTCCTCTGCCAAGCTGTCAGCCCCGCGTGGCACGTGGCTGTCAGGGGACGCTGCCACGTGCCGCGCGGGGTCCTTGTCAGTGAATGGGATGGGGAGGCGCAGAGACGCGCGCGAGTCTCGGCCTGGGCGTCGGTGGAGCCCGTGGCCCTGCTCGATCCTGCGTGACAAGCAGCCGCCTTTGCAGCCACCTTCTTGCCTTGGGGAGCCCGGGCCCTGTCCCCACACCCACGGGGAGCTCCTGGCGGCAGTCTACTTCCGAGGGTGCTGGCGGCCGGGTCAGCTGCCTGGCCTTCCAGCTCCTTACCTGGGCGAGACTCTGCTGCAGGTGTGGAGTACTGGCCGAGCCCGTGGGCGTCAGGTGCGCGTCCCAGGGTTTCGCCGCACGTCCAACCTACAAGCGTGTCCTCCCCTCGCAAAGGCGTTAGCCGCTGCTCCTGCAGACCTCTCTGCCTGGCCCGTCACGCAGGTGGCCGAGGTGCCAGGTGAAACTCAGGATGCCCCGGGAACTTGGGTTTCAGCTAGGCCACAAGTGCGTTTCGAGTATGAGTGGGTCCCAAGTGTGACGCGTGCGTGAACATGCATCCCTTCTCAGGCGGGACAGAGACCTGCCATTCCCCCGCTGCCACATGGTGTCGCCCATGAGCCCCCAAGGGCTGGACCCCAGATGGTGGGCTGGGGACCCTCTCCCTTCCTCTGAGCCCCTGGGTCCAGCGCCGCACTGCCACTTGACTAAGGCCAGCAACCGGCCTCACCTCACCCACCCGGACGAGGCTTCGCTTCCCAGACTTCGTTCTGACCCCATCCAAACATGTCGGCCGGCAAGGAAAAAACGGCATGAAGAAAAAGTGAGAATGGCTTTGATTATGATTATGATTATGATTATTTTTATTTCTAATAGAGTTCACATTCAATATAAAAGTGCGGAACGCTCCCTGAATTCGTGTGTCATCGTCACAGCGGGGCCGTGCTGTTCCCTGTCATTCCAGGTTCGGTGTGCGCCCTGCCGAGTGAGCACCGGAGCGGCCCCCCAAACACCACACGCTCAGCTCCCGTGTAAACGCCTGTGCAAAACCAGCCACAGCTTTTTGTAGCAATGTATTTCCTCAACGAGGAATCTCTTTGGCAAGCAAGAAAAATCATTCACAGAATAGATAATTTATAGTGAAGTACAAAAAAAAATCACCCTGAAGAAATGAAAGCGATAAAGGAGAGGTCCCCTTCCACCTGTGAAATTCACCCCTTTTGAACGTGGTCGGTAGCGTCCACCGTGGGGAGGCTGTGCACATGATAAATCGCCAAGAGCCGGGAGCTCCCCGATGTCGCGAGAAGCCAAAGCCTCGTGGGCGCCAAGGCGGGACAAGGGAGGAGAATCCTCCTGGCAGGGAAGCCTCTTCCACGACCTGGACAAAAGCTCAGCGAACACACTCTGTTCACCCAGAGCGCAGACGCGAAGAGGAAGTGCTGCCGCCCAGGCGGGGACCTGATCCCCACGCGTCCGTCATGTGCCGGGATCCCAGGTGGTTGTGACCTTTCCTTGCGTGTTCGCGATTCCTTTCGGCACAGCCGTCTCGTATTTTAAGAGTCGGAAGTAACATAACACACGTGTTATTAACTCCACTGAGACTGCGGCCGCGTCAAGGGGTGTTTGGTTGGGGAGGCGGCGTGATCTCGGAGAGGAACTTCCTCCACGGGTCACCTGAGGAGAGGGCGACGCAGGTGACCAGGATAATTACAGGGTCCCATGCGTGGAGGAGGCACACGTAGAAGAGAGACAGGAAGTGCTGTCCTGGGCCCGTGACGCCCCCGTCCAGGAAGCCAGTCACGCAGCCAGGACGTGTTGGACACAGCGTGATGCGGTGACCAGGGGCTGCGGGCTGTCCCAGGCAGGTATATAAGGGCCCCGGCCAGGAGGCTCCACACCACACCTGACCACCTCGGTCTCTACCTGCTCCTCTGACCTGCTCCACCCTCACCCACCAGAACCATGAGCTGCTGTGGTTGCTCCGGGGGCTGCGGCTCCAGCGGCTGTGTGCCCGTGTGCGGCGGCGGTGCCAGCCAGTGCCTGCTCGGGCTGTGGCAAGGGGGGCTGTGGCTCCTGTGGTTGTGGCCAATCCAGCCTCAGCATCCCAGTCTGCGGCCAGTCCAGCCCTGCATCCCTGTCTGCGGCCAGTCCACCCCTGCGTCCCTGTCTGCGGCCAGTCCAGCCCTGCGTCCCTGTCTGCGGCCAGTCCAGCCCCTGCGTCCCTGTCTGCGGCCAGTCCAGCCCTGCGTCCCTGTCTGCGGCCAGTCCAGCCCCTGCGTCCCTGTCTGCGGCCAGTCCAGCTCCTGCGTCCCTGTCTGCGGCCAGTCCAGCTCTGCGTCCCTGTCTGTGGCCAGTCCAGCTCCTGTCCCTGTCTGTGCCAGTCCAGCTCTGCGTCCCTGCTGTGGCCAGTCCAGCTCCTGCCGTCCCTGTCTGTGGCCAGTCCAGCTCCTCCGTCCCTGTCTGTGGCCAGTCCAGCCTCTGCGTCCCAGTCTGCGGCCAGTCCAGCTCCTGCGTCCCTGTCTGCGGCCAGTCCAGCTCCTCCGTCCCTGTCTGCGTCCAGTCCAGCTCTGCATCCCTGTCTGCGGCCAGTCCAGCTCCTCCGTCCCTGTCTGTGGCCAGTCCAGCTCCTCCGTCCCTGTCTGTGGCCAGTCTAGCTCTGCGTCCCTGTCTGCGGCCAGTCAGCTCCTGTGTCCCTGTCTGCGGCCAGTCCAGCTCCTGTGTCCCTGTGTGCGGCAGTCCAGCTCCTGTGTCCCTGTGTGCGGACAGTCCAGCTCCTGTGTCCCTGTGTGCGGACAGTCCAGCTCCTGTGTCCCTGTGTGCGGACAATCTAGCCGCTGTGTCCTGTGTGCGGACAGTCCAGCTCCTGTGTCCCTCTGCGGCCAGTCCAGCTCCTGTGCCCCCGTCTGCTGCCAGTGTAAGATCTGAGGCCCTGCCCTCTGCCGTAGGGGACCCCTGCTAACACAGGTTCCCAGGCTGTGACCTGCTCTTCGTTGCTAACTCCCAGGTCACATTCAAGGCCACTGCAGCCCGTGGAATGAACTGCGGTCTGGCTGCTGGCCTAACACGTGGACACTCCGAGGTCCACGTGTGCTGGCCAATCCCTTCCCACGCCGCCCTGCTCTCCACGGCTGGGGTCCCCTTCTTCACTGGCGTCCGAGGAGGGGGGTGTAGGAGGGCTCCCCGCTGCCCTCTGTGTGGCTCCCACCCTGCCTCATCCTAAATCACGTGCTGCCATCCAATAAAAACACTCGTGAACAAAGCGAAACCCGCGGCTTGTGGATCCTGGCCGGCGTCGTCACTGCTGCCGCGGTGACGCGGTGGCTCTAGTTCTGGTCGCAGGTGGGACGCGGGGCCCTGGCGGAGGTGCGGGCGGGAGGTGCTGTCGGGAGCTGCTGACCCGCGGTGAGGGCGAGGCTGGGCTGCCCCGTTCCCCTTGTCCCCCTCCTGGCCCGTCTCTCCCCTCCATTCCCCTCGTCTTATCAGCCATCGATCTCATGGCGACAGGCCAGTCCCTGAGGCCAAGCTTCGGGGACCCAGAGGCTGTGGGGAACTCTGGGTAATCAGACGCGCCCCACCTCCGCTCCGGGTCCCGACCTCCACCATCTGCATCGCCATGGCTGACGGCACGTTGCGTCCCTGAGCTGCGGGCCAGGGTGGGGGTGGGGGCGTGGTCACGGAGGCGGCGCCCGGATGGCAGGCCAGGCCGCGGACGAGACCACGGCCCGGGTGGGGGCGCGCGGCCCCCCACCTCCGGCCCGGGACGCGTCCGGCGTCTTGCGTCCACCTGTCCCGTCCGGCCCGCGTGCGTGACCCGTGAAGAATTACTACGGACAGGAAAAGGCCTCGCTGTCCCGGGACATGGGACCCGGGAGAGCGAGCTCTGCGGCCGCCCTGGCACCCCCGGGCTCCCCGCCGCACTGGTGCTAACGCCCCGAATGGGGGACCGCGGGACGAGTCATTCCGAATCATGGAAACCCCGACCTGTCGGGGGACCCTCCCTGAGCATGAAAAGCGGCGAATGACGTTTGAAGCCGTTTCCGGGCACCGCCCCTTTGGCGGCGGCCTCGGTGACGTCATTCGGACGGCTGTGACCCCGTTATGGGGCCGCGAACGAGTCATGACGTCGTGCCGGGCGCCGGCGCATCCGGGGTGGGACCCCGAGACGGGTGCCGAATGCGCACGAGGGGCATCCGCACGAAAGGCCAGGAAGGATGACCTGCCCCGGGCCACCCGCACGCCTGGCACCAGGGCTCCTGCTAAATGCCCTTTCTTGTCACCCGTGGAGCCTGGCACAGGAAATGCGTCAGACGAGTCTGGGACATCTTGTTATCCCAGAAAGGGAGGGGGGTAAAGAGACACCCGGGCGCCTGACACCTCACGAGAACTGAGGCGTCCGCCTGGAAGAAGCTCCCGGGGACCACGTGCACCCCAAGCGCGCACGCGGACGGACACACATCGACCACTGGGAGGAAACGCAGGAGGGAAGCTCCTCGGTGAGGCCTTCTGGATCTGACCCCGACAGCAAAAATACGCGCGACGGGTCACGTCCAAGGAACAGTTTCTGCGCAGAAACAGGAAACAAGAGTGAAAAGGAAACTTTGGAATGGGAGAAAATATTTGCAAACCGGGTTCTGAGAAGGGGTGACTATCCAAAATGCATTAGGAGCCCATACAACACCATAACAAAAAATGATAATAATAATAACCGGAGTTAAAAATACGCCAAGGGGGACGTGGCCCAGTGCCGCGGTGAGCACGTCTGCTTCACACGCAGAAGGTCCTGGGTTCGCGCCCAGTGGAGCCACGGTCCGCGTCCAGGCCACGCCACCCTGAGCAAGCCGGATGTCGGATCTCAGACGCTCAGCAGCGTTGGGTCTGCTTAGTGCTTGCATGGGAGACCGCCTAGGAAGACCAGGTGCTGTAGGCATAAATAATAATGATAAATTAATATTAAAAAAATAATAATAACCATACGCCAAGATCCTAAACGGACATTCCTCCAGAGGAGACATACAGATGGCCAACAGGTACGTGATAAGTTCCTCGGTGTCACCGGCGTCAGGAAATGCAAATCAGAACCACAGAGAGACACCTCACACCTGTCGTGCTGGCCATCATCAAGAAAGTAAGAGACGGCACGTGCCGGCGAGGATGTGGAGGAAGGGGACCCACGCGCTGTCGGCGGGGTTGCGAATGCGTGCAGCTGCTGTGGGAAACGGCATGGAGGGTCCTCAAAAAGTTAGAAATAGAATTCCCACGCGAGCCAGCAACTCCGCTTCTGGGCATCACCCAAAGGAAATCAGAGCACTGTCTTGAAAAGGTCTCGGTACCCAGTACCCCTGCGGCACTGTTTACCGGAGCCGAGGTATGGAAATCGCCTACGTGTCTGCGAACCGGGTGTGCGGATGAAGTCGGAAAATGTATGTGCACACAGTGGAATATTAGTCAGCCCTAAAGGAGGAAGGAGATCCTGCCCCTCGCACCACACGAATGGACCTGGAGGGCATCGCGCCACACAAAAGAAGCCAGACACAGAAAGACAAATACCGCACCATCTCGCGTATCCGTGGAGTCTAAAAATGTTGACCTCAGAGTAACAAGCAGTAAAACGGCTGTCGCCAGGGCCAGGGGTGGCGGGGGTGGGGGCGGGGCGGAGGGAGGGAGGCTGGTGAAGGAGCACACACGTCCAGTTACGAGAGGATGAGTCCTGGGCCCCACGTCCAGCCTGGTGACGACAGTTAACGGTTGTGGCACATGCCCGAAGGTTGCTCACAGACTGGATCTTAAGCTACCCGCACAAAGGGGTGACGGTGTGAAGGGACAGATGTGTTGATCGACTTGATTGTTACAATCATTTCTCAATGTGTGTATATATATCAAGACATCGTGTTGTACAACCTAAATATATACAGTTTTTACCAATCATACCTCAATAAAACTAAACAAAAAAATGCACAAAGTGCTGGCCTCATCAGTTGCCTTTGGAGGGTCCTGGGAATCGATTCATTATCTTGAAGATAATAAAGGGAATAAGAGGAAATAAGGGAAAGACTCACGCTGTGTCCTATCGTCGGTGTACAAAGTCTATCTTATAGTCCTCGAGCGAGGACAGGAGGTATTCCATCTTGAAAGTGAAGGAGAAATTACAGGTAAGTCTGGCGCCCACCTGAGGCCACAACCCGTTATTGCGGCATTGCTGACGATGCGCCCTGTGCGGTACGTCACATCCCCGTGACCTCGTTGGAACCACGAGTTTGTACTTCTCCGTCCCTTCCCCCTTTCACCCACCCCTCCAACACCCCCTCCCATCCGGCACCCCTCGGAATGTTCTCTGTATCCGTGAGTACGTTCCTGTGTCACCTGTTGAGTTTGTTCCCCGCGTACGTGAAGTCACACGGCATTTGTCTCTCCGTCTCACGTATTCCGCTCGGCACAGTACCTTCCGGGTCCGTCCGTGTGGCTGCAGACGGCAAGATTTCATTCCTTTTTTACGGCTGAGTAATATGCCCTAGTGTATATGAACCACGTCCTCCGTATCCATGCCTCCATGGATGGACACTCAGGCACCGTCCGGATCTTGGCTACTGTAAATAATGCTGCAATGAGCATATGGATTCACACGTCCCTTCAAAATAGTGTTTGGGTTTCTTTGGATAAAAAGTAGGCTCACCGGGTCTCTGCCTCTTGTTATACATCGCCTTTGTGTTAAGGTCCGTCTTGTCTGGCATAAGCATTGCTACCCCAGCGTTTTCTCTGTTTGTTTCCATTTTCGTTAAACATCGTGTTCCACCCCTTTACTGTCGAAGTCGTCTGTGTGTCTTTTGATCCGCAGTGAGTCTCTCGTAGGCCGCATGTGGTAGGCTCTGATCTTCTTATCCGTCCAGCCACCCTGTCTTTGGATTGGAGCACTTACTTCTCTTTCCTTTGACGTATTCGTCGATAGATATGTAGTTATTGCCATTCTTTATTCATTTTGGATACACATTTTTTCTTCTTAAAGAAGTCCCTCCGACATTTCCTGGAGTACTGGCTCGGTGGTGATGAACTCCTTTAGCTTTTCCTTGTCTAGGAAGCTCTTCATCTGTTTTTCGATTCTAAATGATAGCTTTGTTGGGTAGAATAGTCTTGATTGTAGGTCTTTGCTTTTCACCACTTCGAATATTTCCTGCCAATCCCCTCGGGCCTGCAGAGTTTCCCTTGAAGAATCAGCTGCCAGTCTTATGGATGCTCCCTGTAGGCAACGAACTGCTTTTCTCTTGCTACTGTTAAGATTCTCTCTTTGTCTTAACCTTTGCCATTTTAATTATGACGTGTCTTCGTGTGGGCCTCTTTGGGTTCATCTCGTTTGGGACTCTGAGCCTGCTGGTGTTGTATGTCTGTTTCCTCCACCAGGTTAGGGAACTTTTCAGTGATTATTTCTTTAAATAGGTTTTCAACTTCTTGCTCTCTCTGTCTCTCTCTCTGTCTCCCTGTCTCTCTCTCTCTCTCTCTCTCTCTCTCTCTGTGTCTCTCTCTCTGTCTCTCTCTCTCTCTCTCTCTCTCTCTGTCTCTCTCTGTCTCCCCCTCTCCCTCTCTCTCTCTCCTGCTTCTGTTCCCCCTGGAATAGGAATGTTGGTATGCTTGATGTTGTCCCAGAGGCCCTTTAAACTATCCTCATGGTTTTGGATACCTTTCCTGTTACTGTCCTCGTTGGGTGTTCTCTGCTACCTCATCTTTTAATCGCCGATTCGATCCTCTGCTTCATCGGATCCGCTGCTGATTCCTCCTCAGGTATTCTTCATTTCCGTTATTGCATTCTTCCTTAGGTGTGCTGTGGTTCCAGTAGCACAGTCCTTCCTGGTCACCTGAGCCAGGTGCTCCAGGCGTGTCGCAGGTGTGTCGTGCGTGCCCTCTCGTTGCCGTTGAGCCTCGGTTGCTGTTTGCACACCCGTGGGAGGGACTGACCCTCAGGCGGATTGGTTGTGAGGCGGCTGGTGTAGGGCTGACCCTCCAGAGCGGGGCGCTGGCACCCGCCTTGTCTGCCCTTCAGGTGTGTGCTCCTCCCTGCAGCCCGGCTGGTACTCCAGGTCTGGTTGGAGCCAGCCACCGGGCGTGCCAGCACAGGGCCTCCTGGGAGAGGCCCTGCCGCAGGCCAGCTTCAGCTGCAGGCGGTGCCCTGCCGGGGGCCACCCGGTAAGTGTCCCCGAGCAATCCGTAGATGGCTGCCACCTGCGCTGCGCTCAGAGGTGCCTTGAGAGGCCAAACCGGGAACTGAGGCCGACTGTGCTAGCGCCGGGCCCGGGGCTGCTCAGCAGGAGGTGAGGGGCCCGCCGAGGCCCGGTGCTGGTTATTTAGAGTTTGTGAACCTTTGAGAGATTTTGGAAAAGTCCACAGCACAAAGCAGGACAGGTCATTTGCGTGGAAAAACCACTGGAGGAGGCTTGGGGGCGGGGAGGCGGCAACACATTGGGAGTGGCGGGGCTTCGGGGAACCACCTGGCAGGGTGAGCGATATCAGCCAGGTTGATGCAGACGCAGACGCCCACCTGCGTCTCCACACCGGGAGGGGACGGCCCCGCAAACACACAGTGGCCTTTGCCAGCACTGCTGTCCGGGAGAAAGCCCCCCCCCCCCCAGCCCTCGCCTGACGCCAGACAACCCGGTTCTTCCCCATGCATCCCTGGCACCTTCGCACTGTAGCCGGAGCGCTGGAGCTCAGAGCAAGTGAGTCCATCCGCGGTGAGTCCGCACGTGGCTTAAGAGGACGCCCTGGGCTGGGGAGCCCAGTGTGGGCCCGGGACCCCTCGCTCCTCCACGGGGACCTCTGCAGCCAAGATATTTCTCCCCATGTGTGTGTGTGTGTGGTTGTGTGTGTTTTGTTTTTGGTTTTTAGGCAAGACAACGCTTGGTTGACCTCACACGTTGCAGGGACCTTGTCAGCTTCCCATCCCTTATTTTTTATTTTTTGCGCCTAGAGCACCGGTCTTCCCAAGTGGTCTCCCATCCAAGTACTAACCAGGAAGCTAACTGACCCTGTTAGCTTCCGTCCTTGTGTTCATTAAGCGTTCAGTACCTGATCGGAGAGGTTCTTGTTTAAACCTCTCACCCCCCCCCTTTTTCTTGGCTGTTTTTACCTTCTTATTAATTCCCAGGAGGCGTCCATGCTCCCTGATACATTCATCTAAATCTGTCCCGTTGGTTTATTCTCTTAACTGTGTCTTTGGAAGAATAAAATCGTTAATTGTGAAGTCGTCTAATTTATCAGACGTTTACCTTTTGTGTTCTGTGTTCTGATTTAAGGAGCCTCTCTCTGCTGCAGACTCGAAGGGACTGTCCAGTGCCGACCTGCAGAAGGCTGTCCACGCGCACGCTTAGCTCTGCAGTCCGTCGACGCACGGTGTCGTGCACGGACGAAGCGGGAGAGTCAAGCCCCGCGTTACCAAGTGCGCATCTAATGGAACGAGCACCATTTAGCAGGCTTTCTACTTGGCTTCCCCTGCATGGTCGTCTTAGCTGACCTGGCCTTTGCTTCTCCACATACCTTTTGCAGTCGGGCTGTCGTTCTTTACAATTCACTGGCCGTGACTGTTGATTCTCGTAGACTATGCAGAGACGTGTGCAATGATTGACTTTTTCCAACAGTGAATTTCAGTCTGTGAAAATTGTGTATTCTGTAATGTCTTACTGTTTAATTCTATCACTGACATTAAAAAGTGTGTGTGTGCGTGCACGCGCGTGTGCGAGTTTGTGCATCCTACCCTAAGTGTGCCACTTCTGGGTGTCGCCGTTCCGGCTGAGAGCAGGACATCGACATGACACCGTCAGCCCCGCGGCAGGCGCTGCCCTCCCAGGCTCGTCATGGACGCTTGATGTGGCACTAGCTGTTTGTTCAGCGACTTTGCAAACGATTTTTGTGGGGACCTTACGCTCCCCTGTGTGCGGTCTCCCGAAATCTCTGTCTCTGTGGCCACCACAACAGGTCCTGGAGGGGCAGTGTCCCTGGGAGCCGGAAGGGGGGGGTCAGGCCTTGCTGAGGACCTCAGGCCGGCTGGGGTCCGCGTCCCCTACACCCGGTAAACCCGACGCGTGGTTCCCGCGATGCCCGCGCGGGCGCCGTGAGCCGTTTCTCCCGTCGGCCCCACGGGCGTCTGCGCGGGTCATTGTCACGCTGTGCTCTGCTCGGGTCCGGGCAGACCGCGTGGCGGCCTGCAGAGCTCCCAGCTCGCCGGCCTCGTGCTGCGCGGCCGCCCCCCGCTTCCCAACAAGGAGCGCTCACGGGACACGCAGGTGTGTGTTTTTTAAAAGTTTATTCGTTTTGAAAATCAAAAATAAAGGAAAAATACTCATTCGAGCCGCCTCCTCCGTGTCTGGGCACACGCGCTTGTGATCACATTTTATGTCACCTTTTTCCGTGACCTAAGGACAAAACCACAGGTTAGGAGGGACCCACAGGCCCAGGGCCGGCCGCGTGGAGATGCGCGGAGAACAGGTCGCGTCCCGCCACAGTCTCGTCCCTTCCGCTCTAGCTGGTCACCGATGTCCTTCTCACAAGCCATGTGGAGATAACCAGCCTCGGGAGGGGGCCGGGGACTGGGAGGGGGCCTCGTGGGTCTCGGCCCCGCGTTCCGGGATGGCGCCCCGCCTCCGCGAGGACAGGTGGGACTCGGACCCCTCCGGAGGCG
This sequence comes from Eonycteris spelaea, assembly GCA_003508835.1. NCBI lineage: Eukaryota > Metazoa > Chordata > Mammalia > Chiroptera > Pteropodidae > Eonycteris > Eonycteris spelaea. Next base: position 237,520 of record PUFA01000423.1, read on the forward strand.
GTGGGGCCGGGGGCGGGGCCAGGACCGCGTGGAGCCCCGCCCAGCGCATGCGCGGTGGGAGCCTCAGAGCCCCGCCGGCCAGGGGCCGTTCTCCTGGGCTTGAGCACGGCCAGGACTCCCTGGTGGCTCAGAGAGCCAGGGGCCCCGTGCTCCATCAGGGAGTGTGGGACCGGACCTCTGTCCCCCAGGACAGGCCGCATCCGTCCTGGACAGGATGGACACAGAACCGTGCGCTAGGGTCCGGGGGAGTCACCGCTCACGGCGATGACCACCTGAGGTCTGAGTCAGCAACTCAGATCTTGCACTGGCAGCAGACGGGGACACAGCAGCTGGACTGGCCGCAGCAGGACTGCCGCAGCAGGACTGGCCGCAGCAGGACTGGCCGCAGCCACAGGAGCCACAACTGGAGCAGGGACAGGCTGGCACACAGCAGCACACGGGCACACAGCAGCCGGAGCCGCAGCCCCCACAGGAGCCACAGCCCCCACAGGAGCCACAGCCCCCTTTACAGCCCCCACAGGACCCACAGCCCCCCTTGCAGCCCCCACAGGACCCACAGCCCCCTTGCAGCCCCCACAGGAGCCGCAGCCCCCACAGGAGCCACAGCCCCCTTGCAGCCCCCACAGGACCCACAGCCCCCCTTGCAGCCCCCACAGGAGCCGCAGCCCCCACAGGAGCCGCAGCCCCCTTGCCACAGCCGGAGCAGGCACAGGCTGGCACGCAGCCGCACACGGGCACACAGCCACAGACGGGCACACAGCAGCCGGAGCCGCAGCCCCCGGAGCAGCCACAACAGCTCATGGTTCTGGTGGGTGAGGGTGGAGCAGGTCAGAGGAGCAGGTAGAGACGGAGTGGTCAGGTGTGGTGTGGAGCCTCCGGGCCGGGGGCCTTATATACCTGCCCGGGTCAGGTGAGCTGCTGGGCACGTGGTCACTTCCTGGTTCCTGTTAGAGCCGCTTCCCCAGGAGTCTCTTCTGCATTCCCTACCGTCTCCGGTGTGTTCCTCTGCCAAGCTGTCAGCCCCGCGTGGCACGTGGCTGTCAGGGGACGCTGCCACGTGCCGCGCGGGGTCCTTGTCAGTGAATGGGATGGGGAGGCGCAGAGACTGCGCGGAGTCTCGGCCTGGGCGTCGGTGGAGCCCGTGGCCCTGCTCGATCCTGCGTGACAAGCAGCCGCCTTTGCAGCCACCTTCTTGCCTTGGGGAGCCCGGGCCTTGTCCCCACACCCACGGGGAGCTCCTGGCGGCAGTCTACTTCCGAGGGTGCTGGCGGCCGGGTCAGCTGCCTGGCCTTCCAGCTCCTTACCTGGGCGAGACTCTGCTGCAGGTGTGGAGTACTGGCCGAGCCCGTGGGCGTCAGGTGCGCATCCCAGGATTTCGCCGCACGTCCAACCTACAAGCGTGTCCTCCCTCGCAAAGGCGTTAGCCGCTGCTCCTGCAGACCTCTCTGCCTGGCCCGTCACGCACGTGGCCGAGGTGCCAGGTGAAACTCAGGATGCCCCGGGAAACTTGGGTTTCAGTAGGCCACAAGTGCGTTTCGAGTATGAGTGGGTCCCAAGTGTGACGCATGCGTGAACATAGCATCCCTTCTCAGGCGGGACAGAGACCTGCCATTCCCTCTGCTGCCACATGGTGTCGCCCATGAGTCCTCCCAAGGGCTGGACCCCAGATGGGTGGGCTGGGGACCCTCTCCAGTCCTCTGAGCCCCTGGGGTCCAGCGCCGCACTGCCGCTTGACTAAGGCCAGCAACCGGCCTCACCTCACCCACCCGGACGAGGCTTCGCTTCCCAGACTTTCGTTCTGACCCCATCCAAACATGTCGGCCGGCAAGGAAAAAACGGCATGAAGAAAAAGTGAGAATGGCTTTGATTATGATTATGATTATGATTATTTTTCCTTCGAACAGAGTTCACATTCAATATAAAAGTGCGGAACGCTCCCTGAATTCGTGTGTCATCGTCACAGCGGGGCCGTGCTGTTCCCTGTCATTCCAGGTTCGGTGTGCGCCCTGCCGAGTGAGCACCGGAGCGGCCCCCCAAACACCACACGCTCAGCTCCCGTAAACGCCTGTGCAAAACCAGCCACAGCTTTTTGTAGCAATGTATTTCCTCAAACGAGGAATCTCTTTGGCAAGCAAGAAAAATCATTCACAGAATATAATTTATAGTGAAGTACAAAGAAAAAAATCACCCTGAAGAAATGAAAGCGATAAAGGAGAGGTCCCCTTCCACCTGTGAAATTCACCCGATTTTGAACGTGGTAGTAGCGTCCACCGTGGGGAGGCTGTGCACATGATAAATCGCCAAGAGCCGGGAGCTCCCCGATGTCGCGAGAAGCCAAAGCCTCGTGGGCGCCAAGGCGGGACAAGGGAGGAGAATCCTCCTGGCAGGGAAGCCTCTTCCACGACCTGGACAAAAGCTCAGCGAACACACTCTGTTCACCCAGAGCGCAGACGCGAAGAGGAAGTGCTGCCGCCCAGGCGGGGACCTGATCCCCACGCGTCCGTCATGTGCCGGGATCCCAGGTGGTTGTGACCTTTCCTTGCGTGTTCGCGATTCCTTTCGGCACAGCCGTCTCGTATTTTAAGAGTCGGAAGTAACATAACACACGTGTTATTAACTCCACTGAGACTGCGGCCGCGTCAAGGGGTGTTTGGTTGGGGAGGCGGCGTGATCTCGGAGAGGAACTTCCTCCACGGGTCACCTGAGGAGAGGGCGACGCAGGTGACCAGGATAATTACAGGGTCCCATGCGTGGAGGTGGACAACGTAGAAGAGAGACAGGAAGTGCTGTCCTGGGCCCGTGACGCCCCCGTCCAGGAAGCCAGTCACAGCCAGGCCGTGTTGGACACAGCGTGATGCGGTGAGCAGGGGCTGCGGGCTGTCCCAGGCAGGTATATAAGGGCCCCCGGCCAGGAGGCTCCAGACCACACCTGACCACCTCGGTCTCTACCTGCTCCTCTGACCTCTCCACCCTCACCCACCAGAACCATGAGCTGCTGTGGTTGCTCCGGGGGCTGCGGCTCCAGCGGCTGTGTGCCCGTGTGCGGCGGCGTGCCAGCCAGTGCCTGCTCGGGCTGTGGCAAGGGGGGCTGCGGCTCCTGTGGTTGTGGCCATCCAGCCTCAGCATCCCAGTCTGCGGCCAGTCCAGCCCTGCGTCCCTGTCTGCGGCCAGTCCACCTCCTGTGTCCCTGTCTGCGGCCAGTCAGCTCCTGTGTCCCTGTGTGCGGACAGTCCAGCCCTGCTCCCTGTCTGCGGCCAGTCCACCTCCTGTGTCCCTGTCTGCGGCCAGTCCAGCCCTGCCCTGTCTGCGGCCAGTCCACCTCCTGTGTCCCTGTCTGCGGCCAGTCCAGCTCCTGCGTCCCTGTCTGCGGCCAGTCCACCTCCTGTGTCCCTCTGTGTGGCCAGTCCAGCTCCTGTGCCCTGTCTGCGGCCAGTCCAGCTCCTGCGTCCCTGTCTGCGGCCAGTCCACTCCTGTGTCCCTCTCTGTGGCCAGTCTAGCTCCTGCGTCCCTGTGTGCAGACAGTCCAGCTCCTGCATCCCTGTCTGTGGCCAGTCCAGCCTCTGTGTCCCTGTCTGGCCAGTCCAGCTCCTGTGTCCCTGTCTGCGGCCAGTCCAGCTCCAGTCCCTGTCTGCGGCCAGTCCACCTCCTGTGTCCCTCTCTGTGGCCAGTCAGCTCCTGCATCCCTGTCTCGGCCAGTCCAGCTCCTCCATCCCTGTCTGTGGTCAGTCCAGCTCTGCGTCCCTGTCTGTGGCCAGTCAGCTCCTGCGTCCCTGTCTGCGCCAGTCCAGCTCCTGCGTCCCTGTCTGCGGACAGTCCAGCTCCTGCATCCCTGTCTGCGGCCAGTCCAGCTCCTCCGTCCCTGTCTGCGCCAGTCAGACTCTGCGTCCCTGTCTGTGGACAGTCCAGCTCCTGTGTCCCAGTCTGCGGCCAGTCCAGCTCTGCGTCCCTGTCTGCAGACAGTCCAGCTCCTGCGTCCCTGTGTGCGGACAGTCAGCTCCTGTGTCCCTGTCTGCGGCCAGTCCAGCTCCTGTGCCCCCGTCTGCTGCCAGTGTAAGATCTGAGGCCCTGCCCTCTGCCGTAGGGACCCTGCTAACACAGGTTCCCAGGCTGTGACCTGCTCTTCGTTGCTAACTCCCAGGTCACATTCAAGGCCACTGCAGCCCGTGGAATGAACTGCGGTCTGGCTGGCCCTAACACGTGGACACTCCGAGGTCCACGTGTGCTGGCCAATCCCTTCCCACACCCTGCTCTCCACGGCCGGGGTCCCCGGCGTTCACTGAGGTGCACGGAGGGGGTGTAGGAGGGCTCCCCGCTGCCGCTCTGTGTGGCTCCCACCCTGCCTCATCCTAAATCACGTGCTGCCATCCAATAAAAACACTTCGTGAACAAAGCGAAACCCGCGGCTTGTGGATCTCTGGCCGGCGTCGTCACTGCTGCCGCGGTGACGCGGTGGCTCTAGTTCTGGTCACAGGTGGGACGCGGGGCCCTGGCGGAGGTGCGGGCGGGAGGTGCTGGCGGGAGCTGCTGACCCGCGGTCAGGGCGAGGCTGGGCTGCCCCGTTCCCCTTGTCCCCCTCCTGGCCCGTCTCCTCCCCTCCATTCCCCTCGTCTTATCAGCCATCGATCTCATGGCGACAGGCCAGTCCCTGAGGCCAAGCTTCGGGGACCCAGAGGCTGTGGGGAACTCTGGGTAATCAGACGCGCCCCACCTCCGCTCCGGGTCCCGACCTCCACCATCTGCATCGCCATGGCTGACGGCACGTTCCGTCCCTGAGCTGCGGGCCGGAGTGGGGGTGGGGGGCGTGGTCACGGAGGCGGCGCCCGGATGGCGAGGCCAGGCCGCGGACAAGACCACGGCCCCGGGTGGGGGCCGCGCGGCCCCCCACCTCCGGCCCGGGACGCGTCCGGCGTCTTGCGTCCACCTGTCCCGTCCGGCCCGCGTGCGTGACCCGTGAAGAATTACTACGGACAGGAAAAGGCCTCGCTGTCCCGGGACCTGGGACCCGGGAGAGCGAGCTCTGCGGCCGCCCTGGCACCCCCGGGCTCCCCGCCGCACTGGTGCAAACGCCCCGAATGGGGGACCGCGGGGACGAGTCATTCCGAATCATGGAAACCCCGACCTGTCGGTGGGACCCTCCCTGAGCATGAAAAGCGGCGAATGACGTTTGAAGCCGTTTCCGGGCACCGCCCCTTGGCGGCGGCCTCGGTGACGTCATTCGGACGCTGTGACCCCGTTATGGGGCCGCGAACGAGTCATGACGTCGTGCGGGCGCGGCGCATCCGGGGTGGGACCCCGAGACGGGTCCCGAATGCGCACGAGGGGCATCCGCACGAAAGGCCAGGAAGGATGACCTGCCCCGGGCCACCCGCACGCCTGGCGCCAGGGCTCCTGCTAAATGCCCTTTCTTGTCACCCGTGGAGCCTGGCACAGGAAATGCGTCAGACGAGTCTGGGACATCTTGTTATCCCAGAAAGGGAGGGGGGTAAAGAGACACCCGGGCCGCCTGACACCTCACGAGAACTGAGGCTTCCGCCTGGAAGAAGCTCCCGGGGACCACGTGCACCCCAAGCGCGCGCGGACGGACACACATCGAACACTGGGAGGAAACGCAGGAGGGAAGCTCCTCGGTGAGGCCTTCTGGATCTGACCCCGACAGCAAAAATACGCGCGACGGGTCACGTCCAAGGAACAGTTTCTGCGCAGAAACAGGAAACAAGAGTGAAAAGGAAACTTTGGAATGGGAGAAAATATTTGCAAACCGGGTTCTGAGAAGGGGTGACTATCCAAAATGCATTAGGAGCCCATACAACACCATAACAAAAAATGATAATAATAATAACCGGAGTTAAAAATACGCCAAGGGGGACGTGGCCCCCAGTGCCGCGGTGAGCACGTCTGCTTCACACGCAGAAGGTCCTGGGTTCGCGCCGCAGTGGAGCCACGGTCCGGGTCCAGGCCACGCCACCCTGAGCAAGCCGGATGTCGGATCTCAGACGCTCAGCAGCGTTGGGTCTGCTTAGTGCTTGCATGGGAGACCGCCTAGGAAGACCAGGTGCTGTAGGCATAAATAATAATGATAAATTAATATTAAAAAAATAATAATAACATACGCCAAGATCCTAAACGGACATTCCTCCAGAGGAGACATACAGATGGCCAACAGGTACGTGATAAGTTCCTCGGTGTCCCGGGCGTCAGGAAATGCAAATCAGAACCACAGAGAGACACCTCACACCTGTCGTGCTGGCCATCATCAAGAAAGTAAGAGACGGCACGTGCCGGCGAGGATGTGGAGGAAGGGGACCCTCATGCGCTGTCAGAGGGGTTGCGAATGCGTGCAGCTGCTGTGGGAAACGGCATGGAGGGTCCTCAAAAAGTTAGAAATAGAATTCCCACGCGAGCCAGCAACTCCGCTTCTGGGCATCACCCAAAGGAAATCAGAGCACTGTCTTGAAAAGGTCTCGGTACCCAGTACCCCTGCGGCACTGTTTACCGGAGCCGAGGTATGGAAATCGCCTACGTGTCTGCAATCCGGGTGTGCGGAGAAGTCGGAAAATGTATGTGCACACAGTGGAATATTAGTCAGCCCTAAAGAGGAAGGAGATCCTGCCCCTCGCGACCACACGAATGGACCTGGAGGCATCGCGCCACACAAAAGAAGCCAGACACAGAAAGACAAATACCGCACCATCTCGCGTATCCGTGGAGTCTAAAAATGTTGACCAGAGTAACAAGCAGTAAAACGGCTGTCGCCAGGGGCCGGAGTGGTGGGGGTGGGGGCGGGGCGAGGGAGGGAGGCTGGTGAGGAGCACACACGTCCAGTTACGAGAGGATGAGTCTTGGGCCCCACGTCCAGCCTGGTGACGACAGTTAACGGTTGTGGCACATGCCGAAGGTTGCTCACAGACTGTACCTTAAGCTACCCGCACAAAGGGGTGGGGGTGCTGGTGTGAAGGGACAGATGTGTTGATCGACTTGATTTTTACAATCATTTCTCAATGTGTGTATATTATCAAGACATCGTGTTGTACAACCTAAATATCTAGTTTTTGCCAATCATACCTCAATAAAACTAAACAAAAAAAATGTGTAAAATGCTGGCCTCATCAGTTGCCTTTGGAGGGTCCTGGGAATCGATTCATTATCTTGAAGATAATAAAGGGAATAAGAGGAAATAAGGGAAAGCCTCACGCATGTGTCCTATCGTCGGTGTACAAACTCTATCTTATAGTCCTCGAGCGAGGAGAGGAGGTATTCCAGCTTGAAAGTGAAGGAGAAAAACAGGTAAGTCTGACGCCCACCTGAGGCCACAACCCGTTATTGCGGCATTGCTGACGGTGCGCCCTGTGCGGTACGTCACATCCCCGTGACCTCGTTGGAACCACGAGTTTGGAGTTTGTACTTTGCCCCGGCCAGCGGGGCGCAGTTTTTACTGGAACTGAGGAGGACTTACACTGAAAAGGAAACATGGGCGAGAGAAAGGAGAGGAGGCAGACAGCAGTGTTCTGATCAAGCCTCATTTATTAAGGCTTGCTGCGGGCTTATATAGGCGTGATCAGGTGATGTTGCGTTCTGGCGGGCTGATTTGGCCAGGGGCAGTCAGGCGATATTGCGTAACTAAAAAGGGGCCGGACAGAAAGTCCCTCCGAAATCCTTTGGCAAGTCCTTTGGCGGAAAGCAAAGCGGAGATTATCCGGGAGGCTTACGCGGGGCTTAGAGAGAAGCCTTTAGTATATTTGACTGACGCACCATCACGGTCAGGCAGCCATTTTTTAGCCGAGCAGCCCCCAACAGTACTTCTCCGTCCCTTCCCCCTTCACCCACCCCTCAACACCCCCTCCCATCCGGCACCCCTCGGAATGTTCTCTGTATCCGTGAGTACGTTCCTGTGTCACCTGTTGAGTTGTTCCCGCATAAGTGAAGTCACACGGCATTTGTCTCTCCGTCTCACGTATTCCGCTCGGGCACAGTACCTTCCGGGTCCGTCCCGTGTGGCTGCAGATGGCAAGATTTCATTCCTTTTTTACGGCTGAGTAATATGCCCTCGTGTATATGAACCACGTCCTCCGTATCCATGCCTCCATGGATGGACACTCAGGGCACCGTCCGATCTTGGCTACTGTAAATAATGCTGCAATGAGCATATGGAATTCACACGTCCCTTCAAAATAGTGTATTGGGTTTCTCTTGTATGCATAAAAAGTAGGCTCACGGGTCTCTGCCTCTCAGCCTTTGTGTTAAGGTCCGTCTTGTCTGGCATAAGCATTGCTACCCCAGCTTTTTCTCTGTTTGTTTCACAATTTTTCATGAAGCATCGTGTTCCACCCTTTACTGTCGAAGTCGTCTGCTGTGTCTTTTTGATCCGCAGTGAGTCTCTCGTAAAGGCCGCATGTGGTAGGCTCTGACTTCTTATCCGTCCAGCCACCCTGTCTTTGGATTGGAGCACTTACTTCTCTTTCCTTTGACGTATTCGTCGATAGATATGTAGTTATTGCCATTCTTTATTCATATTTTGGATACACATTTTTTCTTCTTAAAGAAGTCCCTCCGACATTTCCTGGAGTACTGGCTCGGTGGTGATGAACTCCTTTAGCTTTTCCTTGTCTAGGAAGCTCTTCATCTGTTTTTCGATTCTAAATGATAGCTTTGTTGGGTAGAATAGTCTTGATTGTAGGTCTTTGCTTTTCACCACTTCGAATATTTCCTGCCAATCCCCTCGGGCCTGCAGAGTTTCCCTTGAAGAATCAGCTGCCAGTCTTATGGATGCTCCCTGTAGGCAACGAACTGCTTTTCTCTTGCTACTGTTAAGATTCTCTCTTTGTCTTAACCTTTGCCATTTTAATTATGACGTGTCTTCGTGTGGGCCTCTTTGGGTTCATCTCGTTTGGGACTCTGAGCCTGCTGGTGTTGTATGTCTATTTCCTCCACCAGGTTAGGGAACTTTTCAGTGATTATTTCTTTAAATAGGTTTTCAACTTCTTGCTCTCTCTGTCTCTCCTCTCTCTGTCTCCCTGTCTCTCTGTCTCTCTCTGTCTGTCTGTCTGTCTTCTCTCTCTCTCTGTCTCCCCCTCTCCCTCTCTCTCTCTCCTGCTTCTGGTCCCCCTGGAATACGAATGTTGGTATGCTTGATGTTGTCCCAGAGGCCCTTTAAACTATCCCTGTCTGTGTATCTGTTCCTCTGAGGATGTCACACGGTTTCACTGCTGCACGTCGGTGGCTCCTAAAGTTAGTTTCTGCACTTGGCTTCCCCTGCATGGTCGTCTTAGCTGACCTGGCCTTTGCTTCTCCACATACCTTTTGCAGTCGGGCTGTCGTTTTTTAGAATTCACTGGCCGTGACTGTTGATTCTCGTAGACTATGCAGAGACGTGTGCAATGATTGACTTTTTCCAACAGTGATTTCAGTCTGTGAAAATTGTGTATTCTGTAATGTCTTACTGTTTAATTCTATCACTGACATTAAAAAGTGTGTGTGTGTGTGCACGCGCGTGTGCGAGTTTGTGCATCCTACCCTAAGTGTGCCACTTCTGGGTGTCGCCGTTCCGGCTGAGAGCAGGACATCGACATGACACCGTCAGCCCCTGCGGCAGGCGCTGCCCTCCCAGGCTCGTCATGGACGCTTGATGTGGCACTAGCTGTTTGTTCAGTGACTTTGCAAATGATTTTTGTGGGGACCTTACGCTCCCCTGTGTGCGGTCTCCCGAAATCTCTGTCTCTGTGGCCACCACAACGGGTCCTGGAGGGGCAGTGTCCCCGGGAGCGGACGAGGGGCAGGCCTTGCTGAGGACCTCAGGCCGGCTGGGGTCCGCGTCCCCTACACCCGGTAAACCCGACGCGTGGTTCCCCGATGCCCGCGCGGGCGCCCTGAGCCGTTTCTCCCGTCGGCCCCACGGGCGTCTGCGCGGGTCATTGTCACGCTGTGCTCTGCTCGGGTCCGGGCAGACCGCGTGGCGGCCTGCAGAGCTCCCAGCTCGCCGGCCTCGTGCTGCGCGGCCGCCCCCGCTTCCCAACAAGGAGCGCTCGCGGGACACGCAGGTGTGTTTTTTAAAAGTTTATTCGTTTTGAAAATGAAAAATAAAGGAAAAATACTCATTCAAGCCGCCTCCTCCGTGTCTGGGCACACGCGCTTGCGATCACATTTTATGTCACCTTTTTCCGTGACCTAAGGACAAAACCACAGGTTAGGAGGGACCCACAGGCCCAGGGCCGGCCGCCTGGAGATGCGCAGAGAACAGGTCGCGTCCCGCCACAGTCTCGTCCCTTCCGCTCTAGCTGGTCACCGATGTCCCCTTCTCACAAGCGATGTGGCGTTAACCAGCCTCGGGAGGGGCCGGGGACTGGGAGGGGGCCTCGTGGGTCTGGGCCCGCGTTCCGGGATGGGCGCCCCGCCTCCGCGAGGACAGGTGGGACTCAGAGGACAGGTGGGACTCAGACCCCGCGGGAGGAGGTTGAGCCAGGGGCGGGGCCAGGACCGCGTGGAGCCCCGCCCAGCGCATGCGCGGTGGGAGCCCTTCAGAGCCCCGCCGGCCAGGGGCCCGTTCTCCTGGGCTTGAGCACGGCCAGGACTCCCTGGTGGCTCAGAGAGCCAGGGGCCCGTGCTCCATCAGGGAGTGTGGGACCGGACCTCTGGGCCCTAGGACAGGCCGCATCCGTCCTGACAGGATGGACACAGAACCGTGCGCTAAGGGTCCCAGGGGAGTCACCGCTCACGGCCGGGGACCTCCTGAGGTCTGAGTCAGCAACTCAGATCTTGCACTGGCAGCAGACGGGGACACAGCAGCTGGACTGGCCGCAGCAGGACTGGCCGCAGCAGGACTGGCCGCAGCCACAGGAGCCACAGCTGGAGCAGGGACAGGCTGGCACACAGCAGCACACGGGCACACAGCAGCCGGAGCCGCAGCCCCCACAGGACCGCAGCCCCCACAGGAGCGCAGCCCCCTTTGCAGCCCCCACAGGAGCCCAGCCCCCCTTGCAGCCCCCACAGGAGCCGCAGCCCCCCTTGCAGCCCCCACAGGAGCCAGCCCCCCCCTTGCAGCCCCGCAGGAGCCGCAGCCCCCACAGGTGCCACAGCCCCCTTGCAGCCCCCGCAGGAGCCGCAGCCCCCCTTGCCACAGCCGGAGCAGGCACAGGCTGGCACGCAGCCGCACACGGGCACACAGCCACAGACGGGCACACAGCAGCCGGAGCCGCAGCCCCCGGAGCAGCCACAGCAGCTCATGGTTCTGGTGGGTGAGGGTGGAGCAGGTCAGAGGAGCAGGTAGAGACGGAGGTGGTCAGGTGTGGTGTGGAGCCCCCGGGCCGGGGGCCCTTATGTACCTGCCCGGGTTGTTTACACTCAACAAGCGCACTTCCTCATGTGCGTCGCCTGCGTTCCACGTGGACAGGGCTATTTTAAACTCCTCGCGGTCCGCTGAGCTCAGCAGCCCAAGCAAGGTCCACCGTGCTGGGTTTCTAAGTTCGTCCCTCTTCACGGAGCTCTCCCCAAAGACAGGCCGAGGTCCTTCCCGGCCTCGCCTGGCCCACGCGGGCGCCACCCTCGGGCTCCGGGCCTGCTCTGGTACCCGTCCCGGCCCGAATGGAGGGTCCACCGCCCAGAAAATCAGTAGGTGCTCGACTGCATGCATACACACCTGGCTGAAAGCTGGTTGTCCTGCCGCCCCAGAATACTGCCCACGCCCCCTGGAGCTGTCAATCAGAATTTCGCAGGCCTTGGCGTTAGGCGCAGCCGCAGTTTAGACCGTCCCTGGGATCGGCTTCTCCCCGGGTGGTGGGCGGTGGGTCCTTCCCACGCTCCGGCCTCCCGCCAGCGGGGCCACGGAAGACGCTTCGCGAGTGGGCTACCACGGTCGGATGAGCCATCGCCTGGTGGACACCATTTTCTAGAAAACCAGTGTGCTTTTTTTTTTTTTAATTGTGGTAAAATTTACATCCCCTGAAAGGCACACACTTTGAGCACGTCGTCTCCCAAGTTTGGTAAGACGTGGATGGATGTCGCCACACCGCCTTTTCGACCCGTGTTTTCGCCTCTTTGTTGTTCATTTTCTGGAATTTGTAATAAATTCTCGCCAAAGCGCTTTGCTCTGGATGCATAATTATATATCCTATAATTGCATGTTACATGTTATTATATATTAATACAGTATCTGGTATCTGTAATTATATAAATTATGTAACTCAATGTGTAATTTTCTCCCGGTATTTGCTTTGCCTTATCATTACCTTAATGGCACCTTTTGACGGGGCAGTGTGTTTTATTTTGGTGACGTCCAGGTGAACGCTTCTCCTTTTGATGGTCGGTGCTTTCTCCTCACCATCTGAGAAACGAGCTGTGCTCCCCGGAGCGGCCGACCTGGGCCCTGGCGTGTGCTTCTGCGAGGGACCGAGGCCCTGTCTCTGTGTGTGGCTGAGGCGGGCACGTTTCCGGCCCTTTGTGTCGGCGCTGGACGCGCAGAGATGCGCGGGGCCGGGGCCACTCTGTGGCCGTGGATGGGATCAGCGCTCCGGTGGACATTTTCGAGGCGTGAGGGCCCCTCCCGGCCCAGGGGACGTGGCGAATGTGCTGGGACCACCTGAGCCCTGCCTCGGTCCAGGCCAGTGGGTCCGGGCTGGGCCACGGGACGACGCAGAAGGAGGGTTCGAGCCCGGGTCTCAGTTCTGGAGACACTGCAGAGTGGCTGCGGGACACGCCAGGACAGCAGGGCTCCGGGTTTCCTTCTGCGCCACCAGCAACCACCCGCTCCACTTCTGAAACCCGGGAGAGGAGTCTCCCCCACCGTCGGTGCGGCCGGAGCCCCAGCCCGGCCCCTCCCACCGCGCACTGACCCCCCAGCCCGGCCCCCCCCCCCCGCGCACTGACCCCCCCAGCCCGGCCCCCTCCCACCGCGCACTGACCCCCCCAGCCCGGCCCCTCCCACCGCGCACTGACCCCCCAGCCCGGCCCCTCCACCGCGCACTGACCCCCAGCCCGGCCCCCTCCACGCGCACTGACCCCTCCCACAGCCCGTCCCCTGGGGGTATGTGTCTCACTTGGGACAACCGTCCATCCCCCACCTCTAGGTGTGGCCCACCGTGAGATGTCACCGAGGTGCACACTTAGAGCGGGTATGTTTTTGGTTTTTGTTTTGCTTGTTTTTAATTAATTAATTAATCTACAGTGATGTTGTTTCGCGAAGCCCGGTAAGTTCAGCCATACACTGTAACAGCAAGACACGTACATATCTATGTCCTGTGTCCACCGGTTCCTCCCGTCGCCACATGTTGGCCCCATTTACTCTGGTGCCTCCCCCCCCCCCTCCCCTTCTGGAAACACTAGTCCATTGTCCATTGGCCATGAGTCTCCGTTATTTGTTGCTGTCCCGCATATAAGTGATATCGTGTGATTTTCGACTTTTCCATACCTGGCTTTTTCGCTCGGCAATGATTATCTCAAGTCCATCCGTGTTGTCGCAAATGGCAGTGTCTCAGCTCTTCTTATGGCTGAGTCGTATTGCCTCGGATGTTTGTACCACGGCTTCCTTAGCCAGTCATCTGCCGTAGGACACTTCCGTTACTTCCACGTCCTGGCCACCGTGAGTAAAACAAGCAGCAGGTACCTTATAACCTGAGTTTAAATTGTCCCTGACCTGGGCACGTGTCGTCTGCCGCGGGGCTGGGGGCGTCCATTTCCCAGCTCTGGCCCTCTCGTCCTGTCCTGCCTCTGGCAGACCCACCAGGCCTTGACGAAAGTCACAATACGCTGCTGGAGGCGGCTGCCAGGCCCGCGGGGGCAGCGAGCCCCGAGCGCTGCTGGGACCCACAATGTGGGGCAGCTCTACCATCTTTCCAGCCTCCGAGACAGCTCCCACCCCCCACCTGGCCACGACCCAAGGGCACAGCAACACGCTTGTGCCACGGTCGCTTTCTGGGTCAGCCAGGACAGAGCAAGGTGATGTGGGGACCGCAGCGAGCACTTCAAGTTTCGGCTCATTTGGCCACATCTAGCCTCAAGGGACCCGCGGAAGGGCCACCGGCCACCTGCAAACCTGCCCTGCTCATCTTCCCCACGGCACCTCTGTCGGTGCTTCAGGTGGGTTGTTAGCTTGATGGCCTTAAGCCTATCTTTTTCACTCTAACATGTGCGTATAAGGCTATACAATTTCCTCTATACAATTTGGTTACACTCAGTAAATCTGACACGTAATAATTCATGATTATTTTGTAGACCCATTATCTCATTCGGGAGTAGAAAATGGTGAGATTCTAATCCTGTAATTTCTCTTTCACTTCCAAGCTGGAATACCTCCTCTCCTCGCTCGAGGACTATAAGTTAGACTTTGTACACCGACGATAGGACACATGCGTGAGTCTTTCCCTCATTTCTCTTATTCCCTTTATTATCTTCGAGATAATGAATCAATTCCCAGGACCTCCAAAGGCAACTGATGACGCCTGCATTTTACACATTTTTTGTTTTTTTTGTTTAGTTTTATTGAGGTATGATTGGCAAAAACTGTATATATTTAGGTTGTACAACACGATGTCTTGATTATATATACACATTGAGAAATGATTGTAACAATCAAGTTGATCAACACATCTGTCCCTTCACACCGTCACCACCTTTGTGCGGGTAGCTTAAGGTACAGTCTGTGAGCAACCTTCGGGCATGTGCCACAACCGTTAACTGTCGTCACCAGGCTGGACGTCGGGCCCAGGACTCATCCTCTCGTAACTGGACGTGTGTGCTCTTCACCAGCCTCCCTCCCTCCACCCCGCCCCACCCCCGCCACCCGGCCCCTGGCGACAGCCGTTTTACTGCTTGTTACTCTGAGGTCAACATTTTTAGACTCCACGGATACGCGAGATGGTGCGGTATTTGTCTTTCTGTGTCTGGCTTCTTTTGTGTGGCGATGCCCTCCAGGTCCATTCGTGTGGTCGCGAGGGGCAGGATCTCCTTCCTCCTTTAGGGCTGACCAATATTCCACTGTGTGCACATACATTTTCCGACTTCATCCGCACACCCGGTTCGCAGACACGTAGGCGATTTCCATACCTCGGCTCCGGTAAACAGTGCCGCAGGAGTACTGGGTACCGAGACCTTTTCAAGACAGTGCTCTGATTTCCTTTGGGTGATGCCCAGAAGCGGAGTTGCTGGCTCGCGTGGGAATTCTATTTCTAACTTTTTGAGGACCCTCCATGCCGTTTCCCACAGCAGCTGCACGCATTCGCAACCCCGCCGACAGCGCGTGGGGTCCCCTTCCTCCACATCCTCGCCGGCACGTGCCGTCTCTTACTTTCTTGATGATGGCCAGCACGACAGGTGTGAGGTGTCTCTCTGTGGTTCTGATTTGCATTTCCTGACGCCCGGTGTCCCCATGAGATCGATGGCTGATAAGACGAGGGGAATGGAGGGGAGGAGACGGGCCAGGAGGGGGACAAGGGGAACGGGGCAGCCCAGCCTCGCCCTGACCGCGGGTCAGCAGCTCCCGCCAGCACCTCCCGCCCGCACCTCCCACCAGCACCTCCGCCAGGGCCCCGCGTCCCACCTGTGACCAGAACTAGAGCCACCGCGTCACCGCGGCAGCAGTGACGACGCCGGCCAGAGATGCACAAACCGCGGGTTTCGCTTTGTTCACGAAGTGTTTTTATTGGATGGCAGCACGTGATTTAGGATGAGGCAGGGTGGGAGCCACACAGAGCGGCAGCGGGGAGCCCTCCTACACCCCCCTCCTCGGACGCCAGTGAAGAAGGGGACCCCGCCGTGGAGAGCAGGGTGGTGGGGAAGGGATTGGCCAGCACACGTGGACCTCGGAGTGTCCACGTGTTAGGACCCAGCAGCCAGACCGCAGTTCATTCCACGGGCTGCAGTGGCCTTGAATGTGACCTGGGAGTTAGCAACGAAGAGCAGGTCACAGCCTGGGAACCTGTGTTAGCAGGGGTCCCCTACGGCAGAGGGCAGGGCCTCAGATCTTACACTGGCAGCACACGGGGGCACAGGAGCTGGACTGGCCGCAGACAGGGACACAGGAGATGGACTGTCTGCACACAGGGACGCAGGAGCTGGACTGTCTGCAGACAGGGACGCAGAGGCTGGACTGGCCGCAGACAGGGACACAGGAGCTGGACTGTCCACAGACAGGGACGCAGAGTCTGGACTGGACGCAGACAGGGATGGAGGAGCTGGACTGGCCGCAGACAGGGATGCAGGAGCTGGACTGTCCACAGACAGGGATGCAGGAGCTGACTGGCCGCAGACAGGGAGGAGCTGGACTGGCCACAGACAGGGACGCAGGAGCTGGACTGTCGCACAGGGACACAGGAGCTAGACTGGCCACAGAGAGGGACACAGGAGGACTGGCCGCAGACAGGGATGCAGGAGCTGGACTGGCCGCAGACAGGGACACAGGAGCTGACTGGCCAGACAGGGACACAGAGGCAGGACGGCCACAGACAGGGACGCAGGAGCTGGACTGTCTGCACACAGGGAGCAGGAGCTAGACTGGCCACAGAGAGGGACACAGGAGGTGGACTGGCCGCAGACAGGGACGCAGGAGCTGGACTGGCCACAGACAGGGACACAGGAGCTGGACTGGCCGCAGACAGGGACACAGAGGCTGGACTGGCCGCAGACAGGGACACAGGAGCTGGACTGTCCGCACACAGGGACCAGGAGCTGGACTGGCCAGAGAGGGACACAGGAGGTGGACTGGCCGCAGACAGGGACACAGGAGCTGGACTGGCCAGACAGGGACACAGTAGGTGGACTGGCCGCAGACAGGGACGCAGGAGCTGACTGGCCGCAGACAGGGACGCAGGAGCTGGACTGGACGTAGACAGGGATGTAGCGGCTAGCTGACCGCAGCCACAGGCGCCGCGGCCCCCCTTGCCACAGCCCGAGCAGGCACTGGCTGGCACGCCGCCGCACACGGGCACACAGCCGCTGGAGCCGCAGCCCCCGGAGCAACCACAGCAGCTCATGGTTCTGGTGGGTGAGGGTGGAGCAGGTCAGAGGAGCAGGTAGAGACCGAGGTGGTCAGGTGTGGTGTGGAGCCTCCTGGCCGGGAGCCCTTATATACCTGCCTGGGACAGCCCGCAGCCCCTGGTCACCGCATCACGCTGTGTCCAACACATCCTGGCTGCGTGACTGGCTTCCTGGACGGGGGCGTCACGGGCCCAGGACAGCACTTCCTCTCTCTTCTACATGTGCCTCCTCCACGCATGGGACCCTGTAATTATCCTGGTCACCTGCGTCGCCCTCTCCTCAGGTGACCCGTGGAGGAAGTTCCTCTCCGAGATCACGCCGCCTCCCCAACCAAACACCCCTTGACTCGGCCGCAGTCTCAGTGGAGTTAATAACACGTGTGTTATGTTACTTCCGACTCTTAAAATACGAGACGGCTGTGCCGAAAGGAATCGCGAACACGCAAGGAAAGGTCACAACCACCTGGGATCCCGGCACATGACGGACGCGTGGGGATCAGGTCCCCGCCTGGGCGGCAGCACTTCCTCTTCGCGTCTGCGCTCTGGGTGAACAGAGTGTGTTCGCTGAGCTTTTGTCCAGGTCGTGGAAGAGGCTTCCCTGCCAGGAGGATTCTTCTCCCTTGTCCCGCCTTGGCGCCCACGAGGCTTTGGCTTCTCGCGACATCGGGAGCTCCCGGCTCTTGGCGATTTATCATGTGCACAGCCTCCCCACGGTGGACGCTACCGACCACGTTCAAAATCGGGGTGAATTTCACAGGTGGAAGGGGACCTCTCCTTTATCGCTTTAATTTCTCTTCAGGGTGATTTTTTTTCTTTTGTACTTCACTATAAATTATCTATTCTGTGAATGATTTTTCTTGCTTGCCAAAGAGATTCCTCGTTGAGGAAATACATTGCTACAAAAAGCTGTGGCTGGTTTTGCACAGGCGTTTACACGGGAGCTGAGCGTGTGGTGTTTGGGGGGCCGCTCCGGTGGTCACTCGGCAGGGCGCACACCGAACCTGGAATGACAGGGAACAGCCGGCCCCGCTGTGACGATGACACACGAATTCAGGGAGCGTTCCGCACTTTTATATTGAATGTGAACTCTGTTTCGAAATAAAAATAATCATAATCATAATCATAATCAAAGCCATTCTCACTTTTTCTTCATGCCGTTTTTTCCTTGCCGGCCGACATGTTTGGATGGGGTCAGAACGAAAGTCTGGGAAGCGAAGCCTCGTCCGGGTGGGTGAGGTGAGGCCGGTTGTTGGCCTTAGTCAAGTGGCAGTGCGGCGCTGGACCCCAGGGGCTCAGAGGAAGGGAGAGGGTCCCCAGCCCACACATCTGGGGTCCAGCCCTTGGGAGGGCTCTGGGCGACACCATGTGGCAGCAGGGGGAATGGCAGGTCTCTGTCCCGCCTGAGAAGGGATGCATGTTCACGCACGCGTCACACTGGGACCCACTCATACTCGAAACGCACTTGTGGCCTAGCTGAAACCCAAGTTACCCGGGGCATCCTGAGTTTCACCTGGCACCTCGGCCACCTGCGTGACGGGCCAGGCAGAGAGGTCTGCAGGGCAGCGGCTAACGCCTTTGCGAGGGAGGACACGCTTGTAGGTTGGACGTGCGGCGAAACCTGGGACGCGCACCTGACGCCCACGGGCTCGGCCAGTACTCCACACCGGCAGCAGAGTCTCGCCCAGGTAAGGAGCTGGAAGGCCAGGCAGCTGACCCGGCCGCCAGCACCCTCGGAAGTAGACTGCCGCCAGGAGCTCCCCGTGGGTGTGGGGACAGGGCCCGGGCTCCCCAAGGCAAGAAGGTGGCTGCAAAGGCGGCTGCTTGTCACGCAGGATCGAGCAGGGCCACGGGCTCCACCGACGCCCAGGCCGAGACTCCGCGCGAGTCTCTGCGCCTCCCCATCCCATTCACTGACAAGGACCCCGCGGCACGTGGCAGCGTCCCCTGACAGCCACGTGCCACGCGGGGCTGACAGCTTGGCAGAGGAACACACCGGAGACGGTAGGGAATGCAGAAGAGACTCCTGGGGAAGCGCTCTAACAGGAACCAGGAAGTGACCACGTGCCCAGCAGCTCACCTGACCCGGGCAGGTATATAAGGGCCCCCGGCCCGGAGGCTCCACACCACACCTGACCATCTCCATCTCTACCTGCTCCTCTGACCTGCTCCACCCTCACCCACCAGAACCATGAGCTGCTGTGGCTGCTCCGGGGGCTGCGGCTCCGGCTGCTGTGTGCCCGTCTGTGGCTGTGTGCCCGTGTGCGGCTGCGTGCCAGCCTGTGCCTGCTCCGGCTGTGGCAAGGGGGCTGCGGCTCCTGTGGGGGCTGCGGCTCCTGTGGGGGCTGCAAGGGGGGCTGCGGGTCCTGTGGGGGCTGCAAGGGGGGCTGTGGCTCCTGTGGGGGCTGCAAGGGGCTGGGTCCTGTGGGGCTGCAAGGGGGCTGCGGCTCCTGTGGGGGCTGTGGCTCCTGTGGGGGCTGCAAAGGGGGCTGCGCCTCCTGTGGGGGCTGTGGGTCCTGTGGGGGCTGCGGCTCCGGCTGCTGTGTGCCCGTGTGCTGCTGTGTGCCAGCCTGTCCCTGCTCCAGCTGTGGCTCCTGTGGCTGCGGCCAGTCCTGCTGCGGCCAGTCCTGCTGCGGCCAGTCCAGCTGCTGTGTCCCCGTCTGCTGCCAGTGCAAGATCTGAGTTGCTGACTCAGACCTCAGGTGGTCCCCGCCGTGAGCGGTGACTCCCCCGGGACCCTTAGCGCACGGTTCTGTGTCCATCCTGTCCAGGACGGATGCGGCCTGTCCTGGGCCCAGAGGTCCGGTCCCACACTCCCTGATGGAGCACGGGGCCCTGGCTCTCTGAGCCACCAGGGAGTCCGGGCCGTGCTCAAGCCCAGGAGAACCGGCCCCTGGCCGCGGGGCTCTGCGGGCTCCCACCGCGCATGCGCTGGGCGGGGCTCCACGCGGTCCTGGCCCCGCCCCTGCTCAACTCCTCCCCCTGGATCCAGTCCCACCTGTCCTCGCGGAGGCGGGGCGCCCATCCCGGAACGCGGGCCCAGACCACGAGGCCCCCTCCCAGTCCCGGCCCCTCCCCGAGGCTGGTTATCTCCACATGGCTTGTGAGAAGGGACATCGGTGACCAGCTAGAGCGGAAGGGACGAGACTGTGGCGGGACGCGACCTGTTCTCCGCGCATCTCCAGGCGGCCGGCCCTGGGCCTGTGGGTCCCTCTAACCTGTGGTTTTGTCCAGGTCACGGAAAAAGTCGGACACAAAAAGTGACATAAAATGTGATCGCAAGCGCGTGTGCCCAGACACGGAGGAGGCGGCTCGAATGAGTATTTTTCCTTTATTTTTCATTTTCAAAACGAATAAACTTTTAAAAAACACACCTGCGTGTCCCGCGAGCGCTCCTTGTTGGGAAGCGGGGGGCGGCCGCGCAGCACGAGGCCGGCGAGCTGGGAGCTCTGCAGGCCGCCACGCGGTCTGCCCGGACCCGAGCAGAGCACAGCGTGACAATGACGCGCAGACGCCCGTGGGGCCGACGGGAGAAACGGCTCACGGCGCCCGCGCGGGCATGCGGGGAACCACGCGTCGGGTTTACCGGGTGTAGGGGACGCGGACCCCAGCCGGCCTGAGGTCCTCAGCAAGGCCTGACCCCCGTTCCGGCTCCCGAGGACACTGCCCCTCCAGGACCTGTTGTGGTGGCCACAGAGACAGAGATTTCGGGAGACCGCACACAGGGGAGCGTAAGGTCCCCACAAAAATCGTTTGCAAAGTCACTGAACAAACAGCTAGTGCCACATCAAGCGTCCATGACGAGCCTGGGAGGGCAGCGCCTGCCGCAGGGGCTGACGGTGTCATGTCGATGTCCTGCTCTCAGCCGGAACGGCGACACCCAGAAGTGGCACACTTAGGGTAGGATGCACAAACTCGCACACGCGCGTGCACACACACACACACTTTTTAATGTCAGTGATAGAATTAAACAGTAAGACATTACAGAATACACAATTTTCACAGACTGAAATCACTGTTGAAAAGTCAATCATTGCACACGTCTCTGCATAGTCTACGAGAATCAACAGTCACGGCCAGTGAATTCTAAAAAACGACAGCCCGACTGGCAAAAGGTATGTGGAGAAGCAAAGGCCAGGTCAGCTAAGACGACCATGCAGGGGAAGCCAAGTGCAGAAACTGACTTTAGGAGCCACCGCGTGCAGCAGTGAAATGTGACATCCTCAGAGGAACAGATACACAGACAGGGATAGTTTAAAGGGCCTCTGGGACAACATCAAGCATACCAACATTCGTATTCCAGGGGGACCAGAAGCAGGAGAGAGAGAGAGAGGGAGAGGGGAGACAGAGAGAGACAGAGAGAGAGAGAGAGAGCAAGAAGTTGAAAACCTATTTAAAGAAATAATCACTGAAAAGTGCCCTAACCTGGTGGAGGAAATAGACATACAACACCAGCAGGCTCAGAGTCCCAAACGAGATGAACCCAAAGAGGCCCACACGAAGACACGTCATAATTAAAATGGCAAAGGTTAAGACAAAGAGAGAATCTTAACAGTAGCAAGAGAAAAGCAGTTCGTTGCCTACAGGGAGCATCCATAAGACTGGCAGCTGATTCTTCAAGGGAAACTCTGCAGGCCCGAGGGGATTGGCAGGAAATATTCGAAGTGGTGAAAAGCAAAGACCTACAATCAAGACTATTCTACCCAACAAAGCTATCATTTAGAATCGAAAAACAGATGAAGAGCTTCCTAGACAAGGAAAAGCTAAAGGAGTTCATCACCACCGAGCCAGTACTCCAGGAAATGTCGGAGGGACTTCTTTAAGAAGAAAAAATGTGTATCCAAAATTGAATAAAGAATGGCAATAACTACATATCTATCGACAAATACGTCAAAGGAAAGAGAAGTAAGTGCTCCAATCCAAAGACAGGGTGGCTGGACGGATAAGAAGATCAGAGCCTACCACATGCGGCCTACGAGAGACTCACTGCGGATCAAAAGACACACAGACGACTTCGACAGTAAAGGGGTGGAACACGATGCTTCATGAAAATGGAAACAAACAGAGAAAACGCTGGGGTAGCAATGCTTATGCCAGACAAGACGGACCTTAACACAAAGGCGATGTATAACAAGAGGCAGAGACCCGGTGAGCCTACTTTTTATCCAAAGAAACCCAAACACTATTTTGAAGGGACGTGTGAATCCATATGCTCATTGCAGCATTATTTACAGTAGCCAAGATCCGGACGGTGCCTGAGTGTCCATCCATGGAGGCATGGATACGGAGGACGTGGTTCATATACACGAGGGCATATTACTCAGCCGTAAAAAAGGAATGAAATCTTGCCGTCTGCAGCCACACGGACGGACCCGGAAGGTACTGTGCCGAGCGGAATACGTGAGACGGAGAGACAAATGCCGTGTGACTTCACTTATGCGGGGAACAAACTCAACAGGTGACACAGGAACGTACTCACGGATACAGAGAACATTCCGAGGGGTGCCGGATGGGAGGGGTGTTGGAGGGGTGGGTGAAAGGGGGAAGGGACGGAGAAGTACTGTTGGGGGCTGCTCGGCTAAAATGGCTGCCTGACCGTGATGGTCGCTCAGCAAATACTTAAAGGCTTCTCTCTAAGCCCGCGTAAGCCTCCCGGATATCTCCGCTTTGCTTCCCGCCAAAGGACTTGCCAAAGGACTTTCGGAGGGACTTTCTGTCCGGCCCCTTTTAGTTACGCAATATCGCCTGACCAATCAGCCCCGCCAACGCAACATCACCTGATCACGCCCTATATAAGCCCGCAGCAAGCCTTAATAAACGAGGCTTGATCAGAACACTGTCTTGCCTTCACTCCTTTCTCTCGCCCATGTTTCCTTTTCAGGTGAAGTCCTCCTCGGGTTCCAGTAAATAACTGCGCCCCGCTGTCCGGGGCAAAGTACAAACTCCAAACTCGTGGTTCCAACGAGGTCACGGGGATGTGACGTACCGCACAGGGCGCACCGTCAGCAATGCCGCAATAACGGGTTGTGGCCTCAGGTGGGCGCCAGACTTACCTGTAATTTCTCCTTCACTTTCAAGCTGGAATACCTCCTCTCCTCACTCGAGGACTATAAGATAGAGTTTGTACACCGACGATAGGACACATGCGTGAGTCTTTCCCTTATTTCCTCTTATTCCCTTTATTATCTTCAAGATAATGAATCGATTCCCAGGACCCTCCAAAGGCAACTGATGAGGCCAGCATTTTACACATTTTTTTGTTTGTTTTATTGAGGTATGATTGGCAAAAACTAGATATTTAGGTTGTACAACACGATGTCTTGATATATATACACACATTGAGAAATGATTGTAACAATCAAGTCGATCAACACATCTGTCCCTTCACACCGTCACCCTTTTGTGCAGGTATCTTAAGATCCAGTCTGTGAGCAACCTTCGGGCATGTGCCACAACCGTTAACTGTCGTCACCAGGCTGGACGTGGGGCCCAGGACTCATCCTCTCGTAACTGGACGTGTGTGCTCCTCACCAGCCTCCCTCCCTCCGCCCCGCCCCCACCCCCACCACCTCAGGCCCCTGGCGACAGCTGTTTTACTGCTTGTTACTCTGAGGTCAACATTTTTAGACTCCACGGATACGCGAGATGGTGCGGTATTTGTCTTTCTGTGTCTGGCTTCTTTTGTGTGGCGCTGCCCTCCAGGTCCATTCGTGTGGTCGCGAGGGGCAGGATCTCCTTCCTCCTTTAGGGCTGACTAATATTCCACTGTGTGCACATACATTTTCCGACTTCATCCGCACACCCGGTTCGCAGACACGTAGGCGATTTCCATACCTCGGCTCCGGTAAACAGTGCCGCAGGGAGTACTGGGTACCGAGACCTTTTCAAGACAGTGCTCTGATTTCCTTTGGGTGATGCCCAGAAGCGGAGTTGCTGGCTCGCGTGGGAATTCTATTTCTAACTTTTTGAGGACCCTCCATGCCGTTTCCCACAGCAGCTGCACGCATTCGCAACCCCTCTGACAGCGCATGAGGGTCCCCTTCCTCCACATCCTCGCCGGCACGTGCCGTCTCTTACTTTCTTGATGATGGCCAGCACGACAGGTGTGAGGTGTCTCTCTGTGGTTCTGATTTGCATTTCCTGACGCCCGGTGACACCGAGGAACTTATCACGTACCTGTTGGCCATCTGTATGTCTCCTCTGGAGGAATGTCCGTTTAGGATCTTGGCGTATGGTTATTATTATTTTTTTAATATTAATTTATCATTATTATTTATGCCTACAGCACCTGGTCTTCCTAGGCGGTCTCCCATGCAAGCACTAAGCAGACCCAACGCTGCTGAGCGTCTGAGATCCGACATCCGGCTTGCTCAGGGTGGCGTGGCCTGGACCGCGGACCCAGGACCTTCTGCGTGTGAAGCAGACGTGCTCACCGCGGCACTGCGGGGCCACGTCCCCCTTGGCGTATTTTTAATCCGGTTATTATTATTATCATTTTTTGTTATGGCGTTGTATGGGCTCCTAATGCATTTTGGATAGTCACCCCTTCTCAGAACCCGGTTTGCAAATATTTTCTCCCATTCCAAAGTTTCCTTTTCACTCTTGTTTCCTGTTTCTGCGCAGAAACTGTTCCTTGGACGTGACCCGTCGCGCGTATTTTTGCTGTCGGGGTCAGATCCAGAAGGCCTCACCGAGGAGCTCTCCTCCTGCGTTTCCTCCCAGTGTTCGATGTGTGTCCGTCCGCGTGCGCGCTTGGGGTGCACGTGGTCCCCGGGAGCTTCTTCCAGGCGGAAGCCTCAGTCTCGTGAGGTGTCAGGCGCCCGGGTGTCTCTTTACCCCCCTCCCTTTCTGGGATAACAAGATGTCCCAGACTCGTCTGACGCATTTCCTGTGCCAGGCTCCACGGGTGACAAGAAAGGGCATTTAGCAGGAGCCCTGGCGCCAGGCGTGCGGGTGGCCCGGGGCAGGTCATCCTTCCTGGCCTTTCGTGCGGATGCCCCTCGTGCGCTTCGGGACCCGTCTCGGGGTCCCACCCCGGATGCGCCGGCGCCCGGCACGACGTCATGACTCGTTCGCGGCCCCATAACAGGGTCGCAGCGTCCGAATGACGTCACCGAGGCCGCCGCCATAGGGGCGGTGCCCGGAAACGGCTTCAAACGTCATTCGCCGCTTTCATGCTCAGGGAGGGTCCCACCGACAGGTCGGGGTTTCCATGATTCGGAATGACTCGTCCCCGCGGTCCCCCATTCGGGGCGTTTGCACCAGTGCGGCGGGGAGCCCGGGGGTGCCAGGGCGGCCGCAGAGCTCGCTCTCCCGGGTCCCAGGTCCCGGGACAGCGAGGCCTTTTCCTGTCCGCAGTAATTCTTCACGGGTCACGCACGCGGGCCGGACGGGACAGGTGGACGCAAGACGCCGGACGCGTCCCGGGCCGGAGGTGCGGGGGCCGCGCGCCCCCACCCGGGGCCGTGGTCTCGTCCGCGGCCTGGCCTCGCCATCCGGGCGCCGCCTCCGTGACCACGCCCCCCACCCCCACTCCGGCCCGCAGCTCAGGGACGGAACGTGCCGTCAGCCACGGCGATGCAGATGGTGGAGGTCGCGACCCGGAGCGGAGGTGGGGCGCGTCTGATTACCCAGAGTTCCCCACAGCCTCTGGGTCCCCGAAGCTTGGCCTCAGGGACTGGCCTGTCGCCATGAGATCGATGGCTGATAAGACGAGGGGAATGGAGGGGAGGAGACGGGCCAGGAGGGGGACAAGGGGAACGGGGCAGCCCAGCCTCGCCCTCACCGCGGGTCAGCAGCTCCCGACAGCACCTCCCGCCCGCACCTCCGCCAGGGCCCCGCGTCCCACCTGCGACCAGAACTAGAGCCACCGCGTCACCGCGGCAGCAGTGACGACGCCGGCCAGAGATCCACAAGCCGCGGGTTTCGCTTTGTTCACGAAGTGTTTTTATTGGATGGCAGCACGTGATTTAGGATGAGGCAGGGTGGGAGCCACACAGAGCGGCAGCGGGGAGCCCTCCTACACCCCCACCCCCTCCGCGGACCTCAGTGAACGCCGGGGACCCCGGCCGTGGAGTTCAGGGCGGCGTGGGAAGGGATTGGCCAGCACACGTGGACCTTGGAGTGTCCACGTGTTAGGACCCAGCAGCCAGACCGCAGTTCATTCCACGGGCTGCAGTGGCCTTGAATGTGACCTGGGAGTTAGCAACGAAGAGCAGGTCACAGACTGGGAACCTGTGTTAGCAGGGGTCCCCTACGGCAGAGGGCAGGGCCTCAGATCTTACACTGGCAGCAGACGGGGGCACAGGAGCTGGACTGGCCGCAGAGAGGGACACAGGAGATGGACTGTCTGCACACAGGGACGCAGGAGCTGGACTGGCCGCAGACAGGGACACAGGAGCTGGACTGTCCGCACACAGGGACGCAGGAGCTCGACTGGCCGCAGACTGGGACGCAGAGGCTAGACTGGCCGCAGACTGGGACACAGGAACTAGACTGTCCACAGACAGGGACGCAGAGCTGGACTGGACGCAGACAGGGACGGAGGAGCTGGACTGGCCGCAGACAGAGGAGCAGGAGCTGGACTGTCTGCAGACAGGGACGCAGAGTCTGGACTGGACGCAGACAGGGATGGAGGAGCTGGACTGGCCGCAGACAGGGATGCAGGAGCTGGACTGCCGCAGACAGGGATGCAGGAGCTGGACTGGCCGCAGACAGGGACACAGGAGCTGGACTGGCCACAGACAGGGATGGAGGAGCTGGACTGGCCGCAGACAGGGATGCAGGAGCTCGACTGGCCGCAGACTGGGACGCAGGGCTGGACTGGCCACAGACAGGGACGGAGGAGCTGGACTGGCACAGACAGGGATGCAGGACTCGACTGGCCGCAGACTGGATGCAGAGGCTAGACTGGCCGCAGACTGGGACACAGGAGCTGGACTGGCCACAGACAGGGACGCAGAGCTGGACTGGCCGCAGACAGGGACGAGGAGCTGGACTGGCCGCAGACAGGGACACAGGAGCTGGACTGGCCGCAGACAGGGACGCAGGAGCTGGACTGGCCGCAGACTGGGACGCAGGAGCTGGACTGTCCACACACAGGGACACAGGAGCTAGACTGGCCACAGAGAGGGACACAGGAGGTGGACTGGCCGCAGACAGGGACGCAGGAGCTGGACTGGACGTAGACAGGGATGTAGCGGCTAGACTGACCGCAGCCACAGGCGCCGCGGCCCCCCTTGCCACAGCCCGAGCAGGCACTGGCTGGCACGCCGCCGCACACGGGCACACAGCCGCTGGAGCCGCAGCCCCCGGAGCAACCACAGCAGCTCATGGTTCTGGTGGGTGAGGGTGGAGCAGGTCAGAGGAGCAGGTAGAGACCGAGGTGGTCAGGTGTGGTCTGGAGCCTCCTGGCCGGGGCCCTTATATACCTGCCTGGGACAGCCCGCAGCCCTGGTCACCGCATCACGCTGTGTCCAACACGCCTGGCTGTTTGACTGCTTCCTGGACGGGGGCGTCACGGGCCCAGGACAGCACTTCCTGTCTCTCTTCTACGTGTGGCCACCTCACGCATGGGACCCTGTAATTATCCTGGTCACCTGCGTCGCCCTCTCCTCAGGTGACCCGTGGAGGAAGTTCCTCTCCGAGATCACGCCGCCTCCCCAACCAAACACCCCTTGACGCGGCCGCAGTCTCAGTGGAGTTAATAACACGTGTGTTATGTTACTTCCGACTCTTAAAATACGAGACGGCTGTGCCGAAAGGAATCGCGAACACGCAAGGAAAGGTCACAACCACCTGGGATCCCGGCACATGACGGACGCGTGGGGATCAGGTCCCCGCCTGGGCGGCAGCACTTCCTCTTCGCGTCTGCGCTCTGGGTGAACAGAGTGTGTTCGCTGAGCTTTTGTCCAGGTCGTGGAAGAGGCTTCCCTGCCAGGAGGATTCTCCTCCCTTGTCCCGCCTTGGCGCCCACGAGGCTTTGGCTTCTCGCGACATCGGGGAGCTCCCGGCTCTTGGCGATTTATCATGTGCACAGCCTCCCCACGGTGGACGCTACCGACCACGTTCAAAATCGGGGTGAATTT
The DNA here is from genome assembly GCA_003508835.1 of Eonycteris spelaea. Classification (NCBI taxonomy): domain Eukaryota; kingdom Metazoa; phylum Chordata; class Mammalia; order Chiroptera; family Pteropodidae; genus Eonycteris; species Eonycteris spelaea. The sequence goes on from PUFA01000423.1 coordinate 265,562, forward strand.
CACAGGTGGAAGGGGACCTCTCCTTTATCGCTTTCATTTCTTCAGGGTGATTTTTTTGTACTTCACTATAAAATTCTATTCTGTGAATGATTTTTCTTGCTTGCCAAAGAGATTCCTCGTTTGAGGAAATACATTGCTACAAAAAGCTGTGGCTGGTTTTGCACAGGCGTTTACACGGGAGCTGAGCGTGTGGTGTTTGGGGGGCCGCTCCGGTGTCACTCGGCAGGGCGCACACCGAACCTGGAATGACAGGGAACAGCACGGCCCCGCTGTGACGATGACACACGAATTCAGGGAGCGTTCCGCACTTTTATATTGAATGTGAACTCTGTTCGAATAAAAATAATCATAATCATAATCATAATCAAAGCCATTCTCACTTTTTCTTCATGCCGTTTTTTCCTTGCCGGCCGACATGTTTGGATGGGGTCAGAACGAAAGTCTGGGAAGCGAAGCCTCGTCCGGGTGGGTGAGGTGAGGCCGGTTGCTGGCCTTAGTCAAGCGGCAGTGCGGCGCTGGACCCCAGGGGCTCAGAGGAAGGGAGAGGGTCCCCAGCCCACCCATCTGGGGTCCAGCCCTTGGGAGGGCTCATGGGCGACACCATGTGGCAGCAGGGGGAATGGCAGGTCTCTGTCCCGCCTGAGAAGGGATGCATGTTCACGCACGCGTCACACTTGGGACCCACTCATACTCGAAACGCACTTGTGGCCTAGCTGAAACCCAAGTTCCGGGGCATCCTGAGTTTCACCTGGCACCTCGGCCACCTGCGTGACGGGCCAGGCAGAGAGGTCTGCAGGGCAGCAGCTAACGCCTTTGCGAGGGAGGACACGCTTGTAGGTTGGACGTGCGGCGAAACCCTGGGACGCGCACCTGACGCCCACGGGCTCGGCCAGTACTCCACACCTGCAGCAGAGTCTCGCCCAGGTAAGGAGCTGGAAGGCCAGGCAGCTGACCCGGCCGCCAGCACCCTCGGAAGTAGACTGCCGCCAGGAGCTCCCCGTGGGTGTGGGGACAGGGCCCGGGCTCCCCAAGGCAAGAAGGTGGCTGCAAAGGCGGCTGCTTGTCACGCAGGATCGAGCAGGGCCACGGGCTCCACCGACGCCCAGGCCGAGACTCCGCGCGAGTCTCTGCGCCTCCCCATCCCATTCACTGACAAGGACCCCGCGCGGCACGTGGCAGCGTCCCCTGACAGCCACGTGCCACGCGGGGCTGACAGCTTGGCAGAGGAACACACCGGAGACGGTAGGGAATGCAGAAGAGACTCCTGGGGAAGCGGCTCTAACAGGAACCAGGAAGTGACCACGTGCCCAGCAGCTCACCTGACCCGGGCAGGTATATAAGGGCCCCGGCCCAGGAGGCTCCACACCACACCTGACCACCTCCGTCTCTACCTGCTCCTCTGACCTGCTCCACCCTCACCCACCAGAACCATGAGCTGCTGTGGCTGCTCCGGGGGCTGCGGCTCCGGCTGCTGTGTGCCCGTCTGTGGCTGTGTGCCCGTGTGCGGCTGCGTGCCAGCCTGTGCCTGCTCCGGCTGTGGCAAGGGGGGCTGTGGCTCCTGCGGGGGCTGCGGCTCCTGTGGGGGCTGCAAGGGGGGCTGTGGGTCCTGTGGGGGCTGCAAGGGGGGCTGCGGCTCCTGTGGGGGCTGCAAGGGGGCTGCGGCTCCTGTGGGGGCTGCAAGGGGGGCTGCGGCTCCTGTGGGGGCTGCAAGGGGGGCTGTGGGTCCTGTGGGGCTGCAAAGGGGGCTGCGCTCCTGTGGGGGCTGGGTCCTGTGGGGGCTGCGGCTCCGGCTGCTGTGTGCCCGTGTGCTGCTGTGTGCCAGCCTGTCCCTGCTCCAGCTGTGGCTCCTGTGGCTGCGGCCAGTCCTGCTGCGGCCAGTCCAGCTGCTGTGTCCCCGTCTGCTGCCAGTGCAAGATCTGAGTTGCTGACTCAGACCTCAGGAGGTCCCCGGCCGTGAGCGGTGACTCCCCCGGGACCCTTAGCGCACGATGCTGTGTCCATCCTGTCCAGGACGGATGCGGCCTGTCCTAGGGCCCAGAGGTCCGGTCCCACACTCCCTGATGGAGCACGGGCCCCTGGCTCTCTGAGCCACCAGGGAGTCCTGGCCGTGCTCAAGCCCAGGAGAACCGGGCCCCTGGCCGGCGGGGCTCTGAAGGGCTCCCACCGCGCATGCGCTGGGCGGGGCTCCACGCGGTCCTGGCCCCGCCCCTGGCTCAACCTCCTCCCGCGGGTCTGAGTCCCACCTGTCCTCTGAGTCCCACCTGTCCTCGCGGAGGCGGGGCGCCCATCCCGGAACGGGGCCCAGACCCACGAGGCCCCCTCCCAGTCCCCGGCCCCCTCCCTGAGGCTGGTTAACGCCACATGGCTTGTGAGAAGGGACATCGGTGACAGCTAGAGCGGAAGGGACGAGACTGTGGCGGGACGCGACCTGTTCTCCACGCATCTCCAGGCAGCCGGCCCTGGGTCTGTGGGTCCCTCCTAACCTGTGGTTTTGTCCTTAGGTCACGGAAAAAGGTGACATAAAATGTGATCGCAAGCGCGTGTGCCCAGACACGGAGGAGGCGGCTTGAATGAGTATTTTTCCTTTATTTTTGATTTTCAAAACGAATAAACTTTTAAAAACCCACACCTGCGTGTCCCGCGAGCGCTCCTTGTTGGGAAGCGGGGGGCGGCCGCGCAGCACGAGGCCGGCGAGCTGGGAGCTCTGCAGGCCGCCACGCGGTCTGCCCGGACCCGAGCAGAGCACAGCGTGACAATGACCCGCGCAGACGCCCGTGGGGCCGACGGGAGAAACGGCTCAGGGCGCCCGCGGGCATCACGGGGAACCACGCATCGGGTTTACCGGGTGTAGGGGACGGGGACCCCAGCCGGCCTGAGGTCCTCAGCAAGGCTGCCCCTCGTCCGGCTCCCGGGGACACTGCCCCTCCAGGACCGTTGTGGTGGCCACAGAGACAGAGATTTCGGGAGACCGCACACAGGGGAGCGTAAGGTCCCCAAAAAATCATTTGCAAAGTCACTGAACAAACAGCTAGTGCCACATCAAGCGTCCATGACGAGCCTGGGAGGGCAGCGCCTGCCGCAGGGGCTGACGGTGTCATGTCGATGTCCTGCTCTCAGCCGGAACGGCGACACCCAGAAGTGGCACACTTAGGGTAGGATGCACAAACTCGCACACGCGCGTGCACACACACACACACTTTTTAATGTCAGTGATAGAATTAAACAGTAAGACATTACAGAATACACAATTTTCACAGACTGAAATCACTGTTGGAAAAAGTCAATCATTGCACACGTCTCTGCATAGTCTACGAGAATCAACAGTCACGGCCAGTGAATTCTAAAAAACGACAGCGACTGCAAAAGGTATGTGGAGAAGCAAAGGCCAGGTCAGCTAAGACACCATGCAGGGGAAGCCAAGTGCAGAAACTAACTTTAGGAGCCACCGACGTGCAGCAGTGAAACCGTGTGACATCCTCAGAGGAACAGATACACAGACAGGGATAGTTTAAAGGGCCTCTGGGACAACATCAAGCATACCAACATTCGTATTCCAGGGGGACCAGAAGCAGGAGAGAGAGAGAGGGAGGGGGAGACAGAGAGAGAGAGAGAGAGAGACAGACAGACAGACAGAGAGAGAGACAGAGAGACAGGGAGACAGAGAGAGAGAGAGACAGAGAGAGCAAGAAGTTGAAAACCTATTTAAAGAAATAATCACTGAAAAGTTCCCTAACCTGGTGGAGGAAATAGACATACAACACCAGCAGGCTCAGAGTCCCAAACGAGATGAACCCAAAGAGGCCCACACGAAGACACGTCATAATTAAAATGGCAAAGGTTAAGACAAAGAGAGAATCTTAACAGTAGCAAGAGAAAAGCAGTTCGTTGCCTACAGGGAGCATCCATAAGACTGGCAGCTGATTCTTCAAGGGAAACTCTGCAGGCCCGAGGGGATTGGCAGGAAATATTCGAAGTGGTGAAAAGCAAAGACCTACAATCAAGACTATTCTACCCAACAAAGCTATCATTTAGAATCGAAAAACAGATGAAGAGCTTCCTAGACAAGGAAAAGCTAAAGGAGTTCATCACCACCGAGCCAGTACTCCAGGAAATGTCGGAGGGACTTCTTTAAGAAAAAAAATGTGTATCCAAAATATGAATAAAGAATGGCAATAACTACATATCTTATCTATCGACGAATACGTCAAAGGAAAGAGAAGTAAGTGCTCCAATCCAAAGACAGGGTGGCTGGACGGATAAGAAGATCAGAGCCTACCACATGCGGCCTACGAGAGACTCACTGCGGATCAAAAGACACACAGACGACTTCGACAGTAAAGGGGTGGAACACGATGTTTAACGAAAATGGAAACAAACAGAGAGAAAAGCTGGGGTAGCAATGCTTATGCCAGACAAGACGGACCTTAACACAAAGGCAGAGACCCAGTAAGCCTACTTTTTATCCAAAGAAACCCAAACACTATTTTGAAGGGACGTGTGAATCCATATGCTCATTGCAGCATTATTTACAGTAGCCAAGATCGGACGGTGCCTGAGTGTCCATCCATGGAGGCATGGATACGGAGGACGTGGTTCATATACACGAGGGCATATTACTCAGCCGTAAAAAAGGAATGAAATCTTGCCGTCTGCAGCCACACGGACGGACCCGGAAGGTACTGTGCCGAGCGGAATACGTGAGACGGAGAGACAAATGCCGTGTGACTTCACTTACGCGGGGAACAAACTCAACAGGTGACACAGGAACGTACTCACGGATACAGAGAACATTCCGAGGGGTGCCGGATGGGAGGGGGTGTTGGAGGGGTGGGTGAAAGGGGGAAGGGATGGAGAAGTACAAACTTGTGGTTCCAAGGAGGCCACGGGGATGTGACTACCGCACAGGGCGTATCGTCAGCAATGCCGCAATAACTCGTTGTGGCCTCAGGTGGGCGCCAGACTTACCTGGGCGACGACTTTGTAAGTATATAAGTGTCTAACCACTGTGCCGTACACCTGAAACTAATATAATGTTGTATACCAACTATAATTGAGTTTTTTTATTTTTTAAAACCACATTTATATATCCGCAGAAACATACTTAAATGGCTAAAATTGTTTTTTTTTTTAATTGATGGAGCCAAGTGCCTGTGTAGCAAGGAGAACTCTGAGTAACTGTGGCGAGCATGGGCTCCACCAGCTAAAACCCAGTGTCCACTACATGTGAGCACATGGTCCTGCGACCGGCGTTGCCCGCTGGGCGCCCGCCGTGGGGGTGGACGCTGGCATGGCCCAGCGTGCCCGGAGGGGCCCGCGTGGCCTCCCAACGCAGACCGAGCCTGGAAACCAGCCCAGGACTGGTCAGGGGGCACTGATAAATCCTCAACGAGTCACATGGTGAAAAACAATACAGAATCAAAATGAAGGAACGCGGCCTACTGCAAGAGGCATGGAGTATCTTGCCAACGTAATGTTTTTTAGAAGGAGGAGAAAAGCAAAGGGGAAAAAAGGAGGAAAATTTTACATGGAGCTCAAAAGCCGCGAGAGGTAGTGTAAGGTCCACGGGGCGGGGGGCAGAGGGGGGAGGGGGCAGGGGCGGTGAGCTGCAGACAGGTGAGAGTAGGTGTGGCTCCAGAAACACCCTCGGGTGAGTGAGGGCCTTCACCTGGGACCCAGAGGACAGAGCAGCGCACGCCAAAAAGGCACATATCTCGTTCCTAGAATATTCCAAAAACGCTAAGAATCCTGGAAACTACTTTCTATGAATGACGAAGCAAAATCAAAAGAGGTTAAGTTTAGAAACATGAGAAACAGGATGACAGAGCCAGTGGAAGTCCAGGGACCAGGAATGTGCACGCGCACACACACACACACACACACACACACACACACCCATGCCTCGTGCTCTCAATGTGCCCTGGGCAAACAGCACAAACAGGAACCAGGAAGTGACTATGCACCCAGCAGCTCACCTGACCTGGGCAGGTATATAAGGGCCCCGGCCCAGGAGGCTCCACACCACACCTGACCACCTCCGTCTCTACCTGCTCCTCTGACCTGCTCCACCCTCACCCACCAGAAGCATGAGCTGCTGTGGCTGCTCCGGGGGCTGCGGCTCTGGCTGCCGTGTGCCCATCTGCTCCCAGTCCAGCTGCTGCATCCCCGTCTGTTCCCAGTCCAGCTGCTGCGTCCCGGTCTGCTCCCAGTCCAGCTGTTGCACACGCATCTGCTCCCAGTCCAGATGTATCCCTGTCTGCTCCCAGTCCAGCTGCTGCGTCCCCGTCTGCTCCCAGTCCAGCTGCCGTGTCCCCATCTGCTCCCAATCCAGCTGCTTTGTCCCCGTCTGTTCCCAATCCAGCTGCTGCATCCCCGTCTGTTCCCAGTCCAGCTGCTGCGTCCCGGTCTGCTCCCAGTCCAGCTGTTGCACACGCATCTGCTCCCAGTCCAGATGTATCCCTGTCTGCTCCCAGTCCAGCTGCTGCGTCCCCGTCTGCTCCCAGTCCAGCTGCCGTGTCCCCATCTGCTCCCAATCCAGCTGCTTTGTCCCCGTCTGTTCCCAGTCCAGCTGCTGCACACCTGCCTGCTCCCAGTCCAGCTGTGTGCCCGTCTGCTCCCAGTCCAGCTGTGTCCCCGTCTGCTCCCAGTCCACCTGCTTTGTCCCCGTCTGCTCCCAGTCCACCTGCTTTGTCCCCATCTGCTCCCAGTCCAGCTGTGTCCCCGTCTGCTCCCAGTCCAGCTGTGTCCCTGTCTGCTCCCAGTCCAGCTGCTGCACACCTGTCTGCTCCTAGTCCAGCTGTGTCCCCGTCTGCTCCCAGTCCAGCTGTGTCCCCGTCTGCTCCCAGTCCACCTGCTTTGTCCCCATCTGCTCCCAGTCCAGCTGCTGCGTCCCCGTCTGCTCCCAGTCCAGCTGTTGCACACGCATCTGCTCCCAGTCCAGATGTATCCCCGTCTGCTCCCAATCCAGCTGCTTTGTCCCCGTCTGTTCCCAGTCCAGCTGCTGCACACCCGCCTGCTCCCAGTCCAGCTGTGTCCCTGTCTGCTCCCAGTCCAGCTGTGTCCCCGTCTGCTCCCACTCCACCTGCTTTGTCCCCATCTGCTCTCAGTCCAGCTGTGTCCCTGTCTGCTCCCAGTCCAGCTGCTGCACACCTGTCTGCTCCTAGTCCAGCTGCTGTGTCCCTGTTTGCTGCCCATCAAGATCTGAGGCTCTGGACCAGGCCAGAGTTTCTCAGTGTCTGGTGACACCCATATTCTTGTGGTTCCCCTGAATCCGCTCTTGTCCATATGGCCTCCCTGGGGCCCCACACCTACCCCCACTCGTCACTTGTGTCTCCTCCACGTTCCGCTGCCCCCGCCACCTCCTCCTCAGCCCAGGGCAGTGATTCCTGGTCACTGCAGAAACCTCGGCTTGCAGGCAGGTGCCAGGTGACTGCTTTGACTGGCGAGTGGGTCTTTCTCCGCCCGCCCAGGGGTGCTGAGACGCGAAGCCAGGTGCATGTCTCCGAGTGATGCCGAGGCCTCTGTAACCGGGCTTCTCAGCCACCAGGACCCGCACTGCCCCGGCCACGTCCTCTGCTGGGACACCCTCCCCCTGCGAGCCCCGGGCTTGCCTCCACATTCTTCTGTTTAAAAAAATAACACCTGAACTTCCCGTTAATAAACCTCTCCCATCTCTGGAAGCCAGCTGTGTACTTGGTGCAATTCTTTCTTTCCAACCTCTCCCTCGGGTGACGAATCGGAAACCCCTCGGACACGTGCCTCGGGATCTGTAGACTCTGCAGGGCAGCCCATGCCGGATGCCTGGCGCGGTCACAAAGAGCCATCCGCAGGCTCCTGTCTCCCCAGGGGCCAGCCAACGCCATCGCCCGCTTCGCTCACGGGCTGAGGGGCCCCAGCTGGGGAGCGGGCTGGGGTGTCCCCATGGAGGTGCTGGCGGGCAGACAGGGTGAGTGCGGCCAAGGCGCGTGGTGGGGGAGGGCCTTCGTGTCTCCCCACATCCACACACGAAAACAGAAAACACGCCTAGACAGGAACCAAAAAACTTACAGTACAACCGGGCGAGCCCCAAAGCATGCGTTCCCCAGAGCCCCAAAGCCACATCCGATGCACCCGCGGACAGGAGGACCCCCAAGCAGCCCATAGGGATTTGCTGGACAAGCATCACCCTGGACACTGGGGGGGTCCCTCTCTGGGGCTGCAAACATCCCCAGGAAGCCCTCCCACGCCCCGGGACGCGCGGGCATGGTCCGACCCCGCAGAGGGCAGGTGAACAACGAGGACGGACATGGACGTGAAGGGACGGCCGGGGCCAGAAGCCGGGCAACCGTGCTCCAGGGGCACTGCCTAGGCCAGACACCGGTTCACGAACGCAGACCGGAACCGGAGGGACACGGAGCCCACCAGCCGGCGGACGGCGAGAGGGAGAGGGGTGGGGGGGGAGAGCGAAAGGGAGAGAGGGGGAGAGAGGGGGAGAAAGAGGGAGTCGCAAAAAAGTGACCACATTGAAAGGAGGCCAGCGCCCGACAGGCAGCCGCAGGGGTCCCTGAGGAAGAGTCGAAGCTGCGTGTGGAGGAGCCGGAACGAGGCCGAGGCGGTGCTGGGTGTGAAGGGACATGCGGGCGGAGAGCGGAGGCACACGGACCGGCTCACGCCGTGCGAGACGCGAGGCGGCGGACGTGCTGGGCGCGTCCGGCGTCGCGGTGAGAGCAGCTGGACGGATGGTGCCGGTTGAAAAGCGAAGGCTGCTGGACCAGAGCCTGTCAGATCGCGCCACGCGCAAACCCAGAGGCCACGCTCGAGCATAAGGCCATAGAGAGGTTGAAATACAGAAAAGTTAAACATAAAAGGAAGTGAAGGCCGGAAAGTTACGAGGGCGTCGCGTCGACAAACTGGGAGTTCCGACCATTTAAGATCTCTGGATATTAAAAAAAAATAATTTCATCAAAAAAATAAAATGAAATCCGCGGGTGCCTGATAAAACGGAAAAGTTTGATATTCCGATCTCGGTCCTTCATGCGCAAGCAGACAAAAACTATTCGTCGGACCCGAACCTCAGAATTAACAAACCGACCCGAAATGACTTGCCCGCTCGGCCCACTGGAGAACACGCGGGGACAGTGACAGGAACTGCCAGCGCCGGACCAGTCCCGACAAAGCGACACCCCGCAGCGGCCGAGCTTGCGGCCGGTGGGGGCGTGGCCGAGGGCCGGCGCCGCCCAGGCGCTGCTTCCTGTCTCCTCGGCACACCTGGCGTCCGGGGAGGCTCACCTGTCTGCTACAGGGGACCCGCGGGCACCGCCCCCTCCGGGGAGCTGGCTCCTTGCGGTCACACCCCCCCCCAGGGCGTGTGGGGGCCGTGTCCCCGCGTCGCAGGGAGCCCGTCCGTCCGCTGGCCCTACAAAGCACCTCCAGGTCGGTGTGCGGTGACCCCGAGTTCTCCCCTCTCCGCTTCTGCTCTACTTCCCTCGCGCTGACTAAGGCGGCCGAGTTAGCCACCTGCGAGGGGCCAGCCTCTCCTTTGCGCCCCTGCTCCTTCCTGCTGAGCCGCAGGCGTCCCCGTAGAACCTGGACGATGACCCTGCCACCCCCGCCCTGCGTCTCACAAACACCACGAAACCCTTCGCCCACACGCCGGCTCCTCCGTCAGCCTGGCTTGGCGGTGACCTTCCCTGAACAGAGAATTCAGAAACTCTGCGATTTGATGTGATTAAATCCAGCATTTTTCTCACTATTATTTATGCTCTGGGATCATAGGGAAGAATCCCTTTTTTTGCCCCTAAAATAATAAACATGACTTCCGACACCTCTCCTATTCTTTTCATGTTTTCCTTTTGCTTTGACATCTACTTTTATTTTTGTGTGTGTATAGTTTTTGTAAATTTACTTATTTAAATTAGTTTCAAATACATGGTGCATGGGTTAGACATCTATATAGTTCTCAAACGATCCCCCAATGGCCCCCTCCCTCCCCTGGCCCTCCCCCTAGCCACATATCAAGGCTGACTGCAACCCCTCTGCCATGCTCCCCAGCCCCGTGACCAACTATCAACTACTAATTTGTGCTTCTTTAACCCTTCACCCCATTCTCCCGGCCCCTCCAACCCCCTCCCATCTGTCACCAAATTGCCCACTATATTTGGGAGTCTGTTTTTAATTAGTTTGTTCTTTTTTTCTTTATATTCCGCATCTAAGTGAAACATATGATATTTCTCTTTCTCTGTCTGACTTATTTCACTCAGCATAAGAACCTCTAGGTCCATCCATGTCATTGCAAATGGTAAGATTTTGGTTTTTTTTTAATGGCTGAGTAATATTCCATTGTATATATGAAACATAATTTCTTTATCCAATCGTCTGTTGAGGGCATGTAGGTTGCTTCTGTATCTTGGCTGTTGTAAATGGTGCTGTCATGAATAGTGGGGTGCACAGATCTTTACAAATTGTTCTTTTGGTTTTCTCTCGATAAATACCCAGAAGTGTAATTGCTGGGCACTTTGACATATACTGTTAGATCTTCAATCCACCTGAATTTATGGGGTCCGAGGTAGGCACCCGATTTTTATTTCTGGTAGAGAGCGAGCCATCCTCCCTGTTCGAATTGTTAACTACTAAAGTGGCCAAATATGTGGGTCTCTCCGGGATTTCCGCCCTGTTCCTTCCCCCATTTACCTGGGCCCTTGCCAGCTGCAAACCAGGAGGAGGCGGGACCTTATCACGTCTGACATCTGGCCGCGAACCCCGGTCGCTTATGATGTGTGATTGTCTGGTACTCACGACTTCACACCTAATTTTAGATGATGGGAGAAATTCCAAAAGTCGAATCGTTCTGGACCGTCAGCTGCAACCACACCGACTCTACGGCTAAGGCGGGGAGAGCGAACGTTCCCGAAGCTCAGTCTCCCCGCTGCGAACGCGGCCTGTCTCTCCCCTCGTCCGGGCCTTTCAGGCTCTTTCTCTGGAAAGTAATTTTCACACTTGCCCCATCTAGATCCCGGGCATTCTTTACGGATTAATACTTACGTGCACAGGTTTTATTGCCATTTTAGATAATGCCTCTTTTCCACGAGATTTTCTAATTATTCCGGCCAAGAAGACGCTCTATTTTTGTCTGTTGACCTGGAAACCATGGAAACAGTCATGTAAGCGCTCGGCGTCGGGAACAAGTGTAACCGATTCAGAAATCCGCCTCCGTGGGTCCAGTTTGCCGGTCACTGGGCAGACACCCCAGGTCCATGAGGTTTTAAAGCCTCTCTGCTGTAGCCACGAGAAACAGCCCTAAAATGGAAGCATACGGAAAGGATGGGAAAACTGGATGAGCAAAGAGACACCTGTCAGTGGTCACCAGCAGCGAGCAGCGAGCAGCGGCCGGCACCCTCAGGACGGCAACTGTGACAGCGGGAAGGAGGCTGCTCCCGGTGTCGCCGGCCAGGGGGACGGACAGCTCTAAACCCGCGTGTTCCTGCTGACGGAGCCTCAGATTCTACGGGAAAAATAAAAACCGCGAGAGTCACAAGAAGCAATGAGAAACTCCAGAAGCACGGTAGGAGTTTTTTGTGACATGCCGCTTTTAGCAACTGATAGTCAAGCAAACAAAACGTGAGGACGCAGAATATTCCACAGCACGGGAGGTCGATGAAAAGGGTTTATGGAGACCCAAGACCACACAGGTTCTTAATCAGTCCGGGCCATTTGCGAGGCAGTCCCACGTGCCAGCCGCTGGGGGCCAGACGGCTGGACCCAGCCCCGACTTCTGCGCACCCCTGCTGGGTTCAGCCCATAGGGTCATGCACTGAACCATGATCGTTCAGAAAGCTTTGACCATCTCTCGATAACTCATGGATCAAAGACAATCAAAAGAGAAAACAGAAAATAGAATTGACTAAAACCAAAAATACTATGTACGGAAAGGTGGGCTAACCAGCAAAACCCTTTCTTTAAGATAATGTTTAGCCCTAAATGTTTATGCCAGAAAAGACTAGAGATTAACGAGCAAAGTAGCCACAGTAAGAAATCAGGAAAACAACAGAAAAAGAACAGAGTGGAAGGCATAAAGAAAAGAGATCGAACCATAAGATTTAAAACATACAATAAAGAGAGTCAACATAACTGAAAGCCGGTCTTTGAAAAGACTGAGAACATCAACGACACCTCACAAAACCAATCAGAGGGGACAAAGTGGAGGAAGAACAAAGAGCGTTGAGCAGGAACGGCAGGTGACTCCCCCTGGCCGTCACTACTGTGAAAAACCGTGTGCCAGTCGACTGGAAACACTTGGATTAAACGTCAGCTCATTTTAAGAAGCGGCAGAAAGTGGATTTGGGAAGCCCAGGACCACCGCCCATGCTCACGGCACCACAAGCTCCTCCCAACAATCAAAGAAGGACTCCTCCCTCAGGAGTGTCCACCCGCCGAGCTTCCGGCAAGGAGCACTGTGGGGACACGCCCACCTCCCGGAAAGACGCTGGGTAAGCCGAGGCCAGCGCGCGTGGGGCTGGTAGGGGAAGTGAAAACCACTGGGTGATCTTATTATTAACCTGCATAAACACTGTATATTAGCAAAGCCAACCCGGTAATGACAGGTTGTGCAAGTAGTGAGAATGCCCAAGGACTCAGGGATGATGTACGTGTTTGAAGCTATCGTAAAATTCACCATGGCAACCGAAGGAGAAACCTATCCCAGCCTTCCAATGGCTGCAGAATGGGAGTCAGTCAAATCCAACACCCGGTGAAAACAAAGGAAAAATAATTGGCAAATCAGGAATGAAAGGGACACCCTCCCTTTATCTGACCAAATTCTTCAACGATCATTTTTTTTTTTTTTTTTTTTTACCAAAAGTTTGCAACAAGCATTTTACCTAATGGTAAAATGTTAGAAGTAGCACCTCAAAAATCAGGAATAAGACGAGGTTGTCCACTGGGCTATAAACCATCGTCTTGCCCAGTACAAGAAACCATAAAAAGAAATAAAAGTGATAAAGATTAGAAAGGAATAACAAATAATTCACTAAAAGCATGAGTTCGGCAGGACACCAAGGAGCTCTGACAGATAATTAGAATTAACAACAGAACCCAAGGTGGCTGAGAACAGGATCAATCAACAAATATCAGAAACCGTAACTTTAAAGGTACCATTTATCAGAACATCCCCCCTTCCTCCTGAAATAGTACATAATAATGACTACGAATGCGAGATCTTTGCAGAGAGAGAAATTCAAACTTAATTCAAAGATATTTAAAGTCCTTCTGAACACATTTGAGAAGTAGATGACATTCATGGAAAAAAAATCAAAATCTTAAGTGTCAATTGTCCCCCAAATTACTCTATAAATTCCTTGCCGGTGCAATAAAAATCCTGACAAGATTAGTTCACGAAACTGAATCAGCTGGTTCTGACCGAGGAGGAAGAACCAAGTCGGGCCCACGGGGGAGGGGGGGCGGTGCTGGCTGGGGAAGCAGGATGTTGGGACACGGGAGGGCGAGAGTGAGTGCACGTGAGCGAGGCAGCCTGCAGGTCCCCGGGGAAACTCGTGTTCCAGGCCAGCTATTCCTCTGGGAAAAAAAAAATAATGGAGTCCTTACTTCAGAACATACCGAATTAAAATCCAAGTAGATGTTATTCCAACTCCAAACTTTATATATATAGATATAGATATAGATATATAACATATATAATATAAATTTATAGTATATATAAAAATATAGAGTGTGTGTGTATATATATATACATATATATATATATATATATATATATATATATATAGTTAATGATCTTAGGGAAAAGAAGGATTTTCCAAATAAGAAATAAAAACAAACTCTAAAGAAAAAGATTGATACATGTTGCTACATTCATATTCTAAAACCTGGTACCCCAGAAACCATCAGAAAAGAAAAAAGTGCGCGCGCGCGCACACGGCGCAGACAGAAGATCACTGTCATGCGTGCTACGAATTAGAACCCAGAAATTTCAAAGAACTTCAGAAATCAAAGAATCCGCAGCCCAGTTTTGCCAAGTGGGCCGAGGGCGTGAACGGGAATGGACGAAGGATCTCCAGTAACAAGGACACGCGAAACACGCAACGCCGGCGGGTCCCGGAGCTGCAGAGGGGGAAGTGTGGGGGCGGGGCGCAGGGCCCCGACCCCCGCTGACCAGCAGGGGCGTGGGCGCCGCCTAGAGGCGCAGCAGCGCTGCCAGGGCGCTGGGGCTCGCCTGCTGGGCCCTCAGCGGCGGGGGAAAGCCGGGCAAGGCCACCTCCAGGAGTGGGCGGGGTGCGCGACAGACCAAGGCCGCCGTTTGAAACAGCGCCGAAGAAGAAACCGGTACATGGCGATGTCAGTGCTTGTTCCTTCAGCATCCGAGAAAACGGGATGAATGAGCCCCGTGAGTCACCTCGGCAACTCTGTTTAATACTGACTTTTTCCAAAAGCGATTTTCAGGAGAATACAGCGCATCGTGGGTCGCGTGAGTCTTCAGGCACGCAAAGTGCTATTCTTAAAGAACATAAGTATTTAGTAAGGATGCAAAGACCTCCCGGGAGCGATAAACTCCACACTCGGAAATGTCCCCGCATGTGGAGGGAACAGCATGGAGGACTGCATGGAGGAGGAGACATCCTTGATTTTTTTGTAATATTTTTCATACCTTGGGTGTTTGTACATCTTTATACCATCTATGAATTTCTATGCCCCTCTGTACAGCTAAAATGCATCATTTTTTAATCAAACGGGATTCTGCAGTTAATGGAAAGGGCTGGGCCTTCGGGATGAAGGGGGCTCCCTCGGATCTGGACTCCGATTCAGCAAGGGGGCTGGATCTCAATGAGCGACCCACAGCAGGTAGTGGCACTTACGTAGGAAAAACAGGGAGAAAGAGATTCTAAACATGGCACAAAACAGGAACCAGGAAGTGACCATGTGCCCAGCAGCTCACCTGACCCGGGCAGGTATATAAGGGCCCCCGGCCCAGGAGGCTCCACATCACACCTGAACACCTCCGTTTCTACCTGCTCCTCTGACCTGCTCCACCCTCACCCACCAGAACCATGAGCTGCTGTGGCTGCTCCGGGGGCTGTGCTCCGGCTGCTGTGTGCCCGTCTGTGGCTGTGTGCCCGTGTGCAGCTGCGTGCCAGCCTGTGCCTGCTCCGGCTGTGGCAAGGGGGGCTGCGGCTCCTGCGGGGGCTGCAAGGGGGGCTGCGGTCCTGCGGGGGCTGCAAGGGGGGCTGCGGGTCCTGTGGGGGCTGCAAGGGGGGCTGCGGGTCCTGTGGGGGCTGCAAGGGGGGCTGCGGCTCCTGTGGGGGCTGCGGCTCCTGTGGGGGCTGTGGCTCCTGCGGGGGCTGCAAGGGGGGCTGTGGGTCCTGTGGGGGCTGCAAGGGGGGCTGTGGGTCCTGTGGGGGCTGCAAGGGGGGCTGTGGGTCTCCTGTGGGGGCTGCAAGGGGGGGCTGGGCTCCTGTGGGGGCTGTGGCTCCTGTGGGGGCTGCGGCTCCTGTGGGGGCTGTGGCTCCTGTGGCTGCGGCCAGTCCAGCTGCTGTGTCCCTGTCTGCGGCCAGTCCAGCTGCTGTGTCCCTGTCTGCGGCCAGTCCAGCTGCTGTGTCCCTGTCTGCGGCCAGTCCAGCTGCTGTGTCCCTGTCTGTGGCCAGTCCAGCTGTTGCAAACCCAGCTGCGGCCAGTCCACCTGCTGTGCCCCCATCTGCTGCCAGTGTAAGATCTGATTTTTTGCTTTTTACGGACTCTTCCCTAAGTCGGTGCCATCCCCGGTCAGGAGTCATGGGTCCCAGCACAGCCATCACCTGCCTCTTCCTTGCTCCCCCTGAGCCAGGCACTGCTAGTTGCCCCGCCCCCCAGGCCTATTTTCCATCCCCCCTCAGCCAAGTGTGAACATTTGTCCTTGATCTCCTGCAAAAGGGAGTGGGCATGTGTGTCCACACTGTGTCCAGTCCCCCTCCCAGCCGGGCAGAGCCTTCCACCGTGCGGCGAAGGCCGGCCCGGCCCCGCCCACCCGGCACCTGCTCGGGCAGGGCCTGTGAACGAGGCAGCAAGGACGTCCTCAGCCCTGCTTGACCCCCTCTCTAGCTTGTCTGTCTCTGTCCTTTGAGCATCTAATAAAGCCACCTGCTCCAGCCCCCACTGCTGTGCTGCGTGTTTATCTGTTCCTGAGGGGGTGGGAGGCGCTGGACTAACCCGCGGTCATGCTCAGTCCCCGGCTGCTCTATCCCAGCATCCTCAGCTCACACCTCTTGGCTCCTCGTCCCCCAACGCCCTAAGCACGTGTCCCAAGGCCGGCCACCGAGCAGCGTGGAGCCTCTGTGTCCACTGGCAGAGGGGCCGCCGGCAGCACCTCCCTCGCCGGCCGTGCTCTGTGAACGGCGACGCTGCCCGTGAGGCAGGACTTGCTCTAACGACCGGGTAGACATGTCTGCCACACTCCCACTCCCGACTCAGCGCTGAGCTGAGGCAGGTGAGGCCCCGTCGTCTGAACTGCAGCCGCCAGACCCAAGTGCCGGCGCCTCGGCTGCTTCCTCGGCGGAGCTGGCACTGTGCCAAGCACCCGCCCCGCGTGCGCGGCGCCAGGTCCCGGCGGCCGCCAGTCGCTGCTGTCCAGCGGGGCGGGGGAGGGCGGGCAGCCTGGCAGCCGACGCGGTGCTCGGCACGGGGCCGTGGACAGTTTTCAGGCCCCCCCCCACTCCCCGCTCCCCAACACACCTTCCTTATGCCCCACAGCTGGGGAAGTGAAGAGGAAGCCACTGACGGGGACGACAAGCCACGGTCGCCTGCACGGCGACCCTGAGCCCCGACCCATCCGCCACCACGACGAATCCGGAGCGCGGTCCGCTCCCTCCGCTCAAGCCGTCCCCGACGGCCTGGGCGCGCCGAGCCTCGCCGCGGGACCCGCAGACCCCGTCCTGCCCCTCAGGGTGCGGGCAGTGCCATCCGCCTTCAGATCGGGACCCCGGGGGCCGCGGGCGGACCGCCCTGCGCGGGGCCACCAGCGGCGGCCACGCCTGTGTCAGTGCCGCCCACGCAGCTCCGACCCAGGGCCCGGAACTCACGGGTCCTGATAGAACACGGGGCGCCATGGTTCTGCTTCCGAAGGGGACGTGGCAGTCACGGGAGGTGGACGCTCCCGCCGCAGCCACTCGCAAAGGCCAAACTGACCACACAACCCACGGGGCAAAGACGGCAGCAGGTCCTACGCCGCGCGTGTCTGACCGAGACTTTTAAACAGTGGAGGGAGGGAGCGCACGCGATGTTGGAGAAATGCAGAAGCAACGGGGCCCAGGCGGAAACCGGCGGCGCCTGAAGGCCTCCCCGCGGGCGGGCCAGGGCCCTGCGGGCCTCTCCTCCTCTGGGGTGGCCGGCTGTGGCCTTGACCCAGGAGGAGGGCCGGTGTGGGGGAGGGGGACCAGCCCAGCCCCAGGCCGCCGCCAGGCGGTGTGGGAAGCCGGCCCACCTGCCGGCCTCCGGGGCCCTGGGTCAGGCAACATGGGCACTGGGGACCCCCTGAGTCGCCACACGGCACTTATTCCATGATGTCCTTCTGAGAGGAGGTATCCGCATTCGCCTCTGATGACGTTTTCCAAATTCGGAAGCTGCCTGAGTGGAAAACCAAATAGCTAAGCTTAAAATGCTTGAGGGGAAAACTGAGTTTCCCACCGCTTTGCAGGGCTGAGGAGACGGGCCCACCAGCTCTCACCGGAGTGCGGTATTCTCTTTCTTGCCCTACCTGCCCGAGACAGGCGGCCAGGTGGCCCTGCCAGCAGACATCAGCTGGACGGTCTCCAGCCCTTTGGTACAAATACGTAGCATACACGTGACGGTTGACTTTTAAACAGAACTGAGGAGCCAGGGACAATGATGACATTTCACAGTGTTGCAAAAACACCTGCCCCCGTAGACTTTTATACCTGGCAAAAATAACCTTCAAAGTGTAAGTGAAATACGGCTGTTCTCACGAGGAGCGCCGCCCCGCGGGCAGCGCCGAGGGAAGCGTGCAGGTGGAGGGAGGCGTGGGTGGTAGCAGGAAGCCTCGGGAGGGGCACCAGCCCCTTAAGAGAATGCACGACTGTCCCGTAAGATTTGCGACGTGTGTGGAAGGAAACATGGTGGTGGGGAGGGGGGCGGAGTCAACGGGATTCAACCGCGGCGAGGTTCAGGCCTTGCTCAGGGGTCATGAAAGGACTGGCCGAAGGCGCGTCACGCCACGGACGTGACACGTGACCTCTACACTTAACCGGGAAAGGACGATCCGTGAATGCGTAACTCAACAGCTAACAGGAGAGAGAAGTCGAATAAGAATATGTGATCAATTCCAAAGAGGCGAGAAAAAAGGAGTACAGGACCAGGGGGAGGGGAAGGAAACAGGAAATAGAAACGGGGAGATGCGGCCGCGCCCGACCGTCTCCGTGCCCGGCATCGGCAGCTACGGCGCATGCGCACGACCTGAGCAGGCCCGCACAGGGCAAACGTCAGACCTGGGAAGGCAAACTCGCGCGCACGCTGCCTCCCAGAAGACACGCTTTAACTCTCAGGACCCAGAGAGGGAGAAACCGAAGGAAGCACAGGGGCGCGTCACGCGAGCGCTGCGTTTATCCAGAGCACGCGCAGCCGGGTCAGCACCAGACGATGCGGACGCGCAGACCCAGCCGTCACGAGGGGCGGCAGAACAGCGCGCGCCGCCGCGTCCACGCCACCGGGAGGAAAGAGGCCCTCTCGCCCGCGCTCCTCACCGCGCGGCAAGCAAACGTCGACGGCACGGAAGGAGAGGGACCCGGGCGAATCCGCAAATAGAATGGGGAATTTTAATAAATCTTCCTGATTTAATAAATCTGACTGAGGGGACCAGGAGATAAAACAAATTGGTGACGAGACAGACGGCCCGAAGGTCCGGACTCCACTGCCGGACTGGACAGTGAACTCTTACGGGTGCGTTCTTTGACCAGAGGAATCAGACCAGAACTCGATGAGAGGAAATTTCTTTTTTTCTTTTTTTTTTTTTTTTTGATTCCCAAACGTCGGAAAATGAAGTCACAGACTTCGCAATGACCCGTACGCAGTCTACGAACTCACACGGAAAGGAGACGGTATTTTCGCCTGCCTTACCATGCGAATGTGACTTAAAGCCTGTCGGATGCGGCCGACGGTGCTCAGAGAAAAAATCCGTAGCTCAAAATGCATAGTGCAGGGAAACGGGCGGAAAACGAATTCCTGTGCTTTCCTCGCGAGAAGCCGGAGAAAGAAACAACAATTCGATGAAAGCAGAAGAAAGAAAACAAAAGAAACAAGAACACAAATCGCCGATATCGGAATCCGATGTAAAGCAGAGGAAATTAACCGTCAAGTGTTTGTTCTTCAGTAAGATTATTAAGATGTATAAGCCACTAGCAACACTGATCCAAAAAAAATGGAGAAAAAGATGCGTTATGAATAATAGAAATGAAAAAAGGACATCACTATATTCCCTATGTACAGTAAAATCATAACAACCACATCTGAAGACAAATTTACACGAACGATCTGAAATTTTAGATGGAATCCACGAATTCCTTGAAACACACAACTGTACCACAGCTGGCAGCGTGAGAAGCAGGAGCGTGAGCAGCTTTATGTCCATTAAAAACAGTCGAATCACAGTTGAAAACCTTCCCGTGAAGAAAGCGGAGGTCTGTATCCCACGGGTGAACCCTTCCAGATACCGGAGGCAGACAGAACGCCAACCACGGAGTGGGGGGCAACACCCCAAGAGGTCCACGTCCCAATCCTCACTTGCGAAGTGAATCTATAACCTCGCATGGCAAAAGAGACTTTGCAGATGTGATTTAGTTAAGGACCTTGAAATGGGGAGATGGCCCTGGTCAGCAGGCGGCCCCTTGTCATCAGAAGGGTCTTTGCAGCAGAGAGGCAAGAAGGTCCAGTCGGAGGAGGAGCCGATGACAGACTCAGAGGAGGCGGAGGACGGGCCCTCAGCCAAGAACTGCAGCCAGCCCCCGGAGGCTGGCAGAGGCGGGGAGCAGCTTCCAGGAGGAACGCGACTCTGCCCACAGCTGCAGTTAAGACCTGTCTTGTACCTCGGAACGTCGGAACCTTCAGGCAGTACATTTGTGTTGGTCTCTCAGCAGCAGCGACGGGAAACTAACGCAGGGACCTTTCAGGCTCTTTCAGAGACCAGAGAAGAGGTAAGGCTCCCCAGTTTATTTCGTGAGGTTAGCACGCACTGGATACGGAATCTGGGTAAAGACGTACGAGAAGGAAAAGGAGATGCCAAGGTAGCTCGCAAACGTACGTAAAAAGCTAACACGGTATCAGCGAACAAAATTTAGTTGCATGAAAGGATTACATATTATGACCGGGAAGAAAAGATTGACTTGCCGTGGAAAAGGTCATCGGTGTAATCACTCACCTTACAGAAGAAAGGAGGGAAATCGTACGATCACCTCGCAAGATGTCGAAAAGCATTTCGTAAAATTCAACACACACACAGGAAAAAGAACCTCTCGGCAGAGTCGGGCACTTTCTTGTAGAGTCAAACCTACATCCACCACCTGACTCCGAGGAATGAAAGCTGTGGGCACACAGAGATCTGCATGGGGGTGTTAGAGTGGCTTTATTCAAAATCCCCCACAGCCGAGAGGTGTCCTTCAGCGAATGACCAGGTGAGCTGTTTAAACGTGGTTTGAACAACGAATACCTCTCAGCAGGAAAAGGAAGAAACTACTGATACAGGCGACAGCCTGGACGAGCCGCGAAGGCTCGTGAGCCTCAACAGCGTGCCTGCCGGAGGCTGGAGAGTAAGTTTGCGATTCCACTCCTAGGACGTTCTCAAAGAGACCAAGCTGCAGACGGGCCCAGGTCACCAGGGGTCAGGTGTGAGAGGAGGGTGTCACTGCCAAGAGCACCAGGGGGATTCCTGGGGCGCCCGAGCTTCTGTGCCCTGATTACGGTGATCGTCCGTGACCACACGTGCTGAAATTCAGAGCTGCGCGCACACACGTCACCGTCCACAAGGGTCGATTTGTCGAGGGTGCCGAGAGGTTGGAAGCCTCGGGCGTTGCTGGTGATACTATGATGTGGTGTGGCTGCTGTGAACGAGTCTGGCGGCTCCTCGGAGGCTAAACAGAACTCTCACACGCCCCGGCCACCCTGCCGCCGGGTGGCCCCGAACAGAACGGAAAGGGGGGTCTCAGAGCGATCCTCGCATCCCAGCGTCATAGCGATGCTCCTCCCAGGAGCCGGATGGTGCGGTGCGAACAGCCCGCACGCCCAGCAGCGGATAAGCGGATGCCCAGATGTGGCATTCGAGACGTGAACTACAACACAGTCATTTTAAAAGAATCGAGGACGTTGTGCTCAGCGGCATAAGCCAGTGGCTCCATGATTCCGCTTCCGTGGGTCCCCGGAGGGGTCAGATGTACAGAGACAGGAAGCGGGTGGCGGTGCCGACAGGGACGGGGAGTGAGCGTGGAATGGGGACGCCGTTCTAGTTTGGGGCGATGGAAAGAGTTCTGGAGCCTGCGATGTGAACGTCCCCAACGCCACCGAACGGCGCCTTTGAGAACAGTGACGTGGCGACTTCTGTGTTCCGTATCTCTTACCTCAGCAACGAAGTCGACCGAGAAGGCAGCTTCACGACGTGGTGATGATAAATATTAAAGCGCTGTAACGACAAAAAAAAAAAAAAAAAAAAAAAGCAAAAACCGAACGTGCACGCAAACCTCCTGGACTTGTGCCCAGATTCTGGGCTGAGCAGCTGAGGGGGCATCTGAGAGCCAGGGGGCGGGGCGGTGCAGCGGACGGGAGGACAGAGACCCACAGCGGTGCGAGGACAAATCCACTAGCACGTCTGTCGCAGGTAGAAAGACTTGCAAACGCGCTCAGCGCCCCCGGAGAGCAGCTCCGCTCAGCAGTTTGTTCACACCGCGAACACCCATCCGGCAGCTGCAACGGGTGAGCCAGGCTCACGTGCGCCCAGCGGCATGAACAGACCTGCGAGCGACAAAAAGCAAAGTGAGAGATGCCGGCTGCGCCGTGACACTGTGTGTCACCAGTTAAGAGCCCACGAGGGACACCCTCTGCTGTGCACGGGCCTCACCCGGGCAGCAGGCTGATAAAGACAGGCCCAGGGAGCCGCCACCCACCACCCTGCACCCGGGCCTCCGGCCAGAGGGGCAGGGGAGGGATGGGGAACGCCCCTGGGGCCAAGCTACCGTTTAGCTCATCGGAAGCAAAAATGGACAAAGGCCAGCCTGGGAGGTCCAGGAGCTGGGTGTTTGTTATATCGTTCTCTGGGTTTATTTGTAAGGTTGCTGTTGCTTTTCAATATCACAATAAAAAATAGAAAAACGTGAAAAATCATCCGAAATGTGTTATAAGCGGCATATAGGCTCAGCTCAGCGAACTGGTCTTCCCAGCGGGAACCCGGGAGCCGTCTAACATGAGGACCCAGTCGGTTCGAATCCCACGCCGCGTGCACGAAGCGCCACACACCCACAGACATTTGTCGTCGGACGGTGGCAATCTCGAAGCTGT
The DNA here is from genome assembly GCA_003508835.1 of Eonycteris spelaea. Lineage (NCBI taxonomy): Eukaryota > Metazoa > Chordata > Mammalia > Chiroptera > Pteropodidae > Eonycteris > Eonycteris spelaea. Next base: position 288,074 of record PUFA01000423.1, read on the forward strand.
TTCGAGTGGGAAAAGGGTGCACACGCAGGGTCTCGGTAACATTAGCGGGTGCCAGAGGGTCAGCGGGGAAGGGGGGCAAGCGGCTGGAAGCGCGGGAGGGAGCTCTCTGGGGTGACGGACATGCTCTAGGCCCGGTTTTGGGCGGTGAGGACGCGGTGCATGCAGCTGCCAGAACCACCGGCGTTCCCCCGAGACGTGCACCGCATGACCGACGCCTTGGCTTAGGCAAGCCAGGCCGTGGAATGGGCTGCCACGGAAACCCTCTGTCATGAGCGGAAACGCTGGCTGCAATCCGCAAGAAAAAGCAACCGGTTTTTCTTTCTCGTGGCAAAGATGCGGGAGGAAGCGCCCGCCCTGGGCGTGCTCCCTGCGGCGGTCGGCAGAGGGCGCACGCGAACCGCCGGGCCCGCGGCGCTCGCACTGCCAACCCCATGCTCCCGGCCTGGCCGGAGGTGCCTGCTGGGTGACTGGAAAGATTTGCTAAGTTAGACCAGACCCCAGCCAGCCCTCTGCAGCGTCCTGCTGCACCCCGGGGACCCTGTGCAGGGTCCGCATGCCCAGGCCAGTGTAGCCACGATCACCTGCCGGCAACCAGGGCGCCTCGGAGCTGGGCTTGGACCTTGCCCCGCCAGCCTTCCTGCCTCTGGGGAACTGCACACCCTGCCAGGTGTTCCCTCCACTCCCGGCTGCTGCTGGGACCCACCACGGCCAGTTCCCCAGGCCGCAGGCAGGGCCGACCCAGCCTGGGCGTGAGAGGCTCAGGGCCCCGGCAGGAGTGGCACCCAGGCCGCGGGCCCTGATCTGAGGGCTGGAGGAAGCCGAGGCTGGACGGAGATAGAATCCACCCTGCAAACGGCAAAGAACCGGGGGCCTGAGCTGGTGGCCTAGCAAGCCACTGTCCTCCCCGAACAGGTACTGCCCCACCTTGCTGCCCGCTGGTGCACAGCCACAGGTCTCAAGGGCTCAGATGCACGAGAGACGCCCATTAGGGTTACAAAGTAATCAAAGCCTAAACACCCCTGGCCACGCAGAGCCCGGGAAACCGCAGGCCACCCCCACCCCCACGGCTTCCAAAGGGGGCACGGGACACCACCGCCAGCCCCTCCGTTTACTGCCACCCGCTCAGGCCTGACTAGGGCTGTCCAGAGCACAGTCAGCATCCTTAGGGGTCAAGGGCACCCCCAGGCCATACCAAGAGCTGCCCGCATCTGGGCTGGGCAGGAGTGGGCTGCAACACCCCCCCTGGTGGGAACCCACTCTGACACCCCCCACTTTGTCCCCCCCACTGGGCTCGCCCTGGGACTGGTGGGGGAGCAAGCTGGGTTGGGATGCCCCCTCCCCAGGTGACAGCTCTTCTACCTAACGCCGCTGACGACCTCACACCTATGGGTCCCAGGCCCTTGTATGTGGATGCCCCCAGGGCCCTCACGGCCCCCCCCCCAGTGCCCAGCCTCCCCCACTTTTCTGACTGCAGTGAGCCCAGTGCAGCCAGGCCCCACTCCCCCACCCCCAAGGTGTCCGCGCCTCTGAGCCAGGCACTCCCGCCACACGCACACCTCACACATGCACAGCTACCTGGGTGCTCCTCAGCCCTGCGAGAGAGGAGGCCCCGGGCACTTATTAGACACCCACTGTGTGCAAAGCTGTGAGGATGAAGGCAACACAGCCTGCCAGGGAGACTGAGCATGGGACAGGGAGGGTCCCTCTGGGGGAGGGTTCCCGCTGCCCGCTGCCCTGACCCCATTCCCACTCTGAGCTCTGGGGTCCTGAGTGCCTGCCCGGTCCAGGAGGGACAGGCCAGTCATGCCTGCTATGTTCTTTGTGACCCTTCATTCCACCAGTGATGGCTGAGGGCCACCCCTCAGCTCTTTCGTCATAAGAAGGAGCTGCACTTTCTGGGGACCAATGCCCGCCTCAGAGCCAGGGCTTGGCCTGTGCTGGCTGGGGCTCTGGCCGCAGGAAGCCCTGGGGAGGGGTTAGAAACGACTGGACCATCTAGTCACACCTGCAAAATTATTATCTCCAAAGGCTCCTTCCTTCTAATGCTTGCCAGCTGCCCGGGCGGGGTCTCTGACCCCTTTCTCGGAGCTCAGTCCCAGTGTGTGGCTGGGCGCCTGGCCTATAGAAGGTGCTCAGCAAATATTTGACCAATCAATAGATGTGTGGCCCCTCGTTCTCCCCGCTGCCGCTGGAGGAGGGACAAGGTCCTCTCCTGCCACGGTGGTCCCTCCTGCCCCTGGGGTCTTGCCGGCCTCCCGTCTGCTGGCATGTCACCTCCTGGGGTGCCTCCAGGACGCCAACCCGCTGCAGTGTGTCGCTGGCCCCAGCTTGTTTCCCTCCCGGCACTTGCCCGCGGTGTAATTACCTGTGTTTGTTCCCACCCTGGACTCCCAGCGTCCGGTGGCCGGCTGGTTGTGTTCCCACAGTGATCGGCGGCGGGGGAGGGGGGGGGGGGGGCGGGGGCGGACCCTCAACAGACTTGGGGGGGGAGCACACACTGGCGGGGTGGGCGGGGGAGCGCTGTTTCGGGGCTGCTTTTCACCGGAAACGGCAAGGGCTGGATGTCACCAGCGGCTGGGAGAAAGGCACTGCCTGGGAGACCCCCACCAGAGTTCATGAGATGTGTGACCCAGGCCAACCCTCCCGCCTCTGAGCCTCCGATTCCCTCCCAAGCAAGGTGCAGGCCAGGTGCCCGCCTCCAGGAGTCGTGGAGAGGGCGAGCGCGGTGCTGCGGGACAGCGCTCCGCAGGCCGGGCCCGCAGCACGCGCTCTCGGGACCGCAAGCCCCGCACGAACAAAGGCTGCGGGGCGCGGTGCCCGCTCCAGCCGGGCTGGCGGGAAAGGACCCTCGCGCGGGACCCGGTCAGCGTGCCCCTCCGCGAGTCTGCGCGCGGCGAGGCCCGGGGTCCCCCGGCAGGGCTGAGCGCTGGGGCTGGGAAAGCTTCCTGGAGGTGGGGTCCCAGGCACCGCACCGGACGCCGCGCCTCCCCTTTAAGAGCCGGTGCCGGGCGCGGGGTGAGGGCAGAGGGCGGAGGGCGGCGGCGGCAAGCCCGGCCCCCTGCCCCCGCGGCAGCCGCCTCTCATCGGCACCCAAAGCCGAGCTGCGGCTGACGTCACCTGCCCCCGAGCCGCGCGCCCTGATTGGCTGCAGGTGACGTCAGGGGCTTTTTTCGCTCGGCATGACCTCATCCCCGCCGGCGGCCCCGCCCTCCGCCCCGGGCCTGTCACTCGCGGCCGAGCGCGGCGGCCGAGCCGGCTCCGCGCCCCCCGCCCGGACGCCGGCGCCCGAGCCCAGCCCCCGCCGGAGCCGCACCGGCCGCGCCCGCCGAGCCGCGGGGTGGGATGCGCGCCGCGAGCGCGCGTGCCCGCCCGCAGTGCGCGCGCCCCGGCCCGAGCGAGCGCTCCCCGCGGCGGCCGCGGCGGCGACGGCGGCGACGGCGACGAGACCCGCGCGCTCCCCCGGCCCCTGCCCCGGCTGCGCGGGCCCCCCCGGGCCCATGGGCGGCGCGGCCGAGCGGGCGCGCTGAGCGCGGCGCGGATCCCCGGTGCGCCCCGAAGGCGAGCGTGAGCGAGGTGAGTGGGGGCGCCGGGCGGGGAGGGGTCACCCGGCACCCAGCGCGCAGGGACTGCACGGCGGGCGCCCGGGTAGAGGCGACGAGCCGGAGGTGAGCCCGGACCAGGACGCCCCTTCTCCGCCCCCCGCAGCGCGCGGCGGACCCCGCGGGCCTGGCCCACACCCGCGCCCGCTTCGCCGCCGTCGTTCTCCTTGCTATTTGCCGCTTACCTTGGTGGGGGGAGGGGCATGAAAGGAGGACCCAGGAGGGCCGCTGGCGATCCAGCGGGGATCTGTCCCGACCTCTGCCCGAGCCCAGGACGCCCCCCGTCCCCCGTCCCCCGGACAGCCAGGACAGCCCTCCGAGAAGGTCGCTCCTGCCGCAGGGCCGGTCGGGGATGCGGAGGCCGCGGCGTCCCAGCCGAGGGCTTTGGCCTGTGAGAGGCTCAGCAAAGGGCTCGCTCCGTGCCCGTCGGGGAGGGGCTGCAGAGCCAGATCCCCCGTCCGCCCAGGCCGCAAGGGCACCCCCACCTCGGGGCGCTCAGCTGGCCTCTGCGGAATAAAGACCGTCGCCAGCCTGCTGCAGGGGCGGCCGAGCGCTGGGGGAGGGGCTGGCACCGCCAGGCTGCGTGCAGCCCGCCTCGCGTGGCCTATCTTCCCACCTGGGGGGGCACTTCATGGTCTGGCCCCGAGGGGGGGCACCCCTAGCTCTAGGTCCCAGCGGGTCATCCCTCTGGGAGAGTTTGCCTTCCGGTTTGTGCTTGGGGCCCAGGAGCTGCAGTGAGGGCTGCTGGAGGCCAGGGGAGCCCCACTCTTCCTCCTTTGGGCCCCCCAGACCCTCTCGTTCTGGGGCAGCCCCTGGAATGCGGGTGACATCCAGTGCCCCCTGTGTCTGTGCATTCTCTCCGTGGATGGCAGTGAGCGCGGGCCAAGGCCAGGCATCCCCCACCCCAGGCCTGCTGTAGTGCCTCTTGTTGCAGTCAGCCTGGCCAGGGGTGCGGGGTGAGCTCTGGTCCCCTGCTTCCCTCAGCCCTCGGGAAGGCCCTGGGCCCCAGCATGTGTCACGAAGGGAGATGCGGAAGGATGCACGAAGTCTCCCTGTGCTCCAGGTCCCTTCCCGCATCTCCCCTCCTTGGGCTGAGGCGCCTCGGGGCCCAGTAGCTCCAGCCCAGCGGAGTGCTCCGGGGACTGTGGGCTGTGTCAGGAGGAGCCAGGGAGCGTCCTGATCACATCTCCAAGACCTGCAGCCCTCAGGGGAAGGACAGGAGGGGACCAAACCCCACAGCCAGAGAGACGTGTCAGACTCTGACCGGGACTGCACGGGCTGAGGCCACGCGTACCTGGACAGCTCAGGGCAGTGACCCACGAATGTCCTGGGCTGGCCCAGGTGTGTAACATGGTGAATGGTGACCAGGAGACGGCCGGGCTGGCCTGGGGGTATAGCATGGGGACGAGTCCTGCAGATCAGCGAGGCTGAGACAGAAGAAGCCCAGACATCCCCCCTGGGAACCAAAGGGGCAGGGCCCTCGCCCCGCTGCTTCGGAAGTCCCCACTGTCCGCAGGCCAGTGGCCTTGTCCCCTGTTTGGCATTGCCACGGGCCCAGCCAGGGTAGCGAAGGCCCCCTGGGTCCTGCCCCACTCGCATTGGGGACCTGGGATGGGGAGCAGGATGCGAGCGCAGAGGAGGGTAATGCGGCTGGCCTGGCAGGAGCCAAGGCACCCTTGGGTCACAGTGAGCTGGACACCTCAGCTTACCAGGTCCCTCTTGAGAGTCTGCCTGTGTGTGCCAGGCACCCCTGAGTGAGAGCCACCGTCCCTGTCCTCCCGTCCTGACAGCCGTCGCTAGAGGCAGTCAGGTCCCCATCACGCGATGCCAGGCAGAGGTACCGTGGTGAGGATGCTGACAGTTGGGAGGTCCCTGGCCATGTGTGTGCTCAGGGACACGGATGTGCCCCGTGGAGGCCTTGGGAGATGAGGGCGTGAGATCTGGGCCCTGGGCTTGGGGTGTCCTGGGATGTGGGGGGCTTTGGCGTGTGCAGGGTGAGGGCGCATGCGTCCGTGACCACATGTATGTGCACGCACATGTCCGTGTGACTGCACGTGGCAGCCGTGGGGGCGGGGAGGGTTGTGGGAAAGAGGTGAGCACTGGTGTGCGTGTGGTCAGTGTGCGGGGACACGCCCCGGCAGGCACAGCAGGCACGTGGCGCAGGAGCAGGGCTGTGCAGTGTACCTGGCGGCCCCGGCCGCGCCAGGCCAGGGCAGGGAGGGGTCTGCTGCCTCCAGAGGGGGACAGCCGGCTCTTCGCTCTGAGCCCTTTGGTGGGGATATGGAGCAGTGCCTCTCCCTCCCCCCACACCCCTGCAACCCCGTGCCCGGGCCAGGGGGCGGGGTGATAGGAGGTGAGAGGTGTTCTCCCTGCTTGTTCTCAGGAACGTGGTCCGGGCCAAGCCTGGGGTGGGCGCTGGAAAGCGGGAAGGCCCAAGACCCCCAACATCTGTGTCCTCTGTCCACCTGGCCTGTCCTAGCCCTGCTGATCTGCTCAAGGCTGTCCTCAGTGTCTGCAGCCCGCCCCTGGCCCTGTGACCAGCTCTGGGCCCTGATCCATAGCATCTGTGGGAGGGGGTCACGGGTTTGCCCCCCAGGAGCCTTCGGCACAAGGAGGCCCTGTGGGTGAGGACGCCCTCCCAAGAGGCCAGCTCAGGGCAAGAGGTCTCCGCAGGAGGGGCAGGAGCCGGGGCAGGTGGATGCGGAGGGACGTGAGTGGGGTGAGGACCAGGTTGGGAGGAGCCTGTCCGCCCCACCCTGCCGGGCTCTGGCCTCCCGGGCCCAGGCTGGGGGTGGTCCCAGGCCCCCCCGCCACTGGATACCTGCCGGGGCGGGGGAGGCGGAGAGCAAGCGAGGAGGGGCGACCTGCCCGCTCTGCGCGCAGAGTCAGCCCGTTCCGTTCCGGCTGCTGCCGCAGGAACAGCGGTTGCCTGGCACCTCTGCTGTTGCCATGGCAACGACGGAGGTGCTAACTGGCTAATGAGTCCCCCTTGGCTGCAAATAACAATACTGTAGTGATTAATAGGGCCGAGCTGGAGGATCCTTGTTGTTGGGCGGGGGGCAGGTACTGGGCTGCCCAGCCACCCTCCAGCCCCTGCCCTGGGCCCCCCTCCTGGGTCTCAGCCTGACCTGCTCCTTTCCCCACTTCCAGTCTGGACTCCCCTCTGTGGGGACCCCCGTGCCTCAGCCCTCCTCTCAGTGCTCTGGGGAGCATTGAGGACCACGGGCCGCGTCCAGGCCCCTCTCCCCTAGCCCCCTTCTCGTCCCTGGGCTGAAGCTCCATTTGGCTCTTGCTGTCCTCAGTGGGAGCCGAGCCCCCACGTAGCTGATGTGGACAGGAGGTCAGGGGCGCAGTGCAGGACCCTCCCCGCCCTGCCTCAGGGTCCTGGGGCTCTGGGCTGGCTTCTTGGGCCCACATCCCAGGGCAGGAGGCTCTGCCCAGGCCCACAGGGGTGGTGTGTGGGAGGGTACCTGGTGGCTGTGGCCTGTCACAGCCTTGATGAGGTTCCGCTCAGAATGCAGAAGCTGCCCGAAACAGCTCCCACAGGAATCAAATCGAGGGTCCCCCGCAGGCAGGACCCCTCAGCGGCGGGGATGCCCTGCGGCAGGCAGGCCCGTAGGCTGTTGAACCCACTTGCTGTGGCGCTTGGGAGGAGCGGCTTCCCTGGGTTGCACCCCTACTGCGGGAGCTGTGAATGGGGTGCCGAGGCCCCGCCCACATCAGGGCCACCCTGGGCACTTCCTTCTCTGCCAGCTCCGAGGTCCGCCGCTCTGGGGGGACACGGTCCACAGCTGCGTCTCTGTGAACTCCGTGGTCACCCCACCAGCCAGGGAGCACGTGCAAGGGGGGGCCCAGAAATGGTTCCCGTGTCAACGTCACTTTGAAATGCACCCCAACACCCTCTGTGGCTGCGGGCTGGCGCCCTGCTGAGGGGGTCCCCTCTCTGTGGGCCTTGGGGGGACATCTATCCTGCAGCCCCCTCCCACCCCACGGGGCGGAGGGAGGAGCCCGTGAGCTGGCGGCCAGTACAGGTCTTGGGTTCTGTCTCGTCTCCTTGGTGTGACCTTGGGTTGGTCCCACCCCTTTTCTGAGCCTTAGTTTCCCCTTCTTTAAAGCTAACTCTGCCCCCTGGGGCCCGTCCTAAATGAAGAGCGGAAAGGTGGGGCCCGGCGGGTGGGGAAGGAGGTGGCAGGGTCTGGGCACACACGCCGCGGGACAAGGCTCTGCCCAGGGTTCCGCGGTTCCCTGAACCCCAACCACCGCCTGCCCCCACTGCACCCCGCAGCCCGAGGCCCTTGGAGGCCATGCCGAGGGTCGCCCATGTTGACCTTTGTCCTAGCGCCCCTGTTCTGTGAGCAGGTGACCCACTCCGCAGGAGAAGGACGCTGACCCCAGCCCCTCTGCGCGGGTGTGGCCTGGGGACCAGGCAAAGCAGCAGCAGAGGCGCCCCGTCCTGCGTGCTGCGCCCCCTCCTGGCCCTGCCCCGGCGCCCAGGGGCCGCTGGGAGCCCCAGCCCTCCCAACTCCCCGACCTGGCCAGATTATCAGCTTAGATGCGAGGGACTGGGCTGCACAGGGTCAGAGAGGGCGGGCGGGCTGTAGAGGGGTTCTGGGGACTGGGAAGATGAGGGGCCAGAGAGGGGAAGTGGGGTGCCATGAGCCCCAGGAGTAGGATGCAGCACTCTGAAATGAGTGGGCGTCCACAGACCCCAGGGCCCAGGGTCGGGACCCTCAGGCCTCGTCCCACCTCTCCAGCCCAGCCCAAGCCCCCTTCCCTCTGTCCCCCACTGGCCTCGGTGCCACCTGCCGGGAGGCTGGCTCTATGATGGGGGTGGTGCAGGACCAAGGCGCCCACCCCCAGCACCCCCGGGCTCTCTCCAGCTCCCTCTGCGCATCAGATTCCAGCGTGCTCGCCTGAGACGTTCGGTGACTTTCAGAGACGAGCCAGAGGGACACTGATTTACCCCAAGGGAGGAAGGGCCTGTGGGCCCATGGCAGGCCCGGGCTGTCTGTGCCCTGGGACCACGCACGGCCCCTCGGGGTTCGGCCCTGCCCGGGGGCCCGCAGAGCTGACTGTCCGCCTCTCTCCGCAGGTCTGGCGCCATGCCTGGTCACTCTGCACTCTAAGCCACACCTGCCCACTTCAAGGAGAACCCCACCCCCTCGCCCACGCCCGCCATGGCAGGGGACCGGCTCCCCAGGAAGGTGATGGATGCCAAGAGGCTGGCCAGCCTGCTGCGGGGCGGGCCCGGGGGGCCGCTGGTCATCGACAGCCGCTCGTTCGTGGAGTACAACCGCGGACACGTGCTCCGCTCCGTGAACATCTGCTGCTCCAAGCTGGTGAAGCGGCGGCTGCAGCAGGGCAAGGTGACCATCTCGGAGCTCATCCAGCCCGCCGCGCGCAGCCAGGTACCCCGCGCCCCACTGCGCCCGCCGCCTCCCGGCCCAAGGCTGAGCTCCCGGGCCAGGCGCATGGGGGCCCTTGGCCTGGGCAACCTCCCTGTCCTCTGTCCTGGAACCCGAAGCAGGATCCCCAGGTCCGCGTGTTCTCGGCCCTTCCACGCCGCCGGCCAGCTCCCCGCTCCTCCTGAAGCGTCCCTCTCAGGGCTGCAGGAGTGCCCTCCCTGGGGAGGCCGTGCGACACCCTGCCCCCCAGACACCACCCTTCACCCTGCCGTCCCTCCTCCCGTCTCCGGGAGCCTCCGGGAGTCCTCACTCAGCCCTGCACAGAGGTCTGCCCCACACAGGACAAGGCCCTATTGCCCGGGGCTCAGAGAGGCGCTGAGGGGTGAGCGAGGCGTGACCGCACCCAGGGGCACAAGGTGGGCTGGGGACACAGGCAGCAGATGGGGGGGGGGACGTGGACCAGGATGCCACACTCTGATGGCTGTGAGGATTCAGAAGAGGCCCAGGGGCTCACACTGAGTAGTCTGTTCCCAGCCCCCCAGCACCTTCCCCTCTGAAGTCGACAGCAACCCATATTCTCTGTGGCCCCCCAAGAATGTCTTGGGTCAACTTCAGTGGACAGTGCTGTCTCTATTCTCAAGAGCATCACGTACAGCTCGGGAGGGACCACTAGGCCAGTGCTTGGGAAGGCAGTGGCATCTCCAGTAGAGGACAGGTGACAGCCAGGCAGCCTGGGGTCTCTGGGGGATCTCGGCCACATGCCCGGCAGGGGGCTGTGGGGAAGCACGGTCCCAGGCCCTGCCCAGGGCACAGCTGTGTGTGAGAGGACCCAGGTGGGTGGCCCCCACCCCACAGGCAGAACCAGCTCCCTGCAGCCTCAATGAGGGGAATCGGGTGATTAATCACCCCCAGCAAGGACTCCTCCGGGCCGGAGCCCCATCCCATTGGCTGCCGGTGACATCATCGGGCCGGGTCGCCCGGCTCAGCTGGCTTAAGGGCTGAGTGTGCCTGGGGGGTGGGGGCGTCGGCCGCTCTCCAGCCCAAGCTGCTGAGCATCTGGCCCCGGAGGGGAGGAGGGCAGGTGGCACCCCGGCCTCCAGCTGCTGCCTCTTGGAACTGGGGGTCTCTCGCTGCAGCCCTCAGCCACACTGTTGCTGGCTTTTGGGGGTGGGACAGTGGGAGGGGATCCCAGACTTAAAGCCACTCTGCCTCTGGATCCCCGAAATGGGCCTGCCGGGGGACCCTAAAAACGCCTTGGCCATCCTGAGAGCCAGCCCAGTCCGAGGCCGCGCCACCATGGCCAGCCGCGCGTGCCTCCTGGGGACCCTGTCACGTTCACCTCCCATGGCAAAGGCGCAGGAGAGTTTGCTCGTCACTCCTGTGAGTGTGCGTGAGGCTTGGCTGCCTTTGGGACCCGCGTCTTTCGTCTCTGCCTGCTCCGAGGCTCTGCCTGTGGCCCATGGGTTCACACCTGTCCAGGTGTGAAGTGGGCAGCTGGGTTCCTGCCGTCAGGTGCAGGCAGCAAGGTCACAGCAACCCCTCCCGCCCGTCACCTAAGCCGCCCGCTGCTCAGCAGGGGTGGGGCCTTTAGCAGGTGCCCAGTGGGCCCTGACCTCTGCCCTCATGGCCCCCAGGTGGAGGCCACGGAGCCACAGGACGTGGTTGTGTACGACCAGAGCACGCGGGACGCCAGTGTGCTGGCCGCAGACAGCTTCCTCTCCGTCCTGCTCAGCAAGCTGGACGGCTGCTTCGACAGCGTGGCCATCCTCACCGGTGAGCTCCGAGGGGCTGTGGGCGCCCTCTCCCCACGGCCCGCTCGGCTGGCGGGCAGGCGCATCTGGGGGGCAGTCGCATCCGGGGGGCAGGCGTGTCTGGGGAGCCAGGCTTCCGGACCCACCTTGCTCCTCCCTCTGAGCCCAGAGCAGCGTGGGCCCAGGCAATGTGGGCAGGGGCGAGTCTTAGTAGGGCCGGACTGCCCCAGGCTCCTGTCCCCTCCCCTGGGCCCCCAGGCTTTAGGATGCCCTCCAGCATGGGCCCAGGATGAGGAAACCCCCAAATGCCACTTGTGGTGGGGGTGGGAAGAGATTGAGACAAAGACACAGCCCTGCTGGGAACCCCCACCTCTGCAACTGTCTGAAGGGGGAGACCTAGGCCCCACCCTCTGGGAGCCCCAGTCTGAGCAGAACTGGTCCCACTGGTCCCACACTGAGGGATGGGGGGCGGGTCTTGCATGCTGCAGCCACACACAGGACACCTGGCGACAACCTACTAATCATGATACCTGCCTAGGGCCAGCAGAGTTCCCCACGGGGCTTCCTGTCCCCCAAAGCAGCCAGGCCAGCCTGGGGGCTGGGAAGCCCCGTATGTGTGCACGCACACGCACATGTGCACGCACACGCACATGTGCACACGCACATGTACGGGCTCTGCAGTGGTTCCTGCGGATTCCTACCCCCTGGGGCCAGTGGCTGAGGACCCTCCGTAGAACCCCCTTCCCAGAGGAGCCCGGGACCCAGGGACATGCGCCCTCCCCACCTGGGTCCCGCAGCCTTTGTGGGGTTCCTGCCCGCTGCCCTCTGCCGGGGACGTGGCAGGCAGGCGGAGTGTGGAGGGTGTGGAGGGCGCTACCCACTCGTCACACAGCTGATGGGACGCTCTGTCCCCTCGGCTCCCGCCCCGAGCAGCCGCCACGCGTGGGCACAAGCAGGGTGGTCGATGGGCACCAGGCCGGCCCCCGGCACTGGTGTCCAGGGGGAGCACAGACCTCAACACAGCCTTCGAGAGAGGCTGCGGGCAGAGGGTGCCTACTGCCGCCCGCGGCCAGGCTGCTCCGGGCAGAGCCACGGTGGGTCAGCGTCGTGCGCGGGCGCATGAGCCCCTGGTCCGGCCCTGCGGCCTGCACGTCTGGCCCCGGCCTGCGTGGCAGAGGGCGTCTGCATCTGTGCAGGGCTCCGGGAGGCTGGTGGTCGCAGGGTGTGTGTGGGTGTGCACGTGCGTCCCAGCTCCGGCAGCCTCAAGGTCACCGGGGTGGGATGTGGGGTAACAGAAGCCTCGGGATTGCAGGCCCTTCGTTCCACCGCCACACCTGGGTTCAATCTGGGGTCTGGGTGAGGAGGGGAGGGGAGGGAGGGCAGCAGTCTAGGCTCTTACGTGTCCAGGGCAAAACGGGGACTGGCCCAGACCCAGGTGGGAACCCAGGTGTGCACGTGTGCACCCTAGCGGGAGTGGGAATCCCCCCCTCCTTCTGGGAATCTGGAGGTCCCGAAGCTCGCCCTCCGAGCTTCGAGCTTCGCCTTCAGTGTTCTGTCTCCCTGGTGGCCTGGGCTGGGATGCACCAGGAGAGCCCACCTGGGACCTGGCTGTGCCCACCTGGCTTGCTCCTCCCCCTTTCCCCCCTCCCCGGCTTGCTGCTCCTAGAGTATTCAGTCCAAGGGCAGAGCCGGGAAGAAGTCATGACCTCATGGTGTGAGGAGGGCTCGCAGGGACACCAGATCGGGAACTAGACAGTCTCCCGACCTTGCCCAGAGTCCCCACGCCTGAGCCCCTGATTCAGTGAGAACGTGAGCATGGGAAGGCAGCGTGGGGAGGAGGGGTGCCGCCCACCTCGAAAGGAGAAGTCTGCATCTCAGCACATGGGGGTGCTCAGCAGAGGCCAGCACGTGGGGACAGACCCTTCTGTGGGGAGGGAGGGGGCCCGCTGAGAAGCGCCAAGATGAGGATGGTAAGCTGGAGGGAAGGGGGCACCCTCCCCAGAGGAAGACGGGGTCAGGCGCTCTGGGGTCGGGGACCCAGCTACTGTGACCCCCGCCCTCTCCCCCGCCCCCACCCGTGAGGCTGTGACGTCGGCGGGGGCGGGGATGGGAAAGGGAGCCTGGCCCTTTAAGTGGCCGCGGCCCGCGGCCGCCGGTGCTGGTCGCTGCGGAATGCGGGCCGGTCGGGTGCGTTGCCCTCGCCCTCGGACGCTGGCCGGAGAGCGCGGCGGGCGTGGCCACAGCGCACAGGGTGGGTGGAGCCGTTGCGGTGCCGCGGAGGGCAGTGGGGGCGGCAGAAGCGGCGGGTGGGGCGGTGGCCGGCGCTAGCGCGGCGAGGTGGGCGCGCGTGCGGGGCGCGCGCATCTCTGCGAGGCCGGGATTTCGCTGTGCGGGGCGGGCCGGCGCCGTGCCCGCCCTGGCCGCCCCGCAGAAGGAGCGGGCGAGCGGCGGTGCGTGCGGGCCGCGGGTCCCTCCTGAAGGAAGATGCCCGTGGGGATGCTGGGTGTGGGGGTGCCTTCTCAAGCCTGGGGACTCAGGGACCTGCAGAGGGTCGAGCTGCTGCCACTGACCCTCTCCCAGGTGGCCCTCGTTTTGCAGCCCCGGCGCCCGGGGCGGCCCTGGGGACGCCAAGGGACTGGAGTTCCCTCTGGACCTGGCATCAAGAGGGCGTTGGCGGGGGCACCGGAGCCGCTCGGCTCAGCCCACGGGCTCTGGGGTGGGGGGGCCCAAGCCGAGGAATCGCAGCAAAGGCTGGCGGGTCTCTGCACCTGCAGAACGCTTCCCTTTGGGGCAGGGGTTCCTAGTGGAGCCCACCCCCGCGCCCCCCAGCCTTGGCCAGGCCGCTCTGCAGCCCCAGCCATCCCGGGCTCTTGGTAAGAGCAGGAGCCAACCCCAGCGCAGGGCTCCGCCTCCTCGCCTGGGAACCAGTGAGCTGTGTGCTCTCAGGGCTGTCACCTGCTTCTCCCTGAGGAAGGGACCTCTTCTCCAGAGCTGGCGCCTCTACTCCCCAGCCTGGAGGGCCCCCATCTCCGCGGCCCCCCAAAGTTGAGCCTTCACTGGGGACACAGGAAGTACACACAGGTGTTCGCTTGGCATTTGTATGGACCCGCTTGGGCATTTGTATGGACCGGCCCCGAGCTGGGCGGGGAGAAGGCTGGGACCGCCAGGTGTCTCTGGCCTTGGGAATCTGCCAGGCCTCTAGCACCAGCTGCTGCTGAGGCCCAGGGCAGGAAAGAGCCCTGCGGGTCCTGGGCCGAGACCCCATCCCACTCTCCTGGCTTCTCCGCTGGGCCGGGCAGGCCTTGGCCTGACTGTCTTGTGTGATGCCTTAGCCCACGGAGGACAGAAACAGCAGCCCACTGGACTGGGGGCAAGGAAGGTGCCATGGGGCTTGTGTCCCCAGAAATGGGGTCAGCCCCAGTGTGCCACCTAGCAGGCCCACCTCGTCCTACCAAGAAATGGCAGCTCTGGGTGCTGCCCAGTTTCTGGCCAGAGCCAATGGTCACCCAGCCAGGCCAGGTGTGGGCAGGTCCATTCTCGGTGTGTGGCCCCGGTCATCTTCTGTGAGCCTCGGTGCCATGCTGTGTGGCAGGCGGGATGGGCCAGAGGCATGACACGCTCTCCCCGGCTGCGGTCACTGAGGGCCAGTGGTATACCAGGGAACCCCACTCGGCTGCTGTGGGCGGCAGTGGGGACCCTTCTGCAGACCCGGGACCCCAATGTGCTGTGCAGGGATGGCGGGCGGCAGGGCACGTGCCAGCCACACGTAGGACATCCCCGCCAGGGGCCGTGTGTGCCTCCACTCCTCAGTCTTCTCCAGCTGGTGGAATGGAGCCGAACCGGCCAGCAGATGCCCCTGTGGGCTGTGCCAATTCCAGTGGGTGATGTCATGCCCAGGGGGAGGGGAGGGCTCCCTCAGAAGCTCTTGCCTCCCGGTCCTGGCACCCAAGCCTAGCCTGGGGCGCCCAGCCAGATGAGGCAGGAAGGTATTGCATCAGCCCAGGAGGGAAGGCAGGGAAGGCCCGGGCTGGCCCCTGGCCACAGGTATGGAGGGGCCCTGTGATCCACAGCCTCAGCGGGAGCCCCGCCCCCCACGGCCTCAAGGCCTGTGCTCGCTGTGTTGACCCGCCACCTCGACCTCAGTTTTATGGGCATCACAGCAGCGTCCTCAGTGGGGCCAGCCCCTAATTACGTGAGGAAGAGCGTGGTCATAGGGGAGGGCTGGAGACCTGCAGCATGCGCCCCTGCCGCTGTGGTGAGTGGTCCAGCACCACTGAGACCAGGAGCTCCTGCAAGAGGCCCAGGTGCCGGCATCACATCGGGCTGGGGAAGCCAGGTCGGGTGTGGCGGGGACACTGTGTGGTCCTGCCCCAGCCAGGGGCGCTCCTGACACTTCCTGGGCTCCCCCTCCTGCAGGAGGCTTTGCCACCTTCTCCTCCTGCTTCCCGGGCCTCTGCGAGGGCAAGCCTGCGGCCCTGCTGCCCATGAGCCTCTCCCAGCCCTGCCTGCCGGTCCCCAGCGTGGGCCTGACCCGCATCCTGCCTCACCTCTACCTGGGCTCTCAGAAGGACGTCCTAAACAAGGTCTGGACGCAGCTGGGGCTCCGCTGGGGGAGGGGCAGAAGTGCAGAAGGTTTGTGGGAGGCGGGGGGGGGGGGGGAGGGGGAAGGGAGCTGAAGGCTGATGGGGGTGGATGGATGAGCACGGGTGGAGGGGCACAGGAGGACCCAAGGGCCCACCCCACCCCCCAGGCCCAGAGCAGGACTAGGGGAAAGGCCAGTCAGGGCTGGGCAGAGCAGCAGCTCCCTGCCCCCTTGTCGTGGAGCCCACATGCCAAACTGCTGATGTCACTGGGCCGCTGGCCAGCGCTGAAAGAATCCCGTGTTTTAAAAATGGTGACGAGGGAAGAGGGTGAAGCCACCGCCCAGGCAGCCGTAAAATTCCTGGGAGCCCAGGGCCGGCTGTGGGCGGGGCTTGAAGAGGCCAGCATCCCTCCCCGGCCGGGTCCTGCGGAATGGCCCACCTGGGGACTGCCCCAGGAAGGATTCAAAGGGCCTGCCCAGATGCACCCCCTTACACCCTGTCCTCCCGTCCCTCAGGACCTGATGACCCAAAACGGAATAAGCTACGTCCTCAACGCCAGCAACTCCTGCCCCAAGCCGGACTTCATCTGCGCGAGAGCCGCTTTCATGCGCATCCCCATCAACGACAACTACTGTGAGAAGCTGCTCCCCTGGCTGGACAAGTCCATCGAGTTCATCGGTGAGGGGCGCCCCGCCCCCGCCCCCCCCCCATTCCCGGGGCAGAGGTGGAGGAGTGGCAGGGGAGCCGTGGCAGGCTGGGAGGGTGTGGTCCCCTACCTGGGGGTAGCGAAGGACTGCGTGACCCCAGCGCTCACCTGGTCCCCATGGCCCCCCGCCCGCCAGATAAAGCCAAGCTGTCCAGCTGCCAAGTCATCGTCCACTGTCTCGCCGGCGTCTCCCGCTCTGCCACCATCGCCATCGCCTACATCATGAAGACCATGGGCATGTCCTCCGACGATGCCTACAGGTAGCCCTCCCTTGTCCCTGACTCCGGGCTGGACCATGCCCCTCCCCCACCCCCCACGCACACCTGCACCGCTGGGGCTCAGAGACCCCTGGCAGGGGAGGGGAGGCCGGAGCCCAGCCCCAGCGCTCGCACGTCTGCAGACCAGCCCGTGTGCCCAGGATGGGTGCCGGTGAAGGGGCGCGGGCGGTCGCCTGGCCCGGCAGGCAGCCCTGTGGCCACCCCACTGCCTCTTGCCCCAGGTTTGTGAAGGACCGGCGCCCGTCCATTTCACCCAACTTCAACTTCCTGGGCCAGCTGCTGGAGTTCGAGCGCAGCCTGACGCGGCTGGCCGCCCTGCAGGGCGACGGGGCCCCCCACCCCGGGACGCCGGAGCCCCTCCCGGGCCCTGCGGCCCGCTGCCCCTGCTGCCACCACCTACCTCAGAGAGCGCTGCCACCGGAAGCGCGGCGGCCAAGGCCGCGAGGGAGGGCGCGGAGCCTCCCGCCGCCCCGCCGCCGCCGCCCCCGCCACCAGCGCGCTGCAGCAGGGCCTGCGCGGCCTGCACCTCTCCTCCGACCGCCTCCAGGACACCAACCGCCTCAAGCGCTCCTTCTCGCTGGACATCAAGTCGGCCTACGCCCCCAGCCGGCGGCCTGAGGACCCCGGGGCCCCCGCCCCCGGCGAGGCTCCGAAGCTCTGCAAGTTGGACAGCCCGTCGGGGGGCGCGCTCGGCCTGCCCTCCCCCAGCCCCGACAGCCCGGATGCGGCGCCCGAGACGCGCCCGAGGCTGCGCCGGCGGCCCCGGCCTCCAGCAGGCTCCCCGGCACGCTCGCCCGCGCTCGGCCACGGCCTCGGCCTGAACTTCGGGGACGCCGCGCGGCAGACTCCACGGCACGGCCTCTCCGCCCTGTCGGCACCCGGGCTGCCCGGCCCCAGCCAGCCGGCCGGCCTGGGGGCTGGGCGCCGCCGCTGGACTCCCCCGGCACTCCGTCGCCGGATGGGCTCTGGTGCTTCAGCCCAGAGGGAGCGCAGGGCACGCGGTTCGCGCCCTTCGGCCTGGCGGGTTCGCAGGGCGCAGGCGGCGGCGACCTGCGGCGGCGGGAGGCGGCGAGGGCCGAGTCCCGGACGCGCGGACCAGCTGGCCCGATGAGCCGCCCCCGGAGACGCAGTTCAAGCGCAGGAGCTGCCAGATGGAGTTTGAGGAAGGCATGGTGGAGGGGCGCGCGCGCGGCGAGGAGCTGGCCGCGCTGGGCAAGCAGGCCAGCTTCTCGGGCAGCGTGGAGGTCATCGAGGTGTCCTGACCCCGGCCGGCATCGGCCTCCGCTGCGCTCGGCTGGGCCGCCAGCAGCCGGGCCCACTATACATAGATGTTTATATATAATGCAAAGAAAGGTAAATGGTTTTACTGCGATTTTTACCGAAGAAGTAAATATTTCGATTTTTTATTTATTGAAGCTGTTCATTCGGGCAATGATTTGGCAACAGTGCGGGCGGTCCTCCAAGCTCTATTTTTAATCTGGTGTTTAAACTGAGATTCCTTTCTAAGCAATACGAGGCCACCTTCAGTAGCAAGCTGGGGTGCCAGGCCAGGGGGGTCCCCTCCTCGCCCACCCCGCCGCCCAAGAAACACTGCTGACCTTTGCAAAATAGGCTGCCAAGCTTGTGTGCACTTTTTACATAAGAAAAAGGGGTGGGGGGAGGAAAAAAAAAACTTTGCCACAAACTGAGCCGCTGAACCTCCCGTTCCTGCCCTTCCCCCTCCTCCTCCCCTCCCCTCCCCCACCTCGCCTCACCCTCTTCCTTCTGTTCCTTTCCTGGGCTCCGCACCAAAGCCATAGGAGCTGTGGTCCTGGAGTCTCTGCCAGACCTAGGTGGGAGCCCGGGTGCCGTGGAGGACACCCCCACCACCCATACCCCCAGGCCTGTGTCTGGCAGGGGGTGACCAGCACTGAGCCTGCCGAGGTCAGGGTGTTCAGAGGGACCGAGGTGTAGAACAGGGTGAGACTTGGTGAAAGGGGCTCCTGAGTGTCAGATGATGTGTGGGTCCCCCAGGCAGGAATGAGGTGGCCTGGCCCCCCACTCCTGCCTGAACCCTGGCTCCATGTTCACGTCTTCACCCAGGTCGTTTAGAGGAGCTGCTTCCCCTTCCTCCATGGGTACCCAAGAGCCACCTGCCAGGTGGGGGAAGCTGGGAAGAGGAGCTGGCCTCAGTGTCTGGGGGGAGGAGATGGGGGGGCCAGAGTTGCCCACTGGGCAGACAGCTGATGGGCTTAGGGTTTTGTTCTGGGCTCTTCCCGCACCCGCCCCAGCCAGCTGTGGAGTTTGGGTGTATTCCTGCAGGTCAAGGGCCCCCCTTGCAGGTCCAACCCTTCTGCTTCCACTAGTGGGTTTTAGCTTTGGGAGAACCAGCTCAGGGCAGATAAGACCCCCGATGCGAGCAGAGTCAGGAGCTGTCCGCCACGGGAGCCCCTGGCCCCACAGGAGCCTCAGAGGAGAGAAACCCCTGGCACCCCCTTTCCTGAGGCGCTCTCCCCTCCGGAGCCTCCCAGTATCTTCAAGGTAGCATGCCAGTCCCCATCCCGGGTGGCTTTTTGGCCCAGGTAGGGCAGCCTGGAGGTGAGGGCAGGAGCAAAGGCCCAGCTCCCCCCTGCCTCACACCCACATGGGTTACTGGGACCCAAGGCTTTTGGAGACACATGTAGATGTCCCCAACCTTCAGAAGTCCTAGAATCTAGGAGTGAGGGCTGGCCACCGAGGGAAGAGACTAGGGGCTTGGCAGGAGGGCTTGCTGGAGCAGGACCGATACCTGCAGCATGGAGGGGGAAGTGTGTGCCCCCCCACCCCGCCAGCTGTCCCTCTGGCCATGTCTATTTGTTCTTCTTTGGACCCATAGCCCTATGTCCCTGTCATGCCTCCTTTACGCAGAAGTCCTGTTCCTGTTCTCTCTGTCCCCACTCCATTCCCCAAGAAATAAGCTATCATTGTTGTATTTGCAATCTATGGATTAGAGGTTTAAGTATTTATTATTATTGGTTAATTATTATTATTATTATTATTGATTATGTAAATTTGCCTCCTGTTTATCTATCGCGTTGCGTTTCTGAAGTGACCCTGGGTGTGGAGGATGCACCGGTCCCCCCTCCACACCCCCACCCTATGCTGTCCAGGAGACAGTGGGCTGGAGCCACTGGTTGGGCCCCAGAACTCTGGCGGAAGGTTCCACAAAGCCCAGTCCTCACCCTTTCTCCGGGCTGCAGTGGTTCTCATGGCCTCTGTCCTGGGGAGTCTGGGGACTCTTGAGACACTGATCACCCCCAAGTGAGCAGCTGCGACCCAGAAGAAGGTCTCCTGTCTGGGGGAGGGGCGGGCACCAGGCATGAGCACTCCCTGGTCGTTTTCATCCCTGGGCGGGGCTAAGGGCGGGGCCTCAGCCCTGTCCGAGTCTCCCTTGGCCCCCCACCCTCCCATCCCGCTGGTGCCCTGGCCTTGGTGTGGCCTCAGAATGGACCCGGCCCCCTCCTATTATTTGCTGGAAAGTCCAGCGGAGGAGGGGTTGCAGGTCCCCCCACCCTGGCTCCCAGTCTCTGTGGACTGGGCTGCCTGCCCCCCCCACCCAGGCCTCCCCCCTCCCCCCGCCCAGCGCGCCACACTTCCTGCTCCTGTCCTGTCCCTTCTTTTGTATTTGGAAAAAAAAAACGTGTTGTAATAAATCCCGAGATGGATGTTTTCTCCACGCCTCTGGCTGCCTCTTTCTTCGGGGGTGGGGTGGTGAGGGAGAGGGTAGAGGGTTGGGGGCGGTCCGGGAGGCTTCCCAGGCTAGGAGGCTGGATTGCCCCAAACCCAGGGCACAGAGGGCAGGTCCTGCGAGGTGGGGAGCAGCACCGCAGGGCGGCCTGTGTGGGGGCTGGGCACAGGGCACCTCTGTGCCCTGGATGCACAGCGCCCTGGGTCACTACATGCTGTGGAAATTTCAAATCACTGCGAAGCGTGTGCAATAACACCTCAGCTCCCCCACCCCACCCCAGGGACGTGTGCTTCCCTGCAGACCGTGTGTGCGTGCATGTGTGCATGTATGTGCGTGTCTGAGTGCGTGCGTGTACATTCCACACAATGGCTTCTTGTCATGAGACATTGGCGTTTGGTTGCATAGAGTGTCTGCCACTCGCTTTTTAAATTTCGTGTAAATTGTTTATTGAAGTAATACGTGCAAGGACTAAAGCGTCCGGTGTCCCCGCCCCCCACCTTCGTCCCCAAGGACGGGGCTGTGGGACCCTCTTGTCCTCATCGGAGGCAGCTCCCCGCCGGTCTGCAGACCTGCATCCTTCACCAGCAGGGCTGCTGCGGGTGGCGCCGCTACACACAGACAGCCGAGTGTGCGTGTGCGTGTGTGTGCGCGCGCGCGCGAAGATGCTCACGTGGGGCGCTGCGGAAGGAGGTGGGCTCCGTGAACCGTAAGCGTCCTCAAAGGGACCGACAGCTGGAAGCAGGGCTGCGGCTCCGGCGCCGCTATTTTTAGCTGGAGAACATCTATTTATAACGCTGGCAGCCCCTCGGAGCCAATAAAGGGACGGCGGAGAAGCCGAGGCCGTCGCCGGCGGCATGGCGGCACCCCGGCCTGCCGCCGCGCGCGGGCCCCGCGCTGCGCGGGATGGAGACGCGGCGCGCCTGGGGGCGGTGGGAGACCCCGAGCGGGGCAGGGCACCCGTCGACCGAGTCGCGCGGGCTCCTCGGGGTCACCGCGTCCAAGGCCCGAAGCAGGGAGTGAGGCGAGGCTTCAGGGCGGGTGGGCGGACCCCACCTGCCCTGACCGCTCAGCGCCCGGCACCCCGGCTTTGCCCGGTGTCTCCGCAGCCCGCAGCGAAGAGCTTCCGGCGCAGCAGGGGCTCCGATGGGTGGGTGAGGGGTCGTGTGGGGTCGTCTCAGCCTGTCATGGGTGATGCTGCGCTCTAGGAATGCCTGGGGCTCTCACCTGCCCCACCGCACCCCCTCCCCCCATCTCCCTAGCAGACGTTTCGCAGACCGGAGCCATCGCCGTGACCACCCCGCCCTATGGTTCCCACCGTGACTGCGGACGCACTCAGCGACAATATCTGGGAACTTTGAAAATGCGTGGTTATTGCTCAGGTCCCCGAGGGCAGACTGCCTACTCTGAGCCACACAGAGGGGTGCAGGGGGCAACGTGGGTGGGCTCTGCCTTCCCCGGGCCCAAGGGCGCCGGCCCAGGCTTTCCGGGGGCTCACTCCTTATTAGGGAATTTAAAATGGAAGAATGGGAGTGGAAAAGCAGGTCGCTCCAGCGGTCAGTTATCTAGGTCACCCAAGGGCTTTCTAAAGGGGAAGCTTCACATGCGGGGTGGCCTGGCTCTTCATCCGGCTGTGTAGTGGGCAATGTGTTTATTGCGTGGATGTTTTCGAAATGGATGCCTGGGCAACCGAAAGCTTAAAGCTTAGTGCCAGGACCCAGCTTGCAGGCAAAAAGGGCTAATTGTCAGGCACTCACACTACAGGTGTGGTTGGGTGGGTGCATGTGTGTGGCCCGGAGGGTAGATGGGTGGGCGGCTAGGCAGGGGAGGAACGGAGGGTGGGTAGATGGATGGATGGGTGTGTAAGTGGTTGGGTGGATGGGTGATTAAGGGTGGATGGGTAAATGGAGTATAGAAATAGGTGGATGAGCAGATGGATGGATGGGTGGGTGGGCGGATTTCCCCCCCCCCAATCCCACATTCTGGACCAATGAGGCAGTCCCTGGGCCTGCTCCCCACTGAGGTTGGGGTGTCTCCAGACATAGGGTTTTTTTTTAGGAAGGAGGGCCAGGCCCTGATGATATGGGACGGCTTTGCTGGGGTAGGGGTGGGGGCAGAGTCACCTTGGTCAGTGGGACATAATGGGGCTGAGTCATGGGGCTGGTTCTGAGCCCAGAGGTGTCCTGGTGGGACCTGGGGACACCCCCGTGCTTGCCCCTCCCCCACAGGCAGGGGGCAGGGGTGGGCTGGTGCCCCAGGGGAACCCTTTCAAATGTCCAGGCCTGGAGAACTGTGGGGGAAGGAGCTGGGAGAGGGAGGGAGGGGGGAGGGGCGGGAGGAGGGGGCTCTCTGAAGTGGGACCGGATCTGGTGCAGAAATTCCATTCTGGAATATAGGGGTGGCCAGGGAGCTGGGGCGGCAGGGGCGCTGTGCATCTGGGGCCACTCTCAGTCTCTTTGAGACCCCAAGAGTGAGACCAGGGCAGTGGAGGCTTGTCCTCCGGGTGTCCCAGCAGGGGACTTCAGGAAACACAAAGGGAAAGCTGCTCCCCCCCTCACCGTGCCTTGAACTGGGGGCGGGGCTGAACTGGGGGGGCGGGGGCACTGCCTCCACCCCGACTATGAGCACTCCTGTGGCTCCTCCCCAGACGGGGCATGCTCCCCACCAGCACACACACACCTGACCCCGCTGCCAGGACCCAGCAGGGCAGGTGACTGGCCCGGACGGGGCGGTGGCACCATTGGCTTCGGGGCCAGCGGAAGCCAGACCCAGCCTGACGCAATTGGCATAAATAGCCAAGGAGAGCTTGAAATAGAAGTGGAGGGAAAGGGGGGTAGGGAGGAGGGGGGGTGGGGGGAAGGAAGGGGTGAGGGGGCCAGAGCTTGAAGTCCAGTCGGGAGGAGAAGGCCCCAGAGCCTGACCCCATCGAGGAAAACAAAGCGCCCCACCCCCACCCTTGGCCATGGGTATTCGCACCAAAAACATTTGGGGAAGTGGGGTGAAGTCAAGGACTCCGCCAGCCCGGGCCAGAGGGTGACTGGGGGTGGGGGCAAAGGACCAGTAAGGATGGGGACCTGTGGCTGCTACGGCTCCCACCTTCTGTCCTGTGTGGCTTGCAAGCAGGGTAGCCTTCCAGGACAAGCTGAAGCAGATTCCCTGCCTCCCTCTCCCCTGCCCCCGGTCACACCTCTGGGGCTGGAGACCCTCCAACGCCCTTCACACACACCACACGGGGCCCGGGATTGGTGGGCGCTGGGCGTGCCCAGGCCTGGCGGGAAGGGGCTGCTCGGTACCTTGACCTGCACCCATCCACTCCTGCCGACCCAGGGGTGCCGCTGACCCACCCTGGGGCAGGTGCAGCCGGAAGGGAGGCCCTGGGGGCCAGGAGCCTGGCCACTGGTGCCCGTGGTCTTGCAGCTCAGGTTACCGCTCCTCCTGCCCACTGACCTGGGGACCTAGGCCAAGACTGGGTGACCATGGGCCTGGGGACTGAGCCCACGGGGAGGCCGGGCTCCCCCAGGCTGCAGGCCCAGAGGTCCAGGAGGGGACCCAGGTCCTCCTCCCTGGTGACTTCAGCCCTGGGTGTGACCAGAGGACCTCACCCTCACTGAGGCTCCCCACCCAGGGGCCCCCTTCTCTGCTGGTGGGCAGCCACAGCAGGGGGGCCTGATGAACAACAAACGGATGACGGATGACTTGGGCGCAGCAGATACGGCCCTTCCCCTTGAGTCATTCCCACCAGGAAACTGCAGAGAGGGCAGGATTTGGGGCAGTAGGGCGGGGTGGGGGAGGGGATGTTGGGGCCCTTACCTCACCCGGCAGGTGGCTGGCTGCCCCGCCCCTCCCCTTCCCGAGGCCAAGGACACAGCTGGAACGAAGAGGCTGGGCGGCCAGAGGGGAGTGGGCAGTCCCAGTGGTCCCCGCGGGGCCGCGGGGCCGGGCGGGGACGGCCGCGCAGGTGTGGGGGCGCCCAGAGCCCCGTGGCGTGAGCAGGAGCATCGAACCTCTGGGCCCTCGGGGAAACGCCTTCACCACACTGCGGCCACCAGGACCCCCCTGTGCGGAGCCCAGGTCCCGCCCAGCCCGCGCGCTCAGCGGAGCCAGCCCGTGCTCCTGGCCCGGGGCTGCTGGGCGCGATGAGCTCACGCCGGGAAGGCCGCGCCCACTCCCGGCCGCCGCCTGCCCGGCCCGCGCGGCGCCCCACATCCTCAAAGCGCCGCGCCGCTGTCCCCAGGCTCCCGCCCCTGCGCGCTCCTGAGCCGACCCCGTCCCAGAGCGCAGGGCGGGCGCCCCGAGTGCGGGCCAGGCTCCCGAGGCCCACAGGAGCGCATCGGGGCCCGCCCCTGTCCCGGTCGTGGCCCCAAGTGTGCAAACACCTGTCCAGTGGGGCGGGGCAAGCACCCCTCCAGAAACGGCCAGCGGGCCTGGGTCACACTGTGCGCTCCTCTCGGGGCTCGGACTGTGACCTGGACTC
Source organism: Eonycteris spelaea (assembly GCA_003508835.1). Taxonomy (NCBI): domain Eukaryota; kingdom Metazoa; phylum Chordata; class Mammalia; order Chiroptera; family Pteropodidae; genus Eonycteris; species Eonycteris spelaea. Next base: position 312,573 of record PUFA01000423.1, read on the forward strand.
ACCAGCCGCCCCACCGCGCGCTCCCGGAGCCCCGAAGGCTGAGAGCAGCCAGGCAGCGCCATCTGCTGCCCGTGCCCGCGGAGGGGCAGACAGTCGCCGGCCTAGGACCCTTCCCAGGTCCCCTGGCTTCGCATACCCCATCTGTCCTGGTCCTGCAGGCTGGGAGGAAGCGTGGGTAGTGGTGGTGGTGGGAGGTGGGAAGAAGGGGGGTGGGATTCGCATCTTCAGTAGTCTCCAGGCCCACGACCCCCAGCCGCCCTCCTTCTGAGACCCTCCCCTTGGCCATCTGCAGCCTCCAAGTGCCCTGAGCCCCCTGGCCCCACAGGTCAGCTGCAGCCACAGCTCTGGGACAGTCAGCTGCCCCAGCTGCACCTCAGCTCCCTGACCTTCAGACCAGGAAGTGCAGAGCGCTGGGTGCTGCCTGCAGTGAGCCGGCATCTCATCTCCACCCCCCTCTCCCCCACCTTGACACTCCCCCACCTCCCCGCCATGCTCCTTCACTGCCCCTCCTGCACACCCTCCGGCCCTCACCTCACCCCCCACCCCAGTAAGCAGTACTGGCTGAGGTTGACTCTCACCCCACCCCCCACCCCTGCCTCTCACCTGGACGGTTGCACCAGCCTCCAGGCCTCCAGCACTGGCTCGCTGCCCTGACTGCCTCCTGCGACCCGTCCTTTTCCTAGAAGGTGCCCCTCACCTGGCTTGCCCATGTCCCCCTCGTCAGGCACCCTCCCCCACCAGGCGCGGGGCCTCACTCAACTCCCCCTCCTGTGGCTGAGGGGACGTACACACTTGCCCCCCTCTGCTGGGGATCTGTCTCTGCCTCCCAGTGCCCAGCAGGGCCTGGCGCTGAGGGTCCCCCGCCTCTGCCTTAATGTTCACATGGCCTTCTCCCCGTGTGCCCGTCTGTGCCCACTTTATTTTCATAAGGACATTGTCACAGTGGATCAGGGCCCACCCTAAGGACCTCACCTTCACTAATTTCATCTGCAAAAATCCTATTTCCAAGTCAGGTCCCATCCTGAGGTGCCGGGACCAGGAGGACTTCAACACGCCTTCCCTGGGCAGGACGGGATGCAGTCTGCAGCCAGTGCCGGCGAAGTGGGGGAGGCCGGTGCCCTTCCCAGGACCAGGGGAAGGCTGTCGGCCCCGCCCTGGGAACAAGGCTTACAGGCTGTGGGTCTGCAGACCCCCCACCCCCCGCCCGCCCCAACTGTCTGGGGTCTTCGCAGACCAGAGCAGGAAATGCCACCGGGGGCCATCTGGTCCAGAACTTCTCTCCCTGCTGTCAGGATCCCCTGTGAGCATCTTCAAACGCAGACCCAGGGCCCAGCCCAGCCCCACAGAGCCGGGCCCCAGGGTAAGGCTGCTCAGGGGTCTGCATTTCCAAAGCCCCTCCCGGGAGTCTGCTGCAGGCAGGCGCTAATGAGGAGAGCTAGCATGCGGGGGGACCGCCCATCTGCTAGCCCCGCCCACTGGGCAGAGCCGATGGGACGGGACCCCAGCTGCCTGTGGCAGGTTGGGAGGAGGGCTGTCTCCCTGCCCTTCCCAGGTCAGCTCCTTCCACTGCCCGCTGCCAGAGGCCATGGCCTAGTGATCCTCGGCCTGCCCTGCCCAACCACCCTGGGCACTCGAGCTGGGGAGGGCCGTGTGGAAGGGGTGGGGAGCCTCGGGAATGCAGGGGCCCCTCACCTCTGATCTCAGGCGCCTGCATTCTGTCGATTGGCTGGAGCTCGCAGCCAGACGTCAGGTGGCCGGCCACCCAGCGCAGGAGGGGCTGGGAGGGGCTGGGAGGGGCCGTGAGAGCCCTCGGAGGGGTGGGTGGAAGGGAACGAGGCCTCTGTGGTCCCCAACACCTCGCTCACCCTTTCCCTCCCCCTCACATGTTTCTGGGTGCCTCACCCCACCCAGCTGGAGAGGCTGAGGGTGGTCCTTTAAGACCCCACTGAGGTCTCTGAGCAGAAGGCCTGGCTACCCCAGCAACCACCAGGCTGCAGCCGGAACCGGGGGTCATGCTGCCCCAGCCACCCCAGCGCACCCACACCCCAGCCACCCTGCGCCCATGCCCACAGCGCCCCTCCCAGGCACCCAGCTCCCAACAGGACAGCCTCTCCCGCACGCCACACCCTGATCCGCTGCAGGCTGGCTCTGGGTGGCTGGGGGTGGGGTCTGCATCGGCTCCCCCAGGCTTCCAGGGAGCGGAGCTGGCTCACGAGGCCCCATCCCGGACAGGCGGCAGCAGCAGGCCCAGAGACCCCTCCTGACCGGGAGTCGGGAGCCCGTGTCCAGGCGCTCTGCCAGCTCCCGGCGTGTCTCCCTCCCAGGGCCTCAGTTTCCCCTCTGTAAAGTGAGGGTGAGGGGGCCGGGGACGGGGTGTCGCTGACTCGCCTCCCCACTCCCACCTTTGTGGGCCGTTTCATTCGACCTGCATTGGAGGCCGTGGTGCTGAGAATCTGCACAAGACAGACCCCTCACCCTTCACGCCCCCTGCAGCTCCCTCCACCCAGTGCCTGGAAGATGAGTGGCAGGGGGCAGGCCATATGCCACCATGGTGACATCGGTGTCTCAGAGGAAGCGGGGAGCAAGGAGACTGCCCCAAGGAAGGGCATTTGAGACGGGCCTTTGAGGGACGAGCTGGAGATCTCTGCACCGGAAACAGCAATGGGGTGGAAGGCGGGCCCCGGAGGCGGGGCTCCGGGAGGCGGGACCCCCCGGGGGAGGGGCTCCGGGAGGCGGGGCGGAGCGAGCAAGGGCGAGCCCGGGGCGCTCAGGCTGAGCTCGGCCGCCCTCTGCAGGCCAGAAGCCCGCCACCTTCCCCCATTCTCTTTCTGGACTTGGGTCTAGAGCCGGGGTCCCAAGGCCAAGGTGGGGCCAGGGTGAGGGCAGGAGGGGCGCCTCGGCCACCACCGCCGCCCTGAGAGCGAGCGCCTCCTCGCGCTTTGTACCCTGCCCGAGACTCCTGTGGCTCCGCGCAGGTCGCAGCCCTGCGTCCCGGCGGAGTGTTCGCCTAAACGTCTGCGTGTTCGTTTTCTTTGAAAAATGGGAGACCGGGCAACACCCGGCCCCGGAGTCTTAGGCCGCCACAGTGGGAGACCATGACCTTGGCTGCCCTTTCCAGCGAGCAGTGGTGGGCCAGGAGGAACCTCCCCTCCCGTGAAAAGTAGTCATTTCTCACCGTCCTGGGCCTGGCAGAACCAACAATTAAATAGGAAGCACCCCCTTCTGCATCAAGGTCGGCGGGTGCAGGGGGGGTCCAGGAAGTGGGAGGCCCATCCGTGGGACTGGAGGCTGGGAGAGGGACACTTTCGAAAATCCCCACTTGACATTCAGGTGAGTGGAAAACCCCCAAGCTGGAGGCGGGTGGGGGAAGTGCCGAGTTATCCCTCAGGGACTCATTCCTGAAAAAGAAGCTTGGACGATCACCTTGGAAACGGCGTTTAGTTATGACAAGTCACACTTAGGTCGGTGACATTGGGCAAATCTGCGGCTGAAACTCGTTGGGGACTTAGGAGTGCCATCCAGGTCTCAGGTGGAGCACGTCACATATGCGTTGGGTCGTGTGGCTGAGGAGCCACCTTGGCATGGGCTGGACTGTGTGTCCCCAGAAGGCGTGGGGGAGCCCTAAGCTATGTCTCCTGGGGTCGTGACCTTATTCGGAAGTAGGGTCTTCGCAGATGTGATGGAGCTGAGGTCGTCAGGGCGGGCCTGGAACCAGTGACAGTGTCCTTAGAAAGAGCAGGGAGTTTGAACAGAGAGGCGGACCGCGCACAGCGGGCGCCACATGAGGAGGGGCGGTGGGGAATCCAGGAGTGATGCCTCTACCCGCCCAGGAGCACCTGCCGGAAGGACCCTCCCCTAAGACCCACAGACACCGGCCTCCAGGACTGCAAGATGAGCGAGCGTCTCTGTAAGCTGCCCGCTTTGTGGTCATTGTTTACAGCAGCTTAGGAAACGGATCCCGTCTCCCATCGGACCCTCACTCAGTTTTCCTAAAGCTTACACACCCACAGCTGAGTCCTACGTGGCAGCAGCCGGTGTCTGCAGGGTGGGGCGGGGGGCGGTGTGTGAGCATGAGCCTCTAGACAGCAAGGACCCAGGAGAGGCCTCTAACTGCAAAGGCGCCACACTCCTTAGGTGCTGGCGGCCCTCAGCTGCATGAACGAGGCGGATTTCCGGGAGCAGAGGCCCTGGCCGTCACTGGGCCTCAGCGGACCTCGGCCGGCCAAAGCTTTCACTTGTGGTGGCTTGCAGGTCCCAGGCAGTGGGCTTAGAGGAGAAGCAGGAGGAAGTACCTGGCACGGCAGGTATGAAGTGGCCTGGTGACAGTGCCCGGAGCAGAAGCGCCAGTGCCTCTCAGGGTGCACCCGGGGCCGGGGGCGCAGCCACGCCTGTAGGCAGGGGTGCTGAAGTCTGGAACAAACGCTCACACAAGAGGATTTCCTGCTGTCTGCGCGGGGAGGGGAGCCGAAGCCTGAGGCCCCTAGAGGGAGCTCGGCCCTTCCGCCACTGCGGGCAGGGCCACTCCGCAGGCTGCCCCCATGGGTGACTCAGGACAGAATGGGAAGACGGTGGGCTTGGGAGAACATGGCTCTGCAGTCCGGCTCCCCATCTGCTTGCCGAGGGGCCTGGGACAAGCCCCCAGGAGCCTCGGTCTCCTGCCTGAGGGTCACTGCCCTGCTGTGACATTAGGGAGCGTTCTGGGGTGGCCGGCCCAGTGCGGGAGGGCTGAAGGCTCCGAAGGGCTGAGGCCCCGGGAGGGGGAGGCAGGGCACGAGGGGGCATCCCACAGGGCCTTCCCCAAAGCAGCCCCCTGGGTTTCTCTGGGACAAAGCTAGTCCTGACCGTCTGGAGCAGTGGGCAGGGAAGAGCCGGCCCTCCCTGCCAGCCCTGCACTGCCGTCGCTCACCCTCGGCCACAGTTGGGCCTGTCCCAAGCTCAGGAACCAGCTCAGGAGGTGAGAGGGGCCATTGTCCTCTGGTCCCCAGAGTGTGAGGATGTGTGTCACGAGGCCCGCCCCGTGCCAAGGCCTCCTGGTGGGGGGGGGGGACGGGTGCATGACACTGACCCACTGAGCACGTCCCCCATCGGCTGTGGGGGAAGGGAAGGCCCCCTGAGGCAAAGGAGCAGTGAAGGAGCAGGGCGGATGGTGGGCCTCAGCTGTGCTGGTCGGGTAGTCGGCTGCCCACCAAGGCCCATTGTGCAGTCACCCTTTCCCTGGGGGCCCACGGTCCACCCCACAGTGGAGGACCACTCTCTGGGGAGATTCCTGCAGGCTCTGTCTTCAAGGGGTCCCCAGTCTAGAGTGAAGCGTTGCCGGGAAAATCAGGCCCCACCTCCGGCCCAGGAGCCCCCGGCACAGTGGGTCCAGGTGCCCCTGGATTCTGCTCAGAGGCGGGAGCCTGGTTAGCCCCCAGGGCCGCAGAGACAAAGCCCCACAGACGGAGCCCCTAAAGCAACAGAAACGGATCCGCTCGCAGTTCCGGAAGCCGGACCCCCCCCTCGGTGCCCCGCGAGCTGTGAGGGGTCGGCCCGGCCTCTCCTCGGCTTGAGGGCGCTCTGTGGGCCTTGTGCTCACACCTGTGTCCGATTTCCCTTGTCATAGGACGCCCTTCACACTGGATTAGGCGGTGCCTTGCCCCAGCGTGAGCTCTGCTTAACCAATTACATCTCAATCCCCTATTTCCACCCTGAGGCGCTGGGGCTAGGGCTCCACGCATCTTCTGGGGGGGCTGGGGGCGGGGAAGGGGGCGCAAGTCAACCCGTAACGCCCAGCCTTCCGGTCCTACCGCTGGTGTCACTGTCCTCCTGGGTGCTCCCCACTTTCTAACATTTACAGGTCTTCCTTATTATTATTATTATTATTATTATTATTATTTTTACTGATTGTCTGCTCCTACTAGTCTGTAAGCCACCAGGTCGACTGCTGCCTGCCTTGTCTCCCGCTGTGTCCCGAGCACCTTATGAATGAACACTTGGCCCAACGCTGGGCTGGCCCTGGGCGTTTAGTTGCCGGGGGAGTGTAGAGGCGGAAGGGAGGGGGCGCTCGTGGGAAACGGCCACAAGCAGAGCTTCCCCCGGAGGCGTCACAGAGATCACGCCACCATCCAAGACCTGAAGGATGCAGGGACGGGGGCCCTGGCACTTTCCACTCTCGCTCACGCGCTTGTCTGTGTGGGAGACAGGCGTGTCGGCGGCTGACGGCGGGCCGTTGCAAGTTCACGGGCGTGACGACCTTCTCCGCGAGCCAGCACACGTGTTGCTCAGCTGTGGCTCAGGGACCTCCCTGCCGCGTCCCCCAAGCCGAGGACGCCAGGAGCAGCGTGCTGTCCTTTGGCAGGACCGGATGTGGCCCTGGGCCAGCTGGCCGTGGGGGCACGTCAGCTCGAACGCTCTTGGCCACGGTTCAGCGCCCAGATTTTGATGTCTCATGAGACTCCGGACAGCACACCGTTCCATTAAATGGGTGACGTCACTGACAGACAGCAGAGCCAGGCCTTGGTGACACTCTAGACACTAAGATAATACACGTGCTTGCCCAAGGGATACATCCACGAGAATTTAGGAACTTGCCACAGCTGTGTGAAATTTTGGGGGTTCAGTGGTAAGAAAATGTCAAGACTTCCCTCAAAACTCAAAGACAAGTTGTTACACCTTCAGTACCTTGACGCTCGGAAGAAGACGTGCATTTTGGCGGGTGCATCAAATACTCAGCTGCCTTTAGTTTCAAGTAACAGGAGTTGGGAAGAACAGCGACTCCTGCCGTCAACGGCATGCCTCCCGGCGCAGGATGGCTGCCAGAGCCCTTGCCATCAGTTCCCTGTTCTTGACAGGAACCGGGGGCTGGGCCAGGGGTGGAAGGACAAACGGGATTTCCTGGAAGGCACCCAACATCTAACACCGACAGGTCCTTGGCCACTTGTGTACATGGGACGCCGGGGGGAGGGTGGAGGGGGGAAGGAGGAGGAGGAGGAAGAGGAAACAGATATGGATGTCCGGCAGGCAACCCTTAGTCCCGGCCTGCGCCCGACTGCGCCGTTCTCATCTGGGTAGCGAGACCGCAGAGCGGCCCCGCACTGAGCATGCGCCCTGCCGAGGCCGAGCTGGGCCGCACCACGAGCAGCTCCCTACTCAGCACCCGAGGCCCAGCAGACGCAGTGCTGCTCGGCGAGATGCCGGCGGAGGCTGTGGCAAGTGCCGACAGAACGGGGTGGGAGGCCCCCGGGCTGGGAGCAAAGCCATACTCTCTTAGGAAATACATCGTGATTTGGAGGTGCGAGTTTTGGCTTGCCCCCGGGCTCCGCCTCAGACCGTACACGAAGCCATGGGTATCACAGGCCCGTGTGATCCGAAGTGCCCATTGCAGACTGGGTGACATGAAACGGTAACGCGGGGTCTGCCCAGCAGGACGCTGTCATCAGGGGGACGGGGACTGACCTTGAACACGGGTAAGCTGCGTGAGCAAGTGGGCCACACTCCTGGCTCCCCCACCCCAACTCAGCCTACACCTGTGACCTCGTGAAGTTCTGATGACACATTTGGCAACATTATTCTCATTACACTAATAAACTGAGTCATGGGGACACTGAACAAGTTGTCCAAGTTGCCCAGCCAGTAAGTGGAAGAGCTGGGACCGGAGGGGACACAGGATTGCTGGTACGCGATGGGGGAAGGAGGATGGGTGGGACCTGGGGGACCATCTGACGCGCCTCTTAGGACTAGCGCGTCCATGGTAACAGTTCATGGGTAATTACAGCAGCCAGATGCCCAGTTCACCAAAGCACACATTCCTCGGAACAGTGGGTTGGGTCACTGTACTAGGGAGAGGTGCGACCTGCAGAGACCTGGCTGAAGGCAAAGTGAGCACGGACCGGGGAGAAGGAAGTCGGGTTGCGCGACAGGGACCCGAGCACGTAGCCGCACGTCCTTCCTTCCTGAGGCACCATCTATACAACCTCTTCACTGTCTCTCCTCACTGCTGTATCTCAGGTGTGGTTGGTGGTAAGTTTGAACTTCCGCCCACGAGCTTCACAATCACCGGGGAAATCAAGGCAGAAAGGACGTGTCAGCACATCCTGGCGGTTGCTGCCCAGACCCGGGTCGGGCGGGTAGGGAGGACCGAACGGTTTCAAGTGTACAGAGGGCGGCTGCGCTGCGGCGGCCAGCACCGGGTTCCTCCCTTTGGAAGTGCGGGTGGGGGCGAGGAATGGCGTATGTCGGTGTGAAGCAGCAACAGCCTGCACTGTGGTGGACGCTCTCACCCTCCACCCTCTTCCAGCATCCGAACTTCTCCGCCGGGAATCCCCTCTTCAGCAGCTGGGCCTGCCTGCCGCTCTAGGAGCTGCCCGCCTCGGTGCAGCGGGGGCGCAGGCAACTGACCTAGGCTTCCCCCCCAGTCAGCAGCTCCTGCCGACTTTGAACTGGAAGCAGGGACTGCACGGAATTCGTTCCAGCAGTTTGCAGCTGCCGCCGCAGCCCCGCTGCGTGCAGTTTCCAGCTGCATCCAGGGGGTCCGTTGCCAGCACTCTCGGGGGCAACAGGGGCTGTGTTCACCATGCCAGTTCCGCGGCTCAGAGGGATGGGGTAGGAAGGGGCGCAGCTGCCACAGGCAGAAGGGTCTACATCTCCCACACGTCAGGAGCTGGCCTGGGGCTGGCGCCGCAGCTCTTGGAAGGCACCCACGTCCCAGGCTCTGTCTTTCGCTCCTTGTTTTTAGCCAGTGGCTTCCACCCTCATGGTCCCCAGATGGCTCTGTGCCTCCAGGCATCAGGCCCTGCAGAAGGAGCAGAAGCCCCAGCGCCCCTCTCTCTTGGGCTCGGGCCTCTTCTTCCGGAGGGAGGCCTCCTTGGCAGACTTCTGGTTTACCTGGTTGACCATACCATGTCCCTTTGCCGCACGGGAGGCTAGGATCGAAAGGTTTCACTCGCTGGCCTCCACTACGGGGGCGGCAGGGAAGCCGGGCTCACAACACAGAAGAGGCCGCCGCGGTCAGTGCATGGTTTCTAAGGGTCCGTCTCGCCAACTCTCCTGGCGATGCTGTCAGCGACCCGACATCCGTCCATAGATTCCTTTGCACCTTAGCCCTTGCCGTTGATGGCAACTGAGAGCCCTGCCTGCTACTCGAGACTTCCTGAGCCTGGAGAGAAAGCGAGGTGGCAGCGGGGCACCTGGAAGAGAGAGGGGGGCTGGAGCGGCTCCTCTGAGGGTCGGGAGGGGCTGCCTCCCTCCGGCGCGAGGAGACAGCCGGGGCTTGGGGGAACAGCCCGGGGCGTCCGGGCGGTAGGGGACAGTCCGAGCGCAGAGGTCAGTCCCAGGGCGTGGGGAAGGAGCCCAGGGTGTGAGTGGACAGTGCGGGAGCGCGGGGCCAGCCGGGGCTCGAGGGGCCAGGCAGGCGCCGGTTCTGCGAGGAGCGCGCGCCACCACAGGGGCCGCCGGGACTACACTTCCCAGCAGGCGGCGCGCGGCGCGTCACTTCCGGCAGCGCCCGCGGCGCGCGTGTGGGAGTGTGCGAGAGAGTGTTTACTTCCGGCCGCCGCCGCCGCCGCGGGCTGAGGGCCGAGCGTGTCCGGCGGCGGGCGCGGCGGGCTCCGCGCAGCCATGGACTGGCTCATGGGGTGAGTCGGGCGGCCGGGCGGCCGGGCAGGAGAGCCGGGGGCGTGGGAGGGGCCGCGGGGCGCGCTGGGACGGCACCGGTCAAGGGCATCCGGTGCGGGCGGCGCGGGCTGGGCCGGCGAGGGGCGTCTCCGCGGGGACGGGGAGCGGGGCGCCGGGCCGGGAGCCGGTGGGGGCGCGAGGTGGGGCCGCGGGGCCAGGCGCCGCTGCGGGCGGGGCGAGGGGCGCGGGGACCGGCCCGGGCCGGGGGCCGGGGACCGGGCGCGGGGCTGCTCCCGGCCTGCTGAAGACCGGCGGCCGCGCTGCGCTGTCGGTCCGCGGGCCAGCCCAGGTCGGGCCGGCCACGCCTCGCCGCGGGGTGTTAGGCGTCCGTGGAGGTCGCACGCAGCGCTGCCCTCGTCGGTCGCCGCGGGAAACTTGCTTCTGAAGAAGTAACTTGCGGCAGAGGACAGCGCCTTAAAAACGAGGGAGAAAAGCCACGCAGCCCAGCTTTGCCGGTTCGAACCCGTCCGCTGGGCTCGGGCGAAGACGGGGAGCAGGGCGAGGCCGGGGCGGGGAGGATGCCTGGGGCGAGGCACCGCCGGCGCGGCGACCGCGTCGGGCGCGGGCGGCGGGCCGCAGGGTGGAGTAGGAAGGAAGCGCCGAGCGCGAGCCGCGGGCTGGTCTTTCCTTGCCGGCTGCTTTTGTGTTTAGCTCGCTGGAAGTGGGAGAAACGAGGTTAAACGTCACGTCGCCTTCAAAAAGTTATTCTGGCCAAAGCGATTGTGTTTTGTTTTGTTTTGTTTTGTGCTTTTTTTTTTTTTTTTTTTTTTTGCTTTGAGGAAACTGGAAGGTTAGGCCCTTTGCACCCAGTAGCGGGTCTTTCTCCACCTAGTCCTAGCTCCGATTTTAATAGCAGCCCTCCAGGGTGAGGTCAGGCCCTCGGGGGCTTGGGCCTGCAGCGGGGAGCTGTGGCTCTTGGCCTCCAGCAGGACACAGAAGGCCTGGAAGGGAGGTGAAAAGTCTGCTGTACCTTTGGCTCCAGCTCTGTCAGGCCCCCGCAGGGTTTGGGGCAGAGAGGAGAGCGCCCTTGGGTAACCAAGGGCAGGGGCAAGACCCACTGCTGCCTGCGGGTTGGGTGGAGTCCTAGGAAGGGGGAGACCTGGGCGGACAAGCAGCTTGAGGGATGTGCCCTCGGGGTGGCCTCTTAGAGAGGTGGCACTGCCGTCCCAGCTCCTTGTTAGCTGTGACTTCAGGTGGTCCCGTCACCTCTGCCTTTTGGAAGCCGTCTGTAGAATGAACATGTGGTACTCGCAGTGTGGGGCTGTGGGAGGGTAAACTGAGGTGAGGGAGAAACGCGTTTGCGCAGCACTCGGTCGTTGGTGTGCGTTGGCGCCGTCAGGGCAGAGAGGGGTTTATAGGGTCCCAGTGGCCCGCGGGCCCTGAGTGTGAAGAGCGAACAGCTCTCCTGGCTTTGTTTTGAATCCTGAGACTTCGCGTGTATGGAGAGGGGCTGTGTTGGAGGCCGCTGGCTTCCCGGTGAGGTTTTCAGCGAAGTCCACTGTCCACGCTGGGCCGCGTCCACGGGGCTGCGTGCGGGGAGGGCCGGCCTGATCGGCCGGGTCACTGAGGAAGCAGACATACCACTTCGTCTGTGATCGTTACGGGCCAACGTCCAGAAGCAGCGGGTCCTCCGTGCCTGCAGCTGACCAGCAGTCAGTCCTCAGCTGGGCGAGGTCTGCGCTTGTGGCTTCCATGGTCACCGGTGTGAGCATGAGCCCCGGCGAGGCTGTGATGGCCCGCTTCCTAGGCCCTTGTCAGCCTTGGGGGCCAGCAGCTGTCTGGGTAAGGTCAGCGGAACACATTCTGGGGCGCTGGTCCAGGGGCTGGAGGAGGACAGCTCTGAAAGGGACAAGCTGGGAGCTGCTGCCAACGCAGGCTCCAGGGGGGAAGGTGCGTTCGCTGTTGCCCGGCTGTGTGGTGGCCAGTTCCAGAGGGACACCAGTGGCCAAAAGGCCTTAGGATGCAGTTTGGGTATTTTCAGGCATGTGCTTTAAACTTAGAGGGTTACGGGTGGGACACCGGAAAGTGTGAATTCTTTAATACTTCCTCAGCTGGGACACACCGCCCTCCCCCTTAGAAAAGTGCTGTCACTTCGGCTGTCAGGTGCCGGCCTTCCTTGGGGGTCTGTTCTCAAGGTGGTGTCTTAGGATGCCAGAGCTGGGGCCGGGCCAGCCATCCGTCCCTCTGCACATCTGCTATGAAATGCACAGAGGCTGAGGCCTCAACTCAGCGGCCAAAGCAGAGACCCCCAGATGCCCCCCAGTCTGGTCCCCTTCTCACCCGGCCCTCCTGTGACGAGAGCCAGCCAGCAGTGTACGAAGGAGCTTGCAGCTGCTGGACACCTTTTGTGTGCTCAGTGCTGGGGCTTACGCTGGCTATTAAGCCTTTAACTGGGTTTCAGCCTGGGAGAAGTTAGGGAATGTGTTATTTTCTTACCATTTTTATTAATTCACACCATTCAGTGTCAACTAGGCACTTGGGAATGTAGTTCTCTTATGTTTTAAATGTCGTTTGTTCTATTTTTAAGAAAGAGTTTCTTTGCATCAGTTCCCAGGTGACAAAGTATGGACTCAGCTGTAGTAGCAGATAGTGCTCCCTGCTTCTCCCGTGGTCACTGTCATAACCAGAGCAGCTTACGCACGTGTGAGTGAAACCACATCTGTCACTGACGAGCTCCGCAGAGCAGTGCTGGCCTTATCTCAGCTCCCCAAGCAGCTCCGAGGCAGGGCGGTCCTGCAGGGAGCCTGCTGGGAAGCCAGAGGATGCGCGTGTTAGGGCTTGCCGCGCCGTGGAGGCTGCTGGCGCTCCCTGCGGGAGAGCGTGCGGCATGTCTCAGCGTCTGTCTCTCTGTGCGCTCCCTCTGCCTGCGCTGAGCTGGCTGTCGAAGTAGGTATGTGGTAATTTCCTTCCTTCCTTCCGTCCGTCCTTCCTTCCTTCCTTCCTCCCTCCCTCCCTCTCTCCCTCTCTCCCCCCACCCCTCTTTTTACGAAGGATAATCTCTAACCTGCAGAGGTCACCACTTCTCGTGTAGCCTGCGTCTTTAGTCTTTGGCTCTTCATTCTGGACAGCTGATGACAGGGTGGCGGCCTTGCCACTGGGCAGAAAGCCACGCCCAGAGGAGAAGCTGTAGGAGCTACGCCATATTCTAGGGTTGTGTGACAGCGAGGGCCACCGAGCAGTGTTCGGTGGTGTGGGTAGGACCAGCCTTATCTTTCACTGGTGACTAGGGACATTTGTTTTAGGACGAGAACAGTGCGGTTTACATTTCCCCCGACAGAAGGCATCACCCAGAAGCTCACTCACAAGCATCTGGGGGTGCAGGAGAGGAGATGCACTTCCTCCCCTTCTGCCTGGTGGCAGCAGACCGGGGACCTGGGGACCCTGCCACTGGCCCTCCTAGGGCTGACAGGGCGAGCTGTGCAGGGACATGCTGCCCTCCAGCCTAGGCCCGCAGGCTGGGGCCACCCAGCCACCCGGGGTGAGGAGCGCGAGAGCCTCCTGGCGTGGCAGAGGGAGATGGGCCCATGACGCACCGCACGGGGAAGTGGGAGCTCCTGCTTGCCGCGGGCGCAGCCACAGGCCCGCCGGGAGTCCTGCCCTGCGCCCTGGGTCTGCAGGGGTTCGAGTGGCCGCTGCTGGCTTCATTTTTCCTCGTGCTCTGCCTCATGGGAGGCTGTTGCTGGCGGCTGACGACCAGATCTGATGGCGAGGGGACCCAGAGCGAATTCGCCTGAGTCACTAGACTCCTTTTTAACAGCCTCATTGAGGTATAATTTACACACCATAAAGTGTACTTGTTTTAAGTGTACAATAAAATAATTTTTAGTGAATTACAGAGTCGTGTAACTGGCACCACGGTTTAATTTGAGAAGATTGCCATCGCCCCAAAAGAAACCTCGTGTCCATTGGCAGTCACTCCTCGTCCCTGCCCCCAGCCCTGGGTGGCCACCGACTTACCTTCTGTCTCTTCGGGGCGTTCCGTATAGAGGGAGTCACACGTGTGGTCTTTGGGGACTGGCCGCCTCGCTTGCCTGGTGTAACATTTCAGGAGCCCGTCCGTGTTGCTGCGGGTGTCAGCTGTCCACCCTTCCTGTTCCCAGATGGTGCTCCATGTGTGGAGACGCGTGTTTTGCTTCTCCGTTGATGTCTGCATCACCCCAGCCTCTTGCTGTGACCCGGCCTTTCCGCAGGACCGCGTCCTTCACTGCAGAGACCACCGGGTCCTGACCTCTTTCACTGGCCGTCACGGTCCCAGCCCTGTGCTAGGGATCAGAGCTCCTCAGGCTGGCGCAGGAGGCCGTGGGCCCGGCGATGGGAGCGCACGGGATGAATATGGGGGGCTGGGCAAGCGGCCCCGAGCTCAGAGCGCAGTCGGGTCTCTGGGAAGGGGCGCGGGAGTTTTCCAGGTTGAAAGGAGGGGGGGCTGTGGCCCAGGAAGGAGGAGTGGCACGTGCAGAGGCACAGAGGCATGTGCGTGAGAGCGCCCAGAACCCGTGGTTTGCGGGGTGCTTCAGGAAACTGCCACTTCCCCACAAGGTTCTGCACGAGACGGCCACTCGGGCGGGTGTGGCATTCTGACTCCCATCCAGAGCAGGGGCGAACCGGAGGTGCCCCAGAAAGGCACTGTTGGGGAGTGGGTGGGGGCTGGTGTCACCCTCATCGGCCCCGGCTCCAGCCTTCGTCTTGGTGTTCCAGCACCAAGTGTCCCTGCCTGGTACTTGCTCACCGTGGGCTGCTCAGGGGCTGGCCACCAGCTGTTGTTGGCATGCGCTGGCCCTGGCTTAGGAGGGGTGCCCTCCGTGCACAAGGGTGTTGTCAGCCCCGAAGCCCCCTTTGGCGGGGAGCTGTGGCCTCTGCTGTGGTTGTCTGGCGGGTGGTGGGTATTGGCGGCCACCTTGGTGGGGACGTCCTGTCGATGTTCTCGTTGTCCCAGCATGCCCTGCATGGCCCCTGCAGGGGTCCTGCAATTTAGAGAACACCCACACCCCACATCCTTGGCTCGTCATGGACTTGCATGGCATGTGAGGGACACCGAGCCTCACAGGCGTGGGCATGCTCGGCGAGACGCTCTCTGTGCTTGTGTTGGGCACGTTAACTCTCGGAGACAGACGGCTTTGGTCCCCGATGATGACGTGTGGGTACCGTTCCCCCTGCAGGTGTGGGCCCTGCCTGGCAGAGGAGGTGGCACGCGCAGTTCCTGTCTGACTGGCAGGGATCCGTCCGTCCTTTGTCTGCGTGATGTTTGTTTTTCTTTCCCAGAGGACTTCTCCTGCCAGGGCCACACCCTCAGGTGTCCAGGGCCTCCGCAGGACGGGGCCTGGGACCGTGGGCATGGGAAGGCTCAGAGCAGAAGGGTAAAGTGGGGGCGCTTAAAGAGAAGGGCGGGGCGTGGGTGCCAGGGCTCCCGGGCCGTGTGTGACCGTGGCGCAGCTTTGCGTGGAACCACGTGGCTTTGGGCAGCAGCTGTATCCACATCGTCACCTCCCGCCCTCCTGGTCTTTTTGCACCGTTGCTGGGGCGGGATGTCCGTGCTGTTCCCACCTGCACTTGCTTGCGAACGTGCGCAGGTGTGGTGGGTACAGGCAGCGCTGTCACCTTGCTCGTGTGGAATGGCGCTGCTGTGTTGGGTGGCGGGGGTGAGCTTCGCGCGGGTTGGGTGTGTGTGAAGGCAGGGGCTCCCGCAGAGGGAGGGTCCCGGTGGGGGAGTGGGCACTCGCAGTCTCTCCCCTGGGGGTGGAGAAGCGCCTCCTGCCAGCCTTTCTCAGGGCTGGCCCTGGGTCCCCGCATCTGCGCGCCCTCAGGGCCTGGCGTCCCCGAGCCCCATTTTCTCAGGTTTGGCCTGGATGGGCTGCACCCACGGAAGGCCCAGCCCCCGCTCTGCCCCAGACTGTAGGGAGGCCTGTCGGTGCCCGGTGGCCCTGCAGGAGCCAGATGTCTGAACCCCTGGGCGGCCTGGCAGGGAGCTCGGGCGTGAGCTCAGTCTGGGCGTGGCTCTGCCGTCAGGGCTCATTATGTGGGCTCCCGCTGCTGGCAGGAGCCGGCCCGGTGTCTCCCGGCGCACCTCAGGTCCCTGCGCTGCAGCGTTGTCTTCTGGGGCACATGTGATGAGGCAGCTTGTCACAAACGGTGCCATGGCATAGGGAGCATGGGCCAGAGAATCTGTGACCTGACGTGCGGTGCCCAGGGGGGCGGGCGCTGTTGAGGAGGTGGGGATATGGCATGGGGGCGGTGCCGGCGGGAGTGGGAGGGCCGTTCTTAGTGGGTTCTGAGCCAAGACCTGCAGAGGTGAGGGAGCTTGTCCACCGGGGGGGGAGGGGGGGGGGGACGACTGGGTACGTTCCGGGGAGAGCAGAGCTCCCCGCCCACATCGCCAGGAACTCCCAAGTCTTTATTTCTCTGGTATCTTACACCTTGTGGTCTTGTTTTTGGCGAGAAGTTTGGCCCGTGTCACCAGTGGACAGTGTAATCATTTAAGTTGCCTCCTGTGTCAGCTGCAGGAGCAAACCCTCGGAGTGTGCGGGGACAAATGAGCTCACAGGCAACCGTGTTGCCGGCCGCAGGAGACAAAGCACTCTGAGCACCCACGTGGACACAGCCACGGCCCCGTCCGCGTGCGCACACACGGGCGTGGGTGTCAGGGCACAGTGCGAGGACATGAGGCCGTCGGGCCGGCTGCAGGGTCATGCCACGAGTGCTCTCGTGGTCTGGGGAGCACCTTACGCACATCATGGGTTAAAGCGAGTAACACGCTGTCCTTGGTCACTGAGGTGGTGACGTGAAGAGACGCGGTATGAAGTTAGGATGGACGTTAAGTGGGAAACGTCACGTGAGCTCCTACTTTGCGTTCTCATTTCCCAGCTCTGTCTGGACACTTGGCCACAGCCATGCTGGAACAGCTCACGCGCCTCTCCCCCCCCCCCCGGCTTGCTCAGCAGTCGCCGGCTTGGGTTTGGGGGCCTGTTGCCGGGAAGCCAACCCCAGAACGTACAGGCTCCAAACGAGGACCTCCACTTCTCCCGGCCGACTCAGGGCTTCAGTCTCCCCGCACAGCCTCTCTCCATGCAGGCTCACGTGAGCCCAGAGCGGCGCTGTCGAGCCGTGCGGGCCCGGGACCCCTCAGCATCTTAAAGACTGTTGGGTTTGCGTGGGTTGTAGCTGTTAATGTTTACCGTTTCAGAAATTAAAAATTTGTTTAAAAGAATCCTAAACCCAGCATATGTTAACATAATGTTTTTATATTAGAAACTTCGTTTTCCAGAGTACGAACAAAGCAGGTCAGAAGTACGTTTTGCAAGCCTGGGAGTTGGGCCTCGCATCTGCTCTGCGCTGCTGCTGCCGTGGCTCCTGGGGGCGGCACCTTCGTGTTATTAGAGTTTTTACCTCGGGGAGCCCCGAGGCTCCTGGGCCACGCTTGGGACACGTGGCTCCAGCCTCCTCGTGGTCTCGCCCCAGCAGGAGGGCTGCAGTGGAAGCTGCCGGAAGACGAGAGTGTCAGCTTCTGCCAGTCTCTGTTAGTCAGACGAGTCACAGAGTTGCCAGATGTGGGGGACAGGAGTGGGGTGGGAGGGCACAGACTGCCTGTCCGTGGCGGGGTCTCGCGTGGGGACGGGGGCGTTGCCGGCAGCCCTGTTTGCAGACAGACGGACGCGGGCGGGAGCGCTGGTCTGTTTCCACCGTGAGGGTGTCCGCACCTACTTGGCCTTCGCGCAGGCGGCGGGCAGACTGACGTGTCGCGGGGGGGTCCGGGTGGCTGGGGGTTCGGTCCTGGCTGTACGGCTTAGGTGCCCGGGTTCCCCTCCCTGAGCCTCAGTGTCCTCACCTGCAGAACGACCTGAGCAATGGCCCCGCGCGCAGGTTACTGCGGACTCTGCGAGGGGTCGCGTGCACGCTGAGCCCCACGAGCCGCTGTGGAGGGCCCTGTGGCTGCTCGGGCCGCGGTGGCACCGGCTCCGGTCTGAGGACTCGTTTCCACCGCGACTGCCGCCCTCTTGCCCGCACTGCACACGCAGTGTCCACCCCGGTGCCCGACACGCACGCCGCAGGCTTGCGGTGGCAGGAGGGGCAGGCGGCAGAGGCAAGGCCAGGTGTGCCCCAGGCGCTCCGTGAGCCTGAGCGCCCCACCCTCTCTCGGCCTGTCCTCCCTGCGAGCTCGCCTCTGCGCGTCTGCGTGTCGTTTCACGTTGCCGCTGGCACCTCTCCTGCTCTACAGGACTTTTGTCCTGCAGGGTCAGCTCTCGTGTCCGGGGCTGGGAGGCCCTGGGGCGACGCGGGGGAGGGGGCCGAGGGCTTCGTGTCCTTCGGGTCCGGGCCCAGAGCCACCAGAGTGGGTGCGTGTGCGCCCGTTCTTGTTGAGCCGGCGCCGTGGCGTCTGTGCGGGGTGCTCTTTGGGCCCGCGGAGGGGCTCGGGTGCCGGGCAGCATGTGGGTGCGCGTGGGACCGTCGGGGCTGACTCGGGAGTCGAGAGCGTGTGCATCCCGCGCCCCAGGCGCTCATGAGGGTTCCCTGCGTGAAGTAGTAACACCTGTTCACGCGCATGCTGCTCTTTGAGCACCGCCGGGGGCCCTTCGTGTCCCCTGCTGCTGTGGCCTTATGGGGTAGGCCATGTCCCACTCCCATGGAACTCGGTTTCACATGTCCACTGTGGAAAAACACAAAAGCGAATGATGCCACACACAATCGGCGTTCCGCACTTGAGCCGGACCGGTGTTGGCGTGTCCACCTGGCCCCGCGGTGGTGGGCAGCCCACGCCTCCCTCGGTGACTCACCTGCCTGGCCTTGGTCTGCTGGTGGCCTGCCGTGTCGTGACGGGCCCGAGTTCTTCTGTCCTGAGGGCATTCATGCTGGGTATCAAGGGCTTGGGGCTTATTCTCAGAGACGGGCAGACATTGGGAGGTGCTCGTACCAGACGGGGTGGGGACTGCTCCCCCTGAGGGCCAGGGAGTCCCAAGGGGTCAGAGGTCCAGAGTGTGGCAGTGGGGCAGCAGACACTGCGAGGGGGAGGGGGATGAGCGAGTGCATGAGTGTGTGCGCGTGTGAGTATGAGTATGCGTGTGTGAGTGTGAGCATGCGAGTTCGAGTGAGTGCACGTGTTTGAGTGTGAGTGTGTGAGTGTGAGAGCATGTGAGCGTGAGTGTGAGCGCGTGCAAGCGTGCGAGCGGGTCTGGGCCGAGAGCCCTGCGACCTCCGTCAGGCGGCCCGGCACCGGCTTCTCTCCTTCCCGGCGGGTGCGTGAGCGGCGACGTCGTCGTCCGTGCTTTCTTTTGGAGCCGCCGTCCCCGCCTGCCCGAACACACGCAGGAAGCGTGAGGCCCTTCAGGTCGTTCTGTCAGGAGGAAATCAGTTCTCCTCGACCCGCGACCTGCCGGCCCCACTCGGTCCCCGAGGCCTCGGAGAACGTGCGGAGGCAGAGGGCGCGGTGCCAGCGGGGAGCGCCTAGAGCAGCGTCTGTACCTTGGCGCCCAGAACGCCGCTGAGATGCCCACAGGACTCTGGGGAGCCCCGGATGACGCCCGGGGTCTGCTGGGAAGCTGGGTGGCCCGCAGGAGCACCGGGCTTTGCGCAGTCCCGAACAGGACCGCTCTTTGAGCTGTGGCTCACATTCGTGGCCTCTGCCACCTGGTGTCCCCACGGAACCCTCTCCTCACCCGCCCTCTCCCCACCCTGGCTGCCCTGTCTTGTGGTGGGGGTGAGGGCCATGGGTCGCCCACATGCTGCCCTGTGCTCGCTCCCCCAGGTGCTGACGGGGCACAGTGATGAGCCCTTCCCCGGGGCCCGGGCGTCTTCCTCTGCACGTGAGTTTACTTCTTGCCCAGGTAGTGGGCATCTGTGCGCTCAGTGACATTCCCGCCCTGTGCTGGACACACCACGTGGTGGCCGAGGGCTGGCAGGGCCACAGAGGGCACACAGGGTCTGAGACCACTGTTTTCCTGAGGATCCCCAACCTGGGGGTGCAGCTGGGGCCCTCCACGTCAGCAGGGGAGTGGAGCAGGCGTCTTTGTCCCGGGACCCCAACTCTTCACGAGAAAAGCATGTGTGTGCTGATCCCTCCCTGCTGCCATGCTGAAATGGGTTACTGACGCTTCCTGTTCAGGCCGGCTCCATCTCCTGTCCCCAGGCCTGCAGGTGGCTTTTGTATACACAGTGTCTGGGGGCCTGGGAGAAGCCAGGCGCCAGGGCAGCCCGAGCCGGCCTCCGGCAGTGGCCACTGCGAATGCTGGCAGTCGGTGTCTGCCCTTCAGGCACGGAGAGCCCTGGGGGCTCACTCAGCCTGCCGTCTGCAGGCCAGGAGGTCACGTCTCAGGGATCCTGACTGCTCTCTGGGCCTCGGCACCGGATCTGGGGAGGGGGCTCGCAGCCCCTGCCCTGCGGAGTGCTTCGGGCCGGGATGTGGTTTCTGGAAGGTGCCTGGGGTGTGGCAGCCATCCTTGCCATTGCTGCCAGGTCTGCTGGCTTCAGGGAGACGGATGCGCTTCCACCCCAGGGGCGCCGAGCACCAGGCGCGAACGGGGGTGGGTCGCGGTGTCCTCCGGGCAGCAGGGCATCTGCTGTGAGGCACAGAGGAGACTCGTGTATGGCAGGGACTTTGGGTCTCGGGATGTCCTTTGCCAGGCACCACGCAGTCTGACGTCACGGTGGGGACTCGGGCCTCCTCTGGGGACGGTCACTGCGGGCAGGGACTGAGGAGCGCTTTGTAATTAAAGCCCTTGTTTTCAAGTACATTCTGTCGTCCCTGCTGGGGAGGCCTCCTACCTTTTTGGCTGAAGAAGTGCTGGGCTCAGCTGAGTTCTGCTGTGAGTTCCTGGCATTCATAATTCATGTAAAAATAAATGTGCTGTCTCGTTGTGACCTTGTTGGCCTCGGTGGACCGTCTCCTGGGCCAGCCAGTGCAGCTGCCGCCCAGTGCCGCGGCCTCTCGCTGCCGTCTTCCCTGGGCAGCAGCGCAGAGCGAGGCAGTGGCGGTGCTCGGGGCCGTGCTTCCTCTGGGGTGCTTGGAGCCTCGTACCATTTCTTATCCTGCATCGCCTGCTCCTTGGACTGGTGGGTCTAGGGAGGAGCGTTTGTGGTGTTCTGGACCCTGAGTTCTGAATTATGACCAGGAAGGAAGCCAAGTGTCCTCTGCCCCCTGAGACAGTGGAGTGGGTGCCACTGGGGGCCCTCGTGGAGCTCACGTCCCATCATACAAGGCCAGGGCCATGCCCCTCAGTTGAGTTCCCATGCTGACTGCCGGGCCGGGCAGGGGCTGGGACAGCGCCACGGGGTGGAGGCCCATGTGCCTGGCGTGCACGCAGGAGGCCGGCCTGCGCCTGTGTGTGGCCTGGCCCCGCCCTGCTCCCTGTGCGGGGCCTTCGCGGGCCCAGGATGGTGGCTGGACAGGGACCACGGGCACCACGCTCTCCAGGGCCTCCACTTTGGTCTCCTCCTGGACGGAGCAGCCGGCCGTGTGCTCGTGGTCCTCGTTCCACGCAGACGCACTGCCGAGTCCCGGGGCCGTGGTGTTGGAGCGGCGTGCGGGCCAGGGGTCTGCTGTCCATCCGCCCGCCTCAGGTCTGCTCCTTCCGTGGGCGGCGTCCTCTCTGCTCCTGTCAACACGGCAATTGGACAAGGTGACCGAGGGCCCACTTGGTGGCCGTGTGCATAGTGGTCAAGGGTACCGTCTTTGCTGTCCATAGGCAAGACT
Source organism: Eonycteris spelaea (assembly GCA_003508835.1). Lineage (NCBI taxonomy): Eukaryota > Metazoa > Chordata > Mammalia > Chiroptera > Pteropodidae > Eonycteris > Eonycteris spelaea. The sequence continues at coordinate 333,901 of PUFA01000423.1, forward strand.
TCGGTCCCCCGTCCGCCACCAGCCGTGTGGCTGTGGGCCATTGCGTCAGGCCCCTGGGCCTCAGCCCCGCCACCTGCAGCGATGTCCTGGTGTCTGGCTCCTGGTGGGCCTTCCTGCTGTGCCTGAGGCGGTGGCCAGGTCACAGGAGCAGGTGCTGTGCTGAAGGGCTCGGTGACTGGTGTCCCGCAGCGTCCCGGCCCAGCAGCGACCCGCACGGAGTGGACACGGCAAGGGTGCGGCGCTCGGCTGCGCTTTGCTGGCATTCGTCGGCCTCCGGGCCGGCACCCGCGGCGCTGCGGGCAGCGAAGATGCTGCGCTCCGGCCGGCCAGGCCCGGGGGCTGCGGGTGGCGGGCAGCGCCACGGCCAGGCCTGTGGGCTGGGTCTCTGGGCCTGTGCTGGGGCCTTGTCTTCAGCGCGATGGTGCAGCGGTGGGACTGGGACGTGGCACCTGCAGACATCCCAGTCGTCCAGCTGGTGCTTTGTGCTGTTTCCGCTGTGACTGGGGTCACAAGGCCTTCCTGGGAACGCACGGGTGATGAGGGGCCTCACCTGCCGGAGCCGTGCACAGGCAGTTTGCAGTGTTGTGCCATTTCTCTCCCAGGAGTACAGGCCATTCGATTTTTAATGAAAATAAAGAACAGCCCCTTAAATGACATTTGTAGGGGTCTGAGGCGAAGACCAAACTCCTGGGCTTGTGGGCCAGGGGCTAGAGTCTGTGCTAAGGGGGCCATGGTTCCGGCTGCAGGGCCTGATCCAGAGGCTGCTCATAGGCCACAGGGCCATGTCACAGGCCCTGCTTTGCTGGGCTCCCTCCAGGCAGGCCCCGTCCCCAGGCTCTTCTAGACACAGGCACCCCCGGTGGGGTTGGAGTGCATATGTCCTTGTTTTGACTCAGAGCTTCCACGAATACCCAGAGAGCTGGCCATGTCATACTCCTGCTCAAAAGACGGTTTAGATCCCCTTGCCAGGACTTGGATGAAATCCAAGTCTTCCATCTCCCCTCACTGCCACCCCAGGGTCACCTGTTACACTGCAGCCAGCTCAGCCCTCTGATGTCCCCTCTTTGGCCAAGACACCTGATTTGTATTCACGCTGGCCTGGAGAGCCACCTCATTCAGCTTGGCTGACCTCTGTGTGGCTTCACTGGCCATGAACTCTTAGAACATTTGGACTCCAGACTCAGGACCCAGACACGAACGGGAGTGAGGGCAGAGCTTCCCAGTTGTCCTAAAGATGCATGTCCTGTCTGTCAGAGAGAGACTTGGAAAACCATTCCAGTTAAAACAGTATCAAAAAGTAAAATCCTTAGGCGTAAACTGAACCAGGGGGTGGAAGGTCTCTGCAATGGAAATTGTACGGCACTGATGGGAGAAATCGGAGACACAAAAGAAGAGGCTCTGTGCTCACAGGTTAGAAGAATTAGCGTTGTTAAAACGTCCACACCACCTGAAGAGAGATACAGGTTCGGCGCGGGCCTATCAGAACTCCATTTCTCACAGAACCAGAACAAACAGCCCTCAGGTTCGTGGAAGCACAGAAAATGCCGGCGCACCCGTGGGAAAAGCGCCACGCGGCGCTGTAAGGCAGCAGGAGTCCAGAACAGCGTGGTGCTGGGCACGTGGCCCAGCAGCCCAGAGTCGCGACCCCAGAAGTAAAACCACACGCATGTGGTTGGTCAGTTATGGCAGAGGAGCCAAAACACACAAGGGGGAAGCAACAGGCTCTTCAACACATGGTCTTCGGAAAACTGCACAGCCACGTTCAAAAGAGTGAGACTCGACCACGATGCCTCTCACGGAAGGAAGCTTGGAAGGGATGAAGACTCGCACGGAAGACCCGGAGCCGGGAAACTTCCGGAGGAAAGCGTGGGCGGCGAACTCCTCGGCGGGTGCTCGGCGGGGTTTGGATCTGGCACCTCACGCACAGGCCCCTAGGGCGACAGTGACACGCGGGGCCACGTCCGACGCAACCCCGCACCGCAAAACGCCGGCGGCCGGCGGGGCGGGAGGGGCAGCCGCCGACCACGGCACGCGGCGCTCAGCGGCTAACACCCAGGATCTGACAGGACGGGGATCGGCGTGTCTCCAGAGACACACGCACTGCCTGTAGGTGCGTGGATCGCCGCTCAGCACCACGGTCGTCAGGGACGTGCGCGTCAGAACCACACCGAGATGTCACCTCGCACCCATTACAATAGCTGTCATCCGAAAGAGGAGCGGTAACAGGTGCTGGCGAGGGTGTGGAGGAAGGGACCCCATGCGCCGTCGTGGGGACGCGGACTGGTGCAGCCACTGGACACAGCTGGCGGGTCGCCAGGCAGTCAGAAGTGAGCTGGCGTGGCCCGGCAGCCCCTCCACTGGGCCTCTGTCCAGACAGTCGTTGTCGGGGAGAGAGCCTGCTCCGCGTTCACTGCAGCATCGTTCACAGTGGCCAAGGCTCGGTGACCGTCGGTGTCCGATGACAGGGGATAAAGCGTGGTATGTGTGCACAAAGGAAGATGCGTCAGCCTTGAAAAAGAAGGAAATCCTGTCATTCGCTACCAATGGAGGGACCTGGGGGGCATCGTGCTAATGAAATAACTCAGAGAAAGACTCACCTGTGTGCGGGACCGAAACACCAAGGAGGCTGCACTTGCAGGGCCGGGGGCGAGAGGGGGCGCTGGGCCTGGGGGTGGGGAGTAGGGAGCGGTGGTTAATGGTACAGATTTTCAGGGAAAAGTGCTTGTCCTGGCTTTCCCCACTCTTGGCCCCTTTTCTCCGGGGGCCCCGGCAGGTGATGGGAGCAGCGCCCACGCTCCTGCCCTGAGCTCAGCTTGCTGCACCCTCGCCGTGCGTACCGGCCCGCACAGAAGCTTGAAAACCACGACTCACGCGTTCGACCCGACGTAGAGAACAGCGAGCCCAGCGGCGGCAGACCGCACTCCCTCTCCGAGAACGCGTGCACCGTGCCCAGGAGCCGCCGGCAGCCACGGCAGATTCGGCACACGCACCATCCAGAGTGTGCTCTTGGCCGAAGTGGCATCAACCAGAGGTCAGCCCCAGAGACCAGCCGGCTCCCTGCGTTTGGGGTCAGGAGGCCTTTTCCAGGTGGCAGTGGGACAGAGGGACTCGTGGTGGAAGTTAGAGGCTGTTCAGAGCTGAGCGGTGACAAGACGCTACCTTGTGGGATGCAGGCCAACCCGAGGAGACCCGGAGCCCATGGCGTGGGGACCAGAGCAGCGTCTGAGTCCCCGCCTGTCGGCGCACAAACCCAGGGAAGGACGGGGACGCGCAGGTGCCCTGGAGTCGCTGCTGCGGTTGGTCCCCAGGCAGTCTTTGAAAATAGGAATGAAGGGAGAGCGAAGAGAGGAGGGACGGTGAGCCAGCCTCTGGAACGGTCGTGCCGGGTCAGCTGCACGTCACTGATTTGTCACAAACCGCGGCCCATGCCGCACGCTGCACAGAGATGGGCGGTGGCGTTGGGGGCGCACACACTGAGCGCGGTGCCGTGGGGAGCCACGCGGGCCAGCCGGGCGGCCGGCCCCGGTCGCTGCGCGTGCGAGACGTGCCCAAGTGTGAGAGACGCTGGGTCCTGGAAGGAACGTGCAGGGCCGTGCGTGTGTCTGTGTTGATTACATGGTGACATGGCATTTGGAGTAAAACAGTGTCTCATTAAAACGAAGTTCCCCTGCTTCCTTTGTGTGTTAGCATGGCTGCTAGGACATCTCACGCCATGCGCGGCTGATCCTCGGCTCGTGCTGCGCGTCTCTGGGACAGCGTTGTAGAAGTACGTGGGGGATGCTGCTCCTGATGGGTGGGGAGCGGCTTAAACAGGACCAGGGAGTCTGATCACAGAGGAGAAGGCAGGCAGTTCGGCTTGCGTGGCAACAAGGAACCTCCGTCCCTCAGGCGAGATCCCCAGGGAGTGACGAGGCCGGCCACCCAGCGTGCACGGCACGTGAGGCTGACAGGCGGCCTACATCTGGACCTTGGCAGGTGACAGAAGGCAGCCAGTGTGCTAAGAAGTGGCTGAGACTCACGGACGCCTCACAGAAGGGGACCGTGGGTGGCCCAACCAGAGAAGAAGTGCCGATGTGTGAGTCGCCTTGTGGCCGCCCAGACCCGGGACCGCAGCGTGCGTGTCCCTGCTGTCTCTGCTGCCGTGTAGCTGGCCGGACATCAGCCGCACGCCCTTTCCAGCCTTCGCCTTCCGTGCGTCACGTGGTTGCCCACGGCTTGGGCTCAGCGTCCCCTCCCTGCTGCCCAGCCTGTCCTGACCTCCCGTCTGAGTGTGTTTACTGTCATTGTGTAAACCAGACCTGGGTTTCCTGCGAAAGGGGGGACACGGAGCCGCCACGCGGGAGATGCGTGGGGCAGGGCGTGGGAGGGCGCCCCGCTCCCGCCCCCTCTGAGCAGCCGCCTCCCCCGCTCCCGCGGTCGCTGACCCCGAAGCCCTCCGAAACGCGCCCTTCTGAGTTTTAGCCGAGGCTTCCGTCAGAGGCGATGGGTTAACTCACTGGAGAAGCCTGGTGCCGGCTCTGGGGCCGGAGCAGAGTCGGGCGCGCAGGCTGAAGGCCAGCCACACGTAGGCGCACCGGCCGAGTGAGCGGCATGGCCTAGGCTCCTGGAAGGCCTCGGAAGCGCCCTGCTCCGTCGGCCAGAGGGTCCTCGTGGTGCGTGTCTGCTGACTCAGCACTGCTCAGCTCGCGGTCCTGCAGAGCATCGCGCCTCCTTGCGGCTCATCCACGCTCACATTCCTGCCTCACTGCTGCACGCCCCACCGCGAGGTTGGAAAGGCCGGGTCTGTGCACGCGCAGGCCGTGGGCCGCGTCCATCGGTCATTTCCAGACACTAGCTCTGCTCCCGGGAGCTCCCTTTTCCGCCTCCCAGATTTCTAGAACTGGCCAGTTCCACTAGCACTGTCCCTCCCTGTCCTGCATCCAGCATCGTAGTATCACAGTCCGGCTTCCCCGTCCTCCACTGGGAGGGCCGTTGGCTCTCACCGGGCCCAGGCTCCATCCTGCGGCGTGCTGCTTTTCTCCGGCTCCCGCTGTCCCTTCCTGTCCCCTGCACTTGTTGGCCATCCTTCGGAGGCTGGAACCTCCTCCCGGGTGGAGAGCTGTTTCCGTGGTTTCCAGAACGTGTCATCTGTGCCCCGTGGACGTGAGGCAGGGCCCTGCAGCAGACAGCGCGGCAGGCAGGCCCTGTGTCCCCTGGACCGTCCCAGACACATCGGGCCGGAGACGGCGCCGCCCTCCCCCAGCAGTCTCCCAGAGCCTCAGCGCTGCGATCGGGACCCGTCGTGAGAGGCGTGTGTCGCAGTGTGCACCAGCTCACACTGGGTGCGCATGTGGCGTGTGCAGTGTGTGTCGCCGAGACCACGGGCGCGTGTTTCTGTTCTGCGTGAGGTCGCTCAGTGTCGGTCTGACCCACTGGACCGATTTCGCAGCCCACGGTAGCGGGTCCAGCTTGCAGGGTGAGAAGCAGTCCTGGAGCGGGCGCGCTTTGAGGTGAGAACGAAGGAAAGAAGAGTCGCCGGCGAGGAGAGGCACTTAGAACACGGCACCTCCAGGCTCGCTGGCTCAGGAGCGGTTCCTCGTGAAGGGGGCGTCGGCCTTGAAGGAGGAGACAGAAGGTGAGGGCCGTCCTGGGAATGGGGCGTGCACCCCGGGCCCGTGCTGTGCCTTGGGGGACTGTGTCCTGTCCTGCAGCACCCCCCCCCCCCGGCCATGTCGGGGTGGAGCCGAGAAGCCACCTGGTCCTGAGCTGGTGCTCTCCGGAGGGGCATGACCCTAGCACGGCCTCACCACAGGGGTGGCCTCGGTGCGCGTGCATGGCCCCTCTCTGCCCCTTTCTTGGCATGCGGTCCCCTGCTCCCCCGTTTTCTCTCTCTGCCCCGTCCCTGGGGCGAGGGGCCCTCGTGTGCCCTGCTCTCCAGGCCTCAGCAGGCCCAGTGCTTCTTGCCTTTCCCCTCGTCTGTTCACGGGGACCAGCGTGATGAGGTGGGGGTGATGAATCCGAATCGAGACTCCTTTGAGAGAACGCCCCCAGATGGTGCGCGCGCGCGTGGCATCGAGTTTGAATGCGTGAGCAAAGGCTTCTTCGGAACAGGAAGGGCCCGTCTGGCACCCCTCCTCTTTTTTGAGCCGTTCCCCGAGTGTTTGTGGCACCCACCTGGAGGCCGAGGGGTGGGAGGGGCTGGTGCTCGGGGCCCCGCAGCTGTGCCGTGTGCACGGGCCTCTTTTCGTTACCAAGGGACGTGATGTACCGTGGTCCTTGTGTTGCCTTCCAACAGTGGAAGGTGAGGTGAGCGTGCCCCCCCCTATCTTCTGGGGGGCCCCCTTCCCTCTTGGAGGCGCTGGGCGCCCAGACCTGGACACGTCGAGTGTTCTATTTTTCATTGTGCAAAGCAAAAGTGCGGTGGGTCTTTCCTGGGGGTCTTGCTGGAAGTTACTGGGAGCCTCCCGTGGCTGGTGGGGGGCTCTTTCACGGTCGGGCGGTGGCCCTGTGGGGCTGGAACCCAGTGCATGGGAAAATGGCTAGGTGGTCGCCACTGCGCTGAGGTCAGAAACAGTGTTGCAAGGCTCCTTGTTGATACATTTTGTCACATACTTTCTATTACTTTCTGCCTGCTGGGCTGCCGTGGCTGGGCCCCCAGCTTTTTTATGGTCCTCCATTTGACAGGTGGGACGGGACTTCTCCCTTCTGTGTTTCTTTATTAATGGGGCTGAGCATGTATTTTTTTTAATCTTCGTTACTGTTTATGAGTCTTTCGCTGCGACTGCTCACAACAGTCTCAGGGTGCTGTGTTCAGATTCACGTGGGCACTGCTGAGTAAGGGCTTTTTCTTACTCATTCCTTCAACTGCACTCGCCACACAGAGCCACGTCCTTAGAGGTGGTGGAAGGCGGATGCAGCCGCTGCTTGGCCTCGTCTGTTTGCACAGCTCTTGCCGCTGCCCGGCGGGGAGGTGCGGTGTCCCTGTAGCGGCTCAGAGGCACGCTGTCACCTCAGAGGGTGTGTTCGCAGGCTCCCAGAGCGCATGGCTGCCCCTGGTGGCCCAGGCCTCGTCCCTCAGCCAGCCGTCTTTCCTGTGCCCAGTGGCGTCCAGGAGCTGGTGCTGGGACACACCAGATCAGAGGTCAGTGTCCCCGGCTGGGGTCAGGTAGCTGGCTAGGGGAGTGTCTGCGTGCCCCCCCCCGTAGGACGTCCCACGCCCTCACAGCTGCACACCTTTGGGGGAGGGGAGCCGAGGAGGGGTGCAGGCTGCTCACAGGGACCTGTCTGGGACTCGCAGCAGGGAAGAGGGCAGTTCTGTCTGGGTGCCAGGACTTGGAAAAGCCGCCTCTTCCCTGTCCTGTGATGGGGAACGGCAGCTCTGTGATGCTGCAAGCAGAATGCACCCCGTGGCCACCAGGGGGCACTGCCGTCCTGGCAGGGAGGCCAAGGGGCGGGGCAGCCGCTCTGGGGCAGGTGTTCACAGGAATACAAGCTGTGGGGGGGGGGTTCCAGTGATGGGAGCGTCCACTCCGAACCTGACCGCGTAGGTGTGGACAGGGTCCGGCCAGGCGGACACTGGCATGTGGCTAGCCCAGTGAGCACGGCGAGGCCACTTGCTGGCATAGACTGTGGGCCTGCTGAAGACTGGGCTGCCAGGCCCACCTTGGGTGCCCGTGTCCACGTGTAAGGGTCATGCGAGGCCTCAGAGGGCATGCACCCACCCCCCAGGCCCATGTGCAGTTTCCCTCTGCATGGATGTAAATGCCCCCCCTGCCACGACACCCCGGGGCCTGGGCCAGGGTCACCGCCAGGATCAGGGACCCTGCCGGCGGCTCCAACAGAGAGGGTAGGGACCTCTCTGAGCCAGCTGTGTGGGGACAGCCTGGAGCCCTGGGCGCAGCTAGGTGGGGGGCGAGCCAGGGAACGCCCCCCACGGGCCTGTGGAGGGGGACTGGGGTGGGAAGTCCTCAGCCTGAGCCTCTCAGGGCCCTTGCCTCTGCGCACGCCCCTGCCGCCCCTCCAGTCCTGGTGTTTCTGTTAGAGGACCTGCAGGTGACCTGGCCGGACAGGGACAGGCTCCTCCCCAGGCTCCCCGGCAGCAGGAACTGTGTCCCGCCTGTCGCTGCTCCCTCCCGTGTGGGCTCCGGACCGCCTTTCCAGGCACTGAGCCTGGGCTAAATCTTGCAGCCGAGGCTTTTATACCAGCGGGGAGGGCGGGTGCCTTGGCAGGCCCCACATGGCCCCTCCCTTCGGCTGCCTGGGCACTGGCCGCCTTGGCTCGCTGTCTGCTTGGCTGGTGAAGGCTGAGGGCAGTGAAGAGATGGCATGTCCCCTACCCCGGTTGTGAGACCCCCGGCTCCCCGGAGCCTGTGACGTTGCAGAGGAGCTGGTGAGCACTGGTGCTCAGGGCCATGGTAGCCAGCGTCTGTCCTCACTGGGCCTTGTGGAGGCTGGGGCTCCTTCCCCCGGCACATGGGCTACGCTGTGTTGTGCAGGGGGGTGCTCTTTGCTGGGTCTCAGCCAGCCTCCCACGCTCTGCCACCTCACCAGTGCCGACTGGCACGTGTCTGGCAGATGCTGGTGCGGGGCTCAGGCGGGGAGACTTGCCAGGGGGCGGTTGGCATGTGGCCTGGGCACCTCTGCCCTCTGCGGTCGGCGGTGGCCAGCAGCCAGGCAGGATGACTAGGCAGGTTCCAACAGCCCCTATAATTGTTTGGAGCCTGGCTCGGCTTGAACTTGACATAGGGGTGCTGGTGCGGGTGCACTGGGCCCTGGCGTGCGGGGCAGCCTGCCTCCCCCTGTCCTCCTGGGGCTCCTCTGCCTGGCCTCAGCCTTGCTTCCCGGGATCCTGGCATGTGCATGGTCACCTGGTGGCTGGGCTTCAGGCGGCGCTTGACTTCCAGCCTGACCCCTCCGGCCTGCTTCCCGGAGCTCTTCCCTGACTCCCTGGGCCGGGCCATGCGGGCCGTCAGGTGACTGTGCGAGGGCCAGGGTCCTGTACCCCATGTCTGCACTCTGCCCCGCCTCCGCGGACCTGGGCCTGCCTGGACACTGGTGCCGGGGGCACGGCCACCACCGTCCCGTGTCTGCAGGGCTCATGGTGCGAGGCCTGCCGGGAGCCGTGCTGGGCTCGGGGCGTTCTCCTTTTCCGATCCCTCCCTCTGCCAGCCGGCGCTGGGGAGAAGCAGAGCGGCCTTGCACTTGGGAGTTGGAGCTGCTTGCCCCCCGAGGCAGCCCCAGGGCTGCTTGTGATGCTGAGCTCTGGCCAGGCCTGGAGACAAGCGCCGAGCCTCGTGAGCGCACCTGGCCCCTCCGGGGTGGGGGCAAAGGCCCTGGAGCAGGCGGCCTGCACTGTCCTCGTCTGTGCCTCAGCTTCCCCCTCTGAAATGGGGGTGTTGAGGTTTGAGTGAGCCAGCACCTGGGAAGTAGTCCGCACGTGCTGGGGCAGTTCTGTGGATGCACAGGCGTCTCCCCCAGGCCCAGTGTCACCCCCACACAGTGCACCCTTGGCCGCTGAGGCAAGCAGGAATAGGCAGGGTGCTGAGGCCTAGGAGTTGGGGTTCCAGGCACTCGGGGCCTTTCTGTCGTTCCCCCGCACACACACACAGGGCTTCTGGCCTGTGAGGTCTCAGGACGCAGGTGGGGGCACGCACCACCACCCTGGAGCGCGCTGGGCCTCGGCTCAGGTCCCTGCCCCAGGGGACGTGGCCTGCGCGGGTGCTGCAGAGGGGCCCGTGGCTGCCGCTGGAGGGGTTGCTCCTTCTTCTGTCCCGCCGGCCCGCGTGGCGTGGGCACCGCTGGCCTCAGGCGGCTGCTTCAGTCCCCGTGGGGGGGGGCGCTCACCGCAGGGGCCTGCGGAGTCGGCGCGCCTGTCCCCTCTGCCGCACGGGGCTCGCGAGGACCCGCCGCTCCGTGCCGGCCCCACTTTGCTTGCACGGCAGCACCGGTCACCCGCTCTCTGAGCCAGTGACGTGGCCCCACACAGCACATCCGATTGTCCTGTCATGGAAGCGACGTGACTTCTTCAGCTTCTGCGAGTGGGGGTCTGGTTTTCTCGCCCGCCCGCTGCTGGCAGGTGGGGGTGGCTGGGTGTGTAGACACCGCCCCCCCCAGCCCCGGCCAGGTGGTCTTGCTGGGACAGTGGTGTGTGTGCGGGGTGGGGGGAGCCCTGGGCACAGGCCGGGCCTGAAGCGGGGAGGGCTGTCAGTGGGGCAGGGTCTCTCCGAGTGCTGAGGACCATGTGCCCACGACTGCATTTCCGGCCCCCCAGACCCCCCTCCGTTCTCGCCTGCCTGGAATGTTCGGCAGAGCCGTTTGTCGCTGTGAAGTAGGTCAGGCACAGAGCGAACTGAGAAAGCTACCAGACGCCTCCTGCATCCAGCCCGCAAGCGGCACAGGACCGGACAGGGCCGCCGCCTTTCTCCGCGAAGTAAGCAGGTCACGGCAGCACGGCGGGTGTGGAGGAAGCACGGCTCTCAGTGTGCCGTGTGCGGGTTCCCAGCGGACACCGGGGCAGGGGCCCAGAGGGGCGGCGGCCGTGCAGGCCCTGGCGCCTGCTCCTCGCGACTTTGCCTGTGGAGCTGGGTGGTCTGCAGCCCCTTGCTGTCCGTGGTGCTGAGGGACGCTGCAGGCAGCCTGTGCCTGTCCAGCTGCGTGGCGGCCTTCGTGGGCGTGTGCCTCCGGCCGGCTCTGGAGTATGGTTCACGCTGAACAGAACTCACTGGTCTGAAGGGCTCGGAGCCTTGTGGCTGCCCTGTGTCCTCGCCACCTCGGCCCCTGGTGCCCCCTGACGTGCTTCCAGCGTGAGCGCCGCGTCTGTCTGTGTCCTGTGCTGGAGCTGGCGGGTGGGGAGGGGGTGCAGCTGGGAGAACGAGGAGAGACGGGTTCTGGCGCCCGGCGCGCTCCGGGGCTCCGAAGCCGGCCCTCTGCGGCCTCCGCGGCCCAGGCGTCCGTGCTGGAAGCATCTTTGCTGCCGACCGGGTGCCACCAGGAGCCCGTGTTTGGCTCCCCTCGCTCCCGGACAGCGGTGTGCAGGGTGTCGAGGACGTCACGGCAGCTGTGCCATGTGACAGACACGCAAGGGAAGCAGTTGATCGCAGGGCGGCGAGCGACAGTGGGGGCCTTGGCCGTGCAGAGACAGGGCGTGTCAGCAAACACCGTGTGGAGCGGGTTCGTTCGCGACGTCAGGAAGGACTCGGTGGCACCGCGTGCCCAGGGCGGCCGTGGGTGCCGGCACGCGGGGTCTGTGAGCCGGGCAGCGCCCTGCGGTGCTGACGGGGCGGTGGCGGTGGTGGCCATGCCGGGAGGAGCGTGAGCACAGCAGTGGGGCACCGACGCATTGGCGAGGGGCCTGCGCCGGGAGCTGCCATCCGGGCAGGACCCCAGAGGACGGGTCTGCGGGGTCGCGGGAGCGGGATGGCCGGGAGGGCGGGGGCCCAGGGAGACAGGGACAGGGAGGGGTTGGTTAGGGAAAGGGCCCAGCTGCTGGCAGTGACCCAGCCACCCCTCTGTACACAGACTCACCTGTACACCCAGCCACCCCTTCACCTGCACACCCACACTCACATACGTATAAACGCTCACACGTGCACCTCATACTCATACACTCGGATGTGCTCACACATTCACACATGCACATGTACGTCCGTCTCACGCTTACATGCAGGTAACACATACGTGCACTCACACACAGGTACACAGATGCATACTCAGATACTCGTTCATGGGCACACGTTGACACGCACACACAAACACACTCCCACGTTTACTCACACGCACACACCCTGCGGTATGCAGCCCTGGGAGTCCTCGTGAAGACTGGACAGTGCCGATGTTTTTCTCGTGTAGAGAAAACGTGATAAACGAGTGGATTGAGCGAGCTGTTTATAGTGCGCATGTGCACATGGCAGCTGCCCCGTCTGATACACTTGAGGGTGTGCATGGGTTTTTCGTCCTCAGAGCTGCCCTTCCCGGCCCGCGTGCCCCCAGCTGAGTGGCCGGCCAAGGGCTCAGGTGGCTCTGTCCATCCTGGAGCCCCTGCCCTGGGCAGCCCGTCCTGTCTGGTCCCCCGCCAGCAGGTGGCAGCAGCCCAGTGGCGGGCCCTGCCTCTGTGACTGCCCGAGACCGTGGGCTCCACCTTCCTGTGCCACAGCCCTGGCCCTCTGCACGCCCGTGTGCTGCCCGTGTGCAGCCCGTGTGCTGCCGTGTGCTGTCCCGCATCTGCACCGGTTGCTTCGCGTGTCCCACCCAGTGTGCGGTGGTGGGTGGCGGAGCCCGAGGCCGGCCAGCGTCGCCTGCTCCATCATCGCAGGGCAGGAATCGAAGGCCACGTTTCCCCGTGCCCGGTCGGGTCCGCGTCTCTGGTCCCCCTTCGTCTCGGGAGCCCTTGGCTGCGTCTCACTTCGCGCTCCCTCACTTCTCTTCTTGAGTCTTTAAGCTCTTCATTTCTGAGGTTTCCTGGCACGTGGGTTACAGTGCTCACGTTCTGTGTGTTTCTGGAGCGTTTCCGTCGTCGGTGGGGCTGTCGCTTCGCGTTAGCAGCTTCCACTGTCGTCGGATTCAGCTCGGAGCTCCTGCCGCGTGCGTCAAAGCCAGCCAGGTCCCCTGAACGCGGCCCGAGCTCCCTCCTCTGGGGTTTTCACAGCGCGGCACAAAGCCCCCTGGCTCCTCCAGGTGCGTCTGGTGGAGGGGGGTCGCCAGCGAGCCCGGGGGCAACGGGCCAGGGCGGGAGGCACCAAGAGGAACGTGTGTGCAGCTTGCTCCGGACACAGGTGTCGGGGTGTAGGTGAGCGTACACCTGTCCCCTCGCTCTGTCTGCTGAGGGGCCTAGGACACGGCACCCCAGCAGCAGCACGCCCAGCGCAACCCCGGGGTGCAGTGGGAGGGGCCGGGGTTCCTTGGAGGAGGGGCGGGTCTCGGGCCAGGGTGCAGGGAGAAGCGCCTCGCCGTGCTCGGCTGCTCCAGCGGCCTGGGCGTGTGGCCGTCCTGCTGGCATCTGTCCTCCGACGTGCAGTGGAGAGTGTGGTGCCTGCGTTCGTGCCAGCACCCGGGGTGGCCGTGGGGATGTCGTCCTGTGAGGGCGGCGGGGCCGTTCCCCCCGGTCAGCATGGGCAGCCGGAGCGCTCGGTGGCGTCCCCAGGGCAGGGGCCGGGCGGCCGTCCTCGTTGCCGGCCGATTTGTCCTCTCGGTGGCTTTGCAGTTGTCTCCGTGCAGGGTTGGGTGACCTGGGACAGGTGAGAAGGTCAGCGGGCCCTTGGCCACGGCCTGTGGGTGGGGGGCAGGGCTGAGGGGGGTGTGGGCACAGGGGGGCCGTGACCGTGCCTCTGGCCGAGTGCGGCCTGTCAGCCAGCGCGGGGCGCGCGTCCACTTGCTGTCGCTGTGGTCAGGGCCGGGGTTTTCACTGCTTCCTGGGCTCCTGCTGCTCGGCCTGCTGTCAGCAAGGCCTGGCCCATCCCGGCACTGGCGCCCGCACGGGAAGGTGCCGTGTGCGTGTTCGTGGGGTCTGCCGCCTTCGGCGGGACGGGGCAGCCTCTGCCAGCTCCCGCTCCAGCCCACTCTCGATGCCCTGAAACCCACCGGCCTTGTCTTTCCAAGGGTGTCCGCGGGAGGTGCGCCACGAGCCCATGTCCACACTCTGCAGGTGACCGCACCCGTGCGGTGTCCGCAGCCTGGCCGGGCAACACCCCCTGGTGTCTTGTCTCAGCCAGGTTGGGGTCAGGCAAGGGGTGCTGTCGGCCCCAGAGAGCCACCCCGGGCTCCCTGACGGGGCCCTCCCTCTGCCCCCCCCAGAGGCGCCAGAGTGAAAAGGCGGCTGAGACACGCCCTCGCTCAGCCGGTCCAGCGTGGCCTGGAAAAGGAGCAGCTCTGTGTGCGGCCGGAGCCTCCCTCCCGCGTCCTCATTGGCCGGGTCAGCTGGCTCCCGGTCAGGCAGGGAGGGCGCAAGCAGGCGGTGCGGCCTCCCCCTCTCCCTCTGTGCCTCTGAGCTGCCCCGCCATGCTGGGGGACCACGGCAGCCTCCCCGCAGACCGGGCGCTGCTCAGCCAGCCCCCCAAAACCGGACTCAGCTGCAAAATGGTGCTTCAGGCAGTCGGCAGAGTGCTCAGGTGAAGGGGGTGGGGGGTGGGGGGTGGTGTGTGTCCTGTCCCTGGTCCCTGCCCCTGGGGTCAGTCCGGGCAGGAGCAGCTGCAGTTGTCTGTGTCTGCCCTGGCGTGCAGCCCCTTCTGCTGGGCCGGGGTGGCCGGCGGGGCCAGGGGCAGAGGCAGCCGGCAGGTGTCAGCAGCCTCGTCTCTGCAGCAGGGTGGCCTCTGAGTGTGTCACTTGTGGTGCCCGAGGGAGACGGGAGCATCCGCAACTGGGCGGTGAGACGGGGCCACCGGCACTCCTGCCTGACCCTCCCACACCCTCTGGACGGGCCCTCCGCCGCCGACAGGGTGTCTGGCCTGCTGTCCCCAGGCGTGGGGACCAGAGGCTGTCTGTGAGTAGCCTCATCCGGAGAACCGACGTGGGCCGCAGCTGGCCGGCCGCTGCATGGGTACTCCCGGAAAAGCTGGTCCCGACCGCTTGTCCCCTCTCCTTTGCCCTGCTGCAGCCGAGCCCCCGTGCCCCACACGTGGTTTAGGGAACAGCCCAGCGTCTGTTCTGTCCCAGCGTGGAGGCGGCAGTGCCCGGTGTTCAGGGGAGCGGGGGGTGCGCCGTGCGTGGGGGCTGGCGGGGGGGGCGGGTCCTTGCAGGACCACCCAGAGAGGGTCACAGGGGCCAGTGAGGCCCCTTTGGCGTGACAGCCTCACACCTGCCTATGTGACTTCAGTGGGTCATGGTGTGAAATCGGGAGAATGTCCTGCTTCCCCAGTTCTGTCTCCGTGGTGGGTGAGCGGGCCCCGTGGGCTGGCCAGCGTGTTCCAGAGCCCGTGTGTGCCTGCGCCTCCAGCCACGCCTGGGCCCCTCCCCACAGCGGGTCACTGCATGCCACCCGGGAAACCGGAGACCCGCCGCCAGCTCGCCAGAGCCCTGCCTGCTCCTGTTACGTGGGAGATGGGACGCGCGGGCAGGTCGGCCTGTTCTCCAGGTTGTCGGTTCAGATTGGGAACGGTGACCGTCACGGGCAGCGTAGGGGACCGTGTGCGCGTGCAGGAGGAACCGAATGCTGAAATGGGCTCCACAGAAGACAGACGGCAGGACTGACCCTCTGAGCTGCGGCACGTGCCCATGGTGCCAGCAGGCTCTGTGGGAAACAGGCCGAGGCCACCTTGCTGGTGGAGCAGGGAAGCCTTCACACTGAGGGTGACAAGTCGGCCAGGCGTCAGGGGCAGAGCGCCTCCGTCCCGGGCGAGAGGAGGACGCAGAGCGTGCTGTGCGCACTGTGCAGCGGTCAGGGGCGCGGGCAGCGGGCCTGCGTGTCCTCCCCAGTCTGCCTGGGGCTTTTCCTCCCAGTGGGACGTCAGGGCTGGTGAGAGCCTGCCCGTAGGGGGGCTGACCGCCAGGCGGTTAAACTGAGAGAAACAGCCTGCTGTCCCTTTCCGTGGCATCTGGCTGGTGGCAGCCCGTGGGTTTGGCAGGGACTCGATGGGGTCCCCTGGGGTCTACCCCCCCCGCCAAGGTTCCGTGACGGAAGGGGGTCACGGTGGCCCCAGGCCCGGTGGGACCAAGGAGAACAGAGCCGGGGCGGGGAGCCTCCGAGCATCACAACGGTGGTTTTCAGGTACCACCTGAGGCCACTGCCTTAGAAACGGGAGCGCGGGGTGGCGGTGAGCCCCACGTTCCACCAACCCTGGGGGGTGAGACGGTTACGGAACTTTGAGAGTCCCCTGTGCCGTCTGTCCCCTGCGTGTCTGTGCCGTGGCCATCGGGGTGACAGGGTTGGCCCCAGTCGTCAGCCCGGGGCGTGGGCTGCACCCGTCAGCGGTGTCCCTGCCAAGCTGGCTCCCATAGCTTCCCGGGAGGGCGGTCGGTAGAGTCTGGACTCGGGGCGGCTCTGCTCCGCGGGAGCAGGCAGGACCCGTGCAGGGGCCCGGATGCTGCCCCTAAGCCCTGCGCGCCCCTGCCCCAGGGTGGCCTGGTGTGGGGCCTGGCGGCACGGCTCGGGGCCGCGTCCTGCTGCACTGCCTCCTCGGCCCCCAGGCGTCCTCTCTGGGCTGCCCTTCTCCACGCTTCCCTGACGTCTCTTGGGCACCCCTCCCCGATCCACCTGCGTCCTTCTGGCGATGGCCGGAGCTGTCCCAGCGTCCTTGCGGGGTCGGGACACAGCAGGCTGAGTGGGACTCCAGGCCGAGTGGAGCCCCCTCTGTCCTGCCCATTCTCAGTGGGTGCAGCCGGCCCTGCTCTGCGCCCGGGGACCACAGGCCCCTCGCCCAGCATAACTGGTGCCTCGAGGCTTTGTCCTGGTCCCTCAGCCTGGAAGTCCTTCCTCGGAGGGAGGGACCACCATGAAGGCCGCAGGGGCTCTGCGTCTAGGAACACGCGCCCCCCTGCGCCACGGGCAGGGTTGGTGCTGGCGCACCATGCTTCCCTCTGCTCCGGCCCCCTAGGGGCGCTCTGGGGCAGGTGGGGGCCTCCCGGGTGCGGCCCAGCTCCTGGGGCTCCTTTCTCACAGCTCGCAGACAGCACGGCCACCCCGCAGCACCCCCCGGGCGTGTCCAGCGTGTGTCACTTCTCATTGCTTTGCCCGGCACAAGGTGGGCCACATCTCCGTGCCGGGGTCACACTGAGTGACTGTGCGGTCTACCTGGTGGGACTGTGACGGGGCATGGGGCAGGGTCTGGTAGACAGGAACGTGCGTGCCCCTCGGCGGTGGCGCTGCCTGCTGGTGTTCTGCCCGTGGCCCCTCAGCCCCTGCTCACCAGCCGAGGGTGGCTTTGTGTGGTCACTTGTGTACTGGCCACCTGAAGGCCAGTGCTCATGTCTGCGAGTCACCAGGTGGCACAGCTCCCGACTGGCAAAGTGGGAAGGTGGGTCAGGCCTCCGCCGTCACAGCCGGGGCTCCCCGGGCACCCCATCTGCACACACATGACCAGCAGGTTGAGGCAGCGTGTGGCCGGTTGGCGGTGGCTAGGCCAGGGTGCGCATAGCACGGGTGGGAGTCGGCTCAGCCTGGTCTAGGCTGAGAGGCTGCCTGGCGGGTGGACACAGGGCGTGACTGGAGCGGAGGCTGGCGCAGGGTTCAGGGAGCATCCTGCGCGCTGGACACTCCTTCTGGGCCGAGGGAACGGGGACCTTCCAGGCCAGGCACAGCTTCCTGACAGGGTGGCGCATCTCTCTGTAGCTTTGGGCAGAGAGTGTCACGACCTGCCCGCTCACCCACGCTGAATGGTGCATCCGAGGACATCCACGAGCCCCTGGGTGTCCCCAGCCCCTCCTGTGTGCTCTGCCCAGGGGGAGGCGGGGAGCCTCCCTGTCCAGGGCTGAGGGGGTGCATGGCCCTGAGCCGCCCGTGTGCACACAGCCTCTGGGACCAGCCCCACTGCACAGCAGGGACCCCCAGAGTGTGCAGTGTGTGCGTGTGGCCCCTGCCTGCACTCCAGCCCGGCCTGTTCCCAGGACACTGTGGCCCTGCCTGGCACTCGTCACACCCAGCACGGAGCCCAGAGGCCCTGCTCACGTCGCCTTTTAAGGCAATGGTGTGCTGTGAGCAGTCGGAGGGAAAACATTTTCCTGGCATTCGGGGAGCATTTTTCCTTCCTGTTTCTCTTAAATAAACCACCAGCAGCTTTTCAAAACAGAACAAAAAAAGGACAAGGTCAGGGAGCTGCAGAGGGCAGTCACCTCTGTGGGACAGCCCCCCCACGTGCGCCTCGCCAGGGCTGTGGGTGGACGGCCACGGAGGGTCCTTAGGGTGGTGATGTCCTGCTCGGTCAGCGGTGCGTTTCCATTTGGGCAGCGGGGACGGCGACAGAGTCCGGGAGTGGGCGGGTTTGCCCCTGCTGGTCTGCGGACCTCGAGTGGGTGAGCCGGTGGGGCCCGGCCAGCACCGGCCACGGCCCCCCTGGCTTGCAGGCATCAGGGCTGAGACGGGCAGCCCGCAGCGCGTCCCTCTGGCCTGTGGCTCCTCCTCAGGGCGGCCCACTGGGTGCTCTGTGCCCACGGTCACCCTCTGTCCAGGGGAAGGGGCCTCTTCTGGACGACCGCTGAGTGCCACCCAGGCAGCCTGTCCTGGACGGTGCGGCTGCTCGATGGTGTCGGTCTGTCGTTTGTTTCCACAAAGTTGTGGTGTGGCCCTTAAAGATCCAGGTCACAGAGGGGCCAAGGCCCTAAGCTGTGACAAGAGGAACTGTCCCTTCGGGTGACCTAGCTGTCCCCCGGGAGCCCAATTCTAGACATTAAAACGGCAGCGGCCTTGCTCCGTGCCGGTCCCCAGAGATGGGCGGGCGGTGGAGTTCCTGGCGCCCCAACCTGGACGCTGGTGCTCCTCTGGAGGGGCCCCACACCAGGGGCTCTTTGCTCCAAGGCACATTCTGCCCAGGCGGGCCCCTCTGTGTGACAGTGACCTGGGCCAACCCCGCGTTCCCAGCCATGGCTCCGGGCCTCGATCTTGGGCAGTTTTCCTTCTTGGGGGACACACCAGGCCTGCCTGGGCCACGTGCCGCCCCCGGCGTGACCTGGGGCAGCCCACGGGAGGCTGGTTCTGGGGTGGCGGGGTCGCCCCCTCGGGATGAGGCTGCTCACCGCACAGCTTCAGCTGCTGGGGTTTCACTGCTCAGGTTCAAACGAACCGCAGGCATTCAGAAGCGTGTTTTCGTCAGTGTAAAAATAGCCACAACAGCCCTTCTGCATCGAGTAACAGCACGTTTTTATGGAAAACAACTGTTTTCCTAAACAAGAAAAACACTTAGCGAGCAGTGGCTGTTCCTGCAAACCTTTCTCGTCCGACTTCCTCCCTCCTGTCCCTGGAGACCCACGCCGCGCGCTGGGAGGGAGCGCGGGCTGGGGCCCAGGTGTGCGGCCGCCTGGCTGGCTGGGCCTCGGGGGCGTCGCGCACGGTCCGTGCTGGTTAAGTGCAGCAGGACACACGCCCGCCTGCGGGGGACTCTGCTCAGAGGTCTGCTGGCGCCAGCGATCCGCGTCTGTCCTGCTCGGCCGTCCTGCCTTGGTAGCCCAGGCCCCAGGCGTGGGCCAA
The DNA here is from genome assembly GCA_003508835.1 of Eonycteris spelaea. NCBI lineage: Eukaryota > Metazoa > Chordata > Mammalia > Chiroptera > Pteropodidae > Eonycteris > Eonycteris spelaea. The sequence goes on from PUFA01000423.1 coordinate 352,988, forward strand.
GCGGGCTACAGGGCCGCAGGGTCACACGCGGGGGTGCCGGCCAGTGGAGCCACTGCCCAGCTTCGCGGTCCCAGAGTTCCAGGCTTGGCCCTGTGATGCCTCCGCTGGTGTCTCTGCAGCCCGCCCTCCCCCGCACAGTGGCAGCTCGGCGCTGCTGGTCAGGACACAGGCCCCTGACCCGGGGACAGCACGGGCACAGGGCAGCCTCTCCCTCGCCTGGCAGCTGGCGGGAGCAGCACCTCCTGAGCGTCTCTGGGAGACCCCCTTGGTGTCCCCCTGGACCGGCAGGGACAGCCGCGCTGTGTCCGGGGGCCGGGCCGTGGCCCCCACGCCCGCGCTGGCCATGCGGTGACCCGTGCTCCCTTCTCTCCGGCAGGAAGTCCAAGGCGAAGCCCAACGGGAAGAAGCCCCCGGCGGAGGAGAAGAAGGTGTACCTGGAGCCGGAGCACGCACAGTCCCGGATCACCGACTGCGAGTTCAAGGAGCTGGTGGTGCTGCCGCGCGAGATCGACCTCAACGAGTGGCTGGCCAGCAACAGTGCGTGGCGCAGGGCGGGGCTGCCCACCGTGGGGGCCGGGACGCCAGTGCCAAGGAGCAGCTGTGCTGGGAGTGTGGCCGCCAGGCCGGGGGCGGCACCTGTCACCCCACCCGCCATGCAAGCCGGGCGCGGGGCTCAGAGCCACACCAGGTCGCCTGCACTGGGGGCGGAGTCCCACAGGGAGCTGGTTCTCTGAAGGGGGCGGGCTCTAGGCTGGGTGCGGGGGCGCCCCGGGCCCAGCTGGTGTTGGTAAGAGCGGGGCCCTGCGTTTGAGGGGCGCTGGCCTCTTGCTGGGATGGGACGTGTGCCCCACCCTTTGTGCAGGGGCTGCAGGCCAGCACCCCAGGCCCGTGCAGCGCACCGGGGCCTTCGTCTCTGGTCTGTGGAAAGTGGAGGCCGCCTCAGGGTTCGCGGCCCGAGCGCCGCTCGCCCGGGCGCGGGGCGCGTCTGAGGCGGGGTCCCCGCGGCCCTTCTCCCCGCAGCCACGACGTTCTTCCACCATGTCAACCTGCAGTACAGCACCATCTCGGAGTTCTGCACGGGGGAGGCGTGCCAGACCATGGCCGTGTGCAACACGTGAGTGCCGCCTGGCTGTGGCCGGGCCCTGGGCGTGCGGGTGGCGGGGGCCGCGGGCCTGCTGTGGCTCTGTCCTCAGACCCCTCGCACTGTGTCCTGCAAGGTTTCCCGCCCACGGGGCCTTCCTCAGCGGGCGGCTGTCCCCGTTACCCAGGGCCTGCAGAGGACAGGAAGCAGAGCTCAGCCAGGAAGGGACTCTGGCCTCATGGGTCCTGTGAGGGCACAGGGCGCCGGGAGCCAGGCAGAGGCCAAGAGTCAGTGTTCCTAGGGACAGGGTCGTCTCCACCAGACACGTGGCTGGCTTCCTAAGACAGCAGAGTCCCGTGCAGCTGCAGGTGCTTCCCTGCTCTACCTCCTTGTCCCTGAAGCCAAGGCTCTCCCTCAGAACTCCTGCTGAGCCGGGGAGGAGGCTGCCGCCTTGCTGGCTGCTTGCGTGGGGCCGGGGTGCCTTCTTGGTGGCCTCCGGCAGGCCTGCTGTTAGCCGCTCAGCTCCGACGGCTGGCGCGTGTCCTCCAGGAGCAGCCGTCCCCGAGGAGCCCGGGCCCCCTGACAGCTTCGCAGCGGCTCCTGAGTGCAGCGTGGGTAGGACACTGTGTGGCACAGGCTTGCCACTGGCCCGAGTAGCGGAAGCGAGGGAAGATGGACACATGCGGGCAGGAGGCCAGGTGGCTGAGGAGGGGCGCAGGAGCTCCCTGGCCGCTCCTGGTCAGAGGCAGAGGACTGCCACCAGCGCGTGGGAACCGGGAGCCTCTGCGGGTGACCACGTGTTCGCGTGTGCCGTCCCGGCTGCACCCTGCCCAGACGCCGCTGGCCCGGCTTCCTGGCTGGGACCCAGCTCGGACCCAGAAGCAGAGCTCCGCATCCGCAGAGAGCCCCCTTGACCCTCGGCACTGCGGATGACACGGGCGCCCCTCGGCCCTCCGCCCCCGGGCCTGCTCCCATGGCCCCAGCGGGTCACGGCTCAGCGCTGCGTCACGTGGGAGCAGATGCGGACGGCGGTGGCTCCCTGCCCTGTGCCCGTCTAGGAAGAGCTGCTGAGGGACGCTGAGGTGTCACGTGCGTCCCCAGCTGGCCACAGTGAGGCACGGCCCAGGGGAGGAGGGGACAGTGCAGGGCGTGCAGTGTACTGGGCGAGAGGACGCCCACGTGGGACAGAGCAGAGCCGCCGGCAGGGCCGCGGGCGGGCGGTGGGGGACGGGGCTCGCTTGCCGCTCTGCCCTCCCCCCCCCCACCTGCATGCCCTCGGCATCCGCGTGTCTGGGGAGGGGCTCCTTGAAAGGGCAGGGGCTTGGTGCGGGGCCGCCCCGCGTGCAGACCCCGACTCTGCCGAGGGCGACTTGTGGGTCTGGGGACTTGGGCCTGCTGCTGGCTCTGGGCTGTCACGCCCTTCACGGAGCCGTCGTGATGAACCGGCGTGCGTGTGACGCCCTGGGACTCGTGCGCGGTCACAGGGTGGAAGCTCACCAGCTAGTTTCAGAGGAGAGGGGAGGTTTGTCAGAGGTCCACGACGCCCCTTGTTGTCGCCGGGCCAGCAAGTCCACAGGAGGTGGGGCCGAGGCCCATTTCCACCCCCCGGTGTCTGCAGGACAAACCAGTGGATAACGTGGGCCTCTCCGAAGGAGAGGAGCAAAGGCCATGCTGAGAACATACTAGAAGGAATCACGTCTGCACATTTCCCGTTTGTCAGAGATGAGCTCACAGATTCAAGAAGCCGCATGAACTCCGTGAGGCCAGTCGCTTCCACGCGCAGCGGGAGGTGGGGGACCTTGCTGGCAGGGGAGCCTGCACATGGCACCCGTGCGGACGCTGCGGGTGTCTCTGGCGGGGGAGCCTGCACATGGCACCCGTGCGGACGCTGCGGGTGGCTCTGTGACGGGCCTCGGGGCCGGCAGGGGCAGTGGCCGCTGCAGAGCCCGGCACCCGGTGAAGTCCGGCTGTGGCTCGGGCGAAGAACCACGAGGAGCCAGCAGAGCCACTCCAGAGGGGCTGCGTCCGGGAGCCGCAGTCAGGACACATGGGACCTCACAGAGGGGAGCAGCGGACGTGGGAAGTGCCAGGCCGCCCCCTTCCCGCGTGTTCTTCAGAAGGTGTCTGGTGGGCGAGCAGAAGATGGCTTCAGGGTGTGCAGATGGAGGACAGGGCTGCGCCGGCTCGGGGACACCCAGGGACCCGGGGGCGTGGCCGTGTGCAGGCTCAGGCCCCGCAGGGAGCTGAGGACGTGTCGTGTGATCCTCTTGTCACACGTGAATGGCGTGGTCAGATCCCAGCAGGTGCAGCACGCAGCGCATGTCCCTTCGTGAGGGCGGGAGCGGGAACAGGCATGGAAGACAAGGGGGACGAGTCGCACACGGCCGCGGTGGCCGAGTGTGAGGGGAGCGGCGGCGCGTGCGCAAGGGTGGGCTGTTACTCGTCGAGCGAACCAGCCACACGGTGCCGACAGGACGTTCGCTTTAAGTGCGGTGACGGAGGTCGGGTAGAAGTGCGGGCCGAAAACGGCGTGCCAGCGAAGCTCAGCGCAGGCGACGCGGACTGCGTGGTGCGGGAGCGGCCGGGGCCGGAGGCGCGCCGGCTCACAGACGGGCCGCGTCGCGGAGAGCTGTCGGCCCCGAGGGCACACGCACAGAACAACACCGCTTTCGCACGGAAGGAACGGACAGAGCCGCACGGAGGAGGCAGAGACGACGGCGCTGAAGATCCCAGAGCTCCCTGCTGACAGCGGGGGGACTAGGAGAGGGAAAGTCGGCGAGGACGTCGACCCGGCACCACCGCCAGCCGACGTCGTCAGGTGGACGCCCGAGGACGCTGCGCCCTCAGCAGCAACGTGGTCATTCGTTCACGTCGCCAACGTGGACCGCCCCGGCTCCCGGAGCCGCCCACCATGGACCTCAAAGAGTCAGAGTCACACAGACTGAGCTGTGGGGCCGTAGTGGGATTGAACTAGAAATTGATGTTAAAAAAGATACTAGGAAATTCCCCAGACGTTTGGAAACTAACACACTTTTAGATAATGCATGGGCCAGAGAGGAAGTCTCGAGGGAAACGAGAAGGTTTTAAACTGAACGCAGATGAAGAGGCAGCGTGTGTGATTTGTGGGATGCAGCTAAAGCAACGCACGGGGCAGTTTATGGGATTAAATGCTTATTTTAGAAGAAAGCTCTCAGGTCAGTAATCTGAGCTTCCGTGCTAGGCAACCAGAAAAAGGAGATCAAAACAAACTCAAATCGAGCAGAGGGAAAATAAGAGCACAAATCATTGAAATTGGTTTCTGAAAACAATAGGGAAAATCGATGAAACCCAAAGCTAATTCCTGAAAAGGTCCGTGAGGTCAACAGACCTTCAGCACAGCTGACAAAGGGAAGAGGAGGAATAGGTGATAAACGTGAGGAACGGAAGTGGGAGCCACTCTGAACCTAGCAGATGCTAACAAGGACGATACAGAAACAGCACACAAAATACTGTACACTGAAAACCCGACAGCTTGAAATGGGCCAGTTCCTCGGAAAGCACAAGCCATCACGGTTCACGTACGACAGGTGATGCCGTAAGGCAGGAAAAGGGAGTGAAAGGCATCGTCTGAATGAGAACAGAAGGCGTAGAATTGTGGCCTTTCACGTAAAACACGATGATCTATATAGAGAACCCATTGATTCTAGCAAAAACCGACTATACTTAGCAAGGCCGTCAGCACATGGAAACCCGCCGCCGTTCTGCACACGTGTAGCTGCGGTCGGAACCCGGTGAACGCCACCGCTGCCTTCTGGAGGAGCACACCGAGCGGCGAGATGCTGGGCACAGGGCTGGGCCGCGCGGGGTGTGTGCGCCGGAAGCCGTGGCCTGCCGAGCAGCACCAGGGCCACACGCTCGTGGGTCGGCGACTCTGCCTCAGAAAGCACAGCCACACCGTCCGCGCGCTTAACGCGGCCTCAGGCACCCCCGCGGCGTTTGCGTGGGCATGGACCGGCGGGGTCTACGGTGCCCGTGGGAGGGCCGTCGCCGGGGTTCTGGGGAAGCACCGTGCGGTGGGAGGGGTCCCACCGCCCGATTGTAAGGCTTGCCGTGAAGCCACCGTGCTGAGGACAGCGTGCTGCTGGCGAAGGGTCAGGCGATGGCTGGAGCGGGTAGACCCCGGCAGACACAGGAGTTGTGCAGAGAAAGGGTCGTCCTTCCCGCTGACACGGTCGGAGCAACAGGTCACCTGTGTGCCGAGGAAAGCAAGTCTCGGCCTCGAGCTGGCGCCCTTGCTGCAGTGACCTCCGGGTGGGCTGTGCACCGAGGGAGACCACCGGGCCTGTGGAGGGCGGCGAGGACGGCTCCCGGTGGCGACACAGGCGCCGCCTGCGGGCACAGTCGCTGCCCGGCTTCCGCGGGCTGGCAGGCCTGGCCCGGAGACACGGTTCGGTGGACGAGGCAGACTGCACCCCGGTCCCCGTCCCATAAGGGACGAGGGTCTCACGGCCCGGGGGGAGAGGCCTCGGACAGCCCCGAGGACGAGGACGGCGGGGGAGGCAGGTGGCCTGAAGACTCACCCCCAGGCGCAGGGAGAAGGCGGCAGAGAGCACACCGTGGGAACATGCTGGCCCCCCAGGTGCCGGCAGGACGCTTGGTGGCTCCTTACCAAGTGAAGCGCTCACCTGCCATGGGTGCAGGGGGCCCAGCCCCGGATGTGCATGGCCGAATGAGGGCCATGCGCCACAGAAGCCTGCCTCGGTGTGGCGGCAGCCCGGCCCAAGCGCCCCAAACTGGGACAACCTGGCCTCCTGAGCCCGTGCGCCTGGACAGGGCAGTGCTCGCAGGCAGGACGGAGGGACCGCGGGTCCACGCAGCACCGCCTGGCCGGAGGGCAGAGCCCGCTCACAGGGCGTGCCGCCTTCCCCGGGGACCGGCGTGGGAGGCTGTGGCGCGTGGGGCATACAAGCCGTGCCTGCTCGTGTGTGTGGACCCGTGTGTGGACTGACGTGCACGTGCGCCCGGGTCACACGGCTTTGTTGTGCGGCAAGTTACAATGACCACGAGAGGAACGTGGAAGGCAGTGTTGGTCTTTCCAATGGATGTGGCCATCCAGTGCCCCTCAGCAACTGCCCTCAGGCCTCGCGTCACGGAGACGTGCGCCCCAGTTTGTGCCGCACCTACCTTCCTGAGACTCACACCTGTGGCGGGGCGCCCCGCCCCTCGGGGAGGGTCCTCGGGCCCCGTGGCAGTCAAGCCTGTGTCCCCTTGTCCTCAGAGGCCTGTGTGTGACTGCGGCCTGTGCTTCTCCAGGCCTCTGGCCTGGCCCCAGGGCCGGGCGGCGCTGGGTGCAGAGGAGCACCAGGTTCCTGCCAGAGGGGCGCTGGCGCGTTGCGGGTGGCGGAGTTGGCTGGGGTCGGGCTGGCTGTGAGAACTGGGGACCCTGCCGTCGTGACGACAGGCCTGGAGGGGTGGCAGGAGTGCGCGAGCCCAGCGGCTGTCGCCCAGGGGTGCTCGGTGAGTTCGGGAATTCAGGGCAGCTTGCTTGGAACCAACGTGGGGCCCATCCTGGGCAAGGTAGGGCGTCGAGGTGGGGGCGTTTGTCGTCTAAGCCGGTTCCCAGACCAAGTCACGTCACGTACATGGGGGCGGGGGGCCGTCAGGTGGCGGGAGGGGTCTGGCATCAGGCTGGGGAAGGGTCAGTGGAGTCGGGGTCCAGGCCGCAGAAGGGGATTCGCCCTCCCTCACAGGCGCAGTGCCACGTCCGTGTGGGCCTCGTTGGCGAGCAGACAGGTGCCCCTCCCTCTCCGTCCCTGGCTCCAGGTCCAGCCCGTGGTGCGCTGTCCTGCAGCACAGGTGGCCTGCCGGGGACCCTGGGGCAGGGCTGGTGGCGGTGGCACGGCGTACGCCCACCGGTCTGTGTGCGCGTCCCCTGGGGCGGGGGGCTCACGTCTGCGTGGGCTGGAAGACGCACCTGGTTTCACAGCCGGACTGAAACTGCGAGAGGGCCACGTAGGGTGTCCACGTCCCCAGATGCTCTGGCCCACCGTCACCTGAGGGTCGGGTCCCCATCCGTCGGGTCCCTGTCGCCCGAGGCCACTTGTCCCACCGGGTTCCTGGAGAGGATCTGGCTTCTCCAGGAGGGGGCAGGGCTGCTACCAAGGATGGAGGCCTGGCCGGCGGGCGGTGGCCCGCCCTCCCCGGGCAGCGGGAGGGCTGGGCGCCGCCATTAGCGACCCACCCGCAGACCGTCTGTGTGACAGGAACCACGTTTCCGTGGGGGGAAGAGCATGAGGCCTCGCAGCAGGACGTGCAGCCGCCTGCTGGGGTCCCGCACAGGTGTTGCGTGGAGTCGGTGCAGACGGACCCCTTGTCACTCGCAGCTGCTGGTCCCCACGGTTCTTTCCCCGGGGGCCTGCCACACCTCTGCCGCGGGGCCACCCACGCAGCGCCACCTCCTGGCTGCAGCAGGCTCTACACCCCAGGGCCAGGGGCGTGTGTGGCCGGGGCTGACGCTGGGACCGGCCTCTGTCCCCACAGACAATACTACTGGTATGACGAGAGGGGTAAGAAGGTCAAGTGCACGGCCCCCCAGTACGTCGACTTTGTCATGAGCTCCGTGCAGAAGCTGGTGACTGACGAGGACGTGTTCCCTACTAAGTATGGTACGTGTCTCCCGGCAACGGCCCCTCCGTGGCCGCAGCCGAGGGGAGTGGCAACCCCGGGACCTGGGCTGCAGAGCAAGGCCGATGCCCTCTGGCAGGGTCCCCCGGCTTTGGCCAGGACCCCCCCCCCGCCCCGGGCTCTGGGGCCTGCGGGCAGACGAGTGGTCCCCATGGCTGTGTGGCAGCCTGGGCAGGGCTGGTGGGGCAGGGCCGCCTGTGCGCCTCCTCTGTGGCCGAGGCCACCAGCGCACCCTCCAGCACCCCCAGGCTTGCTGCGAGGCCAGGGCTGAGGGGGCTGGCGAGGCCTCCCCGCTGGGCAGAGGTGGGACCTGGGTGCTGCCGGCGTGCGGCCCTGGGCCACAGCCAGCTTTGGGCGGCGCATGGTGGGGTCTCAGCCCCCAGGACACGGCGAGCACCCCACCTCCGTGCCCCAGGTGACACGTCACTTGGGCGTCCACAGGGGCCGGCAGGGCGGGGGTGGCCGGTGGGCCCTGCAGAAAGTGGGGCCTGGTGGCGGGGACCCAGGCGAGGCCCCGACTCGGCCCCGACTCGGCCCCGACTCGGCGGGGCCCGGGGCAGCGTGACGCCCGGCCGTGTCCCCGCAGGCCGAGAGTTCCCCAGCTCCTTCGAGGCCCTGGTGAAGAAGATCTGCAGGTACCTGTTCCACGTGCTGGCGCACATCTACTCGTCCCACTTCCGCGAGACCCTGGCCCTCGAGCTGCACGGACACTTGAACACGCTCTACGTCCACTTCATCCTCTTCGCCAGGGAGTTCAACCTGCTGGACCCCAAAGAGACCGCCGTCATGGACGACCTCACGGAGGTGCTCTGTGCCGGCGGGGCCCGCGGCGGGGGCGGCGGGGGCGGGGGCCCGGGGGCACAGAACCACGTGAAGGAGAGGTGAGCCGCGCGGCCGGCAGGCGTGCACGTGTGCGGAGATGGCACGTGTGCCTGCGTGTGCGCCTGCGTGCGCACACGTGCCGGGCACGCTCGCGGGAGGTCTGAGAGGGACGCTGCCCCGGGCCGCGCGGAGTGCGGCCCAGACGCCCGTGGGCGCCCGCCCGGCCCCGCCGCCGTCCTGCCGGCCGGACGAGCGCTGCGTGTCGGGAAGCACCTGGGACTCCTTCGCTCGCTCAGCACACACTCACGAGACTGCTGTGCCCCTGCCGCGGGCTCTCCCCGCCTGTGGTCCTCTGTGCGGCCGCGCCCCGCCTCCCCAGGGCAGCTGCCGTGTGGAGAGAAGCCACACGGGAGGAACGGGCCCTCTCCGGAGGGCGTGGGCTGCGCCCCTCGGGGCCACTCTGTCTGCTTGTTTCGGGGGTGGGGTCCTGTAGCGACCGCGCCTGCCCCTCCCCCTCGCTTTCCCAGCCTCGCCTGGATCTCGGCTGTTGGTGGCTCAGCGCGGGTGGGAAGGGGACCGGCGGCGCCCTGTAGGGGCCCTGGGTCTGGATCCCCCTTCCCCCACCCCCACTGCCCAGGAGGGGTCCCTGGACCAGCAGGGCTGAGGACCGAGGGGCCTGGGCGGGGGCCTGGGCGGCCGGCGGCAGAAGGCAGGGCATCGCGCGCTCTGCTCGCCTGTTCGGTCGTAATAAAAAGAATTCTCTCAGGTCATGCCTGTGTGTCCTCGGAGTCTTGATGACCTGTGCTGAGGGTGGCCTGGCCACGCAGCCTGGTCTGTTTTCCGGTTCCTGCACCAGCCCCGGGGGCCCCGCATACCTCCTGGGGCCTGGGGGTGTGGGGCTCTCACTGCCCGTTCTGCCGGGCTGGCCCCAGGCTCTCGCAGCTGCCCGTGTCCACAGCAGGGCCTCAGGAAGCTGGGGGCGGGAGGGCACACCCTGCATCCCCGTCTCCAGGTGCCTGGACTCTCCCTGTCCCGTGTGCTCCCCGTGCAGGCGGCGGGGATCCTGGAGTGTGGGCAGGAGTCGGGTGGGGCGCTTCCCAGCCAGCCCGACATGGCGGCCGCGCTGCAGGGCCCACCCCGGCCGCGGCTCCATGGCCCGCAGGGTGGGCGTCCAGGGAGCTCGGGAGAGGGTGCGTGCGTGCTGTGGGGCCGAGCTTGGGGCACACCGGGATGGGGGTGGCGTAAACTGAACCCCCGAGCTTGTCTAGGCCCCGTGCACAGAGAACGGGCTCTGGCCGCACCCCCATCTGATGCCGCACCAGGCGATGGGGAGACAGCCCTCTGTGGTTGGTGACTTCCGTCATGCTCAGCCCCCCCACCCCTGAGGGGGTGGGGACCCTGGGCCCTGGTCTCTGTCTCCCGGCCCACGGGGCTCCTGTGCCCCCCACTTCCGCTGGCTGGTGCACCACAGGGTCTCACACTATTTGCCCCCGACAGCCACCTGGCCCTGCAGCTGGGCCGCCGCGCAGCGCACCCTTGGCCCGTGGAGCCCTTGGCTTCCGGCAGCCTCCTGCCCCTGAGGGCTGCCCTCACGTGACAGCCCTGGGGCTCCCCGGAACACCCCGCTGTACCCGGGGCGCCCCGTCCTCTCAGCCTGGCTCCCGCGTCCCCATGGGTCCCCGCCCGCACCAGAGCACTGCCGACTCGGCACTCAGGCGCTGGAGCCAGCTCTGCCTCTGCCTGATGGTGGACGTCAGAGTTGTGTGATTTGAATGTGACTTTAGTGGACGCTGTTCCAGAAGGTTCCGCTCATATCTCCTGCTGAACTTTTCATGCTCGGCGCCCCTAGGCAAATGTGGCCCTTCTTGCACAGAAGTCCTGGGCCCTGCTCTTCCTCTGGGACCCCACTGCCTGGGGCTTGTGTCTCTGTCCCCGCCTGGTCAGGAGCCCAGGCCAGCTGGAGCAGCTGCCCCTTCCCGTCTGCCAAATCACTGGACACGTCTGGCAGCACCCAGGTCCCATCTCTGCCCGGCGGGGAGGCCTCGCCAGCCCCAGGGCCCTGGCCTCACAGCGAGCCTGGGAGATGTCAGCCCCCACCGCCCACTCCCTACAGGTGCCTCCGGAAGGTGGGGCTCCTGGCCGATCTGCGTGCAGCCCACCGCCCACTGCTGCCCACACCCTGCAGCCAAGAGCTCTGTGGCCTGCCGTCCAGGACACAGCGCTTCCTGGGCCACACCAGGGCTGGACACCACCTCGAGTCACCCTGCCCTGTCTGCCACGCCCTCCTTCCCACTGCCGTCCACTGGGCTGCATGAGCCCCCTCTCCCACGTCTCCCCACTTCTCTACGCCTGGACCCCTTAAACAGAGGTCTGAGGACCCGAGTGCGCACACTGGAGGCCCGTGCGGGGCGGGGTGCCAGCCGGACGCCGTTCATGGCTCGAGCGGCTGGGCGGAGCCCGAGACAGAGCCGCGTGTGGGAGCCGTCTCCGCGGGTGGCTGTGGGGTCCTGGCACGTGGAGGCCCGGGCGCTGCGCTGGTCATTGAGCCCTGCCCCCGGGAGGGGCCCGTGGCCAGGCCCGGCCAGGCCGGGCCGAGCACGGGTGTGGGGCTGCCTCCTGCTGCAGCAGCCTTGACGTCGCCCGGTGTGCCCCGCGCCCACGGCCGGCCCCTGGCTGCGAGACCCGGCGTCCTGGGCCTCGGGCCAGCAGAGGAGCCTCCGGCCTCTGCATCGCGTCCGGCCTGTGCGGAGAGACAGCTCTGCTGGCCGCGGGGCCCGGCGCTGAGGGCCCGGCCGGAGGCGTGCAGACTTGTGCGGGCCGGGTCCCAGCCGTGCCTGGACAGCCCGTCACGTGCCCGCCCCGGCCTGGTCCACCCAGTGCCGCTAGCCCTGCCCACAGGCAGAGGAGCAGCCTCCCCAAAGGCGCCCCTGTCCTCAACCCTGGAGCCTGTCACCTTCCCTAGCGAAGGGGAGCTAAAGCCCCTGAGGGAACCAAGGCGGCCCGTCCGCCGCCCAGCGACGGAGCCTGTCCCCGTGGGGTCACGTCCTCACAGGGGCCGGGGGCTGGACGAGGAAGCGGGGACAGCCCCCCGCAAGCCTCCCGCAGGAGCCAGCCCTGCCCACTCGGTGCGCACCCCGTGAGGCCTGCCCTGGACCTCTGACCTCCAGACCGTAAGGAAGCGCGTGTGTTTGTGGTCCGTGGTGACAGCAGGGACAGCGAGTGCCGAGTGTGGGTCTGGGTGTGGAGTGCTGCCCGGGACCAACACCTGTGAACGGAGACGCGGCTCCCGGCAGGGGCAGCGTGGTGGGAGGAGCCGGGTCGTTGGCAGGGTGGACGTTGAGTGCTCGTCCTGAAGGCTCGGAGGTGAATGCGCGCCCAGCGGCGTGGACAGCGGTCAGCTCGGCCACTCCGCCAAGGGGCACACGAGCTGAGGTGGAAGGTGTGTGTGGCCTGCTTGCTTCTTGCTGGGGACAGTGAAAGGCGAGGTGAAGGAGCTCTGCTGAGGGGAGGGGGCCAGACAAAAGGGACCTCGCACGATGGCGATGGCTCGGGGACTTCGCAGCCAAGTCACATTGCAAAAGACACTGGAATTGGGAGACGCCCCCTCAAGACCGCGGGTGTGGCTGGAGGTCGTGCGCCCTTGGAAGGCCAGCAAGGCCAGGTGTTCGCTGCCCGAGGGTTCCCTGCAGTGCCTGGGACACTGCAGTCACCTCAGCCACAGCTGCAAACAGGAGATTGTCCGAGGGTCCAGAGGAGCCTCCTGGCTTGTGCGGCAAGTCCCGTGGCGCACGCAGGAGACCCACGTGTTCCTCGAGACCCGTGGACCATCACAGACCCTGCCAGGCTGGGCGGACAGCGGCAGCGAGAATGAAGACAGGCTGTTCCCCCCACCCCGCCCCCAAACCCTGACAAACCTCAGCAAACACGTGCCGCCTTCTCTCTACAAAAGAAAGGGTTTAGGGGTGTGACGTGGGGGGCGGGCCGTGACCCGGAGGGCAGCGCCTGGGGCCGCAGAGGGTCCCGCCCAGGCCTGCGTCCCCTATCGCGTTCACCCGGCCGGATTTTAAGTAGGTGACGCCCCCTTCCCTCTCTCTTTGGGTGACGGTGTCTGTAGCTGGCATCCTGTGCCTCTTCCGCCATTGTGTTTGGGGAGCAGGTGACGTTTCCACCGTCAGAGGCCGACACGTGGAGGGCAGCTTTGCGCCAGGATGGGTCACGCTTCGTCTCAGCCCTGCCCGGTGCAGGTGTTGCGAAGTCTTGGGGCTTGGCTGCAGCCTTGGGGACCCGGGGCAAGCTGTTTCACTGTGAGCTGCGTGTGGGAGACATGCTGGGGGCAGTCTGCGGTGACCGGAGGATGCCACCCCCAATGTCCACACCCTAACCCTGAACCTGTGACTGTCACTTAGCGAAGGGGACCTCGAGATGGGGAGAGGGCCAGGGCCCCGCAGAGGCACAGGGCTCCTCAGGGCTGGGAAGGGCTCCGCCCGATGTCCCGGCTTTGGAGGCGGAGGGAGGGGCTGGAGCCGAGGGACATGGTGCCTCTCGGAGCGGGGGAAGGCCGAGGAAGGGCCCCCCAGGGCCGCCAGGAGGCTCCCAGCCCTGCAGCCTTTGACTTTAGCCCCGTGAGAGTCACTTTCGAAGACCAATTTGCTTTCCAAAACGTTAAGATGATCACGGGGTTTCATGCCACTAGGCTGAGGTGACTCATTACAGCAGCGGTGGGCAACCAATCCGTAAGATGGGCGCAGAGCCTCGGGGGTCATTCTGGGAGTACGGGGAGGTGGTCTGGGGAGCACCCTGCCCCGGGCCAGGCTCCAGGGACGAGTTTGACCGACATCAGCGCTTGGGCTCCGTCCTGACAGTGGGGACTCTGCAGCCTGAGCCTCAGGGCAGGCGCTTGGCTTCCTGGTCAGAGACGTCCCCTCCTCATCAGTCCCAGCCACCCTGACGTTCACCACCAGTGCCGTCTCTTCCTGTCCCTGGCCATCCTCGCTGCTCCCTGCTGGCCTCCGCCCTTGCAGGGGGTATGGGGCGGATCCAAGACAGGGAAAGCCTGAAAGGTGGGGACACGGTGGGGGGGGGGAAGTTGGTGAAGGTGGGGCACTGGGCCTAGTGATTCAGCCCCTGGGGCCTGGGGCGAGGGCAAGGGGAGTGGCCCTGAGCCACAGGGACAGGGCAGTGCTGGACAGGAGAACGGCCCCCACTGGCGAGGGCCAGGCCACGTCCGGGGTAGCTCCTGGCGTGTGAGGTGCGTGAGGTTGGCTGCTGTGGCCCCCCTCCCGGAAGCTGGCCTGTGGGCCTCTGGGGTGCGTCTCCTCCAGTCCTGAGGCCTCACGAGACCAGGAGTGGCTCCAGCTCACCGCTTGGGAGCCCGTGAGGCCCCCGTCTCTACCAGCTGAGAACGTGGGCAAGGTCTGGGCTGGGGCAGGCTCCCAGCAGGGCAGGGCGGGGCTGGGCTGCTGCTCCCAGCCTGCGTGTGCCTCCACCCTGCCCGTGCCCGCTGCGGGCACTCAGCCCTGTGGGGACAACGTGTCAGAGTGGCCTCCGCCACCATCTGCGAGACATGGCTGGGCACACCACGGCGACGTGCCCGCCAGTCCCCTGGCTCCCAGTCCAGCCAGCGGCTGGCACCCACAGCCTTCCAGGCGAGGCAGCGGCCTGAGAACAGGCTGGGGCTGGAGAGGCCGTCCTCTTGCATCCTTTTTGCTTGAGTCCCGGCTTTAACTTCCGCTTCGTAGAAGTCACGTGGGGACCGCTGGCTTTCCACCCCACGCGCAGGGCTCAGGATGGCGCCCGGCCCACGTACTGCCTTCAACTCGGTACGTCCTGAGTCTCACGTCAGCGGACATTAACGCTCGCCTGGGTTTCTGTTTCTCACAGCCAGGAGAGGAGCTCGGTGTCCGCAGTGGTACTGAGGAGGGGTCCCCCCGGGAATGCAGGCGGGGTCCCCCGGGAATGCAGGCAGGGTCCCGCTGGGACAGCAGGCGGGTCCCCCTGCTGCCGCCGGGCTGTGGCCGTGGGGAGGCGGCGGGTCTCCTGGGTGTACCGTTGTACGTCCCTGGGGACACCCATCACGTGCCTATCGAGGTGGGGGCTTGAGGCTGCAGGCGTGGGGGCCGAGGAGGAGGGCCGCGTGCTCCCGTGAAGCGGGGACGGAACCACGGGAAGACGGGCTCCGGGGCCCCAGCGCCCGGCAGCGCGGGGCCCGGCCCAACCGCAGCAACCGGTTTCCTTCCGCCTCGTTTTCAAGCCGAAGTGAGCAGGAGGCCGTGCCGCAGCCCCGCGTCTCCGGAGGCAGTACCTCTGGTCACCCAGCGCCCCGAAGGCAGAGCGCTGTTCCAGGGCCGGCGGGGGAGGAGGACCAGGCTGTGGGCAGGCTCTTCCATGTCCCGCGTCCCGAGCAGAGTTGCCAGCAGCGGCCCCGCCCAGAGTCCCCCTCATGGCCTCCCCCTCCCCCGCCGCCGACAGGCCGTGCGACAGGCCGTGCGGGAGGTGAGGGCGTGAACTCCAGGGCCCATTCTGTCCCCAGGGGACACGTGGCAAAGTCCAGGAACAGATTTCATTGTCACACGGGTGGACGACGGCTAGGGGCATCTCGTGGGTGGAGGCCAGGGGCAGGCTGACGGTGCTCAGCACAGAACCGCTGAGGTCAGGGCCCTTCTGGGAGGCAGGTGGACCCCCACCACGCCCAGGGCCCGATGCACACGTGTGGGGAGCATGTGCGCACGAGCAGCGGGGCCTTCGTGGGCCACGTGGTCTGGCCGGACCCCTCGATCGTGCCCGCTTGTCGCCGAGGCTGTGCAGTGGACTCCCGGGCGCGGCCCTCCTGACGTGGGGGTGGGCGGTCCGGCGGCCCCTGGGGCGCGGCCCGTCCTTCACATTCGTAGCAGCCGAGGGGGCGGCTGGCCGGTGTGTGGTTGAGGTGCCTACGTCCCTGGCCGGTGGGCCTGATGGACACAGCGAACACCATCCCCCTTCTGCGAGAGGCCAGCACGTGGTCTCCGGGGGCTGCCTGCCACCCTGGGCCCATCGCTTCCGGGGCCGGGCTGGGGGTGGCGTTCCTCGTCCTCCTCAGGGGGCATGTCCCTGGGCCCTGGGCCTCTCCCCCCTCCCAGCCCTGCCCTGCACGTGATGGTGACTCAGGCGGGGGACAGCCGTGGGGCCCCCCACCCCCGGCACCAGGGTCTGTCCTGTCCAGCCGGGGCAGAAGGCAGCACCATCCACAGCTGGCAGAGCCCGGAGGGGCGCACGTTCGGGACAAGAGCTGGTCCCAGGCTGTCCCCACGCCCACCCCGCCCGCCCGCCCGGACGGACACTGGCGTCGATGTCTTTACTGAAGGAATTTATTGTTCCGGAACTAAAGTCGCTCACAGGTATTCGACAGGGGTACACGGCGTGGGGCTCGTCCGCTTCCGTGACGTCTGTGAGTGTCCCCAGTACGAACGAGGAAGGCTAACAGGAGGTATTGCTTTCGGCGTCCTCCGCCTCCGAAGCCCCGCCGCGCGCCGCCGGCTTTCGCTCTTACAGGTGTGTCGTGGTGTGGAAATCCCAGCCTGAGGTGGGGGGCGCGTAACAAGCCTCAGCATCTGTCCACGCGGGGCGGGCGGGGAGGCGGGAGACGCACCGAAAGCAAAGTGGACTGTCACAGCAAAGGCATGCAATCGGAACCTGCCCTCCTGGCCCGAGGCGCGCGGCGGCTGGACCCCTCAGCCCGCGCCGGGGGTGGCCGGGCCGCACCCCCAGGAGGGGACAGGAGCAGAAGCTGGGGACGGGGACGGCGCGCGCCCGCGAGCCCGCTGCACAGGAAACGCGCTGCGGGGGGCACCGCTGACTCCCCTTCTGTCCTTGGTCGTGTGTGTGGTTTTTTTTTTTTAACTTTTTTGTCATTTTAGTAAAAAAAAACCCCACGGTGCTCCTGCGATCGTGTGAGCTGGGGCAGGGGGTCAGCTCAGGGCCCCCTCCTGTCCCCGCACTAGGACATGGAACCAAAACGGTCCCCTCCCCAGGCCCGGCGGGAGGGCCCTGGGCCGTGGCGCCCGCCAGCGACAGCCCCCAGCACCCCGCGGGCCCAGACCCGGGAGAGCCAGAACGGCGCCGTGTGTGTGTGAGTGCGTGTGTGCATGTGTGCGTGCGTGTGCGTGTGTGCATGTGTGCGTGTGTGAATGTGTGTGCGTGTGTGCGTGCGTGTGTGAATGTGTGTGCGTGTGTGTGCGTGTGTGCGTGTGTGAATGTGTGTGTGCATGTGTGTGCAAATGTGTGTGTGCGTGTGTGCATGTGTGTGAATGTGTGCGTGTGTGCGTGTGTGTGCGTGTGCACGTGTGTGTGTGTGCGTGTGCGCGTAGAAAGAACCAAGAGCAAGGACCGAACACAAAACCTGCCCTGCCCTGTGGCTCCCCCACCCCCACACCCTTTTCCAAAAACAACCAAGAAAAAAAGTTTATAAAAATATCTTGCAGGAATTCTTTAAAGTTTACAGTAGCGTGCCGGCGCGGCATCCACCGGCCTGCCCCCCGCCACCCCGGCGCTCCCGCGGCTCCGTCCTCGGGCCCCTCGGCCCCAGACCCACCCTGCCCGAGATCCACAGACAGACAGACGGCAGGACAGGACGGCGCGGCTGCCCCTCCCTGAACAGAAGTAAAGAAACAATAAGTTAAACGGCAAATAAATAATACTGATCTCCTCGGCCAGCCCGGGGTGGGCAGGCGGCTCCGCCGCCCCCGGGCCCAGGTCCACTGCGGCAGGACGGGCGGCCAGGCCCCGGCACTGCAGCCCCCCGAGCTGCGGAGGAGTGGGGTGCGGATCAGCAGCGGGCTGGGCGGCGGCGGACGGAGGAGGGGCGCGGAGGGTGGAGGGGGCCGGGCAGAGGCCACTTCGCCCACACGGGCCCCGGCTTGGGCAGGCCGGACGGGCTGAGGGCTCCGGTCACTGCGAGTCCGGTCGGCGGGGCCGGTCCTCCCCGTGGCCATGCGGAGCGGACGCCGCAGCGGCGCCGCGGGCAGGTGGATGGAGGCGGCGGGGGGCGGGCAGGCGGCAGGAGAGGAGAGAGGGCAGGTCCACGGCAGCTGCCTTCGGTCGGCCGGGGTCCGGCGTGGAGCCCAGAGCGTGGCCTCGTGGAGGTGACGTGTTAACTTGGCGGGATAATTCCTGGTATCAGAGCGGAAACAGTGGGCTGTCAGAGACAGGCAGAGGGAGGGACAGTGAGCGGAAGGAGAGCGGGCACGGGCGGGCCCGGCACGGGCGGCGGCCCTCGGTGCCCCCTTTCCTTCCCTCCCGGCTTCCCGCGGTCGAGACGGACAGGTGGGTGCGGCCCGGGGTCCACACAGGGCGGGCGGCGGGCGGGCGGCCCCTGCCAGGGCCGTGCTGGGGGAGGGGCTATGTGTCTAAGGCTGCTCGCGGGCGGCGGGTGGCCCCGTCTCGGCCGTGTCCTTGCCCGTTGGGTGCCCGGCATCCCCTCCAGGGCCAGGGCCAGCGGCCGAGTCACCGAGTGGGCTGTGGGCACTCCGCTTGGCGGGCGTGCTGGGGGCGGGGGCCGCCTGCCCGTTCTTCTCGTCTGAAAAAAGTTGTGTAATTACGTCAAAGAAGTTACTCAGTGGGCTGCCTGGGTACACAGAACAGAAGACAAAGAGAAGAAGAGAAAAGAAAAAGGGGAAAAAAAGGGGAGAGAAAGAGGAAGGGAGGGAAGGAGAGAGAAAGAACAAACAAACAAATGAACGAAAGGGCCTCGGCAGGAGGAGACCCAAGGAGATGAGGTCTGCGGTGGGCCTTGGGGGGCGGGGCGGGCAAGCGGGGGTGGGGGTGGGGGGCGGGCAGGCGGCCGGCGGGGGTCCCTGTGTGCCAGGGGCTGGCAGGAGGGGCTGGGGCTATGCGGACCAAAGGCCGGGACCTCTTGGGGCTCTGAGCTGTGGGGCTGGAGCCCTAGGCGTTGGTGGGACCCCTCCCCCCTCATCAGGCCTGACCCTGCAGCCCCTCCCCCAGACACGCACTGAGCTGCACGGAGACGGGGCACCCGTCACGGCCCGCCCCCGGGTCAGCCCTGTGGCCTTGCCGGCTGGCCGGCCCCACTCGGAAGACGGAGACATAAAGACGGGGCTTCCACGCGCCCAGGGCCGAGCGGGACCCCGGGACCTGCGGCTGGTTCTTTGCACAAGGCCACAGGCCCCGCCCTGGCCAGCCAGGCCACACAGTGGACACAGGTCAGCAGCAGACAGACAGATGGACGGATGGGTGGACAGACATGGAGAGCTTGGGTGTGAGGGGGCTGGGGGCAGGCGGCCAGAGGTCCAGAGGGGCGGGAGTGATGAGCACCCCCGGCCAGGGTCCCCGCGCCCTAGCCGGGCGCACTGACGGACGCCCCATCTGCTTCCTGAACCTGACCCCCACCTGCGCTCGGCGCCCGGGGCACCCCCCCCTGCCAGGTGTGGTGCCGACGGGGGCACCTCAGCGGAGCACACCCCCTCGTACCTCCAGTGGACAGAGGGCCCGGTCTGGCGTACCCGACCCAGGCCAGAGCCCCCACACGTGACCCTCACTGGCCTCAGGGCCCAGGACCCTTTCCTGCTCCGAGCATTGGGTCCCTCTCTAGCCAGCCCTGATCCCAGGGCCCAGCCTGCAGCTGCCCTGGCGGGCGGGTGACAGGGGCAGCTCCTGACAGGTGGGCAGCTGGACGCGGGGCGGGGGTGGGGCGGCCCTGTGCTGGGTCCAGGTACGGGTCTGGGCCCCCAGCTACACAGGGACCCAGGACGGCCCCGGGGGCACCCCGCCGGGAGCGAGTGGCAAGGGGGCGGTAAGCGGGGGCCGGGTGCCTGTGAGGGGTTCTTACCGCGTTTGGAAAGCCTCCCCGTCATCATGCCCACACAGTTAGTGGTGTCTGGAGCACAGAACGGAGAGAGGGGGAGACGTGTGAACAGGCCTCCCTCGGGACCGTGAGGACCACTGGCCGGACCCTCGCGAGGGGCACAGCCGAGTGGGGGGCGTGGGGGGCCCAGAGCCAGGGCCAGCAGTGGCACCTAGTGTGGGGCGGGGCTCAGGATGCAGGCGTGGGGGCTCCGCCTGCCAGTGGGCGGAGCCTGCACACAGCACAGACAGGACGTGGCCCTGTCCGCCAGGCATCCCGGGCCGCCTGGTCCTCCCTCCCTCTGTCCTTCCTGCCTGGACCCAGGACACGTGCTCTGGAGCTGAGAAGCCAGGGCTCCGGCCACTCACATCACCTCCCCCACCACGCGGCGACCCCCCTTCCGTGACCCCCCCACCTGCCGCTGGCCGCTCCCTCGAGACTGACTGGGGCTCGAGCCCAGTGGCAGGGGTCCCCTTGCTGGGCGAGGTGGGGGTCCTGTTGGGGTGGCCTCCAGCTCGCTTGGCCTGGTGCCCGAGGGCCCCTCTTTCCACCCACCTCCTACGGGGGCTCTGGGCGAGAGCGTCCAGTGGGAGGGCCGAGCTGGGGAAGGCCGGAGCACGGGGAGACCCCAGGGGCAGGCCTGGCGGTGAGGCCAGGGCACGGCTGGGCTCCCCAAAGGACGCAGGGGAGACGGGCTTGGGGTCTGGAGATGGCACCGGAGTCGGGGACGTGGGTCTGGGCTCTGGGCCCTGCTCTGGGGTGGCCGTGGGCACAGGTGCCCTCTGGGCAGTTCCCTAGGCTTTGCTCGCCTCCCGGACAAGTTCTTTCCTCCTCGGCCTCAGTTTCCCTGTCCGCACCACCTGCTCGGAGATGCCCTGAGGGGCTCGGAGCCACCTGCTCCCAGCAGCTAGCTCCTGGGCGGGGTGGGGGCCTTGGGGCCCGGGTGCTGGGGGACCACAGCCCGGCCCACCAGTGGGCAGTGACGGAGGGAGTGGTGACACATGATGGAATGAGGGTGGCAGGGTGGACAGGCGGCCTGACCGGCCCCTCAGACCCACACAGAAGCACAGAAGGTGACCCGACAGGCTTGGGGAAGGGCCCGCCGAGGCCCCAGCCGGCCACAGGGTGCTCGAGAGGCAGGGCTTGGGCCGGACGCTGTGCTCCCCGGGCTCCAAGCCCCAGAACAGGCCTCACGGCAACCAGCACCTCGTCGCCGTCCAGACACACACCACACCCCCTCACTGCCACGGGCTCCCCCACACCCACACTGGTGCGCCCACTCCCCGCCAGGCACCGAGCATGGCTCCCGGGCCCCCAGCTCCACCAGGCCTGGGTGGCCCCTGCTGCTGTGTGGCTTCGCGAGGCCCACCTGGGGTCACTGCTTTGACTAGGGCCTCAGGCCCCCTCTGTCCTGCTGGAGGCCAGACAGTGTCAGGCCCGTCTAGGGAGGGGCAGGTGGCAGGCGGTCCCACCACGTCGGGCGACGTGGGCGCCAGGGGACCCCGAGGGGCAGGGCTCTGGGCGGGACCTCAGTCACTGCCCTCCCAATGCCTACGCTCACTGGGCCAAGGCCAGGCTGCCCTGTATCCGGTCACTCAGCCTGGGGTCTGGGCCTGTGTGGCCTGTCCAGGGCCAGGAGCTGGACCTGAGGCTCTCGCCAGAGGACCTGAGCACAGCCCCCTCCCCGCCCCGGCGGCGGGGCCGGACACCTTACCTGCCAGCGTCAGAGGCTACTCTCGTAGCTGGTGGCCACCTTCTGGCCCTTAAGCCCAGCACCCCAGCTTAGTCCTGGCGCTGGCGGGGGGGGTTCTACAGTGGACAAGAGGCGCCTTTCAGTGTGGTGTGCTGGGCCCTACCTCCCTGGGTGTGCAGAGACGGCCGGCCCACTGCGCTGGGGGCCCTGCTCCCTGGGGGCGCACACGGCTGGGGCGGGGAGGTGGGCACTCAGGCCACGGCCTGCTCGCCAGCCCGGCTGAGCCCGCCTCACCTGCCAAGTGCTGGGCGGAGGGCTGGTCATGTGTGCTCAGCAGCTGGGTCTGGATGGTCTCCACGACCCTCTTGAAGCGGCGGCTCGGGCCTGGGGGAGACAGGGAGTCATGCCTGGAGCCCGTACCCGCGGCCCGGGCCCCACACCCGCGTCCTGCATCCCGGGACCCACGCCCGCCGCCCGCATCCGGGCCGCTCACCGGACAGCAGCGTGAACGTGACGGAGTAGATGCCGTTCTCCTTCTGGGCCGCGCCCCCCTCGGTGTAGGTGATGTCCACCTGGAACTTGACCGGCTTCTGGAACACCGCCGGGCCGCCCGTCGCCTTGTACTCGGCCCGGAAGCTGGTCTGGGAGATGACGCTGTGGCCGAGGCTGGGGATCTGGGGGCGGCGGGCGGGCGGCGTGAGCGTGGCCCAGCCCTCGCCTGCGGCTCGCCCCGTCCACAGCCGCAAACCTGCACCCACGGAGCCTCGGCCACCCAGGCTGCAGCCAGCGGGGCGCCGGGAGCCCCCGCCTGCCCTGCGTGTCGCCCCACGGTGCGACCACCAGCTGAGAGCGGAGGACAGACCGGGACCCGACCTGGGGGCAGGGCTCTACGAGGAGCAGAAGCATCGCGTGGGGCAGTGAGGGGCGAAGGGGAGAGGGGAGGGCACTGGGGCCCCGTGGAGCAGCAGCGAGGGCCACGGGGCGAGGCCTTTGCCGGTCCTGAGAACAGGCCTCCTGAGGCCAAGGCCACATGGCCACCGCCGTCCCGCTGGTTCTGGGAGCCTCAGCCCTCAGCCCCCACGTCACACAGCAGCACGTGCAATGCTGTTCACAGCGGACCTGGGGGCGGCCTTGCCTTAGAGGGTCACCCTCAGGACAGGGCTCTGCCCCTCGGCACACGTGGCACTGGCCCCAAGGGCAGAAGGGCCAGCCCGCATAGGGATGCTGAAGAGGGCGGTGGCTGAGTCCCTGTCACCAGGGGAGGAATTCTTGGTGTCCCAGGAGGAGCAGGGGACTCGGGGGCCAGGTGCTGTGTCCAGCATGGGGCTACCCCCTGCCTGGTGCTGTCCTCCCCGCCCTGGGGACCTCTGGTGGGAGTGCCAAGGAGTGACCAGGCTGCCAAGGGTGAGGCTGCCGAGTAAGAAGCCACCCACCCCGCCCGCCCCCAATGGCATGGCCTGAGCCAGGACGCCGGGCCCCTGCCGGGCCCAGCATGAGGCAGGGCACACAGGCGGGGTGGCCCCCAGTGGGGCTGGCAGAAAGCGTTCAGGGCTTCCTGCTGCGTGCACTTGATCTTGGCAGACAGCTGGGACCCATGGAGGGCCTGGGCCCCGCCACCCTCAGACCCCTGGGCCTCGGGGTGAGGGGCTGCAGGAGGCCGCAGCATGTGGGGGTGGGCGGAGGGCCCCCCAGGCCAGCGGCCCCTCCCGAGCCAGCGGCTCCCCCAGGCCCGTGGCCCCGCCAGGCGGGGCAGGGGGCGGCGAGGCTCACCGAGAGGAAGGCGTGGACGATATCAGCCTTGATGGAGCTCAGCGGCTTGTCCTTGATGACCACGAACACCTGCTCCTCCTTCTCCAGGCTGATGAAGTTCCCAAACCAGGATTTCTTGGCCAGCCTACGGGGGGCAGGGAGCTGATGACGTCCAGACACTGCGCCTCTGGGGACAGGCCAGGCCTGGCCTCCAGACTGGGGACCAGCTCACCGCCCTAGTCAGAACCCCCTTCGCCCCCGCCCCTGACTGCTCCATCCTGACCCTCGCCTGCTTTGTCCCTGACCACCCACCCTCCTGGACCCTGACCCCACCGTCCAGACCCCCGCCTGCTTTGTCCCTGATTGCCCCACCCCCCCGGGACCTGATCCCCTCATTCTGGCCCTGACCCTAAAGCCCTATTGCTAATCTGCCACAGCCCTGGGCCTGAGACCCCCCTCCCCTCACTGCTGGGGCCCAGGCAGCACCCGTTGGAGCCCCACCAGAAAGGAGAGGAGAGCCCCCCACTCCCCCGCTGTGTTCCTCTGCTGCATCGCCGCGGTCTAGGTAGTTGGCCATGTGGCAGCCCCGAGCACCCTCCGTGCACCTGCCCTGCCCTGGGGCGGGAGGGGAACACGAGAGTGCAGAAGTGGGGTGGGGGAGGTGCCAGCAGGGACCCCGCACAGATATGGATGGGGGGACATGGCCAGGCACGGGGCAGCCTCCATGCCTCCCTGCCCAGCGGCTGGCCTCCCTGCTGCCCCAGCCCAGGGCACAAAGAGGTCACCTCGAACCCCGGGGACCCAGCTGCTGTGCTGGGCGGGGCAGGGGCTACCCCTCACTGGCCCCCGAGGCTGCCCTCGGTCAGTCTTGCCAGTCTCGTCACTGTCACTGTGTCCCGCGTCTGGGGCCGCCCCTCTCCGAGGGGGCGGTGAGACCCCTCAGCCGGGCCCCCGCCCTGCCTCTGGGAGTCACGCCTGTGCGGGCCCCTCCCTCCGGCCCAGGTGGGGCCGTGACTTGCTTCTGACCAGGACGCTGGAAAAGCGGACGGCCCCTCTGCGATTAGGTCACAAAGGGCTGACTCCCGCCTTGCCAGCAGGCCTCCCTGCCTTCTGGAGAAAGTGGCTGGTGGCGAGGCCCACACGGACCTGAGTCCTGCCCCGTCCAGCCACCATGACAGTCTGGGGACTGATCCTCCTCTCCACTCGTCAGCTAGGGCCACCGCTGCCTGGCCCAGGATCCCGACAGGAGGGCGGCAGGGCACAGACGTGGAGACCGGTGTTCCCCCAGACGCCGCGGCCTCGCCTGGCCCCTTCGGCTTCCCTCCCTGCGTCCTGCCGGCTCCTGGCCGCCTGCCACGGTGGATGAGCACAGACCCCGCTCCGAGACCCTCCCCCAAGGCCCTGACCGTGGCCTCCTGCCGCCTCGTGTGCTGACCCCAGCCGTTCCGCGTCTGGCATATACAGTCGCCCATCGGGAAGAAGCCGGGCCGAGCCCGCGGCCGCTGGGTGGAGTGTGGGCACCGGCCCGCGACAGGCGCTTCGGACGCCCACGTGGCCTGTGCGGGGCCCTGCGGGACGTGGCTTTCTCAGAGGCACCCGCCGATGCGGTGGGCGTCACCAAGCACAGCGGACCCCTCCAGCACGTGAGGGCCCGTCCAGTCAGCGCCGGCCGAGGTGTCCCAGAGGGGGACTTCTTGGCCGTGACAGCTGGTGAAAGGCGCCCCCCCCCCCGGCACACCTCCTGGTTGGTTCTCGGGGGCTCTGGCCGATGCAGGGCTCCTGGCAGCCGAGGGCCGTCTCAGGCCCAGAGCACAAACTCGGGGGGTTAACTGCACCGAGCCTCCCAGGGCCACCGCATCTGTCCCCTCCCACTGGACCCTCGGGCAGGGGACGAGGCCTGCACAGGGACTCGATGGGAGGGGGGAGGCTGCAGGCCCCAACGATGAGGCAGCTGTTCTGGGTGGTTTGTAGACTCTCTTGAAAAGGACGGCGGATGTGACGGTGATGTGACGAGTGCGCCGGGCCGAGGAGAGCCTCCGCGGACAGCAGGAGGCTGTGGGGACCAGGGGGCGGGACCAGGGGGCGGGACCAGGGGGATCCCGGCCCTGGAGCCTGCGCTGTGGGCCGGACTCGTGCGGAAGGCGCCCACCACGGTGCGCTGGCCCTCACCTCACCCAGCGCACGCGGCACCGTGACAGCTGGCCCGATGCCCTCGCCAGGCCAGGGCTCTGCCTGCCGCCCACGGGCCCGAGGCCACTGCGCAGGGGCTACGTCCTCCAGGGCCTTCGCCGCGGATGCCGCGTGCCTGGCGACCCCCCCCCACGCCCATAGAGGCGCATCTCGGCGTCCAGTCTGAGGGAGGGGGTGCGGCCCTGCTTGCCCATCACCCCCGTGGACCCCGCTGTTCCCTCTTGCACGGCGGTGACCCATGCGGTCAGCCGCACCCAGCCGTGGCCAACGCCACCCTCCCCAGTGGTGTCCGGGTGCTCCTCCTCCTTGACCAGCGCTGTTTTCGCCTCGAGACCCTCCGCGCCTCTGACCCCGGCCCCACCCCCTCTGGCCGCCTCAGGGCTGCACTCCACCCAGCGCCCCTCCCTGGCGGAGGCCCTTGCTGCGGGCACTGCAGGCGGGTCCTTGCCAGGTCCCTGTGCCCAGCATGTCCAGCCGGACGCTGTGTCTGGGCAAGTGTGCATGAGCCCAGCCCCCAAGGGCTCAGCAGCTGCGTGACAGTCACTCTGAGGCGTGGCTTTACCTTCCCTTGCCTGCAGCCGGCCCTGGCCCTTTCCCCCAGGCCGTGGCTTTTGAGCAGAGCTGGGTTCTCGGCCTAGCAGCGCCCCCCGCCCCCCCCGGCCCCCTAGGCCCTGCTCCCTGCCTAGCATTCACAGTGCAGGAGACCTGGGCCACGTGAGCACTAGGGAGGAGGGGCCGAGGCCGGCGGGGACCCCAGGGAGAAGGGGGAGGACTGGGGTGCCACAGCCCTCAGTGGGTCCCCTGGCCTGCTGCACACTCGTCCCAGCCCCCGGAGAGAGGCTGAGGGCTCCCACTCAACCTCGGGGCGGGGGGGGCCACTTACTCTGGGGATGACTCTGGGTCAGGCTGGACATCTCCTCTGGAGTCGGAACTGTGCCAACAGGGAGAGAAGGCGTGGTGACCCTCTGCCCTCCGCCAGGGCCCCCTGTGCCCCAGCGGCTGTCCTGGGGCCCCACCCCGCACACTGTCGATGGCACCCAGGGCCCTGGCCAGCCTCACCCGCTTCCTGGCGGGCAGTGGGGGAACCTCAGGGGCCTTAGGCCCTGAGGAGCTGTCCTGTCCTCTGGTGCTGAAATCGGACTCGCCTTCTCTGGCCTTCAGCCAGCCCTGCTGTCCCCCAAGAGATGACCCTGGGTCCCCATGCTCCACCCCTCAGCTGGGTACTGCAGCCAGTGTGCCCGGGGGGCCGGGCAGTGCCAACTGACCCTGGGCACCCAGCACACAGGGGCAGGCTGCCCTCTGGCACGCGGACACCCCCCCCCCGGGTCCCTGTCCATGCGCCTCTGCTGCCCAGTGGAGGCCACTAGGCTCAAGACAAGTGAAGGCCCCGGGAGGCGTCCAAGGCCAGGCCCTGGGCCAGCAGGCCTGTGCCACGTGGGCTCGGGAACACGTGGCCATCCGGGCAGGCTGCCCAGGCCCGTGCCGGCCGCGTGGACACGGACCCCCCCGAGGCCAGGGGGCCGCCTCCTGTCCTGCCTGGTCCCCACGCTCACCCTGCAGTTTCCGGCGGTGGAAGCGAGGGGACCCCAGGAAGCTGTTCTTGATGGAGTTGAGCCGCGTCCTCCAGGGCACTCCTCCGACGCTGGGCTGGACGGCGGGGTGGGGTTGGGCGTGCCGGCCGGGCTCTCCTTAGGCGTGTGCACGGGCGTCCCCTTGGGGGGGGAGGGGACTGCCCCTTGGAGAGGGGTGAGGGGTCACCTGTATGGTGGGGACAGATTTGGTGTTTGGTTCAGTCCCGGTGGGCTGGAGCCGGGTGGGGCCCGGCAGGACGGCCGGCCCGGGGGCAGGGCCAGCTGGGGGCCGAGGCCGCCAGGGCCGGGGGGCCGGGCCTGGGTGCCCGCCGGGAGCGGGTTGGACTTGGTGCCCTGCAGCGGCTTGTCGGTGAGCTTGGCCTTGCTCGGCAAGGTCTGGGTCTTGGGGTTGGGCCGAGAGGCGGCCTGTGGAGCGAGGACGTGTCCGGGCCGAGGGGCGCTCCGACAAGCTTCGGGCTCCATGGAGGTGGCCGGGGTGCAGGCCACAAAGGGGAGCTCGGGGGCGGGGGGGCAGGACAAACTTCCTAACAGGCTGCGGGGCAGGCGTGGAGGCCGGGGGAGCAGCGCGGTCAGCCATGCACGCCCCGCCCCCGCCCCCGCATGCACGCACAGCGCCAGGAGCACCAGAAAGAAGCCGGGGTCCCGGGGACCAGTGGGCGCAGGCAGGTGTGGGGTGGGCGCGTTCACCACAAAAGGAAACAAATGACACACGAGAAAACAAAACAGAAGGAGACGTGCAGTTAGCGCGAGCAGCCGGGGCCACAGCGCAGCAGCCACGCGGCGGGCCCCTCCCCCGCACCCGGGCTTCGCCACCTGTCTGCGGGGGCGCGGGCGGGCGTGCGGGGTCGCTCACCCGGGGGCTGCTGAGTGGGCTGGTGGAGAGGCCTGAGGAGGCGCCGCTGATGGACCTGGACCTGGGGACACAGGTGCGGAGTGGGGCTCAGGTGGGGAAGAGCCGCGGGCGCTCGGCCCCGCCCCCGCCCCAGGTGCACCGTCCAGGAGGCCCAAAGACCATGCCAGGAGCCCTCGGGCTGCCCCGGCCCGGCGCACACGCGGCCATGCCCGGGGCTGTCTGCTGTCCCCAGCCTACCTCCCGCCAGGCCCGGGCGCCTCACAGCCCCTTTGGGGTGCTGTCGAGGCCCCAGTGGTGTGGCCTTGGGACTCATCCCCACCACACGGAAGCTGCCCATGGTGGAGGCCCGCGGCCCGGGGCAGCGCGAGCCCATCGCACGGGTCTGTCGGGGGCTTGGGTGGACAGGGCCGAGGGCGGCTCCGTGCCAGGCCCATTCGCCACACTGCAGCTGCCCCGAGGCCAGCCTGACCTCCGAGGCGGCACTCACAGGGCCCGAGTCTGGCACTCAGCCGGGGCCTCACACCCCAGCGTGCGGCGGCCGGCTGGGCACTAGCCAGCCCTTCCACGCCCACGGCCCACCCGCCCGGCCCACAGCTGCCCGGGCAGGCCAGCCACGGCCCTGTCCCTTGCACCGCAGCGGCCTGGGCAAGACGGGGCTGGGTGGGCACTGGCAGGGACCGAGGGCCTCGTCCACCACTGGCCCCACCGGGCCCGCAGACCGGGCCTGGGCCTCGGCCGGAGGGAGGCCACTGGCCCAGTGTGCCGGGCTGAGACAGGCCTGCAGTGGCCGCCCCCTTGGGACAGAAACTGGGCCCGCTGGGCCTCTCTCCACCACACCTGCGGCCTCAGAGGAAGCAAGCGCCTGCTCGCCCCTGGGCACCGGCACCTGCCGTCCTCAGAGGAGTGTGACTGGGGGCCCAGGCTGCCCCCGGAGAGGAGGGCAGAGGTTGGTTTGCTGCCTAGCCAGGCGGCCCGCACCAGCCAGTGCAGCCTCGAGAGGGGTCTTGCCCGCCCACAGCCGGGCCTGTGGGCCCTGGGGAGCAGCAGAGCCCCATGGCGCTGACCCCCCAGCTCCCTGCCTGACACAGCCACAGAACTGGGGCGCACTGACCCTGCCCCAGCCCCCAGCCGGCCTGCCCAGAGCAGGCCCAGCCCCAATGCTTTCAGGTGTGGCGAGGGAAGCCGGGGGGCCGGGCAGTCCCGGCCAGTGCCCCCGGCAGCCACAGGCCAGCAGGGGCGGCCGCCACAGTGAGGCCCAGCGCTGGGAAGCAGAGTGCAGCACTGGGAGGAAGGGGGGAGCCACGTCCACCCTCCTGTCAACCGGCATCCCTGGGACCAGCCGCAGCCACGGAGTCAGAGGACAGCGCCAGCCCAAGGCGCCAGGGCGCGGGGCGTGCTGGGGACCCCGGGGGCCAGCGCCGCAAGGCCTGACGACCCCCACCCTCGCAGCAGCAGGGCTGGGGAAAGCCGGCCGTGCAGAGACCCCCACGACAGTCACGCCAACTTAGCAGCCTGTCGGTGGACGCAGGACCGCGGAGCCGCCGGGGCTGCCTCTTCCGGGAGAGGTCAGCCAGGGCCCCGAGGCCCACAGGACACCGTGGGCAGGAGGGGCCTCACGCCTGCAGCCACCTGGGGCCCCAGGCAGGAGAGCACCACAGGTCTCCCGGCCCGCCTCGGGCCGGCCGTCGGCCTTGCCAGCCGCCCCACTCCTCCTGGGCTCAGCCTGGCCTGACCCAGCCGTCCCCCGGCTGCCGGAAGGTTCCCTGGCCAAAGGGAGCGTGCGGGATGCACCTGCGGCCCAGCCCTGCCACCAGGCCACGCGCTGGGGGGCTAGGGCGCGGGGGCGGTGGCAGGTGGTACCTGTCTTCTTTGGCTGAATTGGGGGTGGGGCCTCAGCGATATCCAGGCTTTTACTGAACATGCTTTACTAGCAGAGAGACAAAGCGAGAAAACAGAGTTACTGCCCCGGGCCACGGACAGCGCAGGGGCCCGGCCTCCGCGTGCTCGGGCCAGGGCACTGGACGCCGGGACCTCGGGCAGGGGCGTGCCCAGCGGCCTCGGTGCGCTCCCTGGTGACCTGGCGCGGGCTGGCTGGGCCCACCACCAGCCAGGGCTGCTGCGCCCAGCAGGCGGCCCAGGCACAGTGCCAAGTGGGCAGAAGGGGGAGCCGCAGGGCGGGGGTGCCGGAGAAGGGGCTTTCTTGGTGCCCCTCAAGCTGGTCACCAGCACCCCGCACCCATGGCTGTCAGGGCTGCAGAGCAGAAGCCACCACAGGGTCGCCTCCAGGCCCAGCCCCGCCCCGCGGCCCAGGCACGTGGGAGCGGTGGGGGCAGCACTCAGCCAGCCCTGCAGGGGTCAGATGGGAGGCCAGGGCCAG
The DNA here is from genome assembly GCA_003508835.1 of Eonycteris spelaea. Lineage (NCBI taxonomy): Eukaryota > Metazoa > Chordata > Mammalia > Chiroptera > Pteropodidae > Eonycteris > Eonycteris spelaea. The sequence continues at coordinate 382,842 of PUFA01000423.1, forward strand.
GCGTGGGAAGGCGGGCTGGGCAGAGGTGCACCCACAAGGAGCAGGATGGCATGCACAGCTGGGGCGGCAGTGTGGCCAGCGGGGGCCCTTCCTCCTGCTCCGGCCCAGCGCTATCGGGAGACCTGAAAGGCGGCTCCGGAGGGCCAGGACCCCCGGCCAGAGGCAGCACCAGCCTGGCTCTCTGGGGAGGGCCCAGCACCACCCGCTCAGCGTAAACCCAGTGGTGGCCCAACCACTCTGTGGTTCCCATTGGCTGGCAAATCCCTCCAGAGGCCTGGCCAGCCCAGGCATCTGGTACCCAGCTGGTCAGAGGCCAGGGCTCCCCAGGCCCCAGGTGGCTGAGCCCCAACCTGGGCAGGAACAGTGGGCCTCGACCCCGCCAGGCCACCCTCACCACCAGGGTGACGACCTCGCCCAGCCAACACCAGTGCAGCCGGGGCCAGGAAGCCGCACCTTCCCCCAGGGCGGTGTGCTGGGGACAGCCCAGACCTGCTCGTCGCTCCCAGAATTCCATGCTCCTGCTTCCTGCACAGCTATGGGTGACCCAGGCAGACCACCCCACCTCGGCCCGGCCCAGCTCAGCCCAGCTCAGCTAGGCCAACAAAGCAAGGCCCAACCCGGCTCACCTCAGCCCAGTCCACTGCAGTTCAGCCCAGCTCAGATCGGCCCAACCCAGTCCAATCCAGTCCAGCTCAACTCAGCCCCAGCCAGTTTAGATCCAGACCAGCTCAGCCGAGTCCAGTCTAGTCCAGTTCACCCCAACTCAGATCAGTCCCATCCAGTCCAGCCCACCTCAGCTCAGCTTAGCCCAGGCTGGTCCAGTTCGGGCCAGCTTAGCCCAGTCCAGTCTGATCTCCAGCCCAGCTCAACCCAGTCCGTCCAGGACGGCCTAGCTCAGCCCAGCCCAGCTTGCCCGGGGCCAGAGAGGCACAGGCGGGGAGGGAGGCCAGGCCCCGCACGGCCCGCGGGGGCACCGGGAGGCGGGGCACCCGCAGCGCCCGGCAGGCACGCACCTCTGGCCGTGCTGGGCCATCTCGATGGCCCGCCGCGCGGGCACGGGGGAGCCGCCGTCCGTCACGCTGAGCACCTCCATGGACTTGCGCTCCGGCCGCCGCTTGCCGTGCCGGTTCAGCATCGGCGAGTCCACGCGCTTCCGCGGAGGGTCTGCGAGCAGACGGGGGTCAGGGCCAGGCAGCCCGGGGCCTGGCGGGCGGCGCGGGGCCTCCCAGGGCCTCGTACCTATTTCGTTCCTGGGGGGCAGGTCCTCGTCCTCGTGGCTCGGGTACCTCTCTTTCCGGTCCAGGAGGAGGAAATAGATCATCTTCTCCTGGTTCTCCCTGCGGGGGGACCGCGAGGGGTTGGCGACCACGGGCGAGGCCGGGGGCCGTGCACCCCAGCCCCGTGGGCCCCTGCGCCCCCAGGGGACCCGCAGGGGACGCACTCCTCGGACAGCAGGTCCTGCAGCAGCTTGTTGCGGTCCCGGAAGCAGCCCAGCGAGTGCATGCTGTCCAGCACGTCGGGGTCGATGTCCTCCAGGCTGGGCAGCGAGCGGATCTGCACCTTGCGGGGGATGGGCTGCTCCGGCTCTGGCTCGTTCTTGCCCCCGCTGCGGACGACAGGGCACCACCACTGGTCACTCACCTCGGGCCGGCCGGAGGCCCCTCCACCCTCACCGGCCCCTGCTGTGGCCCGTGAGCCCGCTGTTCTGTGCCCAGCCCTGCACACCCCTGCATTCCTCCCGTGCCCCGTGCGGCTGGCCACGGGGCCCCGAGAGCTGGGGGAGCTGGGCCGAGGCTGGGACAGGCCTGCGCTGGGCAGGGTCCACCCCCTGCCTTCCCTAGCCAGTCCTCTGGGCCACAGCGGCAGACGGACGGGTGACCGGTGGGTGGGAAGGCTACTTACATGTACCACGTGTGTTTCTGAATGTGCTCTAGCTGCAAGAGAAACAGGGAGTTAGTGCGGAGGGGCCAGGAGAGAGCCCAGGGTAGGGGGCGAGGGGGCGTAGGGGCGGGGAGGGGCCATGGGGGAGCCTGGAGTGCAGGAGAGCATGCGGGAGGCGGGGGGGGGAAGGGAGAAGAGGGGAGGATGGAGATGGAGGGAAGGTGGGGGAGGGCTCAGTGAGAGGGGAGGGGCTACCTGCCCTGAGGCTCTAGGCTAGCCCCTGTCCCTGCCTGCCCCAGAGACAAGGATGCTGGGGCTGCCGGCGGGGCTGGGAAGGAGGCCTGAGGAAGAGGGCTGGGAGAGCCGCGGGCCTGGCCACCCGTGGGAGCAGCTGGGGTCCAAGTGTGAGCAGGAGGCTCAGAGGCCATTGGAAGGTGGCCTCTTGGTCACTGGGCCACTCCCCTCCTGGAAAGGTCAGCCTAGGTTAACCTGCTACCCTGGACCCTTGGACCTGCCATCCTGACACCAGCTGACCCCCGAGAGGCTGGCCGAAGTGTCTTTTAGAAGTGGGGATTCCCTCAGGCCCCCCAGCCTGCCTGCAGTCCAATGGCTGGCCAGCAGGAGGTGTGGGGTGGGGCTGAAACACACCTGCAGGCACAGGCTAGGAGGGGGCACACCTGGACACATGTTCTCGCATCCACACACACCTGTGCATGCATAGCTGTGCACAGCCTGAGTGTGCCCACTCACCCCTGCACACAGACATACACCTGTTCAGAGCTGTGCATACACTTTCATGCACGTGCACACCACACCTGTGCACGTCTATGCGAACCTATATATGCACACGTGCACGCCCACACATGGACATGCTCCCGTGTACACGCCCGTGCACACCCCGGGCTCCCTGTACCACATTCGCAGGCACAGGTGGGCCCCTCCCGGGAACATCGCGATGAAATCGGGGCCCCGCGCCCGCCGCGCACGCACCGTGAGGCGCCGCGCCGCGTCCACCTCGATCATGCCGCGCAGCAGGCCCTGGCAGTCGGGCGGGATGAAGTGCGGCATGTGGAACACGCCACGCTTCACCTTCTCCAGCAGCTGCCGCAGGTTGTCGTCGTCGAAGGGCAGCGCCCCCTGCCGGCCAGGGACGGGGTCACCGCGGGGCGGAAGGACTGGGGGCGGGGCGAGAAGGGGCGTGGCAGAGGGAGGGTGGGGCGGGGCGAGGGGCAGAGCTGGGGTGGCAGGGGCGGCGCAGGGGCAGGGGGCTCACCACCAGCAGCGCGAACAGGATCACCCGCAGCTCCACACGTCCGCCTTGCGGCCATCGTACTTCTCCCCCTGCGGAGGGCGGCGCGGTTGGCGGGCGCAGGGCCAGGGTCTCCGCGGGGCATGAGGGGCCCAGGTGTAGGGTCTGAGAGGGAGCCGGGGCCTGGGGGTCCGCCAGGGGGTGGGAGGAGACCCTCGAACAGGCCGGGACTGGGGGTTGTGGGGCACGACGACTACTTACCCGGATCACCTCAGGGCAGGCATAGTGGGGGGACCTGAAGGCAAACGCAGCAGTCAGGGCGCAGGCTTGGACCCACTCACTGTCCCCCAGTCATGACCTCCGGGCCCCACGGCGAGCGCAGAGGGTGCCTCTCCGCTCCCCCCGCACTCTCCGCCTGGGGACGATGCCCCACTGCGGAGCCGTCGGCCCATCAGGAGCCACCCCCACCCCATGCTCTGGGGAGGGACGGGCCTAGGAGCCTGGAGCCTCGGTCCCACTCAAGGCTGCCCGGCAGTCCTGGTCCAAAGGCCATGGGCCGGGATCCTAAGCCAGCACCACCGCTGAGCGTGCGCAGAGCAGGAGGCCCGCACTCCATCCCGTGCGCGCAGGGCGGGCAGCCGCCAGGGCGGGACCCGCCTTCCAGAGCCCAGTGAGGATCCGGGCAGGGCGGGTCGTCTGCCAGCCCCTCACTGGACTGCACATTAAAGCCAACGCCAGGAATCAGACCATGGGTCCTGCCTGCAGCCCAGGCTGTGGGGTGCCGGAGTGGGGCTCGGGGCGGAGGGCCACCTGGCTGGGGCGGCCGGGACCACCCATGGCCTCCATGGGGCCGGACTAGGGGCCTTGCAGAACCGGCCTTGGCCAGGAGGGGGCGCCCGCTCACCCGCAGCTGGTCTCCAGCAGGCTGTCCCCCACCTGCAGGGACGCCATGCCGAAGTCCGCGATCCGAATGTTGTTCTTCTCGTCCAGCAGAAGGTTTTCTGGTTTCAGATCCCTGTGGCTGGAAGGGAAGCGAGTGCAGGCTGCCCCGGGGTCCCGCCCGAAACCGCATCCACACAGCACCGGTCCAATGGCAGCCCAGCATGGTGATGTCACAGGCAGCCAATCGGAAGTCGCCTGCCTGCGGGCTGGCTGCGTGGTCCGCAGGATGGAGGGCAGGAGCTCACTGGTCACACCAAGTGCTCCCGGGGTCCTGGGCAGGCGCCACTTTACTCCCTGGGGTCCCATCCGCCCTCGCTGCACCTTCTCTAGGCCGAGACCAACCTGGAGCCACCAGACCGAGGGGCCTTGTTCCCCAGGACCCCTGACAAAGCCAAGGCGGAGTTCCCAGAGCGGTGCGCGGGCTCCCAGCAGGAAGCTCCTGATGGGGCTGGGGGTCAGCGGGGGTCGGACCGTCTGCGGGGGAGGGCACTGGAGGACGGGACACCTGGGGCTGGGGCGCCTGGGGTGGGGGTCGCACGCACCAGATGGAGTGGCTGTGGCAGAAGTCCAGCGCCGAGATGATCTGCCGGAAGAACTTCCGGGCCTCCTTGGGGGTCAGCCTCCCCTTCTTGACCAGGTAGTCGAAGAGCTCCCCGCCGGACACGTGTTCTAGCACCAAGTATCTGCGGGGGTGGGCGTCCGATGGTGCGCACGCGTGCTGGGCGCACCCGGCCCCCTCCCAGCCCCGGCCGCGCTGCGCAGAGGCTACAGCCGCCTTCAGCGTGAGGGGCCCCCACCCGCCTGCCTCCTGGCAGCTCCCCGCCATCCGGAGGGGCCCTCTGAGGAGCCGCTGGGCCCCAAGATGGCAGGGTCGCTGTGGTCGCTGACCGTCATGGAGCCGGAGCTTGGCCCTTCGGGCCCCACTGGCCAGCCCAAGCGGGGCTCCCAGCCCTCACAGAGCCCTGGCCCTCAAAAAGTGTGGGCAGGGGGCCACAGCAGTCTACGCCAGCACCCCAGGGTGGTCCCCAGCATCAGCATCCAGGGGAGGGTGGGGCGGGAGGCTGACCTGGGTGGATGCTGCCCAGCTAGCAGGGTGGTGACCGCCCTCAGTGCGGCTGGACCAGGTGCTGGGAGGGGGGGTGGACTGCTGGACAGGGAGCCCACAGGGCTGACGCTCTGGGGCGGAGGGTCCAGCCTGCCCGGGGTTCTGTGGCCTGGCACCCCCCTGTGCCCCGCCCTTCTGCATCAGGTCACCAAGTGAGCATCCATGGACCAAGGACCCCCTGGGCGGCTGTGCAGGGCCATGGAGTGGGGGAAGAGAGGCTGGGGAGGTAGGGGACAGGGAGGCGGGTGACAGTGGCCGGGGAATGCCACGCCCCTCTGAAGGTGACAAGCCAGCCTGTCCCTGGTGGAGCCTGAGGGGCTGGGGTGTGACAGGGTGGTCCCACGAACTCAGGGCCTCAGGAGCTTGGGTGGGGCACTGAGCACACTCCCTGGGAGGGTGGCAGTCCTGGGTGGGCTGCAATGTCTTGCTGGGGGAGGGGGACATGAGGAGAGGATGGCTCAGGACAAGGGCTGGTGGAGACGAGGGTGTGGGCCACAGGGCAGAGAGGGGCATCAGCTGTCTCCAGGGAAAAAGGGTCTTGTAGGACTTGGGTGGGGGTGGGGCAGCCCCCAGGGCACAGGGAGCGGGTCTGCGGAGAGGGGCAGGGGTTGGGGGGGCTCTGCCTGCCACCCTGTCCTTGACAGAAGCGAGGCGGTGACCGGTGTCCTGCACGTTGTATGTGGAGGTGCCTGCCTGCACCCCAGCGCCTGCTTGCACCCCAAACTCATGGGAGGTCACCAACACACCGCAAAGCGAGCCACCAGCATGCAACAGGCCTGTGTCCCCGCATCATGGTTCTGGTGGTGGCTGAGTTCCTCTGGGTCACCAGTGTCAGCGGCCCCAATGCCACCCCTGCCTCCCACAGGCCTGTGGTGACCGGCGTCCCTGCTCCTGTCCCCATCCTCGGTTAAACACTGGAGCGGGGCCATTCGTGCGGCTCTGGGACCCCAGCTGGCTCCTGCCCCTGGATCCCCGCCCCAGCCCACTCCTCCGGGAAGCCCTGTCTCCCATGGTGGCTCAAGCCAGTGGCTCTGCCAGTGATGCCACAGCCTGGGGCTTGCCCTGAGACCCGCTGCCTGGCCCCACAGCGCGAGGGCTGCCTGTCCCCACCTCAGCCCCCCAGCCCTCCCTCTGGCCACCCCAACTCTCCGGCCCAGCAATACCTACAAATATTTTTTGTTCTCATAAACGTCGTGCAGCTTGAGGACGTGAGGGTGTTCGATGAGCTTCAGGATGGCGATTTCCCGCTCCACCTATGGGGACAGGGTGTCACGTGGGGGACCGTCCCCTCACACCTGCACCTCTCCACCACCTGCCCCTGATGAGGCTGTGAGTGGGACCACAGGGCACAGACCCCGCCCTCACCCTCTGGGGACACAGAGGGGCCAACATGGGGCTTTGGAGCAGGGCCAGCCTGTCCCCTCCCCCAGCTGCACCTGGTCGCTTCCAGGCCTTCAGGGGTGTGGGCCCGGTCTCATCCCCACCCCCCCCATCCCAGAGCTCCTGTCCCTCCACCCAGAGATCTCAGGGGTCTCAAACTCAGGGTTCCAGCGCGAGCCCAGGCTTCCAGCCCAGCGCCTGCCCCACCCTTGTACTGTCCCCACCCTATCCAAGTGACCGCCACCTCTCCTTTAAACCTCCCCACCTCTGGTCCCTAGAGGCTTCCCAGGCGGGCCCGTCCCCAGTGGCCAGCGGGGTCCTCACTGATGTCATTGGCCCTCACGTGCCCAAGCAGAGCACATGTCACCACCCTCTACCTCCGTGCCCACACGCGCCCCGCAGGGCAGGCCTGCTCCCCGTCCTGCCCCGGATGAGCGTAGACGAGGGAAGGGCCGGGAACGGGGAGTGAATTCACCAGGGGGAATAGCGAAGAGGCAGCCCCGCGGGCAGGGGCTCGGGGTGCGGCTGCTGGAGGAGGAGCCCCGCCTGCCTGCAGGGGGCAGCCCCACTCCGGAGTGTGGGCGGGCAGCCCGGAGCCCAGGCCGCCGTCTGCACCCCGGAGTCTGCGCCCCGAGTGCCGCCATGCCCCTCAGTTCCTCTTCCTGCTCAGAGGCGGAGGTCTGCCCCGATTCTAACCGGGGAAGTAGGCCCAGCTGAGGCACAGGGCCGGACCGTGCCAGGCTACGGGCCGACGCCGGACCCTGGACCAGCTCGGGTGCCGGTGACTGGGCCGGGCCGGGGGACGGGCATCGCTGCACGCAGGCCCCCCGGACGGGCTTCGCGGCAGCCCAGCCCCGCCCCGGCCCCCAGGCCCGGCTTCCCACTCACCTTCATCAGCACAGACTCGCTGAGCTTCTCTCGGTTGACGATCTTGATGGCCACTTCTGGCAGGTGACACAGTGAATCCCCAGCTTCACGAGGCCTGTGAGGAGAGAAGCCTGTCACACTCAGTCTTGGGCCACACCCAGGGCCTCGGGGACCGGCAGCACGGCCCTCCCCAGAGCGCCCCTGGGGGTGGCCTTGGCCTCCGCCCAGGGCCCTGACCAGCAGGCCCCACCTGCCCCTGCGCCCGCCTCCCAGTGCGCCTCAGGCCAGGCTCCCGTGGCTACGATCTGCCCTCCCACGCCCCTGGTCAGCTCCACGTCCGAGTGTCACCCTGCCTCTGGCCACGTCCCTCCTCCACGCGCAGCCCTTTGACTCCTGTGGAGCCCTAGGTCTCCTGCAGGCCCGTGACACCCAGAGCCCCTCCCCAGACCTCCAGCTACCCGGGCACCCCCACAGGGGAGCCAGGATGCCCCTAGCCCAGGGGGCCGCCACCAGCCAGGCCCAAGCGGCCCCTCCCACCAGCACACTCAGCCTCGGCCCCTGAGACCCCACTCATCACCCTCCTTTCAGCCCAGACACCGGTGAGCAGGCCACTGCTCCCAGGACACCGGGGCACCCAAGGCCGCTCCCGGGCAGCACCTGCCCCAGCCGGCCCTGCGCCCTCCCCTGGACCCCCAGCAGAGTAATGCGCCTCCGCTCTGGTGGCCACACTTCAAGGACCCACAGGCCTGGTCACTGCCACCTTGTCACATGGGCGCTGCTGGGCCTGTGCCTCCACTCCCCTCCCCAGCTGGGACGTGCCACCACCACCCTGTCCCCATCGCAGCCCAGCCTCTCTGTGGCCTCCGGCCCGGGACACCCTATGCACTCCCTGGGCTGGGCCCCCAACTCCAGCGTTCTCCAAGGTGACCCGAGTTCCCAGATGTGCGTGGGGAGGTCACTGTGGGTGGAACTGCCCTGGCATTTTGGGGACCAGGGCATTGCCACATGACGGATGACCCATTAACCACAGCCTGATGGTGACCTCTGCTATTGTAAGGGACGCGGGTTACATCAGGGACGTCCCTTCTGTGAACACTGAGGGACACGCACGCTCACTGTTTCACTCACACTTTACGAGAGTCACTTCTGATTTCAGAAGGTCACCTGGATAGCACTCTGCTGTCATTGTGACCTTGACACCTTCTCGTGTTTCCTGACTGGGCTCATCTCTGCGCTGGGGGTGGGGCTTCTTACCAACTGGCCCTTCGTCATATGCACCGAAAACGTCCCCCTAACCGACCACGCATCCCAGCCTCCTGCGTGGATTTACAGGGTACGGCCAGGTGTCCCCTTCTGAGCTCACATCATGGACGTCTCTCCCTGCTGCCGCAGGCTCTGCGGGGTCAGGGCCGAGATGAGGCTGTGCTCCCAGGAGGCACAGCAGCCAGCCGACTCGGGGACGGTGGGGACGCGGCCCCTGCGGGAGCCCTGTGCTGGGGCCGGGAAGGGCTGCAGGCTGCTGAGGCGTCTCGCTGGCAGCTTGTGATCCACTCGAGAGCCCTGTGGCTCCAGATTGGCGGACGAGCCGAGATCCAGGGTAGCGATGGGCGGTGAGCGGGGTTCCTGCTCCATAGACCACAGCCAGGGGCCCAAGGACGCCGCCGTCACTGGCAGTGGTCGGGCTGGCCCCAGCCCCTCCAAGCCTCCTTGGCCCAGACCAGGACCAGAGTGGGCACAAGTGGAGTCAGAAACACGGCCAACAAGCGGAGAGGAACCAGGGGATGGAGACAGGCAGCAAAGGCCGCTGCTCTGAGAGTGACAAGCTCCTACCAGTCTCTGAGCGCCCAGGACAGACGCCAGGGGAGGCCGGCTCTTGGGAGGAGACCCCAGAAACGCCCGCGAACATGAGCCTGGGCGACTTGGCAGGGCAGGGGCTGTCACTGTGCCCAGGACGCAGCGACAGGGGCCCCAGAGCTATGGGAAAGGCACACGGAGGCCAGTGGGGACCCAGGGCAAGAAAGCGTCCCAAAACGATGCTCTCAGGTGCTCCCTGCCGACTACCGGCGAGGCCCTAGCACACGGTCCCGGTCACCCCGGGTTCTCCCGCACCGCCCGGCTGCCCTTTAACAGGTCAGGAGGAGGTTCCCGAGGCCGAAGGTCAAGCTCAGCGGCCAGCTGTCTGTCGGGCGAGAGCTTTGTTCTTCTGCAGAACCTGGCCTGGTCCCCACCCACCTGGCCCCTCCCCACTCGGGCATCTAGCCTCTCACGTCCCCTTCCAAAAGGCCGACCTGTGTCCCAACCCCTGCGGGGTCACTCAGCATCACATGCTCCACGTGTCCACCATGGGCTGGTCGCCCGTCTGGGCCTGAAAGGTCCTCCACCGACAGGGCCAGAGCAGGGGATGGGTCTGCACCAGCCTGTGGTCCAGAGACACAGGCCCTGAGGCCTCTGCATGGGACACCCGGCCGCCGGGTGTCCTGCGGGGCGGCCCGGGGGTACACACGGCCCCCACATGGTTCCCACACAGCCGCAAAGCAAAGGGAGGAACAAGTCCATTCGCCATTCCTCATTGGAATCATCAGTCTCCAGGCCGTGCCGTCCCGTGAGCACCCAGCCCTGGGGCTGGAGCTAGCTCGCTGAGAAAAAGAGCCCGTGGGGTCTGGGGCTCCCAGGAACACCGTGGGGCCGCCCCACTTCCGACTCAGTTATTCCCGAGGCCTTCCCCACTTGCCTAGTCCCCACACAGGTCTCCTGGTGACCCTGAAGGAGGTCCCGTTGCCCACGGGCTGGCCCTGCCGCGCCCTTCCCCACCCCCTCCCTCCTTCCCCACCACAGCCCTGCCCCCACCCAGGGGATCGGCCTCCCAGCCCTGGAGTCCCCGCCCCAACGCCCTGGCCTGTGTTCCCCTGCCACAGACAAGCCCTGCCCCCTGCTCATGGTGGGGGCCCGTCCACCCCAGGGGACACCGGCCACCTCGCCGTGCAGCACACTGGGGGCCTGGGCTGAGTGTCAGCTGGGCCTCGGGCACGGGTGCACCCCTGCAGGTTCAGAGGTGGGACTCATGGTTGGGGGGGCAGAATGTGCCAGAGCCCCACTGAGTCCACTGCAGGCCCCACTGCTGCCCCTCAGGCTCCTGCCGAGCCAGCAGGAGGAGCGGGCCGTGCCCCGCTGGACCTTCCAAGGCCCCTCGCAGCCCCTCTGGGGAGGCCAGGCCGGCCACGCCCCCTGGGATGGTAGACTGACCGTCCTCGCCCACTGCAGACCACTGCGCCTCTGGGACCATGTGGCCAGCTCCCCAGAGCCGACAGTGAGCCAGTGTCCGCCACCTCACTGCTTCGTGTGGAATGTGGGGGGCAGTTCCTGCACCCACGTGCAGTAGACAGATATCATGTCCTCTTGGGGCGGACAGAGTGGTACACCCCTCCTTCGGGGCTCTCCCTGGAGGAGTGAGGTGGCAGCACACTGGCTCTTGGAAAATGAGTCAGCAGAGCTGGCGCCCTGAGCCCGCTCCACCTCCTCCAGCCTGGGAGCCTCCGTGGAGGCCGGGGAGCAGCCTCCGAGGGTGGCAGGGGTGGACGCAGCCCTGCCGCTGTGACAGAAGGCGGCGGCCGGTCCCCACCGCCAGCACAGATAGGATCGGGGGCATCAGCCCACGGTGGCCTCTTGCTGGGAGTGGCCTGGGTCTAGCTCAGCCTGCAGGCTGACCTCAGGCTCCCCATGTCCCCCCAGCCATGCCCTCAGGGAGGGCCAAGGGGGCTCTACAGAGATAATCGAGTTCTCAGCTCTCCTCTGAGATCGCCCTGCTTTAGGGTGGCCCTGACCCAAGTGACAAGTGTTCCTGTCCGAGAAAGACACACGCAGGGGGAAGCCCCGGACCGGTCGCCCCTCGCAGCCCTGGGCGGAGCCAGCCCCAGACTCCCGGCCCCCCAACTGCTGGAGTGAGGCCCGTCGTTTCAGACCCGCAGGCGGCAGCTGGTTAAGGAGCCCGGGCAGCCAGCGCCAGCCTCGTCCACTCACCGGGTGTTTATCTTGAGTTGCCTTCCACCAGAAACCTCCTAATATGTGTTGTCCTTTCCCTGAGAATGTTATGTAACTCGTGGTGACATGAGCTGCCCCCAACACCCATGCACATGCACACGTGTCCACCTGACTAAGCACCCGTGGGGCTCTCCACTGGCATCTGCCTGGAGACCTCAGAGGTGGGACTTGGAGGTGGGGGTGTCCTGTGGCCTCTGCCAGAGCCACCGCACAGCCCAGCGGGTCCTCACTGCGGCCTTGGCACCAGGCAGAGCCTAGGGGAGGGGTGTGTGGGCTGCAGGCCACTCGCTGGCCCCTCCTGGGGCAGGATGGGCCCCAGCAGTGCCCAGGCCTGGATGTGGCCAACTGTTCCAGAAACGCTACTGTCTGTGCAGAACTAAGAGTCCCAAGTAGCTTCCACTTGAACTTTGACCCTCACAACAGCCGCGCTCTCTGACCCAGAAAGGGAGACAGACCGGGTGATGCCTGCGTGACCTCAGTGCGCACCCTCCTGCCACTGCGTAGGGGGTCAGGATGAGGCTTGCCCAAGTGCGGCCCTGGCGCTTCCCCAGCGGGTGCAGACACAAACTCCACCCCCGTGTCACCCTGTCGCCCCGGCTGTACAGGCTTGGGGAGGCGGCGGCCCGCCGGGCAGAGAAGTGGGGCGAAACCGAGAGACGCTGTGCACATGGGGTCGTTTCCCGGGCGGCCGAGAGGAGGGGAGGGGCGCATCCGTGGGGACGCGGGCGCCCGGAGCGCCTTTCAGCACCATGGACAGGACCTACGGCGGGGCTGAGAGCAGGGGCGGTCCCTCCCGCAGGGCACAGGAACAGCAGGTGACTCGCTCCAGGCCAACAGTTAGGAGGACGCCAGAGCCCGGGTGCCCTCGGCTCTGCCAGCTAGGCGCCTGGGGCGCCTCCTCCGGGCATACAGAGGTGTCTGCGCCCACTCCAGGGCCTCGGGTCCACGAAACGGCTCTTGGAGGCCGTTCGGGAGAACTCCTCCCAGCCCTCGGCTGGGGAGGCCCCCACTCACCCTGCGAGAGCGCCCCACGTGTGACATGCTGCAGCCGGGGCGCAGGAGAGCCCCGGGAAAAGCAGGACCCACCGGCGTCTCACTGCGCACGCGCGGGCTCGAAGGAAGGAAGGAAGGAAGGAAGGAAGGGAAGGAAGGAGGAAGGAAGGAAGGAAAAAACCGGGGCGGGGCCCAGGTGGATACAGGTGGACTGTGATCATCCACGGCTCGCGAGGCCTCGAGGTCCCTTGGCTTCCAACAGGATGACCAGCACTGTGCCCACGCCACCACCAGGGACCCGTCTGGAAGCGCCCGCGGGGCCCTGGGCGGCCCTCTCCACAGCGGGGGTTGCAGGGACTCCCAGGTCTTCTGGCCCAGCGCGCCCTCCACGGCCCGCTCAGGGCGCCGCGCGGAGAGGGTCCGCGTCGCTGTGGGGCAGGCGCACGTGGGAGGTGGGTGTCGGGAGGTGTGGACTGGGCTCAGGCCGATCCCCCACCCCGCACTCGCAGACGTTCCCCGTCCCCAACGACAGGACGGCAGCCCAGCGCACGTCTGGCTGCAGGTCTGCCCTCGCAGGCAGAGGGTGGGATCCCCCCTGGGGGGGTGGCGAGGAGCGCAGGGCTGGCGGGTTAGGGTCTCGGGCTCGGAGGGCACCCCACCTGCCCAGCCGGGGCTCCCGGGTCCCAGCACAGGGGAGCCCAGGCCTAGCAGAACCATGCGAACACTCCGCGGCCTGCGCGCCTCGCCGACAGACGCGCTGCGAGGCCGCCCCGCGCAGCGCCGCGGACGCCGTAGGGACCACCCGGACCCAGACAGCCGGCGCGCAGGGCTGCCTCAGACATCAAAGCGCCGCGCCTTCCGGCTCATTAGCGGCGCGGGCTGCGCTCTTCCCGCGCTGCGGCCGCATCCACCTCCTCCTCCGCTCGTGCCCCCCCCCCCGGGCCCCAGCGCTCAGTGGGCTGGGCAGGCGACCCAGTTCTCTCAGCCCCTCTTCCTGGGGCTCTGAGCTCCCCTAACCTCCCCCGCTCCTCCATTGGGGGATGCCGGGATCCCGCGGGCCCCAACTTTGCGCCGCAACCCTCCACTGTATCCTCGCCAGGTGCACCCACAGTCCCGTGGAAGCCCTGCAGGCCGCAGCTCCCAGCGACACCCCCACACCCGTCACGCGCCCAGCTCCTGGCTCACACCCACGCGCACTCTTCCAGGCCTGGAAGGAGATCCCGCTGGGGGAGGCTCTGGAGCAGGGCGCGGGAAGGGAGGGAGGCAGGGCGCCCCCAGCGCAGCTCGCTCACAGAATAGATCCCACCGTTCCTTTCGCCCACCAGCGCCAGGCACGCGGGAGGGGGAGAAGGCGCCCGCCATCTCTTGGGAGACAACTGTTCACGCTCGGAAAAGGAACCTCTCAAATTAAATTAATTAAGCCCTGAAATATTTCACACGCGTTACAGCCATCAGGCCGCCTCTGCGAGCTCCCAGCCCTCCCCAACCACAGCTCCTACACGTGGCTAGGGGCACTGCCCACTCCTTCTGCAGCTCCACCGGGGGCCCCCTGAGCGGCCCTCCACGGTGGGGCGGGGGCGGGCAAGCGTCCTGCTGTGCTCCTTATGGGGAGGAGGGGCAGTTCCGGTACCGGAGGCCCTTGCCAGGTGAAGCCAGCATCTCTGCAGCCCCGCGTGTGTGGATGACTGTCACCGGCCCAGGCTTTGAAGGCTGGCTCCCTGTCCCCTCCGTGGTGAAGGCTCAGGCGTCCCCTCCAGCCTCCGGAGTGTCCTAGCGCCCTCTCCTGCCTGTGGTAGATTAGAAGAAGGCGCCCTGCACTGCGCCCCACCAGAGGCAGCCTGGGACTGACTGCAGCCAGGTGGAGGCCCAGCTGGAGGCCCCGGGGCAGTGTGCAGGGGCTGGAACCCGAGCCCCCAAAATCAGAAGACATCCTGCCCCCCAGCTCCCTCTAGGTTCTGCACGTGATTGGAGGAAGCAGTAGGATCCACTAATCAGAGAACTCACTTCCCGGGACCCTGTGGGAGGGCCGAGAGAGCTGTGGCACTCCTGGGGACACAGACCCTCCTTCCCCGTGAGACATCCAGGCCAGGTTCCCAAGGTCAAAGCTGAGGAGGGGCAAGATGATGGGAACCTGAGGTCACCAAGGGACGCCAAGCAGCCAGGCCTCCGCGCTCAGTAACTGGCAGGCCCTACCCCTACCCAGCGGCCGAAAGGCGGTTCCCAAGCCGGCCGCTAGGAGGAGCGCGTCCAAAGAGGGAGCCTGGGAGGGCTGGTCTCCAGAGGGCCTTGCCGCCCAGGTGACCCGCGGGAAGGCAGAGCTGCGTGGGGTTCCGCGGAGGGAAGATGGGGCAGATTCTGGGGTGGGTGCCCACCCGCAGACAGACCGGGCCCCTGTGTTTGCCGCCGCCTACCGACGCTGCGCCCAGATGCAGAAGAGGGAGGCGGCGGCGAGATGCAGAAATTTCAAAAGGTTCCACACACCTCTGCAAGTCGGAAGGCAGGGGCCGGTGACAGGGGCTGTCACAGAACAGAGCTACCCTGAGCTCTGGCTGCACCGGGCCAGGCGTCCAGGCCATCCCTGCTGCCTTCTCCGGGACGTGCACCACGGAGCTCAGCGCCTCAGGAAGGGCAGCCGCCCGCACAGCGCCGCCAGACCCGGGGCACTCGACAGGCTGCACCTGAGTCACAGCCCCTCCTCCCACCAACGGCGGGGGGCGGGTCACGGTGTGCTGTGGGCGTGGCCGGGGCAGCCCCACGGCGCTGGGCCGGGCCGCGCGCGTCCCTGTCCCTGACGGTGGAGACTTTAGCGGCAAAAACAAAACCGACTAAAATTCGGTCGACCTGAAAGCCCTTTGGCTGTGCCCGCAAAACTGAACCTGGGGGTTACCGCAATTCTGCTCCAAGTGAAGCCCCAGGAGAAGCGAAAGCAGGGCTCTGAAGAGGTGTGTGCACGCCACGTTCACGGAAGCCAAAATGTGGAACAGCGAGTGTCCGCTGACGGACAAACAAACAGAATGTCACCCCACCCTACAACGGAATATTGTTCAGCCTTCAAAAGCAAGGTGATCGTGACACACGTCACGACATGGCGGACCCTGGGGACAGTGCGGAGTGGAATGAGCCTGTCACCAGAGGACGGGACTGTGCGACTCCATTTACATGGACTGTCTGGAGTAGGTAAGGCCGCAGAGGCAGAAGGTAGGGCAGGCTTGCCAGGGCCTGGGGGAGGGGCGGGGAGCGACTCCCTCGGGGGCCAGAATGTTCCGGAACTAGACAGGGGCACTGCTGGCACAGCACTGAGTGCTCCACATGCTGCCCAACCTTGCACCTTAAGTCAGTAATTTCACGTGAATTTCATCTCGATTTTTAAAAAAGTTGGTCTACGTTTTATCACCCCGCTCCGACAACTCTAAACCGCATCAGTGATAAAGTGAATGCCTTCCCCAAAACGCAGTCCTGCAGCGTCCGCGTTCCCGACGCTCGACGCTCGCTGCTCACGGGTGACGCGTCCGCCTCCAGCCCTCTGCACGAGGGCCACGCCTCGCCCCGGGGTGGGGTCGGGTCTGGCCCGAAATGCCGGCTCCTTTAGTGGGCATGTCCTACCCGGCACTGCGGACGCAGGGCGAGGCGGGCTCCCAGGGCAAGGGAGCAGCTCAGCCCCTCCCTCACTGAGGTCCCACCCCCGCCCCGCCCCCCGTGTCCGGGGGCGGGGCGTCCCAGTGTGCTCACGAGTCAAAACGCCCACAGTGACCTGCAGACACAAAAGACTTCAGCGTCTGAAACACGGAAGTAAACGCTTCTTTTTAAAACGAATTTGTATAATCGTGTTGGAACTGAAGAGCAGCTCAAGAGAAACACCTGTCACCGCATGTCACGTGATTATCGCCAACAGGGCTGCACGGTGGGCACCCAGCCCCCAGGGAGGGCCATCCTGCAGGACTGGGGCAGGCCCATCACGTGTCCCCACAGCCAGGCACCGCTGTCACAGCAGCCCCACTCCCACGCCGAGCCCTCAAGATGAGTCTCTGGCCACCAAGGGTGGCCCCAGTCCTCTGCCCTGTAGCACGGGCCACTGGGAGTGGCTGCCCTTGGCCTTGGTCTCCCTGGCTGAGCTCAGCCCAGATGGCCATGTCCTCTCCATGCCTGCAGCCAAGGCTGGGCCCAGCAGCCAGCATGCCGGGCAGGGCGCCCCTGCACCATCTCAAAGGGTCACAGCCAGGCCGAGCTTCCTGCCCTCAACCACTGGTGTCCCCAGAGACGGCCTGCGGGCTGTGGAAGCCAGGGGTGCAGCAGGCCTCACTGCCCCAGGCTGAGGGCAGCTGTCCCCCTCCTGGCCTGCCCCTCGCTCCACCTGCGAGGCACGACTTGGACTCTGCGGGGTCAGGGAACCACAGATGGTGGGACACTGTGCCCCAGACAGGGCTGAGCCCCAGCCCTCCGACCCTGGACACCACGCGCCCTCTCCCCTCCTGTCCCAGGGGGTCTCTATGAGGGAGCTGGGACGGCTCCCCAGGGAGCACAGTCTCCCCTCCCCCGCCACACCAACCCAGGGCCCCCGCTGGGGCATTCCTGTCCCGGGACAGTAACCCTGGAGGGCCCCAGCGTCCTCCTTGGGTCCCCTGCTAGGGACTGCTGGGGAGGCCAGGGCAGAGCGGGGTGCCCTGGGCTGACTGTGGGTGGTGGGTTGGGGCACATACCCAGGAAAACAGGGCTGCCCTTGGGGGTCCCGGGTTGCTGAAGGGGGTTCCTGGTGGCTGGAGGCTGCGGGGTGAGGGGCATGGTCAGGGAACCCCAGTGACTGGCAGGCCCTGCTGGGCACACCTGCTCCAGCCGGAGACCTGGCTGTGCCTGTGCCCCGCCCCCACAACAGGCTGGCGGGCAGGCTCCCCGGGCCGGCTGCCTGGGGCTGACGCCTGCCGGCCTTGTTCAGCAGGGCGGCGGTATCTTGGGGCCGGGCGGGAGGGGCAGCAGCAGGCCCCGGGCACGGTCCCTGGGGCTGAGGAGGCAGCGTTACTGCAGGGCCTCAGATGTCAGACTGGCTGGTGAGCTGTCCCCGCAGTGGCCGGGCAGGTGGCCAGCAGCCTCCTCACCCACGCGTGGGCGGTGCCAGGCCAAGGACCCTGCTCAGTGCTGGTGTTCCCGCCGGGGCCCTCGCAGCTGAGCCCCCCTGGGGCAGGTGAGCACACACGGGGCCCTTCCCCTGGGAAGGCCGGTGTCCCACTGCTCACCCACACTGGTGCACGCACATGAACGCACACGCAGTTGTGCACACTCACAGACATGCTCTCACACTCACACTCGTGCACACGCATGGACTCACTCGCGCACTCACACTGATGCATGTGCAGACTCGCACTCACGCACACACATGGCTATGATGTCACACTCGTGTACATGCACAGGCTCACACACTTGTGCACACGCACGGGCATGCTCTCACACTCACACGGGGCCTAACTAGGGCAGAGCCTGGGCGGAGCCTGCGGCGGGGTAGGGGGGGCTCTGCAGGAGGAGCCAGGATGCAGAGGTCAGCGTTGCATTGCGGGAGCCAGGGCTGCAGGTGTGCAGGGGGTGGGTTCAGGCTCCCTGTGACCAGGTGATCATGGGGAGAGCCTGGGAGGCCCCCCTGGTGGCAGAGGGAGGTGCGGCCCCAGGGCTGGCAGGGGCAGGACGACCCTTGGACCCCGGGCCGTGCCCAGGGGGGGCCTCGGCCTGGGGAGGGAGCCCCTGCACTCAGCGGCCGACCAGGGGCTGCTGTGCCCCAGCCAGGACTTCTCCCTGACTCCAGGGCTGGGGGTGGAGATGGAGCAGCCCTCCCCTCTGTCCGCTGACCCTGGCTCGGGGTGTCCAGGTGGAGGCACTGGCCTTCCGGCTGTCCCCTGGGCCCAGGGGTACAGAGGAGAGAGGGAGGGGGTGAGCGGGCCAGCTGGCCGGTGGGCAGGGCTGAGGAAGGAGCTTGGACAGGACAGGGAGGAGCCCGCTCAGCCTGGTGGCCAGACCCCCACCCCCATCCCCGAAGCATCCCCAGCTGGTCTCCAAACCCCCAGCCGCCCCACAGAGCCCACTCCCTCCTCTCTCCTGCCAAACCGCCATCTGTTGCCATGGCGACGGGAGCAGAAAAGGCAGGCGGCACCGAGTGCTTCCCCCTCTTTCCTGCACCTTCAGCTGGGCGTGGGCTCAGAGCAGGCCTCCGGCTGCAGCCCCCGCCCCCCCGGCGGGCCTGGCCTCAGCAACGCTGCGCCCCCCCCCGCCCCCGTGTCCCACGTCCCACCCACGAGGGCCAGGCGAAGCATCCCCACTGCAGCTTCCGGGTCCCCTCCCCGGCCCCACCCAGGTGCCAGCCCACCCGGGCCGTCCCGCCCTGGAACATGGCTGCCGGCCGTCCCGCCCGAGCCAGCTCCCCTGCTGCCGCCTCATCCGCATCACCCACGCCCGTCAGAGCGTGTGGCCACGGCCACCTCGCCCTCCGGGAGGCGGACACCATGCGTCCCCTCCCGTCCCCTCCCGCAGCCAGGCCCCGAGCTCCGGGAGCAGCCACGTGTGCAGAGGCCACCACCGTGGGAGCAGCCACCGGGGGCCGCACTCGCCCGCGACAGGGCCGGGCCCTGGGTGCTCCCTCTTCCTGTGTCCCGAGCCCTGGTTTGCCACCCCCCAAACCCTCTTTCCCAGCGGCCCCGGTCGCAGCTGCTCCCCTTCACCCCACGGAGGTGAATCTGGCCGTCCGTTTGCACCTGGGCACGCACGCGGCCTCCTCCCCGCTCCGTCCCCCTCTGCACCGCGGGGCACTGTCCCTATCTGCAGTCTGCCTTCCCGGGCACCATCACCACACATACCACCACCCGGCATACAGGGACTCAGAGTGCCCCCCGCCCAGAGGGTAACGGGCAGGTGACAGAGCGTAGGCTTTCTGTACAAAAGGGTCTCTGATTAGTGTCTTAGCCACCAATGCCCGGCTGTTCTCACGGGAGCCGAGAAGCCGGCTCCTCACTCAACCATGAGGGCCCCGCACGTTGGGCAGGGGCTGCGGCCAGAGACAGACGGGGCCCTGAGCGGCCCCCAGCCTGGCCGGGCCTCCGGGCCCAGGCGCTATGCCTGGGAGTCAGGGGACAGGTGGCATGGGGGGCCCAGGCAGAGGTGTGGGGCCCGCAGGAGCAGGAGGGTGTCTGCCTTCCTTTCTTCCTTCCCGGGGCCGCCATGTCAAGGGCCACCTCCCCCGTGGGCCCAGGAGGTGGGGGCAGGGAGCCCCCACAAAACCACGTCCACCCAGCCCCTTCTAAGGGCTGCAGCCCTGGGCCTGCCCGCCGGATCGTGGCCCTGGACTCAGGGCAGCAGAAGGCACGGGCTCAAGGCAGGACCCGCCCTACCCCCGGCTGCCCAGGCCCCCGCTCCAGGCCGCTGGGGAACGGGGTTCCTTCTCATCAGCAGACACGGACTAGGGGCGCCCCGCCCCAGCAGCACCGTGGTTGCCATAGCAACTGCAGAGGCAGAGGGAAACCAACGGGGTGTGTGATGCAACAGGGCACCCCTCCCCCTCCTTCCCCACCCCACCCGGCTTCCTCCCGCCCCAGGCCAACTCCTCCAGGACCAGCAGCCCGCACACCAGCCCCCCTGCCCACAGCCAGGCAGAAGTCTGGGGCGTGGGCGCAGTCAGCCCCACCCCCAGGCCCGGCTCCTCCAGATGCAGCTAGGCCCACCCGAGCCTCCCTCAGCCCGAAGCCCGCCCGCCCAGCCAGTGTCCCCAAGGGCATGTCCGCCTAGGAGGGGTGCTCAGCACAGCACCCTAAGGGCACCCAACCTGGGGGCCACGGGGTGGGGCCTCTGCCGGGGAGAGGGAGGTGGGCAGAGATTTCCAGCCCCGCCACAGTCAGGGGGCCCGGCGGGTGCCCACGGGGACCCACAGCCTCGTCTGTGGCCCAAGCGCGGGAAGCCGTCAGTCTGGGGGTGCACAGCACGAGCAACAGTGGAGGCCGCGGGCTCCTTGTGCCCCCGCTGCCCAGAAGTGCCCCTCCGCCCGGGGGCGCTCTTCCCCGAGCCCGGGGGCAGGTGAGCAGGGCAGCGGTCAGCGTTCAGTCAACTGGTCTCTCAGCCCAACCCTGCGGAATCAGACCAGTGACGTGCTTTGCCTGAATCCAGTAACTATTCAGTAATTCAACCTGGTAAATTTTTTTTTTAATTTAAGCTGGTGCCCTAGTTTCAGAAGCCTCAGAACTGGGGGCAGGAAGGAGGGTGGCAGGCCCGAGGGACCCCAGGAAGAGGAGGGTTGGGGGCAGGCGGCGGCAGGGGACGGGGGGGCTGCTGTGTAGGGAAGAACGTGGGGTCCGGCGTGTGCCAGGGTCATGGCCACGGTGTGCATGCCGGGCGACACACTGCCATGGCCCACGCCCTGGCCGGCCCCCAGGGATCAGGCGGTGGTGGACAGCAGGAGCCACCAGCACCCGGCTGGGCGGGGTCACCAGGAGAGGTGGGCAGCCTGCGGCCTGCCCGGCGGAGCACGAGGCCTCCCCTCCTGCCAGGCCCCGACCCCACCGCCGGGGTGGCTGCCTGCTGATGGGGTTGCTGTGGCGACAAGGTGGGCCGCGCAGGTTGTCTCCACCTGTCCTCACACACCGACCAGCCACCTGGTGGGCAGGTGCAGCCCTGTCCTCCTTCACACGGCGCTGGGCGTGGGGGGCCCTTGGGCACGGAGCCAGGTGTGGAAATGCTGCCCGGAGCCTCCAGGCCTCCCACAGCCCCACGCCGGGGAGCAGAGCTGTGCGGCCCGGACCCCGGGGGCCGACGCCCTTCCCTGCCTGCCGCTGGCTCCCGCCAGCACACGAGACGCACCCCGGCCGGACACAGGACACACCGCAGCCGCCTGCGGCCAAGCAGAGGCAGGCGCCGCCCGAGAGGATGCTAAAGCTGCGGGGAGAGGCCGGGGCCGGGCCGGGGAAGAGGAGACCACGCGCGGCAGGGCGGGCAAGCCCCTCTGGGCTGCACCCCTGTGGGGCCTCCGTGGGGACGCCCCACAGCCGAGCCTCTCCGCCGGGGAGCAGGCCACAGGCGCTCGGCACGCCGTCAGACCTCGGCTCGGCTTTAACGCCACGTGCTCACCCAGGAAACTCTCTGCTGCCCGCTTCCCCACCCGCCGGGTGGCAGCATGTCCCACCCCCCGGCCTCACGTCGGGGCCACGAGCCCCAGGAGACCCGCCCACAGCACATCTGGGCAGCTCTCCACCGAGGATGGCCGCTGGGTGCCGGCTGCAGGGGCCTCGGTCTCCTCCTCCGTGCCACGGCCCAGGGCCCCGATCGTGGGGCTCCCGGAGCTGCCTGCGGGGAGCCCCTGACCAGCGAACAGGGGCCACGGCGCGAGCAGGGACAGGCGGCCCCCCACGCCGGTGGGAGACGGAGGCCCGGGCGCTGGGGCCATGCCCCACCTGTGCGGGCTGGCCCCTGAGCTCAGGCCCAGACCTGGACGAGGCCCCAGGCCCAGGGCTGCTCCCCAGCCACTCGACCGGGGAGCAACCTCCCCGGGGCTGAAACTGGATGCTGGTTGGGTCCCTCAGCGGGACCTGCTCCCCAGACAGACAGCCGGCAGTGCGTGGGGCAGAACGGGGCTCTGCAGCCTGAGCCCCCCGCCACCCTGCTGGGGTCGCGAGCCCCCCTGAGGGGCCGGGACATCATCTCCAGCACACGGGAATGACAAGAACTGCTTAGCGGGCAGCGGGCAGCGTGCTGGGAAGGACAGCGAGAGGAGAGACGCAGAGACCCGCCTGCCCACCAGGCTGTCCCTGCCCTCCCAAACTCAGGGCCAGGCCCCGAGCGCCTCAGACTCCCCCAGGAGGCGCGCCTGCGTGGAGCTGTCCACGGTGACGGAGCCGGGGTGGGACTTCCCCTCCGCCACCCTCTGCCCCTCTTGGGGCTGGCACCGGGCTGGAAGCCAGAGAGGCGGGGAGGCGGGCCTGCCGTCCAGATGGCGTGGACGGACACGCGCTTGCAGCACCAGGGCACGGCCCGCCGGACGACGAGCAGCCGCTCCCGCCACGTGTGGCACGTGGCACAGGCCAGCCCACAACCTCGGCCCACCGCGCTCCGCCCCACACGCCCTGCTCCACACTCCGGGGGCCACCGCCCTGACCGCCTGAGCTCCCAGCCCCCGCGCCCCGAGCCGGGCCGTGGAGCCCGTCCCATGTGCCTCCTCCCCGCCCGCCAGCACCCACTGCCCAGAGACCGGGCGGGCAAGGCCCTGAGCTCACGCCTATGCGTCCTTTCCTTGTGCAAGCCTGCAGGTCGGTCCCAGTGCTGGCCCGCTGGGCACGGGCCTGGGGTGTGAAGTCACAGACCCAAAGGCCACCGGGAGGCCACACGCGCCATGATGACCCGACATCATCCTGCCAGCATGGCCTCAGGCTCTGGCTCTGCTGACCCTGCGGACAGGACTGGCCACCACCTGCCCCAGCTCCTGGGAGGCACAGAGCACCTCGCTCTGCAAACACGCAGCCAGCGCCCGCTCCGCACCTGCCCAGAGCTGATGGACCCCCTGCACGCCCCACCTGGTCCTGGGGGCTGCTGGCCCCTCCAGGGTAGAGGCCCCCTTGGGGGTGGCACTGGCCTGCGTCCCCCAGGTGTGGCAGGACTCGCCCCTGTGGCGAACCCCTGAGACAGTGCCTAGGGAGTGTGCCCACGGCCGCCAGCCATGCTCAGGGGCCCGGCGGCCCACGGGACTGTGCAAAGCCGGCTGAGGGCCAGTCACAGTCACTGAGGGGGTGCTGCTGCAGGGACTGACGGGCTCCCATGGGGCCCCAAAGCTGAGGGGGGCCCGAAGCTGGGGGAGCTCCCGCTGAGTGCGTGGGCCAGCACTGGAGCCCCACACCCAGCTGACCAGCATGGACGGCCTCCCCCAGGCCTGGATGCCCCTTGGTCTCTCTGCCCAGGTGAGGACTGTCCCCCGAGCAGAGCCGGCCAGCTTCCCAGAGGTGCCCCACCCGTCCATAGCACCGAGGCCAAGCCTCAGTCAGCATGGCACCCTGCACAGGCCCCCTGGGCACAGTGGGATAGTGGGACTGTCACCCAGAGGCCACCTGACTGGGGTGACTTGGGGTGCTGCAGCCCCCAGATGCAGGGGCAGGGAGTGAGGCTGTGGGGCCAGGAGCCCAGGGCAAAGGACCTCCGGAGGCCCACGGTGCTGACCGGCGCTGGCCGGGTCCCCCAGGCCCTCGCCGGGATGTGGCTCCAGTCCGGTTCCGCTGCTGGTCATCTGCTCCCTGCCCAGCTCCCAATGGGGGGGTCACCAGCACCACCCCGATGGCAAGGTGGCCATCACAGTGACCCGTGGACCGGGGCTGTGTGGGAGCGGCCGCCTCACTGGTTTCTGGTGTGGAGACGGCCACCCCCACACTCGAGTGAGCGCGTGGCTCCACGTCCACCCCCACCGCCCCCGGGGCAGGGCATGGACGCCCGGGGGCGGGGGTGCACTGCAGAGGGGTGACACGACACAGGGGCCCGAGGTCAGAGGGGAGGGATGGAGCACAGGACTGTGCCCACAGGCAGAGGGACCGAGAGGGTGCGACGTGGGCCTGTCCCCCGTCTGGGGGGCGACGTGTGAACAGCAGCAAAGCCAGAAGCGAATCCGCTGGACCCGCCCCGCAGACCCTGGGAGCTGTGTGGACGTCGTGCGGGGCACCCCTGCAGCCCCCGGCCTGGCCCACCGTGCCCCCCGCCCAGGCCCCCAGCCCGTCAGCCCGCGGCATCTGTTGGAACATGTCGTATCTGTGCCACGTTATGCTTAGCTATAAATCCCTTGGGATTTGGGGTTTAGCGTCAGCAAGCCTCCAGGGTGAGAGGGGCCCCCCCAGAGATAAACCAGCACCCCTCCCCACAGCGGGCCACTCCCCTCCCCCAGCCCACAGCCTCCATCCATCTCTAGGGGGAGACCCTCACCACAGAACTAACCCAGGGTGGGGTTTGCGGTGAGAGGGTTGGCTGGGATGAGGGCCAGGGGCCTGGCTTCCTGAGGAGTACAATCCCCTCAGTGCCCAGGCCCAGGGAGGGGCTGCAGGCACAGACCCCAGGCCTCAGAGGCCCTCCCCATGTGAGCAGGGCGTCCCGGGAGGCCTGAGGCAGGAAAATGGGAGGGGGTCACCCAGCGCCTTCGCGTCCCCACATCTCTGTCCCCACTCAGGCACTCAGGCCTCTGACCCAGAGACTGGCCTACGGCTGGCTAGTCCCCTCGGCCACCTCCGGCCATCCACGGCCATCTAGCATTCTGCAGAAATGCCTGCATTGCATCCACCCTCGTCCCCTGAAACAACGGGACCCAGGAGTGAGTCAGGGGGCCTGATCCCACAGTGTGCCCACGCCTCCCCAGGGAGCCCCCCAGTACAGAGCAGGGAGGGGCCCAGTGGTCAAGGCCCCCCAGGTGACTGTGCACCCCGCGGCACCTGCACCCAGCGACAGCATGCCCGGGCAGCACACTCTGCACTCTGAGGCTCTGCCCCCCCCCACACACACACAAATCCACAGCAGAACCAGCCTCCAGCCCCTGCCCGAGGCTGAGTTCTCCCCTGGGAGCACAGTGGCAGGGGCTGGGGGCCTCGGGCCACCACCGAGCGCATTCGGCACCCAGGCGGCGTCCCCCGCCTGCCCCTCGTCGGCACAGACCCAGATCCCACGGCGGGGACTTGCCTAAGACCCCAGCCCTTCCCACAGGTCTGTCCAGCCTCTTGGGTTTGGGGACACATGGGAGCCGCAGACTTCAGCAGAGCCGTGCTGGACAGCTCCCGCCCACAGGCCAGGCCCGGGGAGGCCCCCGCCCCCCTCCAGCCTCCTGAACGCCCAGGGCAGTGGCCCATGTGCTGCCCAGCCTCATCCCCACGTGACCCCCAGGTGGGTGCAGCAGAGATGGGGGCGCCACCCGCGGGCCTGCCACTGCTCCCCCAGGAGGAGAGGGACGGCAGGGGCTGCAGGCCACCGCCCTCCTCCCTGCTCCCAGCACCCCCGCCCCAGGTGTCAAGCAGAGCTCCAGGTGGCTGCTCCAGGTGGCTGCTCCAGGTGGCTGCTCCAGGTGGCTGGCCCTGGATGCGGAGACTCGGCAGCGCCGTGCGCAGAGGTGGGCTCGCAGGTCCTGGCCAGGCGGCTCGCTGGGACACGCGGGCACACCTGGGGAGCACCTGCACAGCAGCCTGAGCCCCGATGGAGGGGGGGCGCGCCGTGGCCTCCAGCAGCCCCAACGCCAGGCGGGAAGCCCACACGGACGTGGCAGGGTGGCTCGGTGTGAGCCGCTTCCTGCGCGGTCACACGTCGGAGCCACAGGCCAGGTGTGCTGTCCGTGAGCACGGGGCGGGCCAGGGGAGGGCAGGGCCGCGGCCCCCACCCGAGCGGACCACCTCGTGCACGTCTGTCTGTCCTGCGCGGGGCCCCAGGCCGGCAGCAAGTGTGCAAACGGGCACTGGGTGAAGGGGGCGCACGCCCGGGTGAGGCTGTGCTCGGAGCCCAGGCCCAGCATGGTGTGAGGGAGACCAGGGGTCTGGCACTGGGGTCGGGGTCAGGCATGAGGAGTGGGGCAGGTCACAGGCACGCACGGTCCTCGCCAGCAGCCGCCCTGCCCGGGGACTCGATGCGAAGCCCGCCCCACCCAGCGAGGCCGTGCCCAGGCCTTGGGGGACCAGGTCAGGGCCCCGGGAGGGAACCAGGCCCCGCTGGCCACCAGGTGCTGCGGGCAGAGGGGGTGGCCACCGGACACTCAGCTGCAGGAAACGGCCAGTTGCGGCTAAGTCCCTCTGCGGTCTGGGGACCGTGGCGCCTTCTCAGCGGGCGGTGGCCCTGGGCTCTCACACAGGGTCTCTATCTTCTGCACACGCAGACAGCGGGACACTTACCAGCTGACTGCGCCTGCACTTTGCCTCCATGTGATGGGGGTGGGGGGCGAAGGGAGACGGGCCACGTGTGCCTGGGGCTGGGGGGGTCACGGGGCCCGGAGTGCTCCTCTCTGCTGTGCCCGAAAATGCCCACATGCCAAGGAAAAGAAGACGCCGCTCGTGGGACGCCCCAGCGCAGCCCCAGACCCACGCGAAGGAAGCTGCTGGCCAGGCGGATGCCGGCCGCGCGGGAGAGGTCAGCCAGGCGGGGACGGGGCACCGCGTGGCAGAGGGGAGAGACAAGATGAGCCCCTCACCGCCCAGCCCTGTGGGGTGCGACGCCCCGCCCGAGGCCCGGGGACTGTGCGCGCAGCCAGCACGGCTGGCCTGGCCTGGCTTTGCCACAGTCCGCGCCTTCCCCACTCGCTGCCCCACGAATAAGAGCTGCAGAGAAACCACGGCCACTACACACGTGCCCCCCATGGCCCACGCGCACCCGTCCTGCCCGCACAGGCCCCGAGGGGGACACTGGCCACAGCAGCCACGCCAGGCCCCCTGCTCGGCCCCGAGGAAGCCGCTGTTCCCTCCTGTACCCCCCCCCCGTCATGCCCCAGCGGGGATGGGGAAGCTGAGGCTGGAGGCCCGTGACCTGCAGGCTCTCCCCAAGGCGCCTGGCGGGCCTGCCTCAGGGCCACTGCACAGGAGTTTGGGACCCAGTGGCAGGCGGCCCTGCACCTTCACTTGACTAGCAGGGTGGCTGGGCCGGGGCGGCGAGGGGTTGTACACCGCTGAGCTGTCCCCAGGGCTCTGGCACGTCACACAGCCTGAAGGACAGAGGGCCACAGAGTGCCAGGCGCCCCTCGGCACAGTGTCAAAGCGCTCACCAGGGATCCCCAAACCTCCACAGGCACCGGCCACACACCAGCCCCTCACCCTGGGCTGAGGGAGCAGCCAGCTGAGCCCGGGCTCCCGACCCTGATGGGCTTCGACCGGCCAGTGGCCTGGGCTCCGGCCTAGGACAATGTCAGCACCCAAGGCAGACACACACGGGCCCGACCTGCCGCTGGACCCCTGGTCTCACACAGAATGGGGGGCCTAGCCTTGGGCTGCCTCCCTGACCCCATCCTGCCCTGCCCAGTGGCCACCTCTGGCCAGCACTTCCCGTCCCAGCTCGGCCCGTGGGAGAGGTCTCCTGCCCAGGAAGCGGCCAGCCAGGGCCCTGGCGAGCCAGACCAGGCAGCGTCACCACAGTCACCCGCACTACCAGGCGAACCCCCCAGCACACGGGGCCCACCAGGCGCTGCATCCCCAGGTCCCCCGGCCCTCAGCCAAGCCAGCGGCTGCCCAGCAGCTCCGGACCAGACCTGGATGCCAGCCCAGCCACGTTCACAGGAGGACATTCCCAGCCGGGCGGTGGTGCTGCACACCACCCATGGCACTGCGCCTGGGGGCAGTCCAACGTCCCCAGGCCCAGCCACGTCACCCAGGCCCCGTGGGCGGGTGTTCAGACTGCCCTCCTCTCTGCCCGGCCCTCCAAGACTGCGCGCCCAGCCTGACCCAGAGTGGGCAGCAATGGTGCCCTGGGGTCACCATGCAGGCCCGAGCCCCTGCTCCCAGGGCCCGCCCTCACACCAGCCCCTCCCCGCTGCCCACACCCAGAGCCACCGGCCCGGAATCTTCCACCCACCCTCGGCCAGGCCGGCAGGCACAGCCACGGGAGGCCCAGCTGGGGCGGCCAGCCCCGGGGCCCTTCACCGCCCGGGCCAGCACGGCCTCCTGGGGAAGGGCTCTGTCCTCGTAGCCCCAGCCAGGGGTGCAGCCCAGGACGCCCCAGAGTGTGTGCAAAGGCAGCGTCACCCCAGCACACGGAGAGGAAACTGAGGGACAGAGCCCGGGCCGGCAAGCAGGAAGAGGGCCGGCTGGGAGCAAAGGCCCTTCTCGTGAGCCGCCCCGCGGGGGGGCCCTGCTGCCCGCTGGGGACACTGGTCCCTCAGAAGCTGCAGAGCAAGGCCCAGGCCGCCTCTCAGGGCCCAGCCCACACAATCCCGCTTTGTCCCTGCGGCCTCTGCCCAGCCCAGCCTCCATCTTGTCCCGAGTCTCAGGCAGCCGGCCCACGGCGGCCCCGCTCAGCCCGCGGCTCAGGCGGCCCAGTCATCCCTGGCCTGGACCCTGAGCTTGGGCCCAGCTCGTGGGGGCCCACCCCAGGCCTGCCGCCAGGTGCTAGGTGGGCTGCACACATCAGCCAGCCCGGAGGTGACAGTGAGGCTGACTGGACCTGGCACCAGGGAGGGTCTGTTGGAACCACGACCAGGGGACACCCACTGTCCTCACAGGCAAGTGGCCTTGCTGCAGTGACCTGGGCAGTACAGGGAACCACCCACCAGGAGGAGCCAGGAGCCCTCCCCTCCCCCAACACCCCAGCCGGGCCCGGACTGATGCCACCTCCCACTGGACACCAGGCACAGCAGACATGCCTGACTGTCCCTGGCCACCGGAGCCTCACAGAAGCCACGGCACAGCCCGCTCTGTGGTGGCCTGAGTGCCACGGCCCCAGCAGGTGGTCCCCGGACTGCACCTCTGGGATCGGTGTGCAGAACTGCCCGCCAGGCCCCACGGTGGCCCGGGCCGAGCGACTTAGAGTAACAAAGCCACACGAGGCACACAGGCCAGCACAGGCAGCAGGGGCCTCCCCTGCCTCGAGTGCCCCCATTGGGCTCGCCGCTGTGGCAACAGGCCTCCCGGCGGCAGCAGAGGGCCCCTCCAGGGAGCCCCAGGCTGCGGGCACCACCGGCCACCTCGCAGGGACCCGGGCCGGGGGCTCCAGGCAGGGGGCCACCTCCCCTCTCAGTGCTGCCACCAGCCGGGAGCTGACTTCAGAGCGGCCAGACCCTCCTGGGGCCCCAAAGAAGCCGGTTCTGTGCCCAGTGGCCTCGAAGGCACTCTCCAAGCCGGAGCCCCAGGTGACGACGAAGGCGTCCTTGTGGCTCCTCGCGAGTGCCGGCCACTGGCCCTCCAACGACCCCGCGGCCTCCGGCCTCCGCCCCAGGAGGGCCTGTCAGCCTGTGCCAGGCACATGCAGGTGCCACGCACAGAAACGTGCTGGCCCCCCGGCCCCCACTCACAACCAGCCCTGGGGAGCGGCCAGCAGGTGGGGGAGCCCAGGACGCCAGCCCTGGAGGCCCCGTCCACACCAGCCCCACGTCCACCAGCCCGCCGGCCGCCAGCGAGGGTCAGGCAGGCTGGGGCTGCGGCGGGACCCAGAGCCCCTCGGGGCCTCGGGCCACGGCCAGGGAGCACGAAGCTTCGACTGGAAGTGCGAGCCTGGTCTGGCACGCGTGGCCAGGAGGAGACTCTGTGCCCTGGACACGTGGCCGAGCGGAGGCTGCGCCGTGATGACTCTGGCAGCCCCTGCACCCCCCCCACTCCGGGCACAGCCCACATGCTCCCTGCATCCTGCTGGGAGCCCCAGAGCCGGGGGCCGCCAGGCCTCGCTGCTTCCTGCAGACGCCCGCACGGCGGAGCCAGGCCCAGAAGCCCCCGGCCTGTGAGCGCCTCTCGCCCCTGCACCGCGGCCGCGCTGGGCCCTCGGCCTGCTGTGCCCCTCCCGGTGCCGAGGGGCCCTGCAGAGCTGTCTCCGTTGCCGCCGGCGAGACAGGCGGGCCTCGGAGGACTCGGAGGTGCTCAGAGCCACAGCGGCCACGGCGGGGACCACACACTCGCTTGGCAGGGTCCTGGGCTCTGCCTCCCCCAGGACCCTCCGTCCCTGCGTGCAGGAGACTGCCTGTCCCAGGGCCTGAGTCCCATCACCGGGGCTGATAGGACAGCCCCCCCCCCAGAGCCGGCTTTCCCTGGGCATGGGGACTTCCTGGGGAGGGTCTGTGCCACTAGAGGTGGGCTCAGGTCACCGCTGGGCGCCGAGGGACACTGCACGGCCCTCCCACCGCTGCGTGACAGGGAGACCAAGCCCACGGTGACTGGAGGACAGGGTCCTCTCGGGGCCTCTAAACCCAGCCTGTGCGGTGAGCCGGCCGTGCCTCCCCACCCCCGGGGGTCGCCCTGGCCCAGGGCGCTGCACCTGAGCCTCCTTCCCTGCCAGCAAACGGGGACACAGGCTGAGGCCTGGGCTCACAGGGAGGCCGACAGGGCCTGCCCATGGCAGTGACCCTCAGAGGAGGCGGGCGGTCCACATGTGGCTGCCACCCTGCCCTGCCCACCCTGCCCATGCCCTGCATGGAGGGCCGGCTCCTCCTCCTGGCCTCAGCCCCTCACGGCACCCCGGCCAGCTCCTCGGGCAGCCCCTCGCCCCCCGATCCCTCCCCCCTGCTGCTGCCAGTGGTGCTGCCTCCCCATCCCACCCTGAGGGGCTCACGCCAGGGTCTGCCAGGCTCTCCCCACCTCACCTTGCTGTCCCCAGGTCACCTGTCTCTCCCTCACTCCCCTGCCCCATCCTCATGGGGTCCTTCCATCCCAGGACTCCTCCCCAGTCTGCCTGCCACAAGCACCCCTCTTCTAGAGGACCCCCAAGAACTCGGCAGCCCAGGCTCCTCCACTTGGCCCACCCACCAGCGAGAAGGCCCTCACCCCCATCTTCTCTTTAGCCCGCGTGACGCCTGGCCTGAGCTCTGCCCCGGCCACCGCCCCTCCCCCCCACCCACCAGAAGGGTGTCCAGGGGCCACTCCACATCCCGCTGGGGACCCGGCTCCCAGGACAGCTCCCTGAGCCTGTGGCAGGGTCCCCCCGGCTTACACCGCCCTGCTGAGCTGAGCGCACCGGGCTGGCCAGCCACGCCTCACTGTTTCCTGAGAGGCTGGAGGGTGAAGGCCGCACACCCTCCCGGACCTGCTGGCCCAGAATGGGGTGCCGCCCGCCCGGCCCTCTGAAGAAGGCTTTCCCAGGTGGGAGGGCCAGGCAGGGCCTTGACCCGAGCGGGCCACACGGCGTCCGCGGTGCCTGCAGAGGCCACACCAGGCTGTCGAGGACCGTGTGCAGAGGGGGATGGCCACGCGGCCACCGCCACACCTGAGGGCAGCCCAGCCCCAGCGCGTGGCAGAACTGGCTCGCTGAGCCGACCCCGCACGCGGCATGGTACACCTTCCGCCGAGAGGACGCCGCAGGCAGTGTGGACGGGGCGCTGCCCGCCACCGGACGGTGTCCCACGGGTGGAGGGCGGCGGCTCTGCCAGGCCCTGCGGTCCACCCTTGAGGCGTCCCTGCCCCGCGTCTGCTGCCCCGGAGGCGGCCCGGGGGCAGAGCAGCGGGCCCACCTCCCGCAGCGCCCACAGCGCCTGCTCAGGCCTCGGGCGGAGTGCAGGCCAGGAACAGGATGACCGGGCTCCCACCCCGGCCTGCACGCCCGGGAGAAGGTCTCAGCAGCGGGGTGGGTGCCCGGGGCCCACGCCACCTCAGGGCACCAGGTAAGGTCAGCTGTTTGTCTGGCAGGCGAGGGCCGGCCTGGGACACTGCGACCCTCTTGCCATTTGGTGCCGAAGACCAGTGGGCAAGCCAGGCGGCTGGGCCGGGCGATCACACACAGGCCCCACGTCCAGCAAGCTCCAGGTGACCCTTCGACGGAAGGGACGGAGAGATGGCGCCCACAGGTGGGCCTCTCCACCAGCCGTCCTGGACGTAGGCATTCCACCATGCAGGAGGCAAGAAGGGTCACAGCACCCACAGACCCCCGCGGGTGGCCACCCGATTAGACCAGAGGGGTCCCCTGGGGGGGCCCGAGGAGAGGCTGCGGCTTTGTGGCCACGGGAGCCGCTCTCTGAACAGTGCTCGGCGGGGCGTGTTGTTGACACACACACACAGCACACCCTTCTGTGTTCATTACTGTTAATTACAGGGGGAGCCTTCTGTAATTAACTGCTCGACAGTGTAACTCAGCGAGGAGTGGGGGCCAGGCCGGCGCACGGAGCCCGCGCCCCGCACGCGCGCTTTACCCCATCAGTGCGCGCACGCCCATGCCCCCTCATAATAACGGGGCATTGGTCCTGCGATTAGATTATTTCTCTGTCCCGGCCCCTCCCCCACC
The DNA here is from genome assembly GCA_003508835.1 of Eonycteris spelaea. Classification (NCBI taxonomy): domain Eukaryota; kingdom Metazoa; phylum Chordata; class Mammalia; order Chiroptera; family Pteropodidae; genus Eonycteris; species Eonycteris spelaea. The sequence continues at coordinate 415,160 of PUFA01000423.1, forward strand.
GAGGAGCTCACCAACTACAGTTGTCCCCACAGGAAACAAGCCTATTTTGAACTCAGTGGAGCCCCAACAGTCTGCCACCTCCTCCTCCAACCCCGGCCACGTCCCCCACTCCCAACGCGCTGCCTCACTGCCAGGGGCCCCCTCCGTGCCTCAGCAGTTGGCACAGGGCACTGTCTAGCCCGGGTGAGGGGAGGGGGAGCCCGCCCCCCAGCCCAGCACCTCACGCTCTCTGCTGAGCCGGCCACGGCCCTCCCAGAGAGCGCGGGCCTGGCCCACTTTCCTCCCGAACACCACCTTCTGCTCGGCCTCCGTGCCACCCGAGGGCCTGCAGCAGCCCACTGGGGCACCAGCCCGGTGGGCCGGCCCGCGCGCCCTCCTGCTCCCTTCTCCCATCCTTGCCTGCCCAAGGTCTAAGGGCCTTCCCAGAGAGACAGGGAGGTCAGGGCCAAGGGGACCACTGGGCGCCAGGAGAGGCCCGTCCTGGAAGAAGAAAGAAAATGGCTGAGCCCAGCTTCCCACAAAGCGACTGGGAACGCCGGCCAGATGAGGGCCTGGCCGCGGCGCTGGGACCTACCCGATCACCGAAAGAGCCAGCACCAGCCCAGAAGCCCCCTCTTCCCTCTGGATATCAGGGGGTCTGCTCCGCGGCGCGGCATCCGAGCTCCGGCCCAGGCCCCGCCTCCCTCGCCCTCCCCTGGGGGAGTGCAGTGTCGCAGACATTCGGAGCGGAGGCTGGGAGGACAGAAAGGCGCTGTCCAGCCCTCTGAGTGGCCAGGGCGCTCTCTCACTCCCACCGTTTTGGGAGGTCCCGGCCCGGCCAGGGTAGCCCCCCCATTGGCCGCACACCGCACCGGGCAGCCTCCCTGCCCGCCGGCCGCCCGGAGCTGGGGGTCGCGGCCGGGGCGCGCGGGCCGGGGCGCAGCTGCTCAGGCGGCACGCCTATTAGCGCGGCCGTTGGCAGACGGCAGATGGGCGCCCGCTCGGCCCCCTCCTCCCGCGGCACAATGGGGCCGGTCGCTCGGGCGCACAATGCGGCCGGAGCCGCGCACCTGCAGCCAGGGCAGAGGGGAGCTGGCGGGGCCCGGGCACCCCCGTCCGCGCCGCGTGTCCTTGGGCCGCGCCCGGCAGACCGCAGCCGCGCGGCCTGCGGGGCTCCGCGGCGGGCCCCGGGGCGGGCTGCCCATTGTTCGCGGCCGCGGGCCGGGGCCGGGCCGGGCCTGCACGCCGCTCTGGGGACCGCGTCCCTCCAGGGCCCCCGCTCGGCGCGCCGTCAGCACGGCCTCGCCGGCCGCCGTGGGCCTGCGCGTCCCTGCGTCCCCGTCTCCCCGGCGCCCCCGGTGCTCCCCGGCCCCGCGGCGCTGCCTGCACTCCCGGGCCACCCGATCCTCCCCAGTCCCCCGCGCCGCCGGTCCCGCTCGGGTCCTCCGGCCTCCCCGGCCCCGACCCCCGGCCCGCACGCACCTGTCTGCCCCTTGCCCAGCGTCTTCTCCAGCCGGTAGGGCCCCACATACTGCGCGTGCTGCGCCCCGCCGCCGTCCTTCCCCGTCGATGTCATCGCTCCCGGGCCCGGCGCCGGCGAGGTGGGCGCCCCGGGCGGGCGGCGGGCGGCGGCGGCAGGGAGGGTCCGCGTCGGTCCGCGTCCGTCAGTCCGTCCGCCCGTCCGCTGGGCCGGGTCGGCGGCGCCCGGCGGGCCGCGCTTGCTCCGCGCCCCCCGCGCCTCCCCGCGCCGCCGCCCCCGCGCCCCGCTCCGCTGCGGCCCGCGACGCTGCCTCCGCCTCTGCGAGAGGACCGGGCGGGGGGGGCACTAGGCTTCCGCCGCCGCCGCCGCCGCCGCCGAGGCCCGCGCCCCGCGCCCTGCGCCCCCAGCGCACGCCCGTCAGTCGGTCGCGCACGCGCCAGCCGAGCCGACCGAGCCGAGCCGAGCGCGCAGCCGAGCCGAGCCGAGCCACCGAGCCGAGCAGAGCCGAACCCTAACGAGAGCATCCCGCTACAGCGGCGGCGGCTGCGAGTGGCTCCCGCGCCGGTCAATCAGCGGGCCTAACCAATCAGCAGCATCCGAACACCCCGCCCTGCCCCGCCCCGCCCCGCCGCCAGCCAGGCCGCTGCGAGCGCTCGGGGGAGCTGGACTCTGCTAAGCGAGTCCGGGGCGAGGTCCGGGGCGAGTCCCCGGCAAGGTCGGGGCGGGGCGGGGCCTGGGCGTCTCCAGCCCGCCGCCCGGCCCGCCGCCCTGCGCGCGAAGCGCCCCCGGGACGGCGCAGGCAGTGGGCGGCGGGGAGCGCGTGGAGGAGGAGCGCGCGGGGGCTGCCCTGTGGGGATGCGAACGGACAGTCCGCGGCCCCCGGCTCTCCGCGTCATGCCTGCTGGCCACCGCCACAGTGGTCGTAAGGGCTTTCTCGTCCCTTCCCCTTCCCGGGGGCGGTGGCTCTGCGGGGGCGCGTGGCCGGACCGTGACCTTGCGCCTCCCGAGGCCGTGCAGGGTCGCTGCCTTCCTCCGCTCCGTTTCCCGGGTATACAACGTGACCAGCACAGCGGGGTGGAAGAACTCACCCGAGGTCACCAGCAGCGGCCTCCTTGGGGAGGCGGTTCCAGGCCGAGGTGCGGGGGACCCCTCTCGGGTCCGGTTGGGCGGCTGGGTCGGGCGCACGGGCGCTGACAGCTCCGGAGAGGCTTGTGCAGAGGAGCCGGACATAATTCTTGCGGGAAAACACTCGTGCTTCCTTACGCCAGGGCTTCCTTCCTCGTGCTGCAGAGGGGGATGGGAAAGGAGAGGTGAGCCCAGAACCCCGCAGGTGTGGGGTCCCGCAGTGTTTGAGCCACGGGGTTCCTGGATGAATCTCGGGGTCTGCTGCCACGTCCTGGGTGGCCTCACCAGCACCTTTTCTGCCACAGGCTCTGGCGCTCCCTGGCCGGCTGCCCTCACTCCCCTCAGGGCAACCCCTGCTCCTGCCCCGGGGGGTGGAGGGGGGAGGGGGGAGGGCTGCGTGAACTCTAAAAACTCCCAGATCTTTCCAGCACCCCACCTGGCTGGGCCTGTTGGTATCTTTCTCCCCTTTCTCAGCTCGGGAAGGAGAGACGGCTCTCGACACCCATGTCTGGTCCCCTGGGCTTTTTTGCACGTCCCCTTGCGCTGTGCTAAGCGCTGAGGCCTCTCAGTCAGGGCCCTGCCCCTGTGGAGCCGGCAGCATCAGCACCACTGCGTGCAGAGGCCCAGCCAGGCTGTGGGTGCCATGTAGCCAGGACAGAGGAGCATTTGGGACCCAGGACGAGAGAAATTGTGTAGCTGGAGGTGTGGCCGGAGGCAGACCTGGTATCACTGGGTCAAGGGTGTGCAAGAGATATGGGAGCCCCCTCTTCCACCTGCAGGCAGAGGCGGGTGGGCAGCTGGGTGCCTGGAGGAGGGGCCCCTGCTAGAGACTTGCCTCATGGCCTCCATATCGCCCTCTGCTGGACTGGTGCCACCATGGTCACCTGGGCCTCCCCAGCCCACAGGACTTGTCATCTTTCTTACACCCTCAGCAGCACTTGGCCTTGCTGACCGTTCCCATTTGGACACCCCTAGGCTGAACCTCTTGGCATTCAAGACTCCTGCTTCCCACTCCTGCCCAGCCCTGGGCCCCTGGGGTCTTTCGCTCCGACCACTCCTCAGCTTTCTCAGGGGCCTCGCAGCCCGTACCCATGGACCTTTCTCAGGGCTCCACAGGGACCTCTCTACCGGGCTCTCCATGTCTTCCAGGTGGCGTGTCCACTCTGAGCCCACTCCCGAGCCCCCAGCACCAGCCTGCCCTCACTCCGGGGCCATGGGGCCAGCTCCCTCCTGCCGCTCTCCTTGTGTCTGTCACACGGGCTCTCCAGCTCAGCACGTTCACGGCAGAACGCCTCATCTCCCCATCTCCGTGGGGTCAACAGCATGACCCCTGATGGCCAGGCTTCCGTCAGCCCTGTCCAGTGCTGGCCATGGTGTGGGGCCTGGCTGGCGGACTACACCAAGCAAAGAAATGACGTCAACCCTACACGAGTGTTTGGGGACACAGAAGAGGAGGGAACACTTCCTAACTCTACATGAGGCTGTCATAAGCCTGGCACCAGGTGCAGATAAGGACACGATGAGAAAAGAAAATCGAAGTCCAGTATCTCTCATGAGCCCAGACGCAAAAGTCCTCAGCAGAGTATTAGCAAATCGATTCCAGGAATATGTAAAGAGAATAATACAACCAAACAGGGCTCATTCCTCGGGTGTGAAGTTAAACGTTTCAGAATTGGTCGGCGTAATTCACCATTAGCAGTCTAAAACAGAAAAACCACACGCCTGTTTCAATGGGTGCAAAAAAGAAAAGGCATTTGACAAAATTCAACACCCATCCATGACTGAAGACAAAACAAACCTCAGCAAACGAGGACCAGGAGGGCTCCCTCCACCTGACGAAGGACGTCTACAAAAACCCACAGCAATGCCGCGCTTGGTGGGGAAGGGCCGACGGGAGTGAGGCAAGCACAGCTGCTATCAGCGCTTCATTTCAACACCGTGCTAGAGGATGTAGCCGCCGTGAGAAGGCGGGGAGACGGTCGTTTCACTTTTAGACACTGGAAAGGAGAGACACAACGGCCTTGAATCACAGGTGACGTTACCGCCTGTAGAAAATCCTGAGTTACAAATGCTGCTAGAGCTCACAAGTGAGCTTAGCAAAGTCACAGGATACAAAGCCAAAATATGTCCATTCTATTTCTGTGTCCTAACAATGGAAGATTAGAAATTATAAAAACAAATGTCATTCACAAGTAGATTCAAAAACCATGAAATACTCAGAGGTAAATTTAACAACAACAACAACAACAAATGTGTGAAACCTGTACACAGAAAACTATAAAATTCCACTGAGAGACCTAAAAAGACCTAAGGGGGTGGAGAGTCACACCACGGCCTTGGGTTCCAACACTGAAAATTGTTAAGAAATCAGTTCTTCCCAAATCGATCTACAGAGTCAATGCAATTTCAAGTAAAACCACCACCCGTTTTCCTCTTAGAGATCGACAGGCTTATTCTAAAATTAAAAAAAAGAGATTCAAAGGACCAAGGACATCTCCGACAGTGACGAAAAGCAAAGTCGAGAGGCTCACGTGGCCTGATTCTGTCTTATCACAAAACCACTGCAGCCAAGGTGGAACGCTGTTGGCTTTAACAGAGACAGACATATGAAGCAGAGAATGACCAGAGTCCAGAAGTCAACACTGACATTTGTGGCCACGTTTTTTTCCAACGAAGGCGCAAAGTTTAGTCTGGAGCAGGATGGTCATGTCAACAGGAGGTGCCGAGTTAACCCAGACTTACCTCACTGCATCTACAAATGCCAAGCCACTCGGAACGGCGAACGTCAACCAGTCAGAACTGGAAATGGTTCTGAGAGCCAGAAGTGTAAAACTTCTAGAAGAAAACAGGAGACCTTTATGTCCTTGGGTCAGCAAAAATGTTTTTAGGTAAGTTGCAAAACAAAACAAAACCAAACCCAAACCATAACATTAAAAAATAATAATAAAGTGGACCCCATCAGAATGAAAATCGTCTGTGTTTCACTAGACACTGTCAAAAAAATGGAAAGCCACAGATGGGGGGAAAGTGTTTGCAAAATGTATCTCCGTTACAAGATTTGTATCTAGAATATGTAAAGAGCTCTTAGCAACTCAATAAGAAGAAACCTTGATTGGAAAGCTGTGCCGAATTGGTTTTGGTGGTTTGTGTCTCTCTAGGAATTTGTCAGCTCACCTGAGTCATCTAGCTCGTTGGCGTGTGTGTGTATTCACGCTGGCTTTTCCCTCGGCCTCACACGGGGTCAGGGTCAATGCAGCACGCAAGGGACCTTCTCTGAAAGTAAGTCGGACCCCGCCCCTCCTCCACTCACCCCCCTCTCACTCAGGGTGAGAGCCAAGTGGGCTCCCCTCGCCCCCTCTCCCGACCTCATCTCCCACTGTTCCAGCCACCGGGGCTCCTCCTGGGTGCCGGGCACGCCCCTGCCTCAGGCCGGTACACGGCTGTTCCCTGGGCCTGGAGGGTCGTACCTTAAACATTCACGGGGCTGGCAAGCTTCTCAACAAGTGTCAGGGTATGAGTCTGCCAGGGTGGCCATGATAAGCTCCCACAGGCCGGCAGCATAAACAACAGACACTTACTGTCCTCGGTCTGGAGTCTGGAGTCCGAGATCCAGGTGTGGGCGAGGCCACCTCCCTCGGCCTCTCTCCTTGGCGTGTAGACAGCCGTCTTCAGGGTCACATGGCATTCTCCCTCAATACATGTCTGTGTTCTCATCTCCTCTTCTTCTGAGGACACCCATCACGGTGGCTCAGGACCCACCCACATGACTTCATTTACCTTAATCGCCTCTTTGAAGACCCATCTCCAAATGCAGGCACATTCTGAGGTGCTGAGGATTAAACAGGTGACTTCCGCCCTGACAGTCGGCTTCCAACGGGGCCCACAGGGCTGCCCTCCCTGATGACGCCGGCCTGCACCCGTCCAGACCCCAGCCCACGCACCTGGCCTTGCCTTGCCTTTTTTCCATGGTGGGCATCATCTTCCCCATGGGCATCCTGCGTTGCCTGTGACGTTTGTCAGCTCTCGTCCCTCTCTCTGCTGGAACGCAGCCCCCCAGCCAGGGTCTTTGTGTTTCTGGATGAACCTCAGGGCCAGAGCCCAGCCTGGCAAACAGCAGGTGCTCAGAGAGAGTGACCATCCTTCCTCGTCATCGATGTCCTTTCGAAGGATTGTCTTTGGGGACTACGGGAGGTGCAGGCATCCGTGACCACGTGTGTTAGCCAGGGTTCTCCAGAGAAACACAACCGACAGGATGTAGGGAGAAAGACGTTTGCTGTAAGGAACTGGGCCGCGTGCCTGCAGGCCTGACGGGTCCCACGTGCAGTCAGCAGCCGGATCCCAGGATGACGGACGGTGCGGCTCCGTCTGAGGGCCGGAGGGGACTGACGTCCGCGCTCAGCAGCCAGGCCGGGATAGGGTCCCTCTCACTTGGGGACGGTCAGCCTTTCCTTCCACCCAGGCCATCAGCTGATGGGGCGTAGCCCACCCACCCTGGGGGGCGTCTGCTTCAGTCAGACATTTGTCTCATCCTGTGACACCCTCGCAGGCCCCCCCGGGGTAACGCTCGGCCAAGTGGGGCCCTGTGGCCAGTCGGGTTGACTCGACCCTCACACCGTGTAAGACGGAGCACGGCCTTGCACTGGTGAGCAAGGCAAGGACGCTGGGCTTCGTCCATTTGAATTTGCACTCGCTGATCCCTTCCTGCACTGAACTTTCCCCGCGGGGCAGAGGGCAGGGGGCTGGTCTCCTGAACCTTCTGACCCACCCTCGGAGTGCCCTCTCTGACAGCCACACCCAGTCAACTGCTTGGTCCTGGCCAAGCCCCCGTATCACAGATGCTAGCGAACCACCTGTCACACCTTCACGAAGCTGGGTCCCGACCCAACCCGACACGCAGCGACGCCAGACATGACGACATCTCCCTGCACTTCCGGGTGAGGCTCACCCTCTGGGGTATGTGTGCGTGTGCGCGTACATGTGTGTGCGCGTGCGCCTTGTGCATGTGTGTGCGCGTGTGCACGCATGCCAGTGTGCATGCGTGTGCATGCATGTGCACACACATGTGTGCGCGTATGTGTGCATGTGTGCCGGTGCGTGTGCATGTGTGCCCGTGTGTGCGTGTGTGCCGGTGTGCGCGCATGCGCGCGCACATTTTGTGCATGCATGTGCACGTGTGTGCGTGCATGTGTGCACATATGTGTGCGTGCATGTGTGCACATATGTGTGCGCGTGCATGTGTGCTGGTGTGTGCATGCATGTGTGTGCGTGCACGTGTGTGCGTGTGTGTGCATGCGCGCACATATGTGTGCATGTGTGTGCATGTGTGTGCATATGTGTGCATGCATGCGTGTGCGTGTGTGCGTGCATGCGTGTGTGCGCGCGTGTGTGCATGCGTGTGTGCATGCGTGCACATATGTGTGCGCATATGTGTGCATGTGTGTATGTGTGCGTGTGTGTGTGCATGTGTGTGCATGCGTGTGTGTGTGTGTGCGTGCATTTTTCTTTTGCGACTCGCTTATTCGTGCCCTTTGCCTGTTTTTCTGGGAGGTGTTTGGGTTTTCGCACGGACTCGCAAGAGCCCTATTTAACCAAAGAGATCGGTGTCCACTCTAGCCCACGTGTGGCAGCTGTTTTTCCCAAGTTTGCTACCTGACTTCTGACTTGGGTGGTGGCGTTGTGCGGGCTAAGTGCGGGTTCGTGTTCCTACCATCAGTTCCTCCTCGTACTCGTCCCCTTTATGGCACCAGAGGGCTTGTCTCTCCAGGTGACTGACAGCCCCCCTGCCCTCCCTGCCCTAAGTTCTGAGTCATACTGGTTGGTGCCCTGTGAGGCCCAGCCTTGGCTCATTGGACCAGGGTGCCACCTGCCCACGTGGGGACAACTGGGCTCTTCCTCCTGATAATTTGGGACCGGGATCCAGAGGTCCCTACCAGGCGATGTAGAGGACAGAGAGCCCGGGAGCTGTGACGGTGGAACCACACCCTGAGAGGCTGGCAAGGTGAGATTATGGAGCAAGAGGCGAGGGTGGAGGGCCGCAGAGGCCAGAGGAGGCCCACTGTCCTGTGTCCTGAGGTCGGCTCAGTCTTGACCAAGCCCGTCCAGGGGCACAATTGCTGAGGGAGTGCCAGGCAGCCTTACTCCTCGTTGTCATCACGGAAATAAAACCCTTTGTGACAGGCCCTGCCACCTGTCACCCTCTCCTGCTCGGCTCGCCCTGGGGCAACCCCAAGGGGAACCCCCACTCTCTTCCCCGCTGGCTGCTGGTCCCACGGCTGAGGTGAGGGAGCGCCCAAGAAGGCCAGGGAAGCAAGGGGGCACAGGAGTCCGTGCCTCCTCCCGGCGGGGGTGGTGCGGGGAGAGGTGGGTGCCTCATCCTGGCGGCTCCGGCACCGAGGGCTTCGGGCTGCATGGGCGCCATCTGGTCCCTGGATACAGAAAGACTTTGCAGCAATGAAGAGGTGGGGTGCATTGTCCTGCCCCCCCAAGCTTGCTGGGGAGCTTGCGGAGGCCCTGAGAGGGTAGGGACCTCTTACGCTGCGGGGTCAAGACCCAGGCCCTTCCATTTGGGGGGCTTGCATGCTCTCCACTCCCACATGTGCCTCTCTGCTCGCATCTGAATAAGAAACGGGCGAGTAAACGCCAGGCTGGGGAGGTCGCTGCAATGTGAATGTGGGTAACACGGCCAACATGCACACTTAGAAATGCTTACGGTGGTACATTTTGTGTGTTTTTACCACGATTAGAAAAATTTTAAAAACAGGCCGGAAATAGCTGGGGTGCGTATTCTTTAAAGTGGAGCTTTGGTTCCTTCCTGTCCTCCTCACCCCGCGCACTCTCTGGGCCCCGGGCGCTGGATGGGTGAGCGCCCAGCGCAGGGAGCCAGGTGGCAGCCCCCCTGCGCGGAAAGGCGGGCGGCCGTTGTTCTAAGCGGGCGCCCACGCACTGGCCAGGTATTTTTGGAGCGTTAATCCAGTTCCTCGAGAGAGGTGGCCCGGCCCGTGCCCCCTTCGCCCCGGCTTCCGCGTTTAACCGGAGCGCGGCGCGCCAGACGCGCGCCAACCGCGCGGGATGAAGGGGAGCGGCAGGTCCCGGCAGTGCGGGGCGTCGCATCTCCCCGCGGAGTGCGCGTTTGGGCTCCTCCTGATGCAGAAGCGACGTGGGAAGCTAAGGGGCCCGGGGCCTTGGGCAGGGACGCCGCCTCCTTGGGGAGGCTCCCCGCTGACGGCAGCGCGCACCGCCGGCGCGCACCCACGCGTGCTCTGCAGAGCGGTGGCCTGTGTGCTGGCTCCTTCAACGACAAATGGCTCTCGAGACCCTGAAAGGCCCCAGCCCTGAAGGGCTGTGGGACAGCCAGGACCCGCCTCCTTGTTTCTCTGTGCTGCTGCCTCCTAACGAGACCACTCATTCGTTTTCAATTTGCGTTTATTATTATTATTATTATTATTATTATATTATTATTATTATTATTATTCATTTTTTGGAATTAGGAGAAATATGCCAAACATTCTCTCGCCCCCAGAACTGGGTCACATGTCCTCGAAGTGCAGGCAGAGAGCTTTCCTCAGATGAACCGGGGGAAAAATATCTGCCAATGATGTTGAATGTTAACAATTAAAGGTAGTGCACCCTGCGGGTCGCCCGGCACCTCCTGCGTTTCCCGACTCGAGCTAACCCGCTCATCACGTCCCCTCGTGAGCGGCTGGTGGGTTTGCATTTTTTGCCATGTCGTGTTTCCCCTTTAAATCGGTGTTTAATAAAGGGCTTTCTCTTGGCTTTGTTCAGGACCCTTCCAGCCCCAAGGCCCGTCACCCGGTCTGGAACTGACAGAGTCCCCAAGTCCCGTGTAAGGCCATGAGGCTGCGTGGTCGTGTGGGGTCTCGGGAGAGGGTCGAGATTAGGGGTGCTTGCTGGTGCCTGAAGGTCAAGCCTTTTACGCTGGGTGCAGCTGTTAGAGACCTGTGTGAAATCCCAGACACCACGTCTTGGGGACCTGCGTCTTTGCAGAGAGACAGGGCCAGGCCCCGGAGTGTGCGCGTGGGGCTGGGGGGCTGGGCGGCCGGCAACGTGGTTGGGGGAGGGGACCAGAGCTGAGGCTGCAGGCACACTGCACACTGGAGACGCCCTCACTGGGTCCTGGCTGGGCTCGGGGTCCACGGCCACCTCTCTCCCCATGTATTTGCTGCTCTTCAGCTCTAGTGGCCACAGTAGGGCAGTCGAGGTCCCTGACCCCAGGGGCCTGCTCATGGCCAAGGTCTCCTGGGCAGCCGTGACCCCACTCAGCGCCCCGCATGCTGGGGCTCTTGGCTCTGCGGCCCGTCGCCGTCCCCAGGACTCCGCGTCTCCCCTCTGAGCCCATCTCAGCCCCTTCATGGTTCTGCCACGTGTCCCACTCACGAGGGTGCCGCGGGCGGTCTGTCCCGCCTCCTGGGCTCTCCCGTGCTGGTCCCTGGCCCCCCAAATTCATACGCTGAAGCCCGAACCCCAGTGCCTCTGACTGTGACTGTGGAGAGGGAGTCTTTAAGAGGTGCTCCAGGAAAAATGGGGTTACTGGGGTGGGCTCTAGTCCAATGTGGCTGTGTCCTCATACGCAGAGATCGAGACACAGTCACCCACAGAGGAACGACCACGTGGGGACACAGAGAGGAGATGCTGTCCACACACCAAGGAGAGAGGCCTCGGGGGACCTGCCCTGCCCACCCCTGGGTCTCGGACGCCCGCCCCAGGACCAGGGACAGGAAGCGTCTGTTGTTCAAGCCGCTGGCTGTAGTGTGCGTTATGTGGCCCGTGCAGGCTAAGACACCACCTCGCCCGTCCTCACGCTGCTCCTTGGCCTGAATGTGCCGACTTTTCGTGAGCCCGGAGAGCACCCGGCCCCCCGGGGCGGGCTGTGTCTGTCCACTATGCAAGGCCAGGGTGTGGCTGGATTCCTGACCCCGGGCCTTTCCCCTGGCCCTCTGCCCTAGACACATGCCTCCCACTGGAGCAGACGTCAGTGTCTGATGGGCCCAAGCAACTGTGCTGGCCCCAAGCCTGTCCCCGAGAGGCCTGTGTGCTCCTGCCGTGACTGTGAGGAGGTCACAGCACAGGGACACGCTGACCCCAAGCCACAGCCTGGAGCCACTGCCACGGGTCCCGGCTGAGCCCAGCGTGGCCCTGGTGGCCTGCACGCACACCCCTTTGCAGGCGGCCAGGATTGGGGTTAGTTTTCCCCAGCACTCAGCAGCAGGGACCGGGCAGTACGAGCCGGGAGCTGTGGCAGGTGCCGCGGCCCGAGGCACCTCACTCCACGTGGGGTTGGAGCGGCCGGCAGCTGCGTGGAGGAGGCGCCTCTCTCCACACTGGCCCCAGACGGAGAGTCTGGTGCCGTGACGCCGCCTGCTCCTGCTGCTGCTCCTGCTCCTGCTCCTGCAGAGGTCACGCGTGCGCCTGAGACGGGCAACCCCCGCAGCACATCTGTGCTCCTCCCGCGGCTCACGGGCCGAGATTGGCAACGGCTCCCGCAGGCAGGGCAGGCGCCCTGCCACCAGCAGTGCCATGTGCTGCGTGTTGAGATTCGACAGCTGGGGCCATCAGGGTCACCTCCCGGGGGCCTCCCACGTGTCCGGCCTGAGTGGGTGCCTGAGAGCCACAGAAATTGGTGGGCGAAGCTGGTGGACTGGCGGGGTGGAGCTCTGTGTGACCCTGTCCGCAGGAGGCTGGACAGAGACGCCAGGAAGCACAGCGGTTAGTGAGAGGCAGAGGACAGGGACCCGGTGAGCCCAGACGGGAGGGCTCTGATCGGCCGGTGTCCCCGAGCTCACAGTGGACAGGTGTTGCCGGCATCCCATCTCCTCACCCCGACAGGGATCACCCCCAAATCGAAGTACGCAATCGGTCACATGGCAGAGTGACGAACCCATGGCTTAAGGGCCTGTCCACATGCCACCTGTGTTAGGTGACCTGGTCCCTTAAAGCTTCTCCATACCAGGCTCACGTGAGGAGCCAGCAGGATGGGATGCTGGCAGCTGGAGTCACAATCGCAAATTAGAGACCTCGCCCCAGATCCATCAGCCATTAACGGAAGGCCACCAGCAAAATAACAAAGCCAGAAAAATAAGTGTCCCCTAGAGTCAGAGTCTAATTTCCTGCCTTCACGAGAAGGGCCCAGTGACCAGGATGAACCATTTAAGTCTGGACTCTGCGCCCTCCAGAACTGCCAGCCTAGCCCTGGTTCTGACCGCTCGGTGTACCAGACCCGGTTCTGACCGCTGAGTGCACCAGCATGGGGGCTGTGCAGGGCTCAGCGGCCGCAGGTGTGACCACCCTGGCTCCATCTCTGTCTGGACTTCCTCTCCGTCTTTCCAGGCTGTGACCTCTGACCCGCCTCACCTCACAGGCGTATCAGAGCGTTCTAGTTGGTGGCGATCTGTGTTCCTTAACAGGGAGCCATGAATATGTTTGTTAGTAACAGTGGGAATGGCGTGACAGCCGTGATCAATGTCACACTGGTGACAGTCTCGACTGTGAGCAGCCACGATCACAGGACCGCCAGGAGGTGTGGCCCCCGTGCTACCGCCTGTGTTGTCTCTTCATCCTGTTGGTCGTTCGTGCTGAGTCGTGCTATGGACAAGGCTCCGGCGCAGGCTCAGCCGCAGAGGGGGATCTGCACGGGCCTCGACCCTGAGGGCCCGGGCCGGACACGTGGCCACGGGGCCACGCTTCCCCGCCCCCCGCCCCCACGCGAGCGTCACAGGTACAGTGGCCGGAGGTAGTGAGTGAAAACACAGAACACACGCTGAGTTTAAATTTCAGATAGACAACGGGCAGTTTTTTCGTATGAGTATTCCTGTGCCGTGTTTCGTGCACACTTGTGCTGAAAAATCAGTCATAGTTCATCTGAAATTTAGACATAAGGGGGTATCCTGCAACCTGCCTGGCAATGCTCTGCAAGCAAGTGGGAGACCCCACACGTAAGAGGTGTGTGCAGATAAGCCAGTGGGGTGCAGGGGGGCAGACAGATGCCCAGCCACCCTCAGATCCACGGGCTGTGGCACTAGCCTTGTAATGGGCTTTCAGACTGTGTCCCAGGGGTCCTGGTGCCTGGAGAGACACTGGAGTAGGCCGGGGGCGCCAGAGCCCCAGGGACACCCCAACTCCCACTCCCACTCCCACTACTCAGACTCAACAGAGGGGCAAGGCCCAGTCAGAGAGGCCATGGGGACGACAGTACTCTGCAGAATATTGCGGCCCTTGCCCTACTTCCCCACCCACCCCACCCCCGCTCCCCACCACTGCCCACCCCGCAGCAGCGGTTCAGAGGAAATCCAGGTGCCCAGCCTCAACACCCGCCAACGGAAACTCCCTCCAACTGCACCCGCCTCCCCGAAGCCCTCCTCCGGAAGCCCCGCCTCCCAGAGGCCCCGCCTCCAGCGGCCCTCCTCCGGAAGCCCCGCCTCCCAGAGGCCCCGCCTCCAGGGGCCCCGCCTCCCCGAAGCCCTCCTCCTGAAGCCCCGCCTCCCAGAAGCCCCGCCTCCAGTGGCCCTCTTCCTGAAGCACCGCCTCCCAGAGGCCCCGCCTCCAGAGGCCCCGCCTCCCAGAAGCCCTCCTCCTGAAGCCCCGCCTCTCCGAAGCCCCACCTCCAACCACCCCGAAGCCCCGCCTCCGGGCGCCTAATTTAGAGCCTGCGGCTGGAGTTCACCGCAAAGCGGCTGCCAGGGGCATAGAGGTTCTGCGGCCTGAGCCTCACCGCCGGCCTCGAGACCCCTCAGCAAGCCGCTCGTCCTGAGATGCTGCCACACGCGCACTAATTGGTTTTAAGGAAGAGAAACAAAGCCACTGGTAAGAATGACATAAAGGGCCGTGGGGGTCAGTAGATCTGAACTTGCAAGTTCATCTGAGCAGATTGGAAACAAGTAGCAACGGGAGACCTGTCAGCGCAGAGGAGTGAAAGAAACCCCAGCTGCAGCTGGTCTCTGGCTGGGACTCTGAGGGCCCCCAGGCCCCTCACGCCCGGCGGACCCACGGCTCCTGCTCCAAATACGTGGGTGTCTCCAAGCCACCTCGGGGACGCGCCACCCGCCATGCTGACCCGTTCTAACAGCGATCGTCTGAATGTTCCTTTTACACGTGGCAACAGCGGGGGGGGGGGGGGGACGTATTCTCCCGGTGTCTTTACCGGGGCCTAGTCTGGTTTTCATGAGACTCGACTCTCCCCCAGGGTGGTTCTTTTCTTACTTCGTTGTTTCCTGGGCTGGTGGGTGACGGTTTCCAGTGACGACTACGGCTTAGTCCGCGTCTCCGTTTAGGCCGTCCACTTTTCTTAAACAGAGAAAAAAGTTGCACTCCGTGACATGCGAAGATTGTCGGCGCGTCCGATTCCGTGAGTTCGGATGTGTGCGCACGCCGTGTGACCCACAGCTCCCCGCGGTGGACACCGCTGCTGCCCGGCCCCGCGGGCGGCCCCCAGGTGCCCCCCTCGCGGCTCTGGCTTCCGGTGCCCTGAGCCCTTTGCCTGTTCTCCAGCTCCACATAAGTGAAATCAGGCCGCGGGCAGCCTTCCTCCGCCCGTAATAACGCTTTCGAAATTTTTATCCGTAAGGGTATTTTACAGCTTTGTGGAGGGCGGAGATGCGAGCGCCGGACGCAGAGCCGGTGGATGCACCACGGCCCCCCTCCCGACGGATCGTCCTCAGCCCTGGAGGTGAGGTGCAGGGCGCACAGAATTTACCACCTTAGCCATTCCCAGGGGCGCGGCTCAGGGCATCAAGTGAGTTCATGCCCCTGTGGCCATCACCCCCAGGCTCTGCTGGTCCTTAGCTGTCACAACCCCGCCCGGCCTTCCCCACACACTCAGTAGGGGGCAGCGTCAGGATTTGCATCTTCTTGACTAGATGTCTTCTGCCCCAGTGGACGGATGACAGACACTTCCTTCCTGGCACAGGTATGGTTTTTCTACGGCTGAACCTGGGGGTAGGGGTCACAGGAGGCGAGGGGTATCAGCTAGGGCTGGGGGGCAGGGATGGGTGTGATGAGGTGTGGCTGAGGGGGGCCCTGGGGCAGTGACAGAAGAGCCCCCGCATGGGCAGCCTGGGTGGGACCTCAGTCAGGCTCAGTGGGGGAAGGAGGCAAACTCAATAGGTTGGCCCCCGGATGGCATGTGGGTGGGAGGGGGCTGGGTGTCCGGCCAGGTGGGGGGTCACGGGAGACGGATGACTCACAGGGAAGGGCCACCAGGGGGCTCCAGGAAGCACGTGGGGCGCACGGAAACTGGCCCCCAGGGGCAGCAGCCGATCTTTGGGGTCAGAGCCTGGCTATCTGTGGTCCCAAACCCATGTCCCTTGCCAACAGGCCAGCGGGGCTGCACGCAGGTGGCTCTCTCCCTGAAGGGCCTGTCCAGCCTAGCACTCAGTCAGTGCCCCGGTCACTGCTAGACCCTGGCTGCCCCACAAGCCTGCGGGGTGGGAGCCCACAGCCCGGGTCCCAGCAGAATGACAGAGGCGACAGAGGCAGCAGCTGGGGCGCTGAGCTCGTCCCCGAGGTAGCCAGCCTGGCTCCCCCAGCGCCAGGCCAGATGGAGCAGGTGTGGGCTCAGGGGCTCCAGGCCTTTGTGCTGTGGCCCAGGACACTGACAGCTCATCCATCAAACTGAAGGTCCCTCATTGAAATTCTAATAGGAAGGGGCGGAGCCGGGGGCTTCCTGGGACTGGGCTCCCAGCAGCTCCCTGACCGCCCTGCACCGGAAGGGCGGGCTCTCCCCAGGATGCTCGGCCAGTGCTTTGGGTGGCTTTTCCAGGCCCGCGTGGGCTGTGCCACCTGCCGCAGGGGCAGCGGCCAACTGCCCTGGTCGGAGGCGGAGCGCTCCGTCACGGGTCCCTGCAGGCGTGACACTTGATGGCAGAGGGATGCCCAACGATTTCTCGATTTCTCGCCAGAAATGCCTAACGCAGTTCATGCCTCCCTCCCGCTGGACCCTGTCACCGATTGGAAATGGGGCCGCAGGAAAGTGGGAGGTTGCTCTCTCCCTAAACAGCTGGCCGGGCGGTGCGCCCCGGGCGGGGCGGCCGCTGCACGCGCCGGCTTGGGACTTGGTGCGAGAAACCTGGTACCGCGGCGCTCGGGTGGAGCAACGCACCGGCTCCTCTGTTCGGCGATGAAGTTCGTTTTCCAGGAACCTGGTGACGGTTCTGTGATGGAAGAACCATTCCCATCCACAGTGCGGGGTGAAGACACGCAAACTCAGAGAGACGCAGGGGAGGGACCGCCCGCAGAGGCTGAGGGGTGTCCCCGGGGCCCAGCACCCCTCACCCCGTGGTCCCTGGCCGTCGCTGCACGCTTGCTTCCCCCCAACAACTAGTTACCAACTCATTTGACTCGA
This sequence comes from Eonycteris spelaea, assembly GCA_003508835.1. Lineage (NCBI taxonomy): Eukaryota > Metazoa > Chordata > Mammalia > Chiroptera > Pteropodidae > Eonycteris > Eonycteris spelaea. Next base: position 432,097 of record PUFA01000423.1, read on the forward strand.
TAGAGCAGTGTCTTGTACCCTAGTTTGGGTGACGCTGGAGTTATAAATTCACCTGGACAGAAGTGGCCTCTAAGGGCGGGGTCTGTCTGCCTGACCACGCCCTCCCACACACGGGTTTCCGGGCAGTGCACACAGCGTCCACCAGCGCCCTAGGGCTCCCTTCCCAGCCGGAGGCCCGCTCCGCAGGTCCTGAGGCCAGCACCCCAGCCCCCTGGCACCTGGCCCCCCGGTCCCCCAGCTTCCTCCCGGACAGCGTTACTGGTTTGACAGACAGCGTTACTAGTTTGAGACGGCAGTCAGCACATGCTCCTCCAGACGGCCCCTCGGTGGCTTTCCCCTGACCTAGGACGCCGGAGCATCCTGGGCATCGCCGGTGCAGCTCTGTGTGAACGTCAGAGGGTGAAGCCCTGTGGTCGTCTCGGGGGCCGCGAGGGAGCTGGGGGTCACACCCAACGTTCACGCAAGACTTAGAAAATGACTAGAGAGAAAACCACGCTGTGTCATTCCACATGACCGACTTGGCTACGTCGGAGCGAGTCCCAAAGAGCCAGCACCGTGGCAAACGGCGCCCCCCGGTTTCTATGCGGGAGTCCTGCCGTGTCCAGATGCCGGGAGCCGGTGACACTTACCTGACGGCCCTGACGCACGAAGGCCGAGGGCCAGCGTGGCCCGCGCGGGGAGACAGCTTCGTGCCCTCGGGGATGCGTGCGGCTTCCCCGGGGGCGAGTGAGCGCTCAGAGGGGGACTTTCCCGTCGGTGGCCGAGCAGCTGCTAACAGGCCGCCTCCCAGGTGGCCGTCCACACTGGCCCAGGCCACGGCGGTCCGCACGGCCAGTGGCCGCCAGGGGCATCTCGGCGCTGGGGACAGTTCTGGCCAGGCGGACGATCGCCAGCGGACACACTGTGAACATGGGCCAGAGCTGACGAGCGAGGTCGAGGGAGCCAGGGCAGGGGGCGAGGGTGGGAGCGGGAGTGCGGAGAGTGCGGCGCGGCGGCGGGCCGGGCGGCGGAGACTGGGCCCTGGACCCCAGACCGCAGACCGCCACAGCAAGCGTGGGGGGCCCATGGGCTCCGAGCCCGGACTGGGAGCCCTGGGAGAGACACACAGACGGGAGAGGCAGGGGCAGGGACGGAAGCACCGAGACAGGGAATCCAGCCTGGACACGAGGGTGGCCGTGGAGCGGAGCCGTCAGAGCCGGACACTGGCCCCGGGGCGCCTCGGCTGCCCGGCACACTCACCCGGCTGTGGGGTCGGCCCCGTCGCCGTCCAGCTTTGGGAATGGGGCTCCTGGCCGGGACCAGCGGCAGGGGACGGGGCTTGGGAGCCTCTCTCCACCCGCCTTCCTTTCCTTCTTTTCAGTGACATTTCCCAAACGAAGATGAAATGGGGTTTTAAAAATGCTTCACGGAGCGGGTGGCATTGATGGGACGAAAGGACGGCCCCCTCCCTGTGAAGGGAGAAGCGGCAGAATGGGCAGAGCAGAAGGCAGGGCCTGCAGTCGGGCGCGTCCTGGGCTCTGCGGGGCCAGGCCCGGCTTACAGGGACAGACAAGCGCCCAGGCCGGGCAGGGCGCAGAGCTGGCACGCGCCCGGGAGGCTTTTCCCACCAGACGCACAGCCGCGGAGCCTGCTGCTCACAGGTCCGTTCAGGACCCGCCTGGCAGTAACTGATGATGAGGACGGGACACACTCTCTGGGCCGGGAGGCCTGGGGGCGGCACACGGAGGCCCGTGGCGAGCCGGCTTGCTGAGCCACCCACGTGGACCCTGCACGTGGCACAGCTCTGTCTGGCCGGGACTCGCCCCGTGGGGCAGGTCACAGGTTTTGCTGGGCGGGACCTTCGTTCCCCACCTTGCACGCTTCCATGGGGTTCTCCTCCGCTGGAGGAAGGAACTTTCTAGAAGAATATTTCCTCGATGCAAGAGCTCCAGACTGGGCACAACTTTAATTTTAATCCACATCATTAACACACCCATCTCTGGGTCTGGAGTCTACACGGCCAGCAAAGCGGGGCCCTGGGCCCGAGACAGATGGGGCCTGGGCCGATTCCGTGGGGCACGTTCCCCACGGCAGCCTCTTTCCGGCTGCCCCACAGCATCACCGAACATGGACTGGAGGAGGTGTGCGGTCACACACACGGCTCGCACGGGCCCCACGAGGCCACCTGCAGCGTGGACGTAAAAGCCAGCAGCCATCTGTGGCCAGGAAGCGGCCGAATTTACGGCCGTGGTCTGTCCTGTCGTTCCTCTCCCAGGAGCTTAGGTCCATGGTCACGTTAACAGCGGCCTACTGGCCGGTCTGCAAGCCAGTGCAGGCCACAGCCAGGCGTCCAGTCTGCACTTGCCAGTGTCACACTCCTCACGAGAGGGGGCCGGACGCAGAGTCATGGAGAGAAGAGTGTGCTTCTCTGGAGTCTGTCCTGAGAATAAAAACAAGGACGAGGACAGAAGGTTCTGGAAGGGATCCAGCACGAGCGCTCTCCCTGCCTGTGGCAGAGGGGGGCTGGGGCGCTGTAGGGGTGGCCTCCAGCCACCTTCGGCACCTGCAAGTGGCAGGGCTGAAGTAGGTGGCACGGGGCAGGGAAGGTAGGCGGGCAAGGCTGAGGGGGAGGCCGGCACCCCCAGACCAGCCTCGCCAGGCCACCTGTTCACTTAAGTCAGACAGGGCCGCCTGGAGCAAACCGGCCCCACCTGGAGCAAACCAGCCCACTTGGAGCAAACCAACCCACCTGGGTGACTTCTTAGAGCAGGATTAAAAACCCAGCCTGGCTTTGCTGCCAAGGAGACCACGCTGTTTGAAACGTCCCCCCTCTGAGTTTTAGTAGATTCTCCTGAATGCACTGAGGCCACCCCGGACGGTGGCTGCTTTATCCGCTGACGCCCCTGTGTGAGGCGTCTGACCCTGTTTCCCGGGCACACTGTCCGGCTCACGCTAGCGTCGGGCGCCCACTCAGCCCCACCACCCAGGATCCACCTCTTCACGAACAGATTCATTCTCCTCCTCACCCACTCACGACCCGTGTGAACCCCGGCAAGGGGCTCCCTGCGCCTCGGATCCCCCGTCTGTGATGCGGGGCTGAGCGGCCACCATGAAGGATGGAGGGGATCGCGAAGTCGTGGCGTGGAGCCCGGCTGCCGAGTGCACCCATGCTGGCGGCACGGTGGTCACTCCATCAGCGGCACGCCGGTGCACCTGCTGTGAGGGCCGGTGCTCATCTGAGGCGAGACTCAGGGTGACGATGGCCACAACCGTGGGACGGGCAGCGGGCGGGGACGGGCTGCGAGCCCACACCCCAGGGGGCCGGGCGAGCAGGGGGACCTTCCCACAGCAGGTCGCAGCGGGCGAACAGCCCCAGCAGCGGGTGCCCGGCCACAGGCGGTGAGGGGGGGACCAGGGATGGCTCCTTCCCCAGAGTGTAGAGGCGGGTGGCCGAGCGCCCGTGATCCGGGACCTTCCACCCCTCCGATGTAGGCACGATGCCTCACATGCTGCTTTGGCTGCGCCCCATGAAACACAACATGTCATGTTTTTTAATCTCCATTTAACTTAAAATGCTGTCTAATTTTCCTTTTCATTTCTTCCACGGTACGTGGCTTCTTTAGTTTCAAAACTTTTGGGGGAGGAGCGGGTTTCCAGACACCTTTTTTGCTGTTGATTTCTAATTTAATTCCATTTTGGTCAGAGGACATAATTTATGTAATTCGGATTTCAGGGGGCTGTTCTGGGTCAGAACATGGTCTGCTTGTGGCAAACGCCTCACGCACGCCGGAGCACGGGGTTCGGTGTTGTTGGCTGGTGTTTTCTTGACACGTCCAGGGGTCGGCTGGTCCACAGCCTCGTCCAGCTGTTCCACGCCCCATGGTCCTCCCTGCACCGCGGGCCCTGCAAGAAGGGCATTAAGTCTCCACCCGCAACATGCATTTGCCGGTCTGGGCCACAGCTCGAGGTTCTACGACCAGCCAGACAAACTTGTAGGACCTTTAGGGGACTCTGTCATTTTAAACGCCTCACGTTAGCCCTGGCAATATGAAGACAGGCCCCCCGGGCACACTGGAGTGAGACTACTGTTTGCTCAGCACCGGGCCTGGGCCGGCTCCCGGCGTGTGGTGGAGACCCTTACGGACCTGCACCCTGCTTCAGACCCGGGGGCACCCCTGCCGACTGCAGGGCTTCTCCTGGCAGCGCTGTCCTCCCTGGGGGCCCGCCGGGAGCTGGCCTTGCCGGCGAGTCTGCTCCGTGCCACTCTGCACCTGCGTCCTGCCACCTGGGAGCCTGCCCGACGGCAGGCAGGGCGGCCCTCGGGCCCCTCGCTGCCGTCTCACGGGGCCGCTGGTCTTCGTTTCTCATGTCCGGTGTCTTAGAAACGGCTGGGTCACGCATTTTGCGTTGACGGGCCGTCCTGCGGACACCGGCTTCGTCGTCTCAGTCTGTGGCATAGTGTTCCCTTGGGTGTCCCCACGGGGTTCTCCTGACGCCTCTGCTGGTGAGTAATCAGGCTGCACAAACAACTGGGCGACAAGCATCCCGGCGAGCATGCCCTTGGGGACCGGTGCGAGAACCTTCTGGAAGGCCCTGCAGGGCAGCCATGCAGCTGCCCTGCTCTAGGCCGGCCTCCCCCAGCCCCTGGGTTCTCACCCAGCCCTGCGGTCCCTCCCTTCCTGATTCTTCCTGTCCTGGTGACGTAGAGTGCTGTCGCACTGTCACCTCGCTTCTGTCGGTGGCGAGTTCGAGAGCCCCCCGAACACCTGCCAAGCTCCGGGCACCCCGGCTTCGAGTTGCGACTCACAGCGCCCGCCCGCTCGTCCCTCCGGCTTCCTGTCCCCGGGGCGTCTGTGCCGTGGGCGCTGACTGCTTGCTGGTGTGGACGTGGCGAACGTGCCCTCCTCCGTCGGCCCACAGCCTTCGTCTGTCGTGTGGACAGCAGACGCTCAGGCGCCGCGGGACGGGCGGGGGGATCAGACGAGACGGCGCGTTCGAAGCGCTGAGAGCAGTGCCTGGCACGGACGGAGCAGTCGAAGGGGTGACACCATTACCGTCGCTCCAGGACCCCGAGCCATAGACGTGCGGAAAGCCGTGGGGCTCGGGGACATCAGGGTGTTCCTCGCACACTGGGGCCCGTGTGCCAGACCCGGACACAGGAAGGGCGGGGCGGGGACTCCATGACATCGTGGAAATGGACTGGACGCCATGCTGGCGGCACCAGTGGTGACGTCACTCAGGTGGCACGTAGGGCCGGGGTCCGAACGCCCGCGCGGCTCTCCGAGAGGGTGCAGGCAGCAGCGGGTTCACGCTCCTGGCAGGGCCTCCACGTAACAGAGCTGCACCCCGCTTCGGCCCTTCGCTACTTCTCCGCCCGGCTCTGCCGCCCACTCCTCAGAGCCCCACGATGTCGGCTCGTTGTCGCACCTTGCAACCGTGCCCAGCACCCACTCCGGGTGTGAAACCCGCCTCTGTGGCCCACCTGACTCCCATTCCCTCATTTCTTCGTTGGCTCCCTCTGCCTTTCTCGGGGACGTTGGTCCGTGCCGTGACACCGGGGCGTCGGTCTACGGGATCTCTCTCCAGGCCTGGCTCACCAGGTGGCCTCTCCCGTCGTCACACCTGTCACCGCCCACACCTCAAACTCCTGCTCGAGCCTCCTGATGGATCAGAGAGGTGACAGCGGCTCCCGATCGCACCCTTTCCAAACTCAGCATCGCTCCTGAATGCGCCCAATATTTATCGGGTCCGTTCCATCGAGGGTCACTATTCTGCTTCACCTGAGGCAGGGGTCCGGTTTCAGCTTTTCCGTAAGTAGCGTTGATTGTCACAGCCCATCGACTGAAAAAAAAACCATTTCCTTTCCCGACCGCGCAGCCCGGCGGCCACGCCCTGAGCCGAGCCCCCACCTCTGCCGTTGCCGGGTCCGTCCGTCTCCAGCCGGGTGTCCCGGTCCCAGCGACCACGGCGTCGTGCCACTTTTCGATCTCCTAGGGCAGTTGCCTCCGTCTCCTCCAGAAAGTTCTGCCTGTCCCTCCGCCTTCCTGCTCTCACATTCGCTGGAGCCGGTGTTACGTTTCTTCGGAAAACTCTTGCGGGATTTTCATGAGAATTTCCTTCGTGGGACGAGTTGGGGGAGAACTGACAGATTTCTGACACCGAGCCGTCCTGTCCGTCCGTGAGTTGGGTCGTTTGTGCAGATTCTCTTCAGTGTCACGTTTCACAGCGCTGCCTCGACGCTTCCACTCACTTTAAGAGGTTTTGCGTCTCTTCTGTTCTTGCGTTGCTCTTTTGAACGGTATTTTACAAAACTGTATCCTTTTGTGATTGCTGAGATTCAGGCGCATGTGGAGGACAGTCTCCGTCTGCCTTTCTCTGTGCCCCGGGGGGCTGACGTCCCCAGGCTGCGCCACCAGGCTGGGTTCCTGGGTTCGGGGGGGGGGGGCACTGCTGCACGTCAGAGGTGGGAGGAGGGAGGCAGAGTGTTTGCTTCCCCAGGCCCCGCCCCACAGGCCTGCGGTTGGCAGTGGCCTCGTCCCTCTGCACAGGCCACACTGCTCCCAGAAGCCTCTGTCCCTGGTTACTGCTGCATCTCTCCTTTTAAGACGGGAAGTGGTGGGAGCTGCCCGAAGCTCAAATTCCCTCCATGCTTTGCCATGCCTTAACTCTGCCCTTCCTTTGCAAACAGTCCATTTATTAAAATTCCTCCAATTATCTATCGGAGCATGCCATCTGTTTCTTGCTGGGACCCTGACTGATACAGTAATTGCCACCAGAAGTGCCCCCAGAAAACAGCCTCTGCGAATGGGATTCCAGGATCGGGTCGCTCATTATTCGATGAGCAAGTGGATAAAATCCTTGCTAGTGGGTGTTGAGCCCTGGGGATCTGGGTCACGCGGTGCCATCCTGGTCCCTCGACGATCTCCAGCGGTGGCCGGGGATGTGGTGCCCATGAAGGGCGGAGAGACAGGAGGTTGAGTGGCTGGGACACTCAGCTGCTTTGGCGAAATGGTGCGGATACGGATCATGCAGTTGTGTCTGCAAAGTGCACAAAGGAACAAGGCAATTTGAGCCTTGGGCGTGTCAGTGCCCTCCCGCCAGACCGCCAGGAACACACGAGTCACTCAGCAGGGTGGGATTATCGCCTGTTGCGGCAAAGAAGAGCCCACACAGTGGGGAAGGAGAGGGTGGCTTTGCCGGGGGCAGGGTGCGGGGGCACTGAGAAGGCGTCATTACAGGATTTGGGCTTTTGTCAGTGATTACGGGGAAGGTTCACAGAAGCGGGGTTTGCCCTGCTTGGATGCTCTCAGAAGCACGGGTAATTCTATGATTTGGCTTCTTACTGACTCCTGTCTAGAAGGAGGGAAGATTAGGGGAAGGCTCAAGTCGAACCGGTAAGCGGCGGCAGTCCCGCAGGGACGGGAGAGGTCTGCCATCGGCCTGGGTGGTGTGACATCGTCTGTGTTCACACCTGACAGGAGAGCTGTCGTGTTGGGTACCGATGCGTGTGGTCAGAGTGGCCTCGTCTCATCTCGATGTCCTGTGGAACTGCCTGTGCTCAACAGGGGAAGGGCGGGACCAGCCACAGGCAGGCCTTCTCCGCGTCCTTCTCCGATGGAAAAATTGAAAGTCCCTACGGACACCTTAGAGGGCACCCTATCTCCAGCAGCCCCAGGGCAGACACCGCTGAGGTGCATGGCAGGAAAGAAGGGGAACGTGGAAAGGGCGGTGGAAGCAGGAAGCCTCATCACAGATACAGGAAAGGGAGACGTTGCAGACTTATTTCCCGGCTGTTGCTGACTGCCTGCTAACACAGCACTGTTGTCAGATGCTGCTGCAGTTCTTGCTTCCATGGGGCTCCTGTGACCCCACCCGTGAAGACGAGGTAGTGGCCGTGCCTTGTTCCTCCCGCACTAGAGTGCCCGTACTCCAGCCCAGCCCATGATCACCTCTCCTTTAGTTTGACTTCAGTTCTTAAAAATTTAAATATAAGTGCTGTCTTCCCACAGGATTTTGGGGTGAATCAAGGGCCTGAGGTGACAGTTGGCCGAATGCCCTGTTTTGTTCTCCAGTCCCTCCACCCACAACCTCCCCTCTTCCAGGAGGCTCGCACATCTGTGGAACGCCGTCCATCCGTGGCTGGGATCACGACCCTCCTCTGCTCAGTGACGCTGAGGTGGAGAATCGCCTCCCTGAGACACCGGTGCGACCCCTGGCCCATCTCAGTGGTCCGTCATCCAGTGACCGGCGGCTCTCATGTCCTGAGCATGTGGCCGCTGGCCCCAGACCCGGGCCCCCCTCCCAGCTGGCAGGCCTCCTCCCTGGGGGCTTCCTGGTGAAGCCACACTCTTGTCTGAGGATTGTGGTTACCTAACAGGGTTTGCTGGGAGAGACGCATAGAAGCCAACACTATGGTGACGGCTTTTGAGAAAAGAAGGCGGTTTATTTAGTGCTGAGTTAGCTCGCAGGAGAACGGAGGCACCACGCGCGTCTGCCTCCTACGTCCGGAGTTCTGGCGGGGTTCAGGGGCTGGGGTTACAGGTATGGGAAGCGCTGGCGGCGCGTTTTAACTGGAGGACCCTGGGGCTGGCCATTTGCGGTGAGGGGCTTCAGCACCGGACCTTCCTGGACAGCGGCCCCGTCGCCTCCGTTCAGGGTCCGGGGATCCAAGCCCCGGTCCTTTGGCTCCCGGGGCGCGGGGCGGACCGCGGTTCCAGCGCAGCTCGAGGTCAGAGTTCCTTCCTCCGCTTCCGCGGCACGACTTGCATGCAGTTTAGTATCCTTTCTCTGAAAAGCAACTCGGTATCTTTTTGGAACCAGCACAGGGCCGTTTTGCGCGGGTTCTGCGGTTACTGTCCCTGCCCTGGGTGCAGCCGGCGGCCCCCGGGAAGGAGGGACACTGAGGCCTCGCCCCGCAGCCCCAGGCGCCGGCCGGGCGGCCCGCCCAAGCGGACCCCACGGTCAGTGCAGCCCGTCCGCGCGGCGGGTCGGTGGCCCCGCACGCGCACCTGCGGGCCAGGGAGCCGGGTCGGGGTCGGCGGCGGGGGCGAATGCGCAGGCGCCGGCCGGAGGCGCGCGCGTCGCGGGGCGAGTGCGCAGGCGCCGGACGGGTGCGCGAGCGCGTGCGCGGCGCCAGGGGGCGGGTGCGCGGCGAGCGCGTGCGCGGCGCCAGGGGGCGGCCGTCAGCTGACTGTGGCGGCACAGGCCTCCGGGGGACAACCGTTGGCGTCGCGGGCTCCGGCGCGAGGGTCACCGGTGCACGTCAGCTCTCGGTGGACGAGGCGCGGGCCGGAGCAGCGCCATGGCGACCACTGTCAGCACGCAGCGCGGGCCGGTGAGGCTGCGGGCGGGTCCGCGGCGGGCTCCGGGGCTCCCGGGCTCCCGGGGAGGCCCGGCGACGGGCCCCGGACGAGCGAGGGGGCGGCCGGCGGGTGGAGGCAGCGCCCGCGGGGGCGGGCCCCGGGTGGTGGAGCCCCGCTGCCTGGATGGTCCCCTCCAGGGCCCGTTCCCGCGTGAAGGCCCGAGCCCCGGACGTCGCCCTTCCTGCCCGGCTGCGGCCCGGAGGGGCCACTTCTCACATCCCAGTGCCTCCGTTCGCCAGGGACGGGGTGCGGGCGAAACGGGGTCGGGGCGGCGTGGCCCGAGCAGGGCAGTTTTCGTGCCCAGCCCGCTCGGTGGGCGCGACACGCACAGCCCAGCCCTGCCGTGGGGCGGGGAGAGAGGCGCTCCGCCTGGACCCTCCGCGTGACGGGAAAGCCCCGCCACGGCCCTCGCCCTAGGTCGGCGCCGGTGGACCTTGTCGGTGCTCTCCCGGCTGGACCGGAGTCCTTTGCGTAGAGCGTTTATCCCAGGTAGAAAGCCGGCCTGGGGTTTGTGGGGGGCCCCTGTGGGCGCAGGTGCTTCCCGAGGGGGATGCGCAAGCAGCGGGCTCCGCGGGGTGGCGGTGGGGGGGGGGGTGACGGCTGGCGCACTGCCAGCCACTTCTCATACTGCGCAGCATACTCATCAGAGAAGAGGAACCTCTCCAGTGGCTGCCTCCTTGGTGACCCCCACAGACGTGGGCGTAATGGTCAGGCAGGAGGGCCCCATTCCAGGCCTGTCACGTGTCCTCATCTCCCCCGGAAGCTCAGTGCCCCCGTCCTGCGCCTCAGTGGTGGCGAGTGAGGGACAGCGCGTGAGCACGAACAGTAGACTCCAATCTGGCAGGAAGTGAGCCCTCAGTAAAGGTTACCCCTCCGTTGCTTGGGCACCCAGCTCTGTGACAGACAGCAGGTGGGAGTGGCAGAGGTGACCGAACACTCAGGGCTGGTGCTGTCCGGGCGCTGACTCCGTGTCCCACTTTCCACGTGCACGGTGCCCCCCGGCGTGCTCTGGCTAACCCTGTCCGGTGGCCTCGTGTCCGTGTGTTGCTGTGCCGCACACGTAGACCAGTGAGTGTTTTGGGGTGCTTTTGTGACCCGTAAACGGCAGTAACGTTCGGGCTGGGCCAGAGCTGCTGGAGGGCTCCAGGAAGACGTCCTCAGCAGCAAGGGTCTTGCGCGTCCCTGGAGTGCATGGGACTTACTTAACCACGATGCAGGGGCAGGCAGGTGTGGCGCCTGCCGTCGGGGCCTTGTAGCAGGAAGCAGTCCCTGTGCACAGCCGCGCACGTGAGCCAGGCTGGGGTGGCTGCCGTCAGCTTTGGGGTCGTAACTTGAGGGCCAGGTGTACAGAGCGGCCTGGTCTGGGCGGGAGGTTGGGGTGAGTCAGGTTCTGCGACGAACCTGAGACTTGAGGGATGAGCAGGAGTCGTTGGACGAGATGGGGTGTGGTGGGCTGCAGGGAGGTCCCGAGCACAGTGCCTGTGCCAGTGTGTGGGAGAGAGGGTGACAGGCGTGGCCAGGGCACTGGTCCAGACGGGTTTGGCCTTTGCGTTTTATCTGGTCACCACGGTGTGTGTTCGTTAGAAGCTCTTTGCCGGGCACCACCCCTATAGTTGCCACCTCTGTGAGCCGACCCGCTCCTGTCTGGGTTAACCAGGACGCGCAGGGCCTTTTGGCCAGCAGAGTCGACGGAAGAGCTCGCTCCCTGTTAGCCAGGGTGTGCGTGACCTGACGCTGCCTGGGCCCCTGCTGCCTGTGTGTTGGGTGCTGTGGAGGCAGAGGGTCGATAGGGCACTTGGCTTCGCACATGCGGTCCGTGCTGTCTGGTGAGGGCAGCATTGGGCAGGTGCTGACTGCGCTAGACCCTGGCTGGGCAGCCATCCCGTTGTGAGCCCTGGGCCGGGGCCCAGGGAGCCCAGAGCCAGGACTCAGACTCCCCTGGGACTGAGCCTGAAATCTGGCCATTACCTCTGAGGGGGTCTGGGAGGGCTCCTTTGTCTTGGCTCGGCTCGGGGTGCCTGAGGGGCTGGGCAAGGCGGGTATGGGACAGAGCGTGCGGCTCCTGACGCTGCATCGCTGACTGTGCCATGGGCCGTGCAGCCAAGCAGTGTGGTCCTTTGCTTAGGTTCCAGGAGACGTGCTGGTCACTTCTCCACAACTGTTCCCTGAACAGCCCCGTGTGGTGTCCACTCCACAAACCATCAAAAAGCACCCAGGGGGCACGACAAGGAGTGACTGAGGGGCCCTGCGTGCCACGTGAGGACCAGCAGGTGTGCAGGCCACGCTGCTGTAAGGCTCAGTGGAGCAGTCAGCCGCGGGGACTCTAGCAAGGCTCGTTGGAGGGGCTTCCTTCTTTTGAAGTCTGCTGCCTGCTGTGTGGGGAGGACCCGCTGACCGGGGGGCTGGCCACGGGTACCTGCTGTTTGATGTGCACACATTAGAAAACATATTTTGTAGTTTTATTTGTTATTTGTGTTTTTTTTCTATCTTTCAAATTGAGTAAATAACAATTTTTAAAATTCAGTTTTTGTTCTCCGTACTTCTGTCGTCTTCCTGGTGATCCCGACACGTTCGCAGGTGGACGTGTCAGGATTTGAGCTTGACCATTAGGTTTCCCTCCCGGTCACGGTGCTGCCACAGGCACCTCTTCCAGCTGCTGTGCTGTTCTGTCGGGCACGTGGCTCCTGCTTTGGCCCCCCCCACGAGCCTCGTCCGGGTGCGCGCGCGTCTTGCTCATCCTTCCTCCTTGCGTCTCAGCCTTCCGTTTGGGGTCGCTTCCTTCCGAGTTCCCTGCGGGGGACACTAGCTTGTGTGTGGTGGTCAGCACAGGCCCCTGAAGGCGCCTGGCCATGCTAGGGACTCTGGGTGGGGCCACCTTCTGGCGTCGCGCTCTGGAGCCTCGGGCCCCGTCCGGTCTCCGGTGCATCCCGAACACCCTCCTGGCTGCCGCAGTCAGCGTGGCTCTGCTCCTGTCTGGTAAACCGCCGAGTTTTGAGTGTCAGTTTGCGGCTGCAGCTCTGGACCGCGGGCCGCGCGCAGCGTCTCCGTGCTTCAGTGGCCTCGTGCGTGACCTTTTCTCACATCAGAGGGACCGACTGCACGCCAGGTGCCCCCCGGGCCACTGTGTGACACCTGAGCTCGCCGGGGTCCCTGTGGATCATACTTACGTCTCAAAGCCTGGCATGATCTCGGCACGTCCCTGCCGCGGGTCTGTGCGTGCCGCCTGCCTCTTCTTTCTGCACTGACACCAGCTGGACAACGAGTATGGGCTGGGGGTGGAGGTTGGTTGTGCAGGGCGGTGGACCCCAGGAGGGACAGCTGCATCAGCTGCGGGCCACTAGGCCCCTGGAGGCCAAGAAGCCACCTGTGCTCTGAGGGCCCGAGGGAGGTGACTACAGGTGGCAGGGGGTGCTCCAGGTGGGGGCTCAGCCTTGGTGCTCGGAAAGCCACAGATGGCTTCTGGGGCCTTGCACGTGGCCCCTGCCCTGGGCGCGGCCAGCAGCCCCCCTGCTCCCACTCACTGTCCTCCCTTGGGCACCTGCTCGTCGCTGTCTGCCGGCGCCCCCTCCCCCATGAGACAGCGGCCCCACCTCCTCCTCGCCCTCCTACCTTAAGCCCAGGTCCCTGGGTTCCAGCGTCTCCCTGGAACGCTCGAGCCGTGCCAGAGGGAGCAGCCCCTCCCTCAGATCCCTCTCCTGTGTGTGTGTGTGCGCGTGTGTGCATGCGCGTGTGCACACGCTTCTCCCTCCCCCCCCCCGTTTGGCGGCAGCTCCTTTGTCCTTCGTGCCGCTCAGGCTGACACCGGGACGGCCTCGCCCCGTCCTGAGCCTTGGGGAAGCGTTGCCGGCGCCGCCTCCACAGCAGAACCAGGATCCGAGCTTTCTCAGCCCGGCGCCTCCCACAGGCTGCCACACTCGCTGGACTGGTCGCCCTGCTGTTACAGCCGCAGTCAGGTGCCAGGGCAGTCAGACGAGAGGCACAGCCCACCCGGCCTCTTGCTTCCCTGGCTCCAGGGCCGTCAGTGGCCCTTGCGGCCCACCACTCCTGGCTGCCCATCCTCCACCTCTGACCTTCTCCTCACTCTTTGTCCCAGCCACCTCCCCGCTGACTCGCTACCTGCCAGACAGGCCCTGTGCACAGGTGTTCCCGCCACCCGAGCTGTTCTTCACCCAGGTTCTGCCCAACTCAGGTCTCCACACCACTCAGGACTTGGCCCAGACGGCCCTGTCGCCGCGGGGCCTGTCAGCCTCTGCCCACGGCAGCCCGGCCCCGCGTGAGCACGTGTGGCTTCACTCACAGTGCCACAGCCTCCAGCACAGTTAACTGACCCACGTCACTCACCTTTCAAGAAACAAGCGCCAGGAGAGCAGCGAGCCCCCCCGGCGCTTTATTACGAAGGTTCCATCCGCGGGGGTGGAGGGGGCCCAGTTGCGGTCCTGCCCCCGCGCTTTCCGCCCACGAGGTCGGGGTGTCCCACCTCAGGCTCCGACAGTCCTGGCACCCGGGATGAGAGGCCGTGCGCCATGGACTTCCTGGTGGAGACCACATTCAAAGTCACCGTTGTCGCCGGTTTCCATCCCGACCGTGGTTGGGGGCTCTCCTATTCTCACTTCTCACCTGTCTCCTCTTCGCTCTGCGGCCCCTACGTGTTCACTTGACGCCGCGCTCCCGTGGTCCCCCAGAAATGCGTAGGGTGCACTGCGGACTCTGGCGGGTCAGCACGTGCGCACACTTTGGCCTTGAAGCGGCTGTCCTGTGTAGGTAATTGGAAAAGTCGGAGAGGGCGTGGGTGACGGGGTGGGACAGACTGACCCGTGGGAAGGACCGGAGGGCTCGCGGTGAGACCTGGGAGGCAGAGAGAGCGGGCCCGGTGAGCCCCCGGGGGCTGGTGGGCAGGCGGTGGCGCCCGGCCTTGTCTTCCCGTTGCTTCGAAGTGGTGTTGTTTTTTTTCCCGCTGCAAGAAACAAGGCCATCAGCAGAGGTGGCGGAGACGCTGAGACGCAGGGGTGGTGGGGACGGCCAGGGCACTGTGCGGGGACTGCTGGTGTCACGGGGCCCCGTGGCGTCCGTGGCTGCGGGTGTTGAGGAAGAAGTGGAGTTTCCTTTCCAGCCTGATCTGGGCAGATGTTGAACTTCAGCAGATCAGAAGTGACCGTGCAGTGACCACGGCCCTTGGCTCGCCCAGCTCCTCGTACGTGGTTCCTGGGGCCGCAGTGGGCCGGCCCCGCCTCTCTCCCCAGGCCGTGTGCAGGCGGCGGCAGCTCCATCCCCGTTCCTGGAGCCACGGTGCACCGGGGTCCGGCCCCTCGGCCTGTTCTCCACGCGCTGCTGGGCAGCGAGGGCTCCGTCCGCTGGCCAGGCCAGCGCAGAGCCACCTGGGTGCCCCTGGGTCTCACGCCCTGTGCTGCCCCCCCCCCCCGTCCTCAGTCTTGGCTCGCACGTCCATTCCCACCCCCGTGCAGTCACTGGGGGGATGAGCTCTGGCCCTAGCTGAGTCATGGCCAGTGCGCCCTCACAGAGCCTTCGAGCAGGGCAGGCGCCGAGGACGCCGTCCCCAGGGAGCCTCTCACCACCGCGAGGCCAGCAGGCTGCTTCTGGACCAGGGGCAGCATTCGCTTGTCTTGTACCCGTCTGTGCCCGTGGGCCTTGGCCGGGCCCTGCTCCCCCGTGTGGTTAGCTTTAGACGTGGCATGAGGGTGCAGGGGTGCCTCCTTGGACCACGTTGTGGGGGCTCCAGGGCCTTGGCACGTGCGTGCTTAGCTCAGTGTGGGGACGAACCGACCTGCGGGGCGTGAAAACTGGTTCTCGGAGGAGGCAGAACCCGTGTGGCTTCCAGGGTGGTTTGTGGCCCCCAGGGCGCACTTCCTCGGGAGCTCTGCTCCGTGGCGTGTCATTGTGCCCGCAGGGTCCCTCGGGCATCCTGTGGCTCTTGAGTGCTTGGAAGGAGCTGACGTGGGAGCTCAGGAGCAGCCCAGAGGGCAGAGATGGCGACGGCCGGTCGGGGGCCCGCGGGCCGTTGCCCCACGCGCATGTGGTCCTCACGGTGCTTGCGTGCGGCTCGCGCTCGGAGAATTGGCTAAAAACCATTTACCTTTTATTTTTTCAACCTGTGAAAGGTATTCAGCCCATCACTAACTACTCAAAGTGTTGAAAAGAACATCCATCAGTTAAGAAGTGTTATATCAAGCAGAAGTTAAAAATTAAGTTTACTAAGAATATTTAAGGAATTTTTTCAGATGTTTTACTTTTGCTGGGAAAATGAGCTTTTAAATTTTGATCACATTGCTATTTACGTAAATGGCAAATTTGTATGTAATTTGATATGTTGTAATTTATAAGTAAATTGTGTTGAAAGTTGCTCAAAAAACGCAGTTATAAAGTTGTTAGGAGCTTTTCCTTTTTGAGTCTTTCTCCTTCGTTTGAGCTGGTTGGTCTCACCCTGTGTTAGAGTGCGTGTCACCTCGCGTGCTTCACGCAGGAGCACAGGTGCACGTGGGGCCGTCGGCACAGGGAGTCGGCAGCGTGGACGGTCGTGGAGGGTGGGCACTGAGGAGACGCAGTTCACAGAGGCTTCCTGGAGGCGCAGGGGCGCCCGGCAGGCCTGGAGCGGCTGCTGGTGCCCAGGCGGCCCTGGGGGCGGTCGGGGGCAGCTCTGCTGCGGAGGAGGCTGTCTGGGGCCGAGCCCGGTGTGTACTGGGTGCCGCGGGCGGGTGCCATGGGGACCGGCCTCTGTGGCTGTGGTTCTTTGCGTTGGACTTGTGACTGGTTCCCAGGTGTGCTTGTTAATGAGCTCGGGGAGCAAGTGCACGTGTTACGTGAGAAAACGGCAGCTTAGACACTGTTTCTGTGCCAGAATCCTATTTGGGCTTAAAAAGAGTGTTTATTTCCAGTAGAACCAGACTCGGCACGTGCTTCTCTTCCTGGGAGAGAGCCGCAGGGGCGGGAGGCGGGCTGTCGGGCCCACACCCCATGCCGCTCTCCACGCCACGTGACCGGCGAGCTGGAGACCGCAGTTCTGAAGCGGGTTTGGCTGTAGACGGACATTTACGGAAGCAGCTTTTGGTTTTAGAAAAGTTCAAATTGAGGGGGGTCTTGACATGTGGTGTGTGCTACTGCTGCGTAGACGTCGTTTGCACACGGAGTCGGCACGTGCGGGCGAGCAGGTGGCTCGTGGCGACCAGCAGGGCGGGAGCGTGAGACGGGCAACACAGGTCGTCCCGCCCCCGCCGAATTCCACTCTCCAACGTTAATCCCTGAAACAGCCCTTTTAGACCTAAGACCTTTGTGGTTCCTGTGCAGGGCCGCGCTGGGCCCCCGCAGGGGCCGTGAGCGAGGCCGCATGGGTCTCTGTCACAGTGCTGTGCTTGGGCCGAGGGGACCGGGCGCCCACGGTGGGTGTCCCCTTTCCCTGGCGGGGGGACAGCAGGCGTCCTGCGCGAGCATTTCCGTGGAGTGAGTCCCAGGAGTGACTCGTGCAGTCTTGATGGGCTTTAACGTCGTCCCTGAGGACCGAGCTCCGCGTGTCCGTGCCGTGCACGCAGGCCAGGTGGCGGTTAAGAACACGGCCCGTCCCTCGTCTGCGGTCGAGATAAGGCCCCCTCTTCTCCGCGAGCCTTTGAGCTCGTGAGCACAGTTTTAATGTGAGCGTTCAGACGTCGCCACCTTATAAAATGGCACAGTAAGTTTTAGGGCTAGCACCGGATTTTGATGTCCGTTAAGAGTACGTGTTTATAGACGACACTTCCTGGTCTGGTCACGTTGGCATCTGTACTCACCGCAGTGTGCGACGCGCTCACCGATTTCTTAGTGGTCGTGGCTTTCTGCGGGGTCGGCGTCTCCCCGGAGGAGCTCTGTGTAAAGGGGGACCCTCCAGGGGGTTGCGGCCCCAGGCAGGCCGGCCCTCCAGGGGCCCAGCGGAGCCGTTTCTATCGCCGCTGGTTTGTTGCCTCGTGAGGCCCGGGGCACTGTTTCCTTTTCTCCCCTGTATTTTTAAGTTAAAATCTTTTCTGATTTTAAATTTTGGAATCGTATACGTTGCACGCATCGTGCAGAGAGCTGCCGTGCACCCCCTCCCCGGTTCCCCACTGTTCCCGTCTCCTCACCATGGGACGTAGTCACGCTGAGAGCCAGACCCTGGTGTACGCTGCCCACTCCGGCTTTTACTCATTTTTTGTTCCCTTTGCTGTCCTGCGATTTCACCCAGGGCCCCACGTGGTCGTCACAGCTCCTGAATCACCTGCACTCTGGGGGTGCGTGTCGAGTGACAGAGGGCTCCCACGCCACAGCAGCGGCCTGGCGGGGAGGGGCCCCAGGCCGGAGCCCTGCCCCGCTGGGCCGTGTTATAGGTGAAGAAAGTGGGGTGTAGCACGGCCCGACCCCGGGCCCTCGGGTGCTGAGCGTCCAGCCCCGACGCTGCCCCTGCCGCCCGCGCCCTGACCGGCCCTCTGCCTGCACAGGTGTACATCGGCGAGCTCCCGCACGACTTCCTCCGCATCGCGCCACGCAGCAGCAGCAGCAGGTGCAGTTGGACGCGCAGGCGGCCCAGCAGCTGCAGTATGGAGGGGCGGTGGGCACGGTGGACCGCCTCAACATCACCGTCGTGCAGGTACGTGTCGCCCGGGCGGGAGGGGCATCCGCTTGTCTGCCACATGCAACTTGTTCTGCTTCATTTTCCTAAAACACGTGTCTGATGAGGAATGACACCTGGGAGGGACACTGCCCAGATGCCTAAGACTCTTAGTCAGAGCCCGTCGGCGGCCGCTCCGGGCCCTCGGGACAGCCGGGATGCGGGACCGACTCCGAGGGAGCTGGGAGGCGCCCGGTCCCGAGCTGTTTCGGAGGCTTCCTCTGGCTGCTGTGTTGGCAAGATTGGGGACAAGGGTGGCGATCCCTGCCCTCGGTGCTGCTAGGGGAGAACCAGCGGACTTGGACAGCACCCAAGGGCGAGGGTAGGAAAGCCGGCAGCCTGTCGTGCCCCCTGGCTGCGTCCTGGGACAGCTGCCTGCGTCACCCTCCCCTGCGGCCTCTTCTGAGGAAGCCTGGGGCCCGCAGCGCCTGCCAGGCACGGCACCGGGTGCTCGCGCGGACGTCGTCGTCGCCCCAGTGCCCAGGAGCACGGGCAGCACCGTGCTCCACGCCTTGAACAGCTGGCCACTGTTTCCACGTCACGGTGGTGGCTGCCTAGTTTCCTGATGTCGGCTTTCGTTCCAGGCCAAGCTGGCGAAGAATTACGGCATGACCCGCATGGACCCGTACTGCCGGCTGCGGCTGGGCTACGCGGTGTACGAGACGCCCACGGCCCACAACGGCGCCAAGAACCCGCGCTGGAACAAAGTCATCCACTGCACCGTGCCGCCAGGCGTGGACTCCTTCTACCTGGAGATCTTCGACGAGGTGCGGCCGTCTGTCCCGTCCTCGGGGGGCGGAGGGGGTGGCCGTGCCGGGGCGCGGCCCTCGGGAACGTTAGGCGTGCCTGGCCGCTTTACTGTTCTGCGGCAGGTGCCCTGTGTCCCAGCAGCAGTGAAAGGACAGAGCCTGTGTGGGTTCTTTCAGAGCCACTGTGATGGCGCACACGGAGCGCTCTGCGGACAGAGCGGTGACGCACCCCCACCAGGCGCACACGCGTCATCACCAGTGATGACACGCCGCGCGGTGTGGGCACGGAGCGATGCCCCGTGCTCCTTCCCGAGCCAGGCGCGGCGGGGCCGCCGCTGCCGGGCCCAGGCTGGGTGTGGAGTGGGTCGGAGCCCGCGGCGGGGTGGGGCTCATGTGCCCGTCTGGGAGGACCCCCTCCCTTCCGAGGCCGAGCCAGGGCGTCCCAGTGGGCAGAGCTCGGCAAGGCGGGGAGGGACCCGTGGTCCCCGTGTCCTCTGTCCTGTGCCTGCCCTTGCAGCCCCCCGCCGCCCTGGTCTGGGAGGGCGAAGCTGGCGGGGAGGACGCCTCCTTTCCTCCCCGCGCCCGCTGGACTCGGGGCGAGGGGGGGGGGAATGGCGGGTGCACATGGCCTGGGGGGCAGAGGGTCTGAACTAGGGCAGCGGCTCCTGGGAGGAGGCGGGGCCTCAGGGGGCGGGGCCTCAGGGGCGGGGCCTCAGGGGCGGGGCCTCGGGCTGCGGCACTCAGCACCCCTCCCTGTCGCCCCTCAGCGCGCCTTCTCCATGGACGACCGCATCGCCTGGACGCACGTCACGCTGTCTGAGGCCCTGAAGCAGGGCGAGGTGGAGGACAAGTGGTACTGCCTGAGCGGGCGGCAGGGCGACGACAAGGAGGGCATGATCAACCTGGTCATGTCCTACTCGGTGAGGGCGCCCGCGGGGCCGCACACAAACCCGCCCCCCGGCCCACTCTGCCCGGGGCCGCGCCCAGCCGCGGGGCCGCGGGCTCACGGCCTCTCGCGGCCGGGCCATTCCCCTCTGGCCCCAGCCGAGTGGCTGGGGCAGCGGCGTGGACGGGGTGTTGAAGGGGGTGCCGTGCTGCACCTGGGGTTCTGTGGCTGGGCCCCAGGCCCTGTGCTGTCCCTCCCAGGACGTTTTTGGGGAGACCGACCAGGAAGAGGTTTTGCGTGGCTTGTCCTCTGACCACGTGGTCTTGTTCGGTGTGTTTCAGTCACTCCCGGCTGCCATGATGATGCCGCCTCAGCCCGTGGTCCTGATGCCCACCGTGTACCAGCAGGGCGTCGGCTACGTGCCCGTCACAGGTGGGTGTCACGCCTTCCTCCCCAGGCCCTTCTCCCAGGGGTGGCGTCAGAGCAGGGTGGGGGGTGTGGGGACGAGGGACGCGCTGCAGGGGCCTGGCCTCGTGTTCCGGAGAAGCAGCGAGGGGCCTTCTGCCAGCCCGGGCACGGGCCCGTGGGTCTCGGGCACGGGTGGAGGAACCAGAACCGGTTTCCCCTAACCGTTGGCCCAGGCAAGGTGAGTGGAAATTTGTGGCGCGTAGAAATATAGTTTCTAAACATTCAGTATGTGAGTCATCATAATGAAAGACTGTATTTGGTTGTGGATGAAATGAACTGTGTGCTCTGATAAGACTTGCCCAGTGTTTATCTAACCTCATAAATTATTTACCTTTGTAGAGGAACAGTTGGTGGCAGTATAGCAAAGTCAAATTGCATTGTAGCTTTTGCGTCTTTGAATTTTTAAATCTGAATTTTAGCTTGTTGGCTACCGTTCCTTCCTGGCTGTGACAGTGTTTGGACTCAGCCAGCTTCCTGCTATAAACGGCCGTAAAACTGGGCAGCAGCTGCTTTTGGGGTTGGGGGCATTGTGAGTATTGGGCTTTGGCTCAGCCAGAGCAGGGTCCTCGTCAGCATCCCTGTCACTCCTGGGACCAGAGTCAGGGCCGTGCCCTCTAGCAGGCCTGCTCAGACCCCTACCGCCACCCCAGCCCGCAGGGGACCCGGGCCTGCAAGGGAGAGGTGGGGGACAGGGCCGGGGTTCCCATGCAGGCTCAGGGTGTTCCGCCTGGGACGAACTGGCCCCAGGACAAGGACCAGTGCTCTTCCAAGGGAAGGAGTGGACCCCAGTCCCCACAGGCGCCTTCTGGCAGGGGAATGGGACAATGTGGCCGCAGTCAACAGAACGGGACCACAGCGGCCACAACCTTCCCAGCAGCGGCAGCACGTCCAGGCGCTGAAGGGGGCCAGCTCAGCGAGAAGGGCGGGCGCCTGCCGAGGCGGGACCCTAAAAGGCCCCGGCCCAGTGCTGACCGGGAGCACAGTGACAGGGAAGTGCTGGCCTCTGGCCCGAGCCGGCCTGCCAGTGTGGGCCCGCGCCCCTCCATGCTGTGACCCGGGCAGCCCGGAGCCTCGTCCTGGGTCTCTGCCCTCCTGGGAGCGCGTTTCGGTGTCTGTACGAGTTTCATGGTTTCACTGTCCCGAGGCGGAGTCTGAGGAGGAGTAGGTGGTCTACGGGGTCACCGGAGGTGTGGGCGTCCCACGGCCATTACAGTCCCAGACGGGCCCCGAAGGCGGCACGCAGTTCCGCCCCCCCCCCGCCCCCGTTTGGGGTGGGGGGCCGGGTCCACCACGAAGGCGCCGCAGCGCCCCCTCCAGGAGGGTCGTCCCGCCTCGTCAGCTCCTGGGTCCCAGGCCGCCTCCCTTGTGCCTCTGCCCTTCTCCTGTGGCTTCTCCCAGCGTGTCTGCACCCGGGCCCCGGTTTGGAAGACACCGGTGGCTGCATGCGCCCCCCCCCGCTCTACTGTGACCTCGCCCTCCCGCAGTCACATCTGCAAAGACCCCGCTTCCACGTGGGGCCCCTGCTGGGGGCCCAGGTTAGAACCTCACACGTCAGTTCACCTGCACGGTCACTAACAGAGCACATGTTCGGTTAGCGGATGGTCGACCTTCGAAGAGAGAACATGCGTGGCGTCTTCTTTGGGTCCCCGTCCTTAGCGCTGTCTGCCTGCGCCTCGGGCTGGCCCTGGCGTGCTTGCGAGGGCAGGCAGGGTTCTTTGTGCGCGGAGGCTCGCGCTTCGCCGTGGATGTGCCTTCGTAAGGTTTGGGACAGTCACGTGCTAACGAGTTACAAAGGGGAGGAAGGAATTTGGGCTGGAACCTTTTGAGACCGAGTCGCCGCCCCCGATGCCTGCCGCTGCTGCACCCCCACGGAGCCACAGTTCCTGCGAGCCTGCTGCCTGTTTCCGGCCGTCCCTCAGGGCCCAGGCCCCATGTTGTGAACGGGCAGTTGCCCCAGACGGCACCCATCTCTGTGCCGGGACCGGCCCACAGCTGTGCCCACAGCCACCCCCTGCCCCGTTCAACACTCGTGAGACAACCTTCTTGCCGGCCTTGACTCAGCCAGTGACAAAGACAGCGTGCGGCTGCCCTCAGGGTCTTGTGAGTTAGGAAGGGGACAGGTCACACTGAGTCCTAGTAGCTGGGAGGGTCGAGCCTTTCAGGCGGGCGTGGCCAAGGGCTGCCCCACGTGCCGTGCAGAAGCGAAGGTGGCCTGTCCCGAAGGCCGCTCACTCCCAGGCCCCGTGCGGCAAGCGCAGTCTGGGCTGGGCCGGGTTCCCCGGCCCCCGCGGGGAGGCCCTGGGGTGCAGCGCAGCTCCGTCAGCCCAAAGCAGCCCGCGCGTCGCCGACGTGACACCCTGATTGCCCTAAACTGCGCCTTGTGCTTGCAGGGATGCCGCCGTGTGCGGCCCCGGCATGGTGCCCGTGGCCCTGCCCCCCGCGGCCGTGAGTGCCCCGCCCCGCTGCAGCGAGGACGACCTGAAGGCCATCCAGGACATGTTCCCCAACATGGACCGGGAGGTGATCCGCTCCGTGCTGGAAGCCCAGAGGGGGGACAGGGACGCGGCCATCAACTCCCTGCTGCAGATGGGGGAAGAGTCCTAGGCCGCGCCCCCCGCCACCTGTCGCCTCCGGCCCTGTGGACTTGCCAACCCAGGGTTCCCCGGGGAGCGCCGTCCCACCAGGAGTCCTGCGAACGAGCCCCTCGTAGCCCCTTCCTCGGACGTCCGTGCAGCCCGGCCCGCCCTGTCTGGGCTGCACGCGGGGTCCGGTTCCCACAGCCGTGTGCGCTGCCCGTCAGGGCTGTGGGTGTGGGTGGCTCTCCTCCCGCCATGTGGGGGGCGAGCAGACACGTGGGCCGTGTCCTGTGCACACACACCCGCCTGCCCCGGCCGGGGGCGCACGTCCGCATCCTGTGTGCCCCCCGTCCTCGCGCTGTGCCTGAGTGCTCTGCGGGGCCGCCTGCCTTGGCCGCGGCCTCGGAAAGGGCCACATGTCCTGGGTTGGCTAAAGGCATGCAGTCACTTGACTTCTCTGGGACAAACCTATTAATTTAACGTGCACACAATCCATTGATCGCTGATTTGGGCTTGATTTTAGAACTTGCAC
The DNA here is from genome assembly GCA_003508835.1 of Eonycteris spelaea. Taxonomy (NCBI): domain Eukaryota; kingdom Metazoa; phylum Chordata; class Mammalia; order Chiroptera; family Pteropodidae; genus Eonycteris; species Eonycteris spelaea. Next base: position 455,275 of record PUFA01000423.1, read on the forward strand.
ACTGAAAACTCACATCCCTCCTGTGGACTCGTGGCCCTGGGCTGCGCCCCGGCGTCCCGTGCTGGCCGGCAGCCACAGGTGTCTGCCCGTCACGGCCGCGCGGCCAGAGCCAGGCCGCCCTCTGTGCAGAGGGCCCCCCGTGTCTTTCCTCGCTGTTTTGTGCCAGCTTTGTGGGGCGTTCTGAGGAGCTGCTTCTCTCTGTGGTCATCTCTGCCGTCAGAACCCGAAATCGGGGGGAAAGTCGACCCGTCCCGCTTTATAGAAGGGGGTGTGGGAACCGCGGCTCACCGAGACTGCTTTCAGGCCTGTGCACCATCCGGTGTACGCAGCCCGAGTGACGGAGACGGTCTGGCGGCAGGCAGCCTGCAGGTCTCCCCGAGGGGCTATGCGTGTGTGTGTGTGTGTGTGTGTGCACTGCACACTGGCCCCAGCTCTGGCTACAGACACAGGACGGGGGCAGATTGGGGGACACCTGGTGACACTTGAGGTCTCTCGGAAGCGATGGCCTCTAAATCATGCGCACATGTCAGGCACGCGTGTGCATCTGTGGGGGTGGGGGGTCAGTGGCATTCAGCCACCGTCACTGTCCCCTCTTTGGGTGGTCGCTGCAGCCTTTGGGCACAAGGTCTCCCGACAGAGACGGCAGGACGGGCCCCGGCCGCGTGGACGTCTGCGGGCTTACTCAGCGCCTCCCTCCACGCGTCCTGCCTCCTCCGGGCTGTTTGGTTGGCATTTGTTTCTGCAGTTTGTTCCTGTCAGCCCAGGGACGTGTGCGGTGGCTGGGCGGTGGCTCAGAGTGGGGCCCAGAGTGGAGGCTTGTGTTGGCTCAGGGGGTTCAGGCCACGTGCTCGAGCACAGTGCACCCCACTTTCTCGTGGACCCCGCGTGTGCGTTTCGGACAGGTGGGCCTTGTCCCGTGTGGCAGGTCTCGAGGGGCGGCAGTGTCGGGGGGGGGAGGTGAGTGGCGCCCTGCATGGCGCGGCATGAGACACGGCAGGGCCTGTGCCCGGGCCTCGCCCGCCGCCGCGGCGTCCGGGAGCCTGCGCCCACGTGTGACGCGCTGGCATGCTCGTCCCCAGGCCCAGGCCCCGGCCCGTGCAGGCTCAGCCCGGGGGCCGTGCTCTAGGGCGCCCCGCCCACACCACCTCCGCCCTCCCCTGCCGTCCTGAACGCCTTTTCTGAGAGATCACAGGCGGACCCCCGAAGGCCCTCCGGAGGGGCTCGGCACTGTGCAGCCACCGCACCCACGTCCCCCGCCTCGTCCCGGCCCGTGTCCGTGCGGGGGGTGCGTCTGCCTTCGGGGCGCTGCGGCTGTGGGCGCTGCTTCCCGTCCTCTCTCTGGGGTCCAGTGTCCAGGTCTGTCTCTGATTGTAAAGTATATTTTTACTGTTCAGCCTTCTAATTTAATAAATGAATCTGTATAAAAGTAGAGAATTAAAGTCCTTCAAGGGAAGTTTACCAGTTTCGTCCCCGAGTATTTTTTAACCCAGCTCTTAAGAAGCAGCGCGGGCGGCAGCAGTCAGCTCGCTGTGAACTGGCCATGGGGCTCGTGCAGGTGGGCAGAGCCTGGTGCCGGGCTCCAGGTTTTCCACATGACTTAACAGATCGATGCATTAAGAAAAACAGAATTATTGCTGTAAAAGCCAGTGTCACCTGACTGGTTAGTAACTCCAATCCCCCATGGTGGGCAAACGGTCTCGTCTGCTGGTAGCTTTCGAGGCTCCCCCTTTATTTGCTGCTGTAAAACCTCGCAGCCGAGCAGCGGGGATGGATTTGTGTCGTCTTGAACCTTCCTCGGCTGCTCCGAGCGCTTTGGCCTGAGCGCGGGTCTTCGGTTCCGCTGTTTTCCGTTTCACCGATGACCCTGTGGCCGTGGCCCCTGGGGGGCTTCCCAGAAACCTTCAGCTCTGTTGGCCTCCAGAGTCTCTCCTCGTTGTGCTAAGCCGCCTCCGCCACAGCGTCGGTGTCCTAGGGTAGGGTGTGCGCGTGCTTCCGTCTGGAAGCCGGAAACGCCTTTTGGAAAATGTTCCAGGCTCAGGTGGCACTGTCTTTTTCCGTTCGTTGTGTTGACTCTCATAGTTACCTTCTCCAGGGCCCTGTGCCCATGTGGCGGCCGTGCGGACTCGGGCCAGACCGCCCGGGCTAGAGCCGGCTTCACCCCTCGCGGAAGCGGGTCTTGTCGTCGCTTCGTGCCCAGCTTCCGCCGCCGTCAGGTGCCAGGAGCAGTGGCGCGCACCTCCTGGGGCGGTTGCCAGGGTGCACGGGGGCGGGCGCTGGCCACGGAGCCCCAGGAATTCAGACTGCGCGTCACAGGGTCTGCTTGCAGAGTTGGACCAGCGGAGACGGAGGGCGTGGCCAGCCTCATCAGCGGCCGACCTGCCACCTTGACAACCCACCGGGCCGTCTCCCAGGTGAGGTGGCCTGGCCTGACTGGACCTCCTGGGGTGGGTGGGGACGGCCAGAACGCTGGCATCAGCCTCCGAAAGGGAGCCGGGCCCTCCTCGCTGACCCCCAGCCCACCTCTCCCAAGGAGCTGGGGACCCCGCCTGTGGGGGAGCAGGAGCTCTGTAAACGTGAGGTGTTGTCGCGGCCGAGCCTGAGTGCAGGACCAGGTCACGTGGTGCCCGGAAGGCACAAGGAAACCCTCAGGCGCCCCCGCCAGCGTGGCCTTCACCTCCCCAGGTGGCAGCCCCTCCCCTAACCGTCCTGCCCACTGGCGGTTATTTCTTGCCCTTCCTGTGTGGTAAAGCCTGAAGCCAGGGGCGCCCTCCGCATCCCGGGGCGCACGTATGGGCTGCACCCCAACCTGCACCCAGCTCCTCCCACCCCCAGCTCAAGAAAATACATTTGGGAGGGGCAGTGCGGACTGGATGGGAGGGGTACCAGCAGCAACAGCCGCTCCTGCGGGGTCTGTGTGGCATTGTGCACCGCCCCACCCCCCCACCCCCAGGAGCCCTGGCTTGCGGACCCGCTGTCTCCTGCACTGGCACCCACGACCGGGCACCGCCTCCTGTTGGCTGGTCCAATGTCCACATCTGTGAACCAGCTCCCTAATTAACCCCGCGCATTTAAAACAGCAGCAAGGGTGCCCCTGCCCCACCTCCCCACAGGCCCCGCAGAGCCCCAGCAATGCCGCAGAGCCTGCGGGGCCCCACGCAGCCTGGCCCCAGATGGAGGGACAGGCCCTGGGAGGACACAGTTGGCGGGAAGAGATGCCAGGACCAGGAAGTGTACATGATGCTCAGCATTTATTTGCACGTTTGGGGGCTGGGAGAGCAGAAGGGGGTGCTTTGGGATGCCGACCCCTCCTCGGCCATCAGAGCCTCAGCCCCAGCTCCATTCGCTGGCAGGCAGCCACCCTGTCCGACACCGCTCCCTGGAGGCAGCTGGCCGCAGGGGAGGGCCCGCAGCCCCCCACGAGGAGCAGCCAGTGGCCCGTGTGTGGTGTTGCTCCAGGGTGTCCCTCTGATACCGGGAGAGGGGTGAGTCTAGGGCTCTCCTTTGGGACGAAGGCCGGCCCTGACGGCAGGGCAGGTGGCTGAGACAGGCCAGTGGGGCTTCCTGCCTGGCACGCTCCTCACGGGGACATGCTGCACTGCCCCCCGCCAGGGCGTGGGTTTCCCCTGGGGGTAGCTGGAAGGGTGGGGGCAGTGGGACAGGGGCAGAACGGCATCAGACAATGGCCTCGTACGACGGAAGGACAGGGGTGCCGTCCTCGGGAGCTGCAGGCGAGGGCGCGCAGGACGGGGCGCAGCCACACGCGTCCACGTGGGTGTAGGTGCGCTGGATGGCCGTCCCGTCGGGACACTGCATGGTCACTGCCTGCTGGTGGGCGCTGGTCTCCTGGCAGCACGTGCACTGCCGCTGCATGGCCTGGGCCTCCGCGGAGTACCTGGGGCACACGGCGCCTCAGGACCCGCCCTGCCGCCCCGCCGCCCCGCCACCTCGCCACCACCACCTGTCCCGGCTTCCCTGGGGCCGGGGCGTGGCAGCCCCACCCACCCAGAGCTCCTTGTCTGAGCAGGTGGGGCTTTGCCATCCTGGCCTGGGGTGACTCTGTGGCCACTCATGGTTGCTCTGACCCCAGCCCTTTCCCGGCCAGGCACTCCCTCTTCCCAGAACCAGCTCAGACATGCTGACCCCATGGACCCCTCCTCAGGATCCTGCCCTGGCCCAGGGCAGGCAGCTGGCCGCAGCCTGGGCTGATTTGGGTCAGGTGGCTCTGCCAGCAGCTCTGGCCCAAGACTCTGGTCCGCAGAAGGCCCCGATTCTGCCCCACCCCAGTGGACACTGCCCCAGGCCCATGGACTCAGGTCTGAAGCCGCAGGTCCCCTCCCGGTGCCCCAGCTGGTAGAGCCTGGCTCGCTGCAGGTGGACGTGGAGACAGGGGAGCTCCTTTGGGCTCCCCCCCTACACTCCTTCCTGTGGCAAACTGGACAACCAAGGACAGCCGTGTGGGCACTGGGTGCTGACCCTGCAGCCTGGGTGGCCTTCGGCTTCCCACCGTGGAGGCACCCAGTGGGTGGGGGGCTCTGGGGAGGGCCAGCACCCACTCACTTGGACACCCCTGGGCAGGAGCCCTCGCAGAAGGTGACGTTGACGAGGGCCTCGCAGTCCCCGTGCCGCAGGACGGTCCTGTTGACACGGACCTGGCAGGAGTCTGGGTGGAGGAAAGGCGGGGGAGGTTGGCGTCTCCCAGGGCCCGGACCTGTGGCGCTCGCTGCCACGTTCCCTCCCGGCCTGCCGCTCCGGGCCGCTTCTGGGGGCCCGGCAGGAGCCAAAGGGCGGGGGTGGGAAGGCAGCCTCAACTTACCCACTTCCTCACAGGAGTAGCAGCAGCCAGTCTTCCTGAGGATGCCCTGCAGCGGGGGACAGGGGCGGGCTGGGGACAAGGTGGGAGCGGGCTCCAGGGGCCTCCCAATGGGCGGGGCCTCCCAGTGGGCGGGGCTCTCTCGATGGGCGTGGTCGGTCAGGCAGGGCACTGGTGGGCGGGGCCTGCCAGGCGCGGCGGGGCCTCCCGGGCAGGGCAGGAAAGTAGCCAGGCTGGTGGGAGTCTCCCCGGCACACACCCTGCAGCTGGACACGTCGCGGCAGGTCACCGGCCTTGGGATCAGCATGTGGACCCCGCTCTCGTCCTGGCAGCGGTACTCAGTGCAGTTATCTGTCCGGCTGTCGACCCAGGTCTCGTTGGGCTGAAATGCACCGGGCAGAGTGGAGGCGCGGGTGGGGGTCATCTCGTGGGCAGACAGGGGCGGGAAGGGGTCTCCTGGGTGGAGGGCTGAGACCGAGCCCCGGCTTACCTGGACCAGCCCGCCGTCCGGCGTGAGGCAGGCGGTGGGGACGCACTCCCCGCAGCACTGCCCGGCTGCTCGCACGTGTTCAGAGCCCTGGGGGTCGGAGGGGTCAGGCCCGCAGCCCCAGCCCGCTCTCCGGCCCTCCTGCCCTCTTTTTCACAGTCCAAGGCCTGGCAGCCTCCTCAGCAGCCCCCACCCTCTGAAATCATGTCGCTGGCCATGGCTACGAGGGCGAAAGCGGCCTCACCCCGTTGTCCTGGCTTAGCCTCACCCCTGCTTCCAGCCCCCTCTGTCTGCTTCTGGCTTCCTGGGCCTGGCCCCAGCAGCCTGCAGACCGCCACACCCGGCCTGCTTCACGACCCCATGACCCCAGCAAAAGCCGAGCTCAAGGACTGGCCAGGAAGCCTGGGTACCAGTGACATGGGGCTGCCACCATGTGGGCACGCCGGGGGTCCAGGTCGGCCCAGGCGGGCAGGGTCACCTGGGGACAGGTGGTGTTGCAGGCATCTCCTTGCACTGCACTGTCGGGTCCTGGGTGTCCGCAGACAGGCAGGTGCACGTGTGGCAGGGGACGGTGGCTGGGAAGGTTGCACCAACCTGCAGTCGATGGGGCGGGGCGGGGTGGGGGAGTGGCGGTGAGGGCACTGAGTGGGGCACCAGGGCCAGGAGCCCTCCCTGTGGCTGGGTGGCTGGGAAGTCAGGCCCCCAGGGAGCAGTTCCTTTCTTCACGTGGAATTATGGATGTACCCCATCTGGGCAAAGACTGAGAGAGAAGCAGGTTCCCTGGGCAGAGGCAGGACCCCAAGGGGCAGAAACTCCGGGCAGGCAGGAGGAGGCTGGGATGGAGCTGCTGGGAGGCCCTAATGCTCAGCTCTCAGGGGCAGCAGTATGGAGCCGACAGCCCACCAGGCAGGCTCTGGACGGAAGGCGGCACTCCCATGTCCCCCTGTGTCCCCGCCAAGCTCTGAAGGGCCCAGACCCCTCTTTATCTGCTGTCGGGGCAGGAGGGGCAGACAGAACTGGGCACATTGAGACGGATGGAGGTCCAGAGGGACGGGGGAGGGGGCCTGCCCCCCACCACCTCGCCCCGCCGTCACCCACGGCGCCCTTACCCCATAGACAGTGCCGTTGTAGGTGCATAGCTTAGGCCCTGGAAGGAAAGGAAGGGCTGAGGTGCGCGCGGTGGGGAGCAGGTGTCCAGGCTCCTCTCCTGCCCCAGCCCGCCCCACTCACGGCAGGCAAAGGTGGGGCAGCAGCCACCCTCCTCCAAGGTGCGCGTCAGCTCCTCGCCTGGCCCACATTCTGGTGGGCCCTGGGGGCAGGTGGTCACGTTGCAGACTGCGGGAGAGGCGGGCGCTGTCGGGGTGCTCCTGCCCTCCCTGCTCCAGCCCTGCTGCTTCCCCGTGTAACAGGGCTTCCCCACGTTGGAGCTGTGAGGGGTCCCTCTCCATCAGCCTCCTGGTCCTCCCCAAGTCCCCAGGTAGATCCGGTCGCTGCCTCATTTTTAGGTGGAGAATGGAGCTGCAGGAGGCGTCCCCACCTCGGTGGCCTGGCGGCACTCAGGCCAGATGCTGCAGGCCCTGCCGGCCGGCGGCCTGGGCCCCTCACCCTCCTCCGCCCGCTACCACCCGCCCAGCCATGGGGGCTCACCGCACAGCGTCTCGGAGCAGCACGGGTTGTCGGCCTGGGGCCTGCTCACGCTCACGAAGCCGGCCTGGCTGCACTCCAGGGGCGGGCGGTGTGCCTCGCACCTCACCGGGGTGCACTGCACGGCGACTGAGCCCTCGTCGCACTCACAGTCCTGGCAGTTGCTGACCCACCGCTCTCCGGGCTGGAACAGACCAGCTCAGGGTCCCTCAAGGCTCCCGGACGGCGCCCCAGCCTCTCAGGCTGCACCCCGCAGCAGGCCAAACCCCAATGCTCAGTTTGGCCGAGTTAGCCCTCGGTGCCCCCGTTCAGCCACTGCCTCCCGAGCAGCCCCCGAGACCGTACACCCAGCGCCCGCACCAGCCCCGCCAGGGTGCTGCCCAGGCAGAGTGGACAGCCCTCCCGCCTCCTGCCTGAGCGGGGGCAGAAACACTCACGAATTTGGGGAACCCATCTGGTCCCACGCAGGCTGGAAGGAAAGAGGAAGGGGGTCACTGGGGATTTTGGGGTTCGTGCCTGGTGGCACAGGCCACAGGCCACAAGGATATGTCCTCTAAGGCTTGACCCTGCACCCACCCATCCCAGCCAAGGCCTCTGTCTTCCTACTGGGAAGAGAAGCCCTCGGAGAACTTGGGGTGCCAAGGAGGGGGCTTGGCAGGGCTCCAGGCAGAGGGGTTGGAGCAGGGCGGGGGCAGCGGGTGGTCGGACAGGAGGCAGGACAGGCCGAGGGCAGGGACGTGTCGCTTCTGTGGGGCTGGGGGGCCCAGGCCCTGGGGGTGCTTACGGCACGTGGGCACACAGACGTCCGTGTAGGAGTTGAAGAGGATGTGGCCGTCTGGACAGAAGCAGCCCTCCGCCAGCCCCTTGTTCTCTAAGCTGTGGTTCCTGCCAGGCCAGGAAGGCATCCTGGGACCTCCGTCCATGCGGACAGTGTCCGAGGGAGGAAGCAGTGGGCACGGATGGAGTGCGGGGTTGTTCGTGGCCCAGATGTCCATGGGGTTGGGTCGGAGGTTGGGCTGGGGAGGGGCAGCCCAGAGATCTTGGGCTGGAGGTCCTGGCCACTTCTCCGATCCCCCGCTGGCTGCTCTCAGACCCATTAGATGCGCCGCCCCCCCCCCCTTCCCACCATCTGCTCACCTGGAGTCACAGGACACGGGCTGCACGGGGCCGCATGGCTTGTATACCTTTCCAGGCGGGCAGGTGAGGTCTGGAGCACAGAGACGGGAGTCAGGTGGGCCCGGGAGGCCCGAGCGCCCGCTGGCCCCAGCCCCGCCACTCACCACACAGCCCGGCGGTGGCATTGCGCCAGTCGCTGCAGGCGCCCCGGGCACGGCACAGTGCGGCATAGGCCTCCAGCGTCTGGCAGGGCACCGTGGGGCCAGCCTGGCAGCTGTCACTGACACAGGTCCGGAAGAATGGGTCAGGGGGATGAGGCTGTGGCACTCGGCGAAAACCCTGCAGGCAGGGCGGTCAGATGTCAGAGCTGAGCCAGGTCTTGGCCCGGACAGGGGTCACTGCCCCAGGGTGGCCAGACCCACGGGGAGAGACTCACTGGCTCAGCATCAGCTTGCAGAGGGGCGCCGGGGGGCACGTGCTGGCGGAGGGCGTGGTAGGTGCCGGGGACGGGGTTGGCCGTTGGGGGGGGGCCAGTCGGTGCCCAGCAGCCCTCCTTGTCACCCTCAGGGACCAGCCAGCTGTGGGCCATGTCCTGGCAGGTGGGCGCCGTGGTGCCATCCGGCTGGCGACAGTCGTCCGTCTTGTTGTTGGTGCAGGTGCCTGGGGTGCCAGGCTGGGCAGGTCACCTCTGGCATCAGGCGGGTACCCAGCTGTCCTGTTCTCACGCCTTTCACCCCCCCCACTGCCAGCCCCCCACCCCGCCCCCCACCTCCCTGGCGGCTACTCAGTTATGACACTGGTTACTGGACTGAGAGGCAGCTCTGGCTTAGCGTGAGCAGCAGGGCGAGCAGGTGCAGCTCTGGGGGTTGGGGATGTGGCAGGCGGCTGATGGGGGGCCACCCTGGGTGCACGGGAAGGATGCGGTGGGAGGAGCAGGCGGGCGCTCCCGTGGGACTCCTGCTGCGTCCCCACTCACCGCACTGGCCCTCGGTGTTGTGGCTGAAGTGGCTGTAGGGCAGCAGGATCTGGAAGGCTTGCCCGTGCATGGTGATGCTGGCGCCGATGGCTGGGATGTCCACGTGCATCGTGCTGTTTGCCGTCACGGATATGCTCACGCCATTCCTGCTGAAGCCCGATCTCACCCGCATGTGGTCAAACAGGATCTGCGGGTGCATTTGGGGCCCTGACCAGGGGTACTGGGGAACTCACTTCTGCAGCCCCCAGCCCAAAGTGCAGATGCTCTGCTCGGGGTCCGGCCGGGTCCCCCGACGCTCTCGCCTGCAGGCGCCCCTTCCCTCCATGACTTTCCCTGCACCCCGTTCTCCTGCAGGGGCGCGGTGGGGGTGGGGCGGGGACAGGCCCTGCGTGGCCCTTCGGGAACTCCGCGGGAAGCGCATGCGCACCCCAGGGCCTCCGCCCACGGGCGCCTCCTGGGGGCTCCGGAACAGCCGACGCCCGCCGGGCCGCCCCCACGCACCAGGCTCTGCTCGCGCCCGCTGGCGTCGGTGGTGGTGCTGAGGGTGACCTCCGCGGAGCCGTAGTGGATGACGAGCGCGCGGGGGCAGCTGGCGGGGGCGGCGGCCGCCGCGCAGTAGTAGCTGTTGAGCAGCACGCTGAGGTTGCCGAAGCGCGGCTGGATCTCGCGCACGAGCACGTGGGTGCAGTTGCCCCAGAAGGAGTAGTCCGTGCCGTCGAAGGTCCTGTACTTGGAGCCGCCCCATCCGCTGCAGGAGCCTGCGACAGGCACAGTGCCCTCAGCCAGCGCACCCAGCACGGCCACCGTGGGGGCTCGCTCGGGCGCCCCGGGCCGCACTGGTCTCACCCATAAGCGGGTGAGTGGCTGGGTGGCCCCAGAGACAGTTCTCCCAGAGCCCGCGGGTGGGGCTGCATTTGGAAAAGGGCCGTCGCTGCTGTCATTAACTTAAGGCTCTCAAGAGGAGGTCATCCTGCATTACCAGGTGACCCAACTCCAATGACCAGCCTCCTCATAGAGCCAGGGAGGGGAGGGGCCCGGTGAAGAGCGGCGGAGACTGCGGCCAGGCGGCCCAGCCCAGGAGAGCCTGGGCCCAGATGCGGGGGAGGCAGTTCGGACCCTCCCCTGGAGCCTCTGGGAGGGGCGCCCGCAGGCCGGTCTCGCACCCTGGCTCCCAGGGCTGGTCGTTGCTGTTTCCACCCACTGGGGTGCTGTTCCCCCTGCGGGCAGCTCCCCAACAGGTGGCTCAGGCCCCGGGGACCGGCACCTGCCAGCCCTGGTCTCCACCCATTCTATCCTGGTCTCAGCAGCCCTGGTGACCCTGGAATGCTCTGGCCACCCCCGGCACCCTGCCAGCACTGTGGCCCATGTCACATCACGTGCCCGTCACTCAGCCACTCACACTGGCACTCGTAGTGGTACTCGCAGGGATCCTGCGGGCTCTGCACTCTGATGGGCTCCTGCCCGTTCACACAGGTGACCTTGGCCACGGGCTTCGGCGGCAGCAGGGCAATGCGGTTGTCACCCTCACACTTGGCCACCGTGCAGTCTTTCAGCGTCCAGGTCTCGTTCACCTGGCAGCAGGCACGACACTCACCAGGGGGGCTCGCAGTCACACCCGTCTCACCCTGGGGACTCGCATGGCCTGGGGCAGGGCACCCCACAAGACCCTGTGCTTCCCTCCGGCCAGAGCTGCCCATGGAGGGGTCCCTGAGGGGCTGGGGGCCAGTCCCCGCCTCAGCAATCAGCACCCTCGGACCCCCTGCACAGGACGAGACAGGGAATGCAAGGAGGAGGGGTGCATACCTGTCGGGGAGGGTCGGCGAGATCACAGCCCCGTGCTGCGGAGGTTGGGGGCGCGGAGGATGGGGTTCTGGGGGTGTGGAGGTGGGACAGGCCCCCTGGAAGCGGTCCAGCTCACACTGCGGGTTGCAGATGGCGTAGAAGTGGCAGCCGGCACTGTCGGTCTTGTTGTACACGACGTCCCCTGTGGAGGACACGGACACTGGGTCAGCCCGAGGGGTCGGAGGAGGGCGCCTGTGGCAGAGCAGAACTTCTGGGACAAGGGACACGGGCGTTCGGGGCAGGCAGGCCGCGAGGGGCTCCAGCACTCACCAGGGAGGAAGAGCTGTCCGAAGGCGCGGCACCTACAGGGTGGGAGGACTGGGTGGCATCAGCGAGATGGTGGGTCCCCTGGAGCTGAGGACGGATGTGGGTGTGGAGGACACAGGGCTACTAAGCCAGGCTGGCTTGGTGGTTGGAGTCCTTGGGGAGCCAGAGGCACTGGAGACAGAGACCTTCTCAGTGGTTCCGATAGTGATGAGCGGCATGTGGGTGGTAGTGGCCCGCTGGGTTGTCCCGGGTAGCGAGGATCCTGATTCAGAGGTGAAGGTGCTGAATCTGTGGGTGGTCCCAGGGGAGGGCGGCAGAGGCTGGGTGGTGGTCGTAATCCAGGCCCCGTCCCCCCGGATGTCGGTCCTCCCGGGCGGGTGCGGGTGGCGGGGGCGCTGGTGGGGGCCGTGCTGGCGCAGCGGCTGTAGTCACAGCAGAGCACGCGGATTTGGTAGTTGAGGCACATCTTGAAGCGGCCGTGCTGGTCCCGGTTCCGGCACACCAGGCCGTCCTGCAGGCCGCACACCAGCACCTGGCCCAGCTGCTGCAGGGGGACGTCGGGCAGCAGCTCGGCCCGGCACTGCAGGGCCACTGGCCTCTCGCAGAGGGGCCTGCCGGCCGCCCGGATGTTGGCGTAGGTCTCGAACTCCCCACCGTCGGCGCCCGGCACGGGGAAGGACGTGTCTACCAGTCCGTCCAGGCGCAGTGTGCTTGACAGGCAGTGGACCCAGCTTTTGAAGCCACAGGGCTGGAGGTCAGGATAGGCGAGGTCTGAGTTGTGCCTGAGGTCACCGTAGCTGTGGGGGCGGTCGTGGAGGGGCCCGGGGTGGTGCCTGGCAAGGAGCTGGTGGTCTCAGGCACTGGGGCTGATCGTGAGACCCTGGTGCTGGCCTCTGTGCTGGGCCCGGTGCTGGGCCATCGGGGAGCGGTCTCCGAGGTCCGCGTGGTGGGCTCTGTGACGCGGGAGGTGCCGGTGGAGGTCGTGAAGTGTCCAGCGGAGGTCTGGGAGCTGGTGCGGGTGGGGGCGCTAGTGCTGGGGGTCGCTGGAGTGGGGCTGGTCCCTGCAGAGCGGGAGGAGACCGCCGTGGTGACAGGCTTTGAGGAGCCTGTGGGAGACGTGGGACTTGGGATGGCAGATGTCTTGAACGCGTGACTGCGGTGCGGGGACGTGGCTGGAGACGTTGTTCCCGTGGATATTAAATGCCCTGATGTGGAGCTGCCAGGGGGAGCCTGCGTCCCCCGTGGGCTACTCCTCGGGAGGGTCCACGGCTCCGTGCTTGGCACTCTGGTGGTGGTGCTGGTGGTGACCTTCTGGGTGGTCCCAGGGGAGGAGGGACCCGTCCCTGAGGTGGCGGTGGTGACCCTCTGGGTGGTGCCGGGAGGAGGGACCCGTCCTGAGGTGGCGGTGGTGACCCTCTGGGTGGTCCCGGGGGAGGAGGGACCCGTCCCTGAGGTGGCGGTGGTGACCCTCTGGGTGGTCCCGGGGGAGGAGGGACCCGTCCCTGAGGTGGCGGTGGTGACCCTCTGGGTGGTCCCGGGGGAGGAGGGACCCGTCCCTGAGGTGGCGGTGGTGACCCTCTGGTGGTCCCGGGGGAGGAGGGACCTGTCTCTGAGGTGGCGGTGGTGACCCTCTGGGTGGTCCCGGGGGAGGGAGGGTCCTGTCTCCCTTCTGGTTTGGTGACCCTCTGGGTGGTCCCGGGGAGGAGGGACCTGTCTCTGATCTGGTTGTGGTGACCCTCTGGGTGGTCCCGGGGAGGAGGGACCCGTCCCTGAGGTGGCGGTGGTGACCCTCTGGGTGGTCCGGGGAGGAGGGACCCGTCCCTGAGGTGGCGGTGGTGACCCTCTGGGTGGTCCCGGGGGAGGAGGGACCTGTCTCTGAGGTGGCGGTGGTGACCCTCTGGGTGGTCCCGGGGGAGGAGGGTCCTGTCTCCCTTCTGGTTGTGGTGACCCTCTGGTGGTCCCGGGGGGGAGGGACCTGTCTCTGAGGTGGCGGTGGTGACCCTCTGGGTGGTCCGGGGGAGGAGGGTCCCGTCTCCCTTCTGGTTGTGGTGACCCTCTGGGTGGTCCCGGGGAAGGAGGGACCCGTCCCTGAGGTGGCGGTGGTGACCCTCTGGGTGGTCCCGGGGGAGGAGGGACCCGTCCCTGATGTGGCGGTGGTGACCCTCTGGGTGGTCCCGGGGAAGGAGGGACCTATCTCTGAGGTGGCGGTGGTGACCCTCTGGGTGGTCCCGGGGGTGGAGTGCCCTGTCTCTGAGGTGGTGGTGGTGACCGTCTGGCTGGTCCAGGGGAGTAGGGACCCGTCCCTGAGGTGGCGGTGGTGACCCTCTGGGTGGTCCCGGGGGAGAGAGGACCCGTCCTGAGGTGGCGGTGGTGACCCTCTGGGTGGTCCGGGGAGGAGGGACCTGTCTCTGAGGTGGCGGTGGTGACCCTCTGGTGGTCCCAGGGGAGGAGGGTCCTGTCTCCCTGGTTGAGGTGACACTCTGAGTGGTCCTGGGGGAGAGAGGACCCGAGCCTGAGGTGGCGGTGGTGACCCTCTGGGTGGTCGCAGGGGAGGAGTGCCCTGTCTCTGAGGTGGTGGTGGTGACCGTCTGGCTGGTCCCAGGGGAGGAGGGGCCCGTCTCTGAGGTGGCGGTGGTGACCCTCTGGGTGGTCCTGGGAATAGAGGTTCCTGTCGGGAGGAGAGGCTGGTAACTCTGTGGCTGGTCTTGGGAGCGGAAGTTCCTGTCTCAGAGGTGAGAGTGGTGATCCTCTGCGTGGTCGCAGGGGAGAGGGTCCCTTCTCAGAGGTGGTGGTGGCGGGGGCGCTGGTGGGGCCGTGCTGGCGCAGCGGCTGTAGTCACAGCAGAGCACGCGGATTTGGTAGTTGAGGCACATCTTGAAGCGGCCGTGCTGGTCCGGTTCCGGCACAACCACAGGCCGTCCTGCAGGCCGCACACCAGCACCTGGCCCAGCTGCTGCAGGGGGACGTCGGCAGCAGCTCGGCCCGGCACTGCAGGGCCACTGGCCTCTCGCAGAGGGGCCTGCCGGCCTCCCGGATGTTGGCGTAGGTCTCGAACTCCCCACCGTCGGCGCCCGGCACGGGAAGGACGTGTCCATACCAGTCCGTCAGGCGCAGTGTGCTTGACAGGCAGTGGACCAAGCTTTTTGAAGCCACAGGGCTGGAGGTCAGGATAGGCGAGGTCTGAGTTGCCTGAGGTCACCGTAGCTGGGGCGGTCGTGGAGGGCCCGGTGGTGCCTGGCAAGGAGCTGGTGGCTCAGGCACTGGGGCTGATCGTGAGACCCTGGTGCTGGCCTCTGTGCTGGGCCGGTGCTGGGCCATCGGGGAGCGGTCTCCGAGGTCCGCGTGGTGGGCTCTGTGACGCGGAGTTGCCGGTGGAGGTCGTGAAGTGTCCAGTGGAGGTCTGGGAGCTGGTGCGGGTGGGGCGCTAGTGCTGGGGTCGCTGGAGTGGGGCTGGTCCTGCAGAGCGGGAGGAGACCGCCGTGGTGACAGGCTTTGAGGAGCCTGTGGGAGACGTGGGACTGGGATGGCAGATGTCTTGAACGCGTGACTAGGAGTGCGGGGACGTGGCTGGGACGTTGTTCCCGTGGATATTAAATGCCCTGATGTGGAGCTGCCAGGGGGAGCCTGCGTCCCCTGGGCTACTCCTCGGGAGGGTCCACGGCTCCGTGCTTGGCACTCTGGTGGTGGTGCTGGTGGTGACCTTCTGGGTGGTCCCAGGGGAGAGGGACCCGTCCCTGAGGTGGCGGTGGTGACCCTCTGGGTGGTGCCGGGGGAGGAGGGACCCGTCCCTGAGGTGGCGGTGGTGACCCTCTGGGTGGTCCCGGGGAGGAGGGACCCGTGCCTGAGGTGGCGGTGGTGACCCTCTGGGTGGTCCCGGGGGAGGAGGGACCTGTCTCTGAGGTGGCGGTGTGACCCTCTATGGTCCAGGGGAGGGGGTCCTGTCCCCTTCTGGTTGTGGTGACCCTCTGGTGGTCCCGGGGGAGGAGGGACCGTCCCTGAGGTGGCGGTGGTGACCCTCTGGGTGTCCCGGGGGAGGAGGGACCCGTCCCTGAGGGGCGGTGGTGACCCTCTGGGTGGTCCCGGGGGAGGAGGACCCGTCCTGAGGTGCGGTGGTGACCCTCTGGTGGTCCCGGGGGAGGAGGGACCACGTCCCTGAGGTGGCGTGGTGACCCTCTGGGTGGTCCCGGGGGAGGAGGGACCTGTCTCTGAGGTGGCGGTGGTGACCTCTGGGTGGTCCCGGGGGAGGAGGGTCCTGTCTCCCTTGGTTGTGGTGACCCTCTGGGTGGTCCCGGGGGAGGAGGGACCTGTCTCTGAGGTGGCGGTGGTGACCCTCTGGGTGGTCCCGGGGGAGGAGGGTCCTGTCTCCCTTCTGGTTGTGGTGACCCTCTGGGTGGCCCGGGTGAGGAGGGACCTATCTCTGAGGTGGCGGTGGTGACCCTCTGGGTGGTCCCGGGGGAGGAGGGACCTGTCTCTGAGGTGGCGGTGGTGACCCTCTGGTGGTCCCAGGGGAGGAGGGTCCTGTCTCCCTTCTGGTTGTGGTGACCTCTGGGTGGTCCTGGGGGAGGAGGGACCCGTCCCTGAGGTGGCGGTGGTGACCCTCTGGGTGGTCCCGGGGGAGGAGGACTGTCTTGAGGTGGCGGTGGTGACCCTCTGGGTGGTCCCAGGGGAGGAGGTCCTGTCGCCCTTCTGGTTGTGGTGACCCTCTGCGTCCGGGGGAGGAGGGAACCGAGCCTGAGGTGGCGGTGACACTGGGTGGTCGCAGGGGAGGAGTGCCTGTCTCTGAGGTGGTGGTGGTGACCGTCTGGCTGGTCCCAGGGAGGAGGGGCCCGTCTCTGAGGTGGCGGTGGTGACCTCTGGGTGGTCCTGGGAATAGAGGTTCCTGTCGGGAGGAGAGGCTGGTAACTCTGTGGCTGGTCTTGGAGCGGAAGTTCCTGTCTCAGAGGTGAGAGTGGTGATCCTCTGCGTGTCGCAGGGAGGAGGGGTCCCTCTCAGAGGTGGTGGTGGTGGTGGTGGTGGTGTGGTGATTGTCTGGGTGCTGGGAATAGAGGTTCCTGTCGGGGAGGAGAGCTGGTTAACTCTGTGGGTGGGCCCGAGAGGAGGGTGTTGTCCAGAGGTGAGCGTGCTGACACTCGGGGTGGTCCCCGTGGAGGAGATTCCCGTTTCGGGGTCAGAGTGGTGACCTCTTGGTTGTCCCAGGGGAGGACGGCAGAGGCTGGGTGAAGTAGTCGTCGCTCCAGGGCCCTGTCCCCCGGATGTCGGTCCTCCCGGGCGGGATGCGGGTGGCAGGGTGGCGGCTGGTGGGGGCCGTGCTGGCGCAGCGGCTGTAGTCACAGCAGAGCACGCGGATTTGGTAGTTGAGGCACATCTTGAAGCGGCCGTGCTGGGTCCCGGTTCCGGCACACCAGGCCGTCTGCAGGCCGCACACCAGCACACTGGCCAGCTGCTGCAGGGAGTACAGCTAGCCATGAGACTGCAGGGCCACTGGCCTCTCGCAGAGGGGCCTGCCGGGCTCTCCGGATGTTGGCGTAGGTCTCGAACTCCCACCGTCGCGCCCGGCACGGGAAGGACGTGTCATACCAGTCCGTCCAGGCGCAGTGTGCTTGACAGGCAGTGGACCAGCTTTTTGAAGCCACAGGGCTGGAGGTCAGGATAGGCGAGGTCTGAGTTGTGCCTGAGGTCACCGTAGCTGTGGGGGCGGTCGTGGAGGGGCCCGGGGTGGTGCCTGGCAAGGAGCTGGTCTCAGGCACTGGGGCTGATCTGAGACCCTGGTGCTGGCCTCTTGCTGGGCCCGGTGCTTGGGCCATCGGGAGCGGTCTCCGAGGTCCGCGTGGTGGGCTCTGTGACGCGGGAGTGGACCGTGGAGGTCAGTGAAGTGTCCAGCGGAGGTCTGGGAGCTGGTGCGGGTGGGGCGCTAGTGCTGGGGGTCGCTGGACTGGGCTGGTCCCTGCAGAGCGGAGGAGACCGCCGTCGTGACAGGCTTTGAGGAGCCTGTGGGAGACGTGGGACTTGGATGGCAGATGTCTTGAACGCGTGACTAGGGTGCGGGGACGTGGCTGGAGACGTTGTTCCCGTTAGGATATTAAATGCCCTGATGTGGAGCTGCCAGGGGGAGCCTGCGTCCCCCGTGGGCTACTCCTCGGGAGGGTCCACGGCTCCGTGCTTGGCACTCTGGTGGTGGTGCTGGTGGTGACCTTCTGGGTGGTCCCAGGGAGGAGGACCCGTCCCTGAGGTGGCGGTGGTGACCCTCTGGGTGGTGCCGGGGGAGGAGGGACCCGTCCCTGAGGTGGCGGTGGTGACCCTCTGGGTGGTCCGGAGGAGGGACCCGTGCCTGAGGTGGCGTGGTGACCCTGGGTGGTCGCAGGGAGGAGTGCCTGTCTCTGAGGTGGTGGTGGTGACCGTCTGGCTGGTCCCAGGGAGGAGGGGCCCGCTCTGAGGTGGCGGTGGTGACCCTCTGGGTGGTCCTGGAATAGAGGTTCCTGTCGGGGAGGAGAGGCTGGTAACCTGATGGCTGAGTCTTGGAGCGGAAGTTCCTGGTCTCAGAGGTGAGAGTGGTGATCCTCTGCGTGGTCGCAGGGGAGGAGGGTCCCTTCTCAGAGGTGGTGGTGGTGGTGGTGGTGGTGGTGGTGATTGTCTGGGGTGTGCTGGGAATAGAGGTTCCTGTCGGGGAGGAGAGGCTGGTAACTCTGTGGGTGGGCCCCGGAGAGGGGGTGTTGTCTCAGAGTGAGCGTGCTGACACTCGGGGTGGTCCCCGTGGAGGAGATTCCCGTCCTTCGGGGTCAGAGTGGTGACCTCTGGGTTTGTCCAGGGGGAGGACGGCAGAGGCTGGGTGTGGTCTGCTCCAGGGCCCCGTCCCCCGGATGTCGGTCCTCCCGGGCGGGTGCGGGTGCGGGGGCGCTGGTGGGGGCCGTGCTGGGCAGCGGCTGTAGTCACAGCAGAGCACGCGGATTTGGTAGTTGAGGCACATCTTGAAGCGGCCGTGCTGGTCCCGGTTCCGGCACACCAGGCCGTCCTGCAGGCCGCACACCAGCACCTGGCCCAGCTGCTGCAGGGGGACGTCGGGCAGCAGCTCGGCCGGCACTGCAGGGCCCTGGCCTCTCGCAGAGGGGCCTGCGGCCTCCCGATGTTGGCGTAGGTCTCGAACTCCCCACCGTCGGCGCCCGGCACGGGGACGGACGTAATCATACAGTCCGTCCAGGCGCAGTGTGCTTGACAGGCAGTGGACCCAGCTTTGAAGCAACAGGGCTGGAGGTCAGGATAGGCGAGGTCTGAGTTGTGCCTGAGGTCACCGTAGCTGTGGGGGCGGTCGTGGAGGGGCCCGGGTGGTGCCTGGCAAGGAGCTGTGAGCTCGGCACTGGGGCTGATCGTGAGACCCTGCGTGCTGGCCTCTGTGCTGGGCCCGGTGCTGGGCCATCGGGGAGCGGTCTCCGAGGTCCGCGTGGTGGGCTCTGTGACGCGGGAGTGCCGGTGGAGGCGTGAAGTGGTCAGCGGAGGTCTGGGAGCTGGTGCGGGTGGGGCGCTAGTGCTGGGGGTCGCTGGACGGGGCTGGTCCCCTGCAGAGCGGGAGGAGCCGCCGTCGTGACAGGCTTTGAGGAGCCTGTGGGGAGACGTGGGACTTGGATGGCAGATGTCTTGAACGCGTGACTAGGGTGCGGGGACGTGGCTGGAGACGTTGTTCCCGTGGATATTAAATGCCCTGATGTGGAGCTGCCAGGGGGAGCCTGCGTCCCCCGTGGGCTACTCTCGGAGGTCACGGCTCCGTGCTTGGCACTCTGGTGGTGGTGCTGGTGGTGACCTTCTGGGTGGTCCCAGGGGAGGAGGACCGTCCCTGAGGTGGCGGTGGTGACCCTCTGGTGGTCCCGGGGGAGGAGGGACCCGTCCTGAGTGGCGTGGTGACCCTCTGGGTGGTCCCGGGGAAGGAGGGACCCGTGCTGAGGTGGCGGTGGTGACCCTCTGGGTGGTCGCAGGGGAGGAGTGCCCTGTCTCTGAGGTGGTGGTGGTGACCGTCTGGCTGGTCCCAGGGGAGGAGGGGCCCGTCTCTGAGGTGGCGGTGGTGACCCTCTGGGTGGTCCTGGAATAGAGGTTCCTGTCGGGGAGGAGAGGCTGGTAACTCTGTGGCTGGTCTTGGAGCGGAAGTTCCTGTCTCAGAGGTGAGAGTGGTGATCCTCTGCGTGGTCGCAGGGAGGAGGGTCCCTTCTCAGAGGTGGTGGTGGTGGTGGTGGTGGTGGTGATTGTTGGGGGGTGCTGGGAATAGAGGTTCCTGTCGGGGAGGAGAGGCTGGTAACTCTGTGGTGGGCCCCGGAGAGGGGGGTGTTGTCTCAGAGGTGAGCGTGCTGACACTCGGGTGGTCCCCGTGGAGGAGATTCCCGTCTTCGGGGTCAGAGTGGTGACCCTCTGGGTTGTCCCAGGGAGGACGGCAGAGGCTGGGTGGTGGTCGTGCTCCAGGGCCCCGTCCCCCCGGATGTCGGTCCTCCCGGCGCGGTGGGTGCGGGGGCGCTGGTGGGGGCCGTGCTGGCGCAGCGGCTGTAGTCACAGCAGAGCACGCGGATTTGGTAGTTGAGGCACATCTTGAAGCGGCCGTGCTGGTCCCGGTTTCGGCACACCAGGCCGTCCTGCAGGCCGCACACCAGCACCTGGCCCAGTGCTGCAGGGGACGTCGGGCAGCAGCTCGGCCCGGCACTGCAGGGCCACTGGCATCTCGCAGAGGGGCTCGCCGGCCGCCAGGATGTTGGCGTAGGTCTCGAACTCCCCACCGTCGGCGCCATGCATGGGGAAGGACGTGTCGTACCAGTCCGTCCAGGCGCAGCTCGGTGTGCAAGCCGTTTCCGTCACGGTGGTCGCAGTTTGCGAGCTGGAGCTGAGAGTCAGTGTGGTGGAGGGCCGGCTGGTCCCGGAGGTGTGGGCTGTGGTCCGTGGTCGTGGGTGGTCTGTGTCGGGGAGGCCCGCACCGTCGCCGTGGTCCTGGGGCGGTCTCCGGGCGGTTGTGGGCGGGCCTGGGCGGAGGTAGGGCAGTGGCCCACCGCCTCGCAGCAGAGCACACGCACATTGTAGTTGAAGCACATGTTGAAGTGTCCCTTCTGTCTCCGGTTTCTGCACACCAGCCCGGCCTGCAGGCTGCAGCTGACCACCTGACCGATCTGGTCGATGCTCACCTCGGGTAGCTCTCCGCCCGGCACTCGATCTTCTGCGGCTCCCGGCACATGTGGCCGCCGGCGGCCCTGATGTTGTCGTAGGTCTCCATGTCTCCACCTGTGACCCCTGAGGTCGGGAAGTCCACGTCAAACCATTCGGTCCACTCACACTTGGGTTGGCAGGCCGTTGTGCTGTGGCCTGTGGTGGCCTCGGTGGAGGTCCTCATTCTCGGCGATGTCTCTGCCCTCGGTGTGCTCACGCTGCTGTGTGAGGCGGGTGGCGTGTATACGGAGGCGGTGCGTGCTGTGCCCACGGGTGTCCTTGTGGTGGGGCGAGCTGTAGTGGTGCCCCCTGTGGTCCCCTGTGGGTTGTGGCCTTGCCCAGCGTTGTGGGCTTTGTGGAGCCCGGAGGAGACATGGAGCTCCTTGTGGCCGACGTCTCTTGCGTGTCTGTGTGGCTGGGGTTTGGGGATGTTGTTGGGGACTTCGATCCTGTTGAGAGGAGAGGCATTGCTGTAGTGCTGCTCGAGGGGGCCATGTCACCCCCCGACTGCTTCCTGGCCAGGTCCATGATTCTGTCACTAGTAGTTTGGTAGTGGTGGCAGTGGAGGTGGCCGTGGCAACAGTGGTGGCTGTGGTGGCAGTGGTGGCAGTGGCCATGGTGGCAGTGGTGGCAGTGGCCATGGTGGCAGTGGTGGCAGTGGTGGCAGTGGCCGTGGTTGTGGCAGTAGCAGTGGTGGCTGTGGTGGCAGTGGTGGCAGTGACCACGGCGGTGGCAGTGGTGGCAGTGGTGGCAGTGTGGCAGTGATCATGGTGGCAGTGGTGGCGGTGGTAGTGGTGGCAGTGGTGGCCGTGGCTGTGGCAGTGGTGGCAGTGACCATGGCGGTGGCAGTGGTGGCGGTGGCAGTGGTGGCAGTGGTGGCCGTGGCCGTCCGTGGCCGTGGTGTGGTCCTCACAGTGGTCCTGGCTGCAGCACAGCACGCGGATCCTGTAGTTGTAGCACATCTTGAACAGCCCCACCTGCTCATCGTTCCTGCAGACCAGGCCGAACCTGGGGTCGCAGTGCACGCGCTGGCCCAGCTCCTCAGGGCTCCTGTCGGGGAAGTGCTCCGCCCTGCACTCTATGTCCTGAGGCCACTCACACACAGTTCCCCCTGCGCTCCTGATCTTGTCGTAAGACTCGATGTCCCCCCGGCCTCCTCGGACTTGGGGTAGTCCTCATCGAACCACTCCGTCCACCAACATCGGGGCTGACAAGTGGTGCCTGGCGCCACAGAGCTGCTGGCTGCCCGGGTCTCAGCTGTGGCAGAGCTGGTGGGTTGGGTCTGTGAGGTCAAGGCCGTTGTTGCCTGGAGGGTGGGGTGGGCGTGGGCAGGGACCCAGGCGTTGGCCCCTGGCTGGTGCCCAGGCCTGGGGCTGTGCTGCAGGGCACGAGGTCGCAGCAGAGGACCCGCAGCTCATAGTCGTGGCAGAGCGGGGGATTCTGCTCGCTGTTGAGGCACGTGAGCCCCTGCTGCCGGCTGCACTCCACCTTCTGGCCCAGCTGCTCCAGGGGCACGTCAGGGAGCCTCCGAGCCCGGCACTCAATGCCGGCCGGGGCCGGGCACACCTGGTGGCCCTTCTGCCTCAGGTTAGCAAACGTCTCGAAGTCCCCACCACCCATGCCGGGCTCTGGGAGGCCAGTGTCGTACCACGCGGACCAGAGGCAGACCTCGCGCACACACACAGCCGAGAGCGTGGGCGCTGGGCCTGCGGGATAGAGGCGGGGAGCTGGTCAGCCCCCTCTGCACCCTCGACAGCCGTGTGCCGGGGTGGGGCAACACGCGGCCCCTTGCCCCAGGGCTGGTCCCCAGGCCCCCGCCAGATTCCAGGACACCTGCACTAAGTGCCTGCTGGGCCTTCCCCCTTCCCCCAGACCACCAGGCTTCCCCTGGGTCACCCTACTTGTCGTGGAGGGCAGGGCTGCAGTGGAGGTGAAGGTGAAGGGTGTCGTGGACAAGGCTCCAGGACAGGCCATGGTCCACCGGGTGATGGTCCCGTTGGGGCCGCAGACAGCGACCAGGCAGGCGCCGAGCCCGTCGGTCGTGTTGTAGATGACGTCCCCGTAGCCGTAAGCCTTGCCCTCGTAGGTGCACTTGCAGGCTGGGGACACGGCAGGTCCAGGGCTCAGTGGAGCCCCAGCCCCCTGCCCCTAACCAACCCGGCCCCTCCTTACCCGCAAGGCTGTGGGTGCACTGGATGCCGCTCGGGGTGCAGTCACTGGGAGGGGGGAGAGAAGAGCTGAGGGCCTGCGGGGGCCAGGCGGCACCCGCCTCGCCCGGCCCCTGCCCCGCCCACCCCGCGGGCGCCCTCACCAGCTCTGGCAGTTCTCCGTGGTGGGACGCTGGCGCCCACGTCGTAGTAGTGCCCATCCTGGCCGTAGCAGCCGCACTGGGCCACACACTTCATCTGCTCTTCACTGAAGAATGGCTTGCTGGGCGGACACCTGGGGTAGCATCCTGAGACGGCACAGGGCGGGAGGAGGACTTATGCCTCCTGCCCCGTGGTCGATGCTGCCTCTATGTGTATGGGGGGTGCTGTGGGGGGGGGCGGGTGCCCACATGCCCCCCCCCGCCCCGCCGCACCCAACCCACCCCTGGTGCCTGTGCAACGTCCTGGGATGAGGGGTGTGGGTCCCCGGGACAGCCTGCCCCTCACCTTCCAGGCCTGGCACGTCCATCAGACACCGGCCGCTGGGGTTCCGGCAGGTCCTCAGGCAGGGCGCCCCGCAGGGCTGGTAGTGCCACTCGCACTCCCCTTGAGGGTTGTAGTAGTCGCAGAACAGGGCTGAGGGTAGAGGACAGAGGCTAAGGCCGCCGCCGGCCCGCGCGTCCCCTGGACATGCGGCGCAGGGCCGGCTCGCGCCGGGGCGGAGGGATCTGCGGGGCCGCCCCTCGCGCTGCGGCTCGTTTCTCGGCCCTGGGTTAGAACACCCGTCCTTGCCGGAGTCACCCCATTTGGGGGCCCCCCGTGTGCTGGTGTTCACGGACATGTACGCGCACACGCGCGCGTCGTGTGCGCGCTGCGTGTCTGCTGCGCACACGCGCGCGGGTCGGGCCCAGGGCCCGCTGCGGCTCCGCCGGCTCCCGCCACCCCCGCTCGCGCTTCGGCACCGCGGACAGAGCCCAACTCACGGCAGACGTCCGGGGTGCGCCAGGGCACGCACACGCCCGCGTCGCGGCAGGCCTGGGCGTAGGCGGCCACGGCCGTGCAGAAGCACTCGCAGTCGCCGCCGGAGTCACAGGCGCACGCGTCGCTCACGCAGGCCTCGTAATACTTGGCGGGGTCGACCTGGTGGTGGAGGGCCAAGGGGTCCCTCGTCGGCGTCGGGGTAGCAGCTCGCCTGCCATCCGAGACCCGTGAGCACTGCGGCTGGGAGGCTGCCGCCCACCTGGTACCTTTGCCCTTCCTTCTGGTTCCTTCTCTGACCTCGCCCCTGCCCCTCGTCCCTTCCTCTGCTTGGCATCTCAATGAACTGCACACCAGCCCTCCCTGTGACCATGGTGGGGTGGGGCCCTGTCCCCTTAGGGTGAGGAGGACGACCCCTCCCACAGGCAGCAGAGCCCAGTGGACCCCTCTCGCAGGCAGCACCAGCCAAGGTGGGGGCGCAGGTCCAGCTCACAGGGGTGTTGCGTCAGGAGGCAGGCTGCACAGCACTGGCCCATCCTACCCAGTCACCCTCCTCGTCCCTGTGGGTCCTGAATCGGGAGACTGTGCAGTGAGCGGGCCCTGGAGTCATTGTCAACAGGAAGGACCGCTGGGGAGTCTCTGAGGCTGGTCCCTGGTCCTCTGCCATGGGGCCGCACTGGCAGGCCAGCAGGTCAGGGGACATGGGGAGGTTGGGGGTGGGGCAGGGCTGACGCCAGGGCCTGGATGGCTCACAGCCCTGCTTCCGGGGGAAGAGGCTGAATGGTCAAAGGGAACAGCAGAGTGGCTCTTGCCAGGACAAGGGACACAGGTGCAGGCCTGGGGGGCGGCCCAGATAGTGTGCCATGTGCATAGCTCAGGGTGAAGACCGCCCTTCGAGGCCCCACCCTGGCCAGACCGGCTCCACAGGGCGAAGGGGCTGGCCCCACCACTTCCAGCCCCAGCCCCTGCCCTCGCGCACAGAGCCCCCCCCTCGGCCCACCTGAGAATGGCAGGCGGCGAAGGTGGGGCTGTTGATGATGCTGCACTGCTTCTGGGCCCAGGACTTGCGGTAGGGGTTGGCGGTGCAGGGGTCCCTGGGGGCCCGGGCGTCCGGGCAGGACGGGGAGAACTTCCAGCTGTTGCCGAACTCCAGCACGTCGCCCACCACGGACTGGCTCCGCGTGGTGAAGTCGTTGGCAGCGTTGTCATCGAAGTTCCCGCACAGCCCGCAGACCCTGCCCTGGGGCGCGGAGACAGACGGGCACGTGGGGCTGGGGCCGCAGGGGGCAGCCTGGCCTGGGAGGGGTGACTGCGGGCCCCCGGTTCCCCCAGGCAGCACCCAGTGAACTTGCAGGCAGCCCGGGTGCACAGTGGGTCCACAGGTGGGTAGGAAGGCGGGCAGGCACCCCTTCCCATGGCACCTCGGCCCAGGGGTGCAGATGCTGAGCAGAGACCAGGGAGCAGAGCGGCTTCCAGCGGGGCCAGACACACCGTTGGTGGGTTTGGGGCCAGCGTACCCCTTACGGCGCCCACACGGGCGTGACCCACCCCCCTCAGTGGACCGCCACTGCCAGAGGGTGAGGGCCGGGAGCAGGCTCTGCGCCTGCCTGAGGGACCCAGCAGCCCGCCCGCCCCACCTTGTAATCCTGCTGCAGCCGGATGAGCACGCTGGTCTTCCGGTCCCAGGACACGACCAGGCCGTTGCGGGCCTCGATGGCCAGGTGGGTGCCCATGTACCGGACCCTGTATGGCAGGCCCCCGCCCGGCCCCCTCTGCACTGCCTTGTAGGTGCCCTCGTGGAGAGTCAGCTCGTAGTTCTGCGGAGGGACACACGGGGGCCGAGAGCTCAGCTTTGGCGCCAGAGCCGGCCTGGGCATTAAGCCTGAGCCCAGCGAACTCGAGGCAGGGGGTGTGGGCAGGGCGTGCTGGGAGCTGGGACCAGAGCAAGCAGGGGAGGGGGCACGTGGCGCCTCGAGCTTGAGCTAAGGCCCTGCTCCCCCGTCCAGACTTCACCTGCCTGGCCCCCGACCCCCGCCGACCACGCACGGCTGCCTTCCTGTGCCCCTCCCCACTCTGGGGAGACGCCCCAGCCAGCAGCTCCACTCTCTGCCCTGCGAAATCTGACCTCCCTCTACTGGAGGTGGTCCCCAGGTGTGGTGGTCTGAATGGAGACCCCCAACAAGACACATCCATGTTCTATTCTAACCCAGAATTTGTGAATGTGAGTCTGCTCTGAGAGGCTCTGCAGATGCAATTAAATGGAAGGTCTCACAATATCATCCTGGATTTAGGGTGGGCCTAACCCAGTGTCTGGAGTCCCTGAGAGAGCAGGAAAGGGGCACACACATGCAGAGGAGCCCCGTGGTGACGGAGGCCCAGGAGTGGGCGCCCGCAGCCACCCGGACCCGGGAGGGGCCGGGAGGACCCTCCCCACAGCCTCCTGAAGGAGCGAGGGCCTGTGACACCTGGACATTGGGTTCCTGGCCTCAGAACTGAGAGAGGGACAGAGAGAGAGAGACCTCTCTGGTTTTAAGTCCCCGGGCAGTGCCGCTTGTTCTGGCCACCCCGAGACATGGTACAGCTGGGGGGCCAGGTGCCCCAGCGCTGGAGGTGGGACAGGGTGGGGCTGGTCACTACAGACTGAGGGACAATGTTCCAGACCCCCCTCACCTCCAGGAAGAGCTTGATGGCCTTGGAGCAGGTGACGCCCGTGGTCCCACAGGGGACATTCTCGGTGACGATGCGGAAGGTCCCATTGGTACTGCCGTTGCCCCGCAGTGGTCCTGGGCCAGGGTGTACTCGCAGCTGCCATCGAAGCTGTACCACTCACCATCGAAGGTGATGAAGTGGCCGTCACCGTAGGCCACACAGGTGCCTAGGCAGGGCAGGTGGCTGCATTCCCACCTGCGGCTCCTGCACGTACTGCAGGGGAAGGAAGGGGACATTGCTCACGGGGCCACAGCTATGACAAGGACAGGGACCCAGCCCCTGCCCCTCCCACACTTGTGACCGGTCATATGAAGCACTCCGGTGGCCCTCGGTCCCTGTGGCCCTGGGCTCAGCCCTGACTGGCCCTTGCCCCTGGGTGCCTTCCAGAGATGGATGGGACCCGACAGGGCGTTCCAGGGGATAGGAGCAGCATCAGGCCTCAGCTCTTCCTCTGCCTCCCGCCAAGGACCGCTGGCCGGGACCAGCTCAGGCCGCCGTCCCTGTGGTCTCGCTGCCCCCCACAGCCCCACCTCCAGGCGTCCCAGACTCACCAGGTGTTACAGTCGACGTGGATGGTGTCCCCAGGCCGGTAGGCGACCTCGTTGTGCAGACAGGGGCAGTCCTCCTCAGCCACACAGCCCCCGCTCCCGTCGGACACCAGCCCCGGGGGGCAGACGCAGCCAGACACGCAGTGAGTGCTGAACTGCGGACAGACAGGCACCCGTCAGCAGCCCGGGACACCCGGGGAGGGGGCGCAGCCCATCCCAGCTGCCCTGGCTGTGGGCCAGCACACCCCTGGGGCGGTCAAGTGGCCGAGCCCCCCGCCCCCAACTCACGCAGTCCACGTCCAGCGTGTGGCAGCTCCGGAGGCACTCGGCCCGGGTGTGCCCACCGAGGCATTGCTGCAGTCCAGGTACACCATGGGGGCCATGCACCCTGAGGAGGGAGGACATGCTGGGAGGCCGCACGGCGGGGGCCCCCACCCCCACCCCCGCCCCCGCCCCGCCCCGCGTGGGGGCCCCGCGCGCTACCTGAGCTCGTCTGCTCGGCGGCTCCCAAGCAGCTCAGCTTCCCGCGTGCACATGAGCTACGAGAGACGGACGGCCAGTCTGGGCGGTTGCCCGCTGCCCGCAGACCCACCTGGGCCCCAGCTGGGCGGGCACATGGGCTCCCAGGCCTGGTCCCTCAAGTTGAGGATGGCACCTGCTCAGGGGTTCACAGCAAAGGCCCCCAACCCCACAAAAGCGCTCGAGGACACACAGAAAGTTGTGGGGAGGCGGCCGGACAGGGCACAGAGGGCGGGGCCGGCGCCTGGGACGCCCCGTGGCACCCACTGTGGGCCCCACCCTGAGAACCCCCTCGGGGGCCCACCTACAGGTCCATCTTTACAGAGGGCCTGAGGGGGGCAGGGGGCCTTCCCCCCAGGAGGCTGCTTTGTGTTTCAGAATCCTCTGAGGAGGCACCGGTGGGCGGCGACCCCGCTGGCCCGGGAGGGGGCGTCCTCACCCAGCCAGCCCTTACCACACCATGCCATTGTCGTGCAGCACCTCCCCAGGGGCCACCACCGAGCCGCGGAAGTAGCAGGGACAGGCGTCCGCGGACACGCAGGTGCCGGCGTCATCCAGGAAGGTGCCGTTGGGGCAGGTGCAGCCGTCCACGGGCACGAAGGGGACAGCACAGGTGACATCGGCCTGGCTCAGGGCGCGGCAGGTGGGCTGGCAGCGGTCCGCCACATAGGTGTACACCTGGGACTCGGGGCAGCTGCTCATGTACTTGGCTGAGGGACGGGGTGGCCCTCAGGTCAGTGACGCGGTGCCTGCCGGGCTCCCTTACCGCCTCTGAACACCTGAGCCGCGTCTAACGCCCGCTCAGCGCCCCACGCCCCAGCCCGCAGGAAGCCCAGGCTCGCTGACAGCGCCGCGGGGGTGCGGGGGGGGGTTGCTGCCCCTGGGCCCCCAGCGCCCCGCCCGGCCGCGCACTCACCACAGACGCCGTCCCGCCAGCCGCGGAGCAGCACGCCCTGGGCCGCGCATGCGCGCACGTAGGAGGACAGCGCGGCGCACAGGCACTCCTCGCTCCGCTCACAGTTGCACGTGTCGAACAGGCAGTTCTGGGGACCGCGGGCGTCAGGGTGTCAGGGACCCCCCCCAGCACCCCTCCTCTCCCTGTTCATTCTCCTGGGACCTTCACCTGAGCTGGGTCCCCCCAGCTTCTTGGAAGGCCACCCGGTGACGGGACAGGCTGGGCCAGGGACCCAGCAGGAAGCCCGCAGCCGAGCTGAGCTGGGGGGTCTGGGGAGGGGTCTCTGCGGGACCGGGACAGGTCCAGCTCAGATGCTAGACAGGTCTGCCCCTGGGGGGTGTGGGTGACGCTCGGAGGGAGCCAGGCCGGGCAGGCCAGTCTCCTGCACGGACACCACTGGGGGCGGGGTTACGGGTGCTGTCTGACTCTAAGGAAGGTGGCCTGGGGGCCAGGGGTCGTGGGTAATTTTTGGAGGAACTGCCCTGCCGTTCTCCACAGGGGCCGCGTCCCCACTAACAGCGCACAGGCTTCCAGCTCCCCCACATCCGCCCCGAACCAGCTTGGGGGGCGTGAGTTGTTGTGTTCCCCAAAAAGACAACCCCTGGGCCTATACAAGTGACCTCACTGCAAATAGGGTCCTTGCAGACATGACTAGTTAGGATGAGGTCGTGAGGGCGGTCTGACCCAACGTGACAGCGCCCTTACAGGAAGAGGCTTGCACACAGACACGGGGCTGAGGACGGGCCACGTGACACCGGAGGCTGAGACTGGGGGTGACGTGGCCACGGCCCAGGGAGGCCTGGAGCCCCAGAAGCTGGGAGAGGCAGGAAAGCCCTCCCCTGGAGCCGTCACAGCTCAGCCCTTGGCAGAAAAATCCCAAAAGGAGGTTTGGGGAGACAGCTCCAGGCAGGGCAGGCCCTGCTCCAGCACCCCATCGTACGCAGGACCTGGGGGTCCCCGGCGGGCCAGGGGTCTCACCGCGTGGAAGGGTGCGGGGTTGACGACAGAGTGGCAAGGCGAGAAGGCACCGGCAGGGCTGGTCAGCAGCGAGCACCAGTGCTGGGCGTAGTTCTCTGGGAGAAGGGCCGAGAGTGGTGGTGGTCCCCACGCTGCTCGCCGCCC
This sequence comes from Eonycteris spelaea, assembly GCA_003508835.1. Classification (NCBI taxonomy): domain Eukaryota; kingdom Metazoa; phylum Chordata; class Mammalia; order Chiroptera; family Pteropodidae; genus Eonycteris; species Eonycteris spelaea. Next base: position 484,566 of record PUFA01000423.1, read on the forward strand.
CCGCCCCCACCCGCGGCCTCCGCTCCGCACAGCCCTGAGGGGGCCCTCGGCCCTGGGGAACGGAACAGGACTCAGAGCTCACCCCGCTGCTGTGTGGGCACTGCTTACAGGACAGCAGGAGGCCCTTCCTGGGGACGGGGCACCAGCACCCTGCCCTGCTCGCCCCCAGACCCTGCTGCCTTCACCTGCACCTCGGTAACGGGGCCCCAGCTCCACCCGCCCTGCCTCCGGGCAACACGCGAGGCGTCCTGTGTGGACCGGCGGTGGTGCCAGGGCCCTGGGGAGGGTACCGTTCTCCACGCTGAGGGAGCAGGGGTCCTCGAAGATGCTCTTGACGTTGGGGCAGGCGGCCTGCGTCTTCCAGGTGTTGGCGAAGGCGGCGGCCGTGCCCTCCACCACGCCGCTCAGGGCCCGCAGGTCATCGGCCTGGTTCTGGTTGAAGTTCCCGCAGAGACCTGGGCCGGGGGTGGGGTTCACCAGGCCATCCAGGCCAGACCTGCTCCCGGGCCCCTGTGGCCCCTCCACCCTGACCCTCTGGTCCGAGAACCATCTGCAGATAAGCTGGAGGGGCCTGCACCTGTACAGGGCCTGAGTGACGGCTGCGAGGCTCACTCCCAGGCCACCTCCCCTGTGCAGTCGGCCCTCCGGTGCCCTGTGAGCCCTCCCTCCCTGCCCCCCACGGTGTCCCCTCAGCCCCCGAGCCTCACCGCACATCTGGCCTCGGTGGGCGGGATCCAGCCTGAGGACCACCTGCATGAGGGGCACCAGCTGCACCTCCAGCTGTAGCCCGAGGCCCGTCTGCACCAGGATGAAGAAGGTCGAGGGCCTGAACATGGTGATGTTGGCTGTGGGGGGCAGGGGCATGCTCAGCGGTGGCCGGAGGCCAGGCCTGGCCACACTGACCCTTGGCACCTGAGCCCCTGTGCTCCCGGGATGACCCAGGACCTGGGGAGGGGCTCAGATAGGCAGCGGGTGGACCCCAACCACCCCACGGGAGCCTGGGAGCGAGGTCTTCACCACTGATGCCCCAAGAATTCAGGCACTGAGCGTGTTCAGTGCCAGGTACCAACAGTGGCCACAGGCAGGACCACTGACCCTGCACTCTGCCCGTGGCAAGCCAGCCCTGGAGCGTTCTGGAGCTGCCCAAGGCCATGAGAACTGACAAGGGCCCTACGGGCTCCACGCGGGCCCGCTGGAGGTGGCCAGCCATGCCGGGGCCACGTACCTGCTGACACGGGCAGCTGGGTGTAGATGGAGTTCATGAGCACGCCGCCATTGGCCTGGATCCGGATGGTCTAGCAGGGAGGTGGGCTGGCCTCAGTGTGGGACGTGCTGTGGCTGCAGGACAGCCTGGAGGCCGGCCACCCGGGGCCACAGGCCTGGTCTCTCCCCCACCCGGTCCCCACCACTCCGGACTCCCCAGTCGCCACCAGCTCTCGCAGCCGGCAGGACCCTCACCGTGGCCCCACCGCTCATGGTCAGCGTCACGCCTTGAGGCAGTTCTCGTTGTCCGTCAGGCCGCACTTGCGCAGCTCGGCCAGCACGGTGAGGCCGTTGTCCACGCATCTCTGAAGGCAAAGCAGGGAGGGCTGAGTGTGTGGCACCCCGTGCCCGTCAGGGCGGAGGCGGGCGGTCACCTCCAGGCAGCTCGTCTCGGCCCCATGAGTGTGAGTCCAGGGGCTTCCCTCTCGGGACGGGGCCTGCCCTGGTGTCCACCACTGGACGCTGCCCGGGGACGGAGGAGGGCTGAGGGCCACACCTTGGACAGGACGTAGCTGCAGTCCCCATGCAGGTCATAGAGTTTCTCGTCGTAGGTGGAGATGTGGGACCCGCCCTGGACGGAGCAGGTGCCTGGGCACGGGAGGTCCTGGCACTGCCACAGCCCCCCAGAGCAGGTGCTGGGGGGAGCCGTGAGCAGAGGAGGGAGGTGAGCGGGGAGGGGCCACACCTGCCCCTCCTCCCGGGCGGGGCAGGGCCTGGGGCCTACCAGGAGCTGCAGGGGGTGCTGAAGGAGGCCCCCGGGGCGTAGGTGCGGCCGCCGTGGGTGCAGGGGCATTGCTGCAGGGGCAGGCAGCCCATGTTTTGATGTCGTCCAGCACCGTGCCTGCGGGGGAGCAGGTCAGCAAGGCCGAGGCTGGGCATGGGGAGCGCCGTGACCAGAGGAAGCCACGGGGAGGGGGGTGAAGGGCCCGGGTCGGGGACAGTCCCCAGAGGCCAGGAGGACTTGCCTGGGGGGCAGAAGCAGCCGTCCACACAGTGGTCCTCACAGAGCTGGGACCGCTCGGGGTTGGAGCAGGTGTCGGCGCACGGGGAGCCACACTCCTGGTGCTGCAGGTTGAGGGGGCACGTCCCGGCTGCAGGGAGGGGACGGTGCTTGGCCCCAGGAAGCAGAGAGGCCACCTCTACTCCCACCTCCCGTGTGCCACCAAGGGAGCCGCAGCTGGGCCTGGGAGGCCCTGGTCTCAGAAGCCGTGGCCTGCTCGTCCTGGCCCCGCCATCCCTTGGGTTAGGAGGGAGGGGGCGTGGCCTAGCGCCCCCTGAGTTCCGGGGTGCTTAGCTCACTGTGCCTAGGCCAGGCCCACCCTCCGGGCCCCAGCCCCTAGGCCCTGCCTACTCCACACTGCCCCCTGGGGGCTGCACCTGCCGTGTCCCCCGCCAGCGCTGGAGTCCCCCCAGGGCTCTCGGCCCTCGGCCCCTCCCCAGGGACTCAGGGCTGGCCCCAGTGAGCCCCAGCCCAGTCCCCAGTGGGGCACTCACGGCAGAAGTCGGGGCCCCTCCAGTTCTGCGGCTGGCCCCCCGCGTGGGCGCACTGGCGGGAGTACTCAGCGAAGGTGGCGCACGGGCAGCTGGGGCAGCGGCACAGGTCCTGGACACAGGCGGCCACGTACGCACCGGCATCCACCAGCCGGCTGCACTGAGCGAAGGCCGCGCCCAGCAGGGTGCGGTGGCAGACGCCGTCCTGGGGGTCACAGAGGTTGGGCACACTCTGCCACAAGTGCAGGGTCGTTGGGGACCCCAGCCTGTAGCCCTCACTCAGGCCAGGGCGCCCGCTTTTTCCCCTGCAGTTCTATCCAGCACCTGTCCGTCCGTCCGTCCATCCCTCCCCCCACACACACCCCTCGTTCCCCCCGGAGTGGCGCGTAGCTCTGGGAGTGACCCACGACCCTGGACGCCCTGCCCGCCCAGGGCTCCAGGACACACTGTGGGGCACCCAGGAAAGGCGCCCGCTCGCCCCCGGAGGCTGCCCAGACAGGGGAGGGGCCCGCTGATGAACGGCCTCCTCCCCCAGCCATTCCACCAGCTGGGAGTGGGGCGCGCCCCCGCACCCTGATTTAAGGCTTGGGGTTTCTGCTGGTTTGGGGGGTCCCGGAGCTTCCAGGCCACTTCCAAAGGCAGGGTTCCCCCAGCTCATTGGAGGGGCTTCCCGCCCTGGGTGCCCCACTCTTGGTGGCACTGTGGGGGACGTGCTCATTTGCACGTGCAGATGGGCACACACAGCCCAAGGCACATGTGCTCACACGTGTGTCGCCCGCATGATGTGTGCAGGGGGACGAGCGTGTGGGTGCAGAGGGTGCACCTAGAGTGGAGGCCGAGTCCTGGCCTGCCCTGGGCACGCGACACCCGCCCCCCAGCTGTCCTCACACCCCGCCCGCAGGGGCTGCAGGCAGGCCGGGCCTCTGGGGAGGCGCTCACCCTGTCTGTGCAGTTGTCAGCTGGGGCAGGCAGGGGGTCCTGGCACTGTTCTGTGGGCCCGTCCAGCTTCTGCAGGTTCCCAAACTGTAAAGGGGTGAGCCTGGCGTCTGGGGAGAGGAGGCACTCCATGTCACTGGGGTCAGTGCAGGGGAAGCTGCTAGGGTGCCCCGAACACCCCAGGCCCCCGCCGATCTGCTCTCCATCCAGTGCCCGGCTGAGCCCCTCCCCACAGCCTCCCTGGGACTGTCCAGCCTGGGCGGGCCGCCAGTCCTCCCTGACGCCGGGCACTCACTGTGGGCGTAGAACTCATTGACAGCCCGGAGCCCGTTGAAGTCTCCGCAGAGACCGCACGTCTGGTTGGCGTACTTGGGGTCCAGCTCCAGCTAGGGGCGGGAGAGGGATAGCTGGGGCCTCTGCCGGACTGGCAGGCCGCGTGCCAGCCCCGCCCACCCGCAGGGCCCCCGCGGCGTGGACGCGCGTCTCACCAGGGCGCTGTCCTCTCCGTTCCACATGAAGGTCAGCATCAGCCGGATGTCGACCTTGGTGTAGTCGCTGCTCTGCTCCACCAGGAGGCCGGCCCGGCTGTAGGGCAGCTCCTCCCTGGGGCGAGAGTTCTGGTCCTCCGCGGGCCGGGCCGAGGCTCAGGCAGCGTCCCGCGCCCTCCCCGCAGCTCTGACCCCGCCCCCAACCCGAGGCCCCGCCCTTCCCCCCAGGCCGGGCTCACCGCCGCCCGTCGATGAGGACGGAGCCGTTGGAGACCTCCAGGACCAGCCCCTGGCTCTTGAGGACGATGTGGGTGATGGTGGGCCTGGAGCCGGCCAGGCCGCGGCGCAGCTGGACGTTGAAGTCCTCGTAGGCGGCTCCACAGTGCGCGGAGAAGACGTAGTTGCAGCGGCCGGGGAAGCGGAAGACGTCGCCGTCGAAGGTCTTGTAGTGGGAGTCGCCCCAGGTGCTGCACACGCGCCCGTTGTGCGCCGCGTTCGGGGCTGCGGGGAGAGCGTGGTAGCCGTGCCGCTGCCCGCGCCCAGCCCCGGGCAGCCTTCCCAGGAGGAGGGACCGACTTGGGAGTGAGGCCGCCAGGGGGCGACACTCTAGTCCGTCGCCTGCCTCGCTCCCCTCAGCGCTGACACTCCGGGGCCCCTGACGACCTGCCAGCAGCCCGGGGCAGCCCCAGGAGGGTCTACAGGGGAGGCTCCCAGCGGTGCCCAGGCAGCCCCAGGTGCCCCCCACATCGGCGCCCGCCCCCCAGGGCTGGCAAACACCCACCCCATCGGCAGTGGGTTCTGTCCACTTACTGCTCATGGTGGGGTAGGTGGTGACAGGTGGGATGAAGGTCACACGCTGGGCTGCGGGTGAGGGTAGGTCACACCCGGGACATGGCCTGGCAGTCACAGCCCTTCCTGGGACCCCACCCTCCTCCCTGCCACCCTGAGGTAACAGGAGCCTCAGGCTGACCCTCACACAGCCCAGGGGACCAAGGACTAACTACCGTCGCCTGCTGGGTCCTTGCATCTGCACAAGACACACTTTTTCTTGGGTCTTTCTGTGAGTGTGTTACCCTCAGCGTGTGTGGGTGTGCGTGCATGTGTGCATGAACGTGTGAGTGCATATGCATGTGCATTTATGTCCATGTGAGTGCATAGTGTGTGTGCATATGTGTGAAATGTATGTCTACAGTATGTGCATGGATGTGTGAATGCGTGCACAGTGTGCATGTGAGTGTGAGTGCATGTGTGAATGTGCGTGTACAGAGTATGAGCATATTAGGGTGTGCGCACAGTCTGAGTGTACATGCTTGAACTTGTGTGTGCACATTGTGTGAGTGTGTGTTTACTCACAGGGAGTGTGCACACGTGTACAGGTGTGAGTGCATGCATGTGTGTACATTGTGCGTGAGTGAGTGTGCACACGGTGTGAGTGTGCATATGGGGGTGTGAATGCATGCACGTGTGCACACCGTGTGAGTGCATGAGCGTGAGTGCCTGCGTGTGTGAGCGTCAGAGCCTCTGCACTCTGTCTTTGTTTTCTGGGTCCCCCCCCACTGCTATCCCTTCCCCTGGGGAGATGGGACATGAGCAGGGACTCTGCGTGACACGTGGCCGATGTGGAAAGGGGTCCGTGCCTACTCCCGCCAGCCCCTTCTGCCTGCTTCGGAAGCCCCACCGCCCAGGTCCGGGCCGCATACCTGTGTCCGCCCTCCGACGGTTTGCCGCGGCCTCCGTGCTGGCCAGGCTCGGCCCCGTGCTGCCCTGGGTCTCTGTGGGGACAGGGATGGGAGTCGGGAAGAAGCCGGACACGTTTGGCAGCTGTATGGGGCCCCAGTGGCAGCCCCATGAAGAGGCCCTGGCCTCCCGGCACTCAGTGTGACAGAAAGCAAGCTGTCGCAGGATGGCAGCTTCCGGCAGGGCCTGCCGCTCTTCAGTGGCCTTATGCTGACCCCTACCCTCCTGGGCTACGAATTCAGGGTGGTGCCTCATCCCTCACGTCGCCGTGACAGGGCAGGCGGATGGAATCAGGAAAAGGCGTTGGCCCCATTGACCCCGGCCACCTCAGGGAGAGGGTTCGGCCCCATCCCACATCCCTCAGGGAAGGACAAAGACCAGCTTTGTTCGGGAAGCTTCCGGCGTGACTTAGCAGAAACCCAAGACCAGAGCCAGCTCCACGCTGGAGCCACCGGTCACGGCAGGTGGGGGGCCTGGGAGCCCTACTCCTGGGACAACCAAGGTCACAGGCAGCCGCCATCCCCTGGGAGAGCCAAAAAGCCCTGAGAACTAGTCCTGGACCTTTTGGAGTTTCTAGTTGCAGCCGATAGAAAGCCCTCTACATTTAGCTGGGGAAGGCCCTAGTAGGCTAGCTAGATCTTTTAAACAGCCCTACTAATGATCCTTTCCCTGACTGCCTTACCAACATGGTCGCTCCCAGTTAAAGGGCCCTTTTGTCACCTGTGTGTCCACCACCCCACGCAGGGCCACCCCCCCCCCCGCCCCGCCAGCCGGACCAGGGCTGCGCCCGCACGCCTCCTCGCTGCCTTGGTGGACAGGACCGAGCCCCGCAGCCCCTCTCAGCCGGGCTCCGGCTAGGGCGCCCACCTCACCCGGCCCGGGGCTCCTTCCTCGGTCTGCCGAGAGCCCCACACTCAGCCCACTGCGCCCCATGGGGAGTGGCGGCAGAGCCCCGATGTCCCCGTGCAGCCGGAGGGCAAGGGGTGTCAAGCCATGCTGTGGTGACCCCGTCAGACTTCCCCGCCAAGCCATGCTGCGGCGTCACCGCAGACCGCTTCCTGTCAGACTTCCTTGCCAGACTTCCTTTCAGACTTCCCTGCTAGGTGACGCTGAAGCATCACTGCAGAGTGCTTCCTGTCAGACTTCCCCACCAGGCCATGCTGTGGCAGTCACCGCAGGCCACTTCCTGTCAGACTTCCTGTCAGACTTCCTATCAGACTTCCTGTCAGACTTCCTGTCAGACTTCCTGTCAGACTTCCCCACCAGGCCATGCTGTGGCAGTCACCGCAGGCCAATTCCTGTCAGACTTCCTGTCAGACTTCCTGTCAGACTCCCTGTCAGACTTCCTGTCAGACTTCCTGTCAGACTTCCCCACCAGGCCATGCTGTGGCAGTCACCGCAGGCCAATTCCTGTCAGACTTCCTGTCAGACTTCCTGTCAGACTCCCTGTCAGACTTCCTGTCAGACTTCCTGTCAGACTTCCCCACCAGGCATGCTGTGGCGGTCACTGCAGGCCACTTCCTGTCAGACTTCCTGTCAGACTTCTGTCAGACTTCCTGTCAGACTTCCCTCCAGGCCAAGGGCTGCCCTGCATTCACCTTTCCCCTCCGGCCGCCCCCTCCGTCCTCCGTGACCCCAGACCCGAGGCCCCTCCCACCTGTGCTGGTCCCACCCCATGTCCAGGAGACTGGACATAGGTCAAATGGCGTCCCCTCCTTTGGGTCCCAGGCCAGGTTCCCACGAGGCCAGCTCCGTGCAGGGCCACCCACGGGCCGAGGGACCAGCACAGTGAGCCTGGGCCTCCATCACCCGCCAGAGAAATGCCACCGCCAATGCCCATGTCAGCACACTGGGTCACATCTCCCTGGCGTGAGGCGCCTCCACCAGGTACCCACCCTCACCCACGGGGGGGGACCCCGCCCGTCACAGTGCCCCCAAGGAGAGGGCGGCGTGGGAGGGCGAGGCGGGGCTCACCGCAGGCCCCCGGCTCAGGCGCGTGGCCTGAGGCCAGCGTGGCCAGGGCGCCTGGAGGAGCCGGCTGAGCGGGGACGTGGCTGTCCCGGGGCCCCACTGGGAGCTGCTCCAGGAAAGAACCCCCCTCAGCTCCCAGCGCGGCTCGCCCCCGGGACAGGGGACTTGGGGCAGAAGCTCCGGGAGATGGCCGCCCGCCCGGACCCCGCGCCCGGGGCGAGGCGCGGCGGGGACAGGCTGCAGGAGCTGAGCACGGCAGGGCTGGGTGGGATGAGTGTCGCCCAGACAGCCCCCAGGGCCACGTCGTTTTTGTGGACAGTGAGCATTAGGCTCGCGGTGCTTCCGGAGATGCCACCAGGGCCCAGGGACCACAGACAGGACGTGGCGGGCTGAGGAGGACTGTGCAGCGGGTGCGGCCCTGCGGCTGGGTCACCTGTCCGCCCCATGCACCCCCGCTTCAACGCCGCCATGGGGCTCCCCGATGGCTGTCACCCCAGGCCGCCATGGAGGGTAGAGTGGAGAAGATGCCAGAGCTGGGGACAAGTGACCCCCAGCCCGGCCCCTTCGCCCACTCCCAGGGGGCCCAGCTTCTCCTGGACAAATGGGCCGGGGTCCCGCCGTCCATTCTCGGTGGGCGAGCGGCCCGCGGAGGGCCAAGGCGGAGCGAGGCCTCGGCCTTACCTGCCTTCTGCAGTGAGAGCAGGGCCAGGAGCGCCCACGCCAGCGGCGGGCACCCGCTCGGGGAGCCCATCCTGGGGACTGGCACGGGCGGCGAGGAGGACGTGGGGCCGGGTGCTCGCTCCCCTGGGGGCCCCGGGCTTATGTAGCACGGAGCCTTGGCCCTCGCCCAGCTCCTGGGCCACGAGGCACACTGTCCTCTCCCCACTCCAGCCACGTGTGTTTGCTCTCGGGGAGGGGCCGCAGCAGGAAGGTGGGGGACGAGGAAGGATTTTCAGCTCCGGGCCCCAGAGACAGGACCCCCGTCCCTCCCCAGCAGCTCCCGCTCGCCTGGGGCCCCTCCAGACAGCAAAGCCCCTGCAGGCAGGGCTGCCTGGGGGTCCCGCCTCGCTGCAGCCCACCTATTCAACGGGGAGGGTGCTCAGCACGCAGCCCCACACTCCGCTCCCCGTCCAGTACCTTGGGGAGCCCGGCGGAGGCTGAGACGGGGGGAAGGCGGGGAGGGGACGTCAGGTGGCAGCAGTGGGGGAGCTGGTCAGAGGCTCTGGCCCCAGCCCGAGCAGTAGGGCCGGGCCTGAGAGCACGCCCTGGAGCCTCCTGCTCAGCCGGGGCCATGGTTGGCCATGTGTGGAGGGTGGGCAACCTGGTCTGCCTTGGGATCCCGGCCATGCGGACCAGTGCCCCTTGCAGGTCTCCGGACTTCTCTGTGTTTCCAAGTTCAAGTTCAAGGGAAAACAAGGCCCACCTGGCCCTGGCAGGGCAGAGGCCCCCAGCCCGGCATCCTGTTTGACCCTCATGTGACTCCTGTGCTCCTCAGGGCCTCCCTGGTGCCCCCAGCAGGCCTGACAGGACCACCGTGTACAAGGAGCTGTGCCCCTTGAGGCCCCCAGCAGGGCTGATGGGGTCACCTCAGGGACCGGGGTCTCCCACACCGGGAGCCCTGATAGCCATGGGTCACGTGGTCCCCAATACCCGGTCACTGCGGCCTCTGCAGACGTCCTCTGTGCAGCCTCACCCGCTCACCACAACACGCCCGGGCGCTCGCCCAGACCTAGTGTGTCTGAAAATGCCCCGCGTCCCTCGCCCCCTGGGAGGGACCAGGCAGGAATCATAGGGTCCCGTCCTCCGAGCAGCCTCTCCGGGGCATGGCGGCGGTTTGTAGGATGGTTTGTGTGATAAACAGAAGGGGTCCCCAGGAACGGCCCCCACACCCCGGCGTTTGTGTCTGTGAGGGCCGATCTGTGGGTGCAGGCTGGGCCCTGGGCGGGGCGGGGGACATGCAGGTCGCAGGGTGGCTCCAGACCCTGCTCCCAGCCCACTGCCCGGACCCCGGGCGAGCGCTCTAGCCACCTGCCACTCCGCCCTCATCCTCACTGTCATTCTCAAGGTCGACAGTTCAGGGCTGGGCGTCTGGGGTCTCCGAAGCTCTTCCACGTCCAGCCCAGCTGGCCCCTTGCAGCAGAGCACAGCTGGAGGGGCCTCTAGGGAGTGCTGGCCAGGAACCTCGCGGGACAGGCCTGGAGGCTGGTCTACCTGGGGGCCAGACACCCGTGCACCTGCCCCGTTGCCCTCAGAGGGACCCGCCAGCCCAGCAGCTGTCCCACGCCCCCAACACCAAGCAGTGGCACCTGCGCCGGGGCCCCAGGCGGGTGCGTATCCCCGCCCCAGGAGGCGAGCTCCACGCGGCAGGTCCCTGCTGGCACACAGTAGGCACTCCGTAAGCACCCCGGACGAGGGCGGGAGGCCCCGCGCCGGGTCGGCCGCGGGGTCGCAGGGTGGACACGTCCCGGATGCACCGGCCGGACCTGTTTGCTCAGCCAGTTTCCTCTTCACACTTGAGGGAGCGGAGAACAGAAGATAAAGGCCGGGAGGGGGCCGTGCGGGAAGGGGCCTCCCGCCGCTCCGCTCCGGGAGGGCTCCGCGGCGCCACGCCAGGAAACTGCTTGCCTTGGGCGCGGCCTGGCCCTCGTCGGTCCGGGGGCAGCCAGGACGGGGGAACCTCCCTGGGCCGCACGGCGTCCAGAGGCGACGTGCTCCCACCCGTGGAGAAAGACCCCCACCACAAACCCAGAGGCGGGCCGCCCCCCGCCCGGCCCCTGAGTGGTGGACAGGCCCTCGCCACTCACCCGGCCCCGGCCCCCTCCGTGGCACCGCAGACCCTGCGACAACGGTTCCCAGGTGCCTCGTGCACTTGTCGGGTGCTGGCTATCTGCCCAGCTCCCCCTTGCCCACTGTGGAGGGTCCAGGAGGACCAGGCACAGCCCAGGGCGTACAGGTGTGGCTGGCTCTCAATCCGCTTGGAGCCCGCCTGGGGCTGTGGGGGACGGGGCACTGCGTGCGTCGCCTCCTGCTGCTCAGAGGGCGGCGTGGGCATGAGGTGGGACCCACGGGGGCCCTGGCAGCCCTGGTCTGTTCCCGAGGGGCCCACACTCCTGGTGAGCTGACGGGCCCAGTGGTGTGACCAGCGAGCCGCGAGCCAGGCAGGCCCATGGCTGGGTGGTCCAGGAGGGGAGGCACCTCCGGCCCCGGCTTTGGGTCGGCCAAGCCTTGTCACCACCCCGAACACATGTTGGATGTATCCAGCTAGACCCAGGTACCAGCCTGGCCCAGAAGGAACAGGTGGAGGACACGCCCGGCCATGGTGGGACCCCAGACCCCCAGCCTGCCCACTGACAGGTGTTACCGAGCACTTCCACCCCACATCAGGATGCGGGGTGCAGAGAGGCAGCTGTGACAGCTCCGCTGGGGGGGTAAAGCTGTGGGGGGACAAGCAGGTCACGCTGTACCTGGGCACCCTTGTCCCCGGAGCTGCTCCGCTGTGAGAAGGACCAGGCTCATCCCCCACCCTACCCCAGCTGTGAGAGTGTGGCCCCCTCCCCCAGGGGCCTGGCCCGTGTGAAGCCTGAGCCCACAGTGTTCGTCCTTGCGTGTCTGGCTCGTGTCCTCAGCACGGTATCCTCAGGGTGCCTCCGTGCCATAGCAGGTGGCAGGACTTCCCTCTTCTTTAAGGCTGAGTGACACCCCACTGTGTGTGCAGACGGGCCTCGTTTTGCGAGTCCATCATCCATTGATGGACACGGGCTGCTCCCGCCTTTCCGCTGTTGTGACATGCTGGTGTGAACATGGGGCACAAGTACGTGTTTGAGTCCCTGCTTTTAACTCCTTCAGCTGTGGACCTGGGAGTGGATTCACGCGATCGTATCGCAATTCTGTTTAACGTTCTGAGGACTCACCATACCAATTTCTCCTACTGTGGCCTTTTACATTTCTGCCAACAATGCACAAAGTTTCCAGTTTTTCCACATCCTCAGCAGCGCTTGTTATTTTCCCCCTTTTAAAGAAAATAATAGCCATCCCGATGGACGTGAGGTGGCAGCTCACTGTGGCCTCGATTTGCATTCCTTTAGTGATTATTGGTGTTGAGACCCGTTTCTTTTCTTGCGTTCATGGGCTGTTTGCATGTCTTTTCAGGAGAAACGTCTGATCAGGTCCGTTGTCCATTTTTAAGTTGGATTGTTTGTTTTGTTTTTGGTATTGTTAAGATTTAAGAGTTCTTAATATTGTGAATATTAATCCCTTATCAGATACATGTCTGCAAATATTTTCTCCATTCTGTGGCTGCCTTTTAACTCTATGGTAATGTCTTTAGATGCATGAAAGGTTTTAATTTTAATAATACAATTTATCTGTTTGCTTTTTTTTTCCTCTTTGTTGTCCATGCTTTTGGGGTCATATCCAAGAAATCATTGCAAAAAATAACATCACAAAGATGTTCCCCTATTTTTTTTTCTGAGAGGGTTAAATTTTTAGCTCTTACATGTCGGTCTCTGATCTGTTTTGAAATGATTTTATGTGCAATGTGGCGTAAGGATCCACTTCACTCTTTAGCACGTGGGTACCCGCTTTCCCAGCATCATTTGTTGAAGGCTATTCTTTCCCGCATTGAAGGATCTTCGCACCTTTGTTGAAAATGAATTAACAAAAAATGCTGGGGCTTATTTCTGCACCATCCAGCCTGTTCCACTGGTCACATGTCTGAAACTTACGCCCCTGCCAAACTGTTTTGGTTACTGTAGCTTTGCACTAAGTTTTGAAATCAGGAAATATGAGCCCTCTAACTTTGTTCTTTTTTCTTCAAGAATATTTTGACTATTCAATGTCCCTTGAGATTTCATACAAATTTTAGGGTACATTTTTCTATTTCTGCAAAACAAAACAAAACACCATTTTGCATTAAATCTGTAGGTCCCTTTGTATAATATTGATAATCTTATCAATATTAAGTCCTCAAATCCATGGATATGGGATGTCTTTCGACATCTTTATTCTTTCATTTTTTCTGCAATGCTTTGGTTGTTTTTCAGTATCTTTTGCCTCTTTGGCTAAATTTACTCCTATGTATTTTGTTATTTTTTGATGATTCTGTAAATGGAATTGTTTTCTCAATTTCCCTTTGGGGTTGGTCATCGCTAGTGTATAGCAACTTGGCGAATTCACATATTAGCTCAGTCTTTGTCCATTCAGGCTGTTATACTGTATTCAAGTAGCACAGACCCAGTAGCTGATAAAAAACAGACATTATTTCTCGCAGTTCTGGCAGCTGGAAGTCCAAGGTCAGGGCGCCAGCAGAGCGGTTTCAGTGGAGGCCTCTGGAGACCGCTGGCTCTGTGCAGTCAGCAGGGGTGGGCGGGGGTCTCTCTGAAGCCTCTTTTATGAGGCATTAATTCCTTTCATGAAAGCCACATTTTCATGATTTAAGCACCTCCCACCAACTTTGGGGGTTAGGGTTTTAACGTACGGGTTTTGGGGGACAACTTCAGACCACAGCAGGCCTGAGTAGTTGCTCTGGTGGAACTTTTAGAGTTTTCTGCATATAAGATCATGTCATTCGTGGCTAGGGGTAGTTTTACTTCTTCATTTGCAACCCCGGTGCTTCTTATTGCCCTGTCTGGTCTGCTTCCTGTGGCTAGAATTTCTGGGACTATGTTGAACAGAAGTGATGAGAGTGGGCATCCTTGCCTTGTTCCTGATCTTGGAGGAAAAGCTCTCATCACTCGCCACTGCGTGCTGGGTTTGCTGTGGGTTTTTCACATTTAGCTTTCATTCTGTCCAGCTAGTCTCCTTCTAGTCCTAGTTTGTTAAGTGTTTTTATTCAATCATGAAAGGGTGTTGAATTTTGATGAATTCCTTTTCTGAATCAATTAAGGTAATTGTGTGGGTTCCCCCCGCCCCACCTTCATTCCATTAAAATGATGATTGGTTGATTTTGTATGTTGAGCCATCCTTGCATTCCAGGAATAAAGCCCACTCGATTGTGGTGCATAATCCTTTTAATATGCACCTGACTTTGTTTGCTAGTATTTTGTTGAGGATTTTTGCATCATTGTTTATAAGGGATATTGGTCTCTATTTTTCTTTCCTTGAGTATCTTTGTCAAGGTAATGATGGCCTCATAGAATGAGTTCAAAAGTGTTCCCTCCTCTACAGTTTTTTTATTTGTTTGTTTATTTTTGAAGATTGAGAAGTGTTTGTATTGATTCTTCTTTAAATATTTGATAGAATTCACCAGCGAAGCCCTCTTCCTGGGCTTTTCTTTGCTGGGAGGGTTTTTGATTCCTGATTTGATCTCATTACTAATCACGAGATGATCCAATTTGTCTATTTTTTTACAAGTCAGTTTTGTTAGATTGTGTTTTTATAAATTTGTCCATTTCCTCTAGGTTATCAAATTTGTTGGCATAAAATTCTATTTATTTCATAAAATATTATTATATTATTATTATATTATTTCATAATAGTTATTTCTATACGATCAATAGTAATGTCCCTTTCATTTCTAATTTTAGAAACTTGAGTCTTCTCTTTTTTCTCTTAGTCCTTCTAGCTAAAGGTTTGTCAGTTTTGTTGATATTCTAAAGAACCAATTTTTGGTTTTATTGGTCTTCTCTACTGTTTTCTATTGTCTATTTTATTTATCTCTGTTTTAGCCTTATTATGTCCTTCCTTCTACTAGCTATAGTTTAGTTTTTCCTTCTTTTTCTGTTTCCTTAAGTTGTATAGTTAGATTACTAATTTACTTTTTTTCTTCTTTTTTAATGTAGGTATTTACAGTTATAAATTTTATTCTTAACACTTCCTTTGGTGAATCTTATAAATTTTTGGTATGTTGTATTTTTTATCTTCATTCATCTCTAAATATTTCCTAATTTCTTCTTTGACTTCTCAGTTGTTTACAAACGTGTTGCTTAACTTCCACATGTTTATGAATTTTACAGTTTTACTTCCACTGTTGATTTGCAGCTTCATTTCTTTATGATTGGAAGAGATACTTTGCACAATTTTAACCCTTCAAATTTGTTAAAGCTTGTTTTTGAGCATAACATATAGTTTATCATGAAGAATGTCCTGTGTGTCCTTGAGAAATATGTTTATTACGCTGTCATTAGGTGAAGTGTTCTGTGTGTGTATGTTAGGTATAATTGGTCTGTAGTGTTTCCAAGTCCTCTTTCTTTATTGATCTTCTGTCTGTTCTATCCATTATTGAGGGTGCGATATTGAAGTCTCCAACTGTTATTGGACAGCAATCTATCTCTCCCTTCAATTCTGTCAACGTTTTCTTCATATACATTGGGGCTATGTTGTTTGGTGCATATATGCTTAAAATTGTTGAATTAATTCTTTTTATCAATAAATAATACCCTTCTTTGTCTCTTTTAACCTTTTAAATTTTAAAGTCTATTTTTTCTCAATGTAGCCACACCAGCTCTTTTTTTTTTTTTTATTACTGTTTGTATGGGATGTCTTTTTTCAGCATTTCATTTGCTGACTTTTTTTTCTCTCAGTACTTCAAATACATCCTCCTCTGCCTTTCTGGCTTCCAGAGCCCCTAATGATAACCTGGCTAATAATTGTCTGGTATGTGATGAGTTGCTTCTCTCTTGGTGCTTTTGAGATTTTTTCTTCATCTTGGTCTTATTTTCTCTCTTACAATGTGTGTCAGTAAGGATCACTTTGAGTTGATCCTATTTGGAGTTTGTTGAGCTTCTCAGAAGTTTTCAGCCATTATTTCTTTAAATTTCCACCCCTTTCTCTTCTCCACTGGGACGCTCATCATGAGTATGTGGACCCGCTTGGCGTGTGCCACAAGTTCTTTAGGCTCCACTCATTTTTCTTCATTCTTTGTATTTTCTGCTCCTCACACTTGATGATTTCAGTCATCCTGTCTCCAGGTTCATTGAATCTTTCTTCTGCTTGCTCAAGTCTTCTGTGGAACACCTCTAGTGAATTTTCTGCCTCATGTACTTTCAGCTCCAGAATTTGTTTTTTAAAAAATAATTTCTATCTCTTCATTAATATCTCGTTTTATACGTGCAATTTCCCTGTTTTTCTTTGGTTCTTTGTCCATGTTTTCCTTAGTTCTTCGAGCATAATTAAGACAGTGTTTTAAAGTCTTTGTCTAGTAAGACCAATATCTACACTTCCTCAGGGATGATTTTTGTACATTAATTTTTCTTCTCTGAATGAGCCATATTTTCCTGTTTCTTTGTAAGCCTTGTGACTTTTTTGTTGAAAACTGTGGCATTCGCTATTATAATGTAACTCTGGAAATCAGATTTCCCCCATCCTGCAGTTTGCTGATCCTTTCCTTTCCCCTTTCTTTTTCTTTCTTTCTGTCTGTCTCTTTTGTTTTTATTGTTGAAGGCTGCAGTGATCCATTTGTTCTGAGACTTTTCCAGATAATTTTTACAAACAATATTCCTCGTTGCATGTAATCTGCTCCTTTAACCTGTGTTCAACTAATGTTTTGACAGTTTCCTTGACTGTCAGGAGCTTTTCCAGTCTGCAGCCTGGCTCCGTGCTGAGGCCGCCCTTCCACACTCAGGTACACGTGACTGCTTTGTAAAGTCCCGTGTACATACGGTTCCTTTCAAATGTCTTAATTTCTCAAAGAGTCTGACCTCACCTTCTCTAGGCCTTTGATGGTCTGTGGTGGGCGTCCACCTGTGATCTCCAGTGCAGGAGTCTGTGGGTCTGTTGTCACCCAGCAGCTTTTACACCTCTTTCGCCACCTGAATTCCAAGTTAAGCAAAACAGCGAACACCTAACGTTAGTCCTTCAGAAATCCACCAAACAGTTTAGAACTGATGTACACAAAAGTTTGCATACGTGGTATTCTCTGCTCCTTTGGGTCTGTGTGTGTGTGTGTTGGGGGTGGGGTGGAATGGTAACTGGGCTGGCAATTCAAGACCAAAACTGCCACCGTGCTGGGGGAGGGCATGCAAGGATGAGCAAAAATGCCACATGACTATGAGATGGCTTGTTCTTGCCTGGACATTAGCTTGGTTGCTGAGAAGCTTTGACTGTCTTCTGTGGCTTTGACGAAGTTGGTTCAGACAGTTTCTCCTAGATTTTTTTTTTTTCAACATCTCTGGGAAATGAGAGCTTAATGCTTCTTGGTCCAGCTTGTTGCTGACTGACTTATATTTTTAAAAAGACACGCCCTGAGCCAAGCCATGAAGGTGAACATCCCAGCGATGGGTCCGGTCGACACCGCGCGCTCCCAGATACGATGCACCAAGGACAGGGCTCTGCGCCGTGGTCCCTGCTAAAGCGCGTGCTCCAGCCTGAGCCCAAGGAAGCTGCAGACACACCCAGACTTGGGGGAGCAACATAACTGGCCTGTGCGCCTCAAAAAGGTCGTGGTCAAGAAACACAGAGAACGGCCGAGGGCAGATTCCAGGGAGACCCGGGAGGTGGCGCTCCTGTGACATGTGGCCTGGGAGCAGATCCGGGTACGGAAGGCACGGGCAGGGTCAGGACGACGGAGGGGTTCAGCCAGCCGGAGCCTGAGGTTTAGGGGGTGAGGCGCCCTTGACGCAAGTGGGTGTGACCCCCCTTCTAGAAAACCCCCACCTCTTTAGGGGCGAAGGGGTGTGCTTCTTAACCACCTTAAACTTCGGAGGTTCAAGGAAAGTGCACGGATGCAGCGCGGGAGCTCGTTCGCGCATGCGCCCCAGCAGACCGCGGGCGGACGGAGCAGAACCTGAGCACGCGGGAGCGGGCAGGCGGCTCTTATTCTGCTGCTGCACCTCATCCCTGAACTTGAACTCAGATCAAAGCGGGCATTCTCGCCCACGTCCGTCCGCGCTGGCTGCGATCTCGGGACCGGAACGGACGGACGGCCGTGGAGGCGCCTCCGCCGCGGCCAGCTGGACGCCAGTGTGGACAGAGTCGCGGGGGCGGGGAGAGGAGGGGGGCAGACAGGGGGGAATGGGGGGGAATGAGGGGCAGCCTCGCTGGGCGGGGCCAGCCGGAGTGCTCAGCAGAGGTGTGAGGGGCCCTGGTTCGGGGTGGGGGGGGGCCCCGTCGCCCTGAGGCAGGTGAGAGAAATGCCCCGTCCCTCTCTCTTCCTCCCTCTCTCCTCACCGTCCTTCCCCCGCCCCTGGTGAGCCTCCTGGAGAAGCGGCACCCTCACACAGGGCCAGGCTGGGGAACCGTCCTGGGGTCCCCCTCATGGGGAGCAGAACCAGGGCAGTGGGGACAGGCTTGGCCCGGCGTGGCCCAGAATGGCCCCGCACGGGCAGGGCGGGTGTCTGCAGTGGAGGGGGCAGCGACAGGCCCCGGGCCCGAGTTTGCTCGGGGCTCAGCAGAGCGTGGAGGAGCAAACGGCGGCGGGGCCTCCATGCCCTGGCTCAGCGGCCGAGATCAACCGAGCGTCCGTGGGCAAACAGGCCCTCCTTCCCTCCAGGAACCCCGGTGTTGACTCAGCAACCAGAAAGTTGGCAGAGGGGCCCAGACACGGCCCCCCACGGCCCGGGGCCACCCCGCCCCCACCGGTGCTGAGAGAGGGTGGGTGGCCTGGCATCTACACCAGGCCCTGCCTGCCACCCGGGCCCCCCACCCGCTCCAGGGCCCTGGCAGTGACCGGCGACGGGGAGAGGGAGGCTGGGGGCCACCACACCACCCTGGCCGCACCAGCTTTGTCCTGACTCAGGCCCGAAGGGGCGGCACAGCCCCGCCGTGGGCCCGGCCCTCACGGGGACACAGCCCCGTGTGACCTCTGGCACCCCCTTCACCCCGTCGCATTTTCCGGGGGAGGCTGACAGGGGTTTCCTGGCACCCGGATGCCGTGTTTGTATCAGGGCCCCACGTCCGGGATGTGGCCAGTGCTCGGGGAGTGTGCGGCACGAACACGGCGGGGGGACGGGAGCCAACGCCCGGGGCTGGGCCACAGGACCACAGTGGCTTCGAGCCCCAGGTCAGCCGTGGAGACCTTGAGCTCTGACCTGCCACCCCGCCCGCAGGAGGGCGGGGCGTGGTGGGGCGGGGCAGTCAGGGAAGGCCGAGGGCGCACACGGTGAGCTGGACCTTGTGTGTGTGGGCGGGTGTGGCGGGCGGGGGTCCGAGCAAAGCCCCTGCGCCCAGCAGAGGGGCCCGGGCGGCCGGAGGAGGGGCTTCTGCTGGGCCGAGCAGCCTGCCCTCCATCTTCAGGCTCTGGTGCCCAGGTCCCCTGTGCATACCAGGCCAGGGGCGGCGTGGGTGACGCACAGGCCCGCGGAAACCCGCCCAGCCGGCCCTGGCGAGACGGGGTCCCCAGGGCTGGGTGGAGGCAGGAACGACGCCCGACGACAGCCGTCTGCGGCTCCCCTGGGAGCAGGTGCGGAGCCCCGTGAGAGCTGCAAGTGGCAAAAGCCCACACTCCTGCTCCGTGGGCTCTGGGGACAGAGCAGGTTGCTGCTCCGGGGCCGCCCCGGACCGCGGGCAGGTGGGGCCCCTGCCCGGGCTGCCCTCGGCCGGGCGCGGGTCTTGGCTGGCACAAAGCATGGACTCGTGGAAGCTCGGGGGGGGGGGGGGCCCACTGAGGACGAAACGCGGCTGCTGGACAGGAGGAGGCCTGTCGGGGTCGGGGTGGTGGGAAGCACAAGCCTCGCCCCAAGGGGGAGCCCCAGCCCAGCTTCCTGCCCAGACCTGCCTGGCAGGAGCTGCCCCCAGGAGGGGGCCTGGCTCTGGAGATGGGGCAGGAGCCCCCCACCTGGGCTCCACTCCCAGCACAGAGACGGAGTGTAGGGGCTGCCGGCCTAGGCTGCTGCCCTCGCCTGGGGTGTGGGGCCACCCGGCTCCCTGCACAGCTATGGGCCTCGGGGCTGGCATTCCTGGGAGGCTGGGGCCCCGTGATGGCTGGGGAGCTGCAGTGCTCACAGGCTGGTGTGGCCCCGAGCTTGCACAGGGAGTGTGGGTGGACCCCTCGTGGCCTGCTGACTGGCGCGGGGGCTTGGCCACCCACCTCTGCTGGCGGCACCGGGCTGTTTGCCTTGGAGGTGGGGCAGGTTCCTGTCCGGGGCTTCAGCTCTGTCCTGCCCTGAGGACCCTCCCTGGCCCCTCCCGCCAGCCCCACCCAGGCAGCCCCCTGCTCGGCCCCTGAGGCTGTGAGTCACTGGGCAAGGTGGGGTCTGAGCCCCGGGCACTGACCCCACAGCCTAACCGGGTCCTCTGCCCACGTACCAGGCCGGCTCTGACCTGTAGCGGGAGCTGCAGGCGCCTCCGTGGTCCTTGGGACTTTGGTCATGAGTATCTTTCCCTTGGGGCCCAGGACATACAGGCTTTGTAACAGCAATGCTTTCTGCATGTTTTTATTCCGTTTCGTAGAGAAACGAACACCGGGCGTGACACTCTAGGTGGATTTTAAGAGAGGCGAGAAGCCACCGTCGCAGAGGGTCCAGTCGGCGGTGGGACCCGTGAACGCCTCTCAGCCTCTCCCCTCACGGTCGCCCAGCCCACGCTCCCTCGCTCCCTCGCTGCAGGCACCGTCCCCACTTCCAGGCCCCAGAAACGCCGCCCCCCCATCCGTGTTCTCCAAGGTGTCCAGCCTCCCCACCGGGTCCTGGGTGGTTGGGGGTCCAGTGCTGGACGAAGCCCACACTCCACTCCCCACCTGCTGCCTCCAGACCGCCCGCGCCCCCAGGCCCCGCGTGCACTCGCCCCTGGGGGGCCTCCCCGGTGGGGAGCGGCGGGCTCCTTCAGACCCACCCACCCACCCACACGCCTGCCGTCACCTGCGTCTAACGGCCAAATGGCTAAACGGCCAAACGGCCAAACGGCCAGGCATGACCCAGCAAGCTCCCACGGTCACCAAGCTCCGCTCAGCCACCCCGTCTCAGGTGAGGGCAGCCCCCCGCCCCCGATGAAGTGGCCTGTCCCTTCCCACACACTCACATCCGGCCTATGAGACCCTGTCACCTCTCCCCTGACCCCGCTGCCACCAGCCCCCGCCTCAGCTGGGGCTCCTTCCGTCACCCTCCCACCGTGAGTTGGGGGAGCCAGGCCCAGCTCCCCGCCTACTCAGCACTAACCTGGTCCTGCTGCAGCTGCTCGTGGCCTTTCCTACTCCCTCAAGGCCACCCCGGCGCACCTGGGCCCCCCGAGACCCCACCACCGGACAGGGGCCCCCGCCCCTCCTTGCGTGCTTCCCTGTGGCAGCCCCGCATCCCCTGCCGAGTACGCTGCCCACTGGGCGGGCGCTGTGGGCACCCGCACCCGGAGCCCCGGGCTGCGAGCAGCCTCCCCCGCAACGGCTGCCGGAGCCCCCCGAGACCCCGGCCCGGGTTGCCGCTCTCCCTCCTGGTTTGGCGAGGTCCCCAGGGGCAGGGCCGTGCTCTCCTGGTCGCAGGCGACCTGCATTCGTGAGGACCTTGACGTCCGCGCAGATCCAGCCGTTTGCCAACTCCCTCGGGAGGCCGCACCCGCGGCCACCATCGGAGCCACACCGTGCGGCGGCTGACTCACAGGGGTGCGTCTCCCCCCCACATCCGGGCCCTGCGCCGTGTCCCCTGCCCGTCCCCTGCCCAGGGTATGGCCGTCCCTGCCGGGTGCCAGCGCGGTTCCGATGCTGCTGGAGAGGGCATTGTGTCTGGATGGCGTTCCCGGGGGTGTCTGTCGAGGGCGGGGGCACGGTGCTCACTTCCAGGGCTGCCCCTGGGCCTGGCCACCCGGCTGGCCTGTCACTGTGAGTGGTGCCTCCGTTGGCTCCCCCGGGCTGCGGAGCTGGGGTCTCCTCCTGCACTGCCCTGTGTGCCACAGGGCTGAGGTGGGTCCCGGTCTCCCACGGACTGGCCCGCTTCCATGCACTGTCCCTCATTCTCCTGCCCGTCTGGAAGGCCATGCTGGACTCCGGGCACCCCCGAGAGCAGGTGCCACGTCTGGCGTCCAGCAGGTGCTGTGCCCAGGGCGAGTGACCAGCACCTGCCATCTGCCCTCCCGCCATTTCCCCATGTCCAGAGTCCTCACTGTCCCCCAAATCATTCCTTCGAAGTCTCTGCTCCTAGCGCTCAGAGGCCACCCTGAGGTCACCGTGTTTGGCCACAGACCCAGTTCTCCAGTGAACCGGGGCCAGGCTGGGAGTCTGCTGCCCCAGTGCCCCTGGGTGGGGCGGGCATGCTGGGGCGAAGGTCAGGGGTCCTCTGTGACGTGCCCTGCCCTCCAGGGTCACAGGCTCCCCAGTGTTCTGCGTCCATCTCCTTCCCTGTCGGCAGGAGCCTCCGGAGTCTGCCCCAGCTTGGGCTCCCCAAGCCTGAGGGTGGGATACCCATCCCCTATCAGACTGGAGCAGGACCCGGCCCCTCGGGGATGCCCCTGGCCAGACTCCGGGGGCCGCGGGAGTGGGGCGGCAAGCTGCCTAGGCCAGCCCGGTCGCCCTGGGGCCTCTTCTGGGCATGGACCCCCACCCCAGAGGTGACAAGCTGTCCGACCCGCGCCCGGTGTTCAGGAGGGGGAGGGGCCCGTGCCCGGCAGGGCACCTTTTCCGGAAAGGACGGCTTGCGTAAGGCGGCCGGGGCTGCGGTGGCGTGGTGGGCGGGCAGGCACCGCTCTCCGGTTACTCCTTGGCGCAGGCTGGCCCCAGGCAGGGGGGCTGTGCGCTCCGTGGGGGTGGGCGTTCGTCACCCCTGGCACCCATCCCCCCCGGGGGGCAGGGGCGGCTCGCCCTGACACCCGATCCGCGCGGGGGGCAGTGACGTGGATGAGGGTGCCGCCCAAGGCTGCGGGGTCAGCCGGTCACAGGGGTGGCAGCTCCCTGAGTCTGCGCTGAGCTTCCTGCTCCCGGGGGGCGTCTCTGGGGCCCTGTGGCCGCACCCGTCCCCCCCCGTGCTCCGGCCACCTCCTCGCGGCTGATGGCCCGGTTCCCGTCGGCTCCCGCCGGGCCGCCGAGGGGACGCAGGAGGCCTCAGCGTCCCTGGCCCCCTGGTCGTGACAGGAGCGTCAGGCCCCGAGGCCGCTGTCCTGCCCATGCGGCCGTGTCAGGCGAAGGCTGAGGGACCGGCCAGGTGCTCCCTGCTCAGGCCCAGACGTGCAGGTCGGGTGGGCAGGTGGGAGCACAGCGTGGGGGAGTGGGCGCACTCCGCAAACGTGCCCTCCCCCGGGCAGGCCCCTTCCCCTCCCGGGCTCGGCCGCCCAGGGGCTGGGCTGGCCTGGAGCATCGGCCCAGCCTCCGAGGACACGAGCTGCCCCCTGGGCCCCAGGACCCCGTTTCTGCGTTCTGAGCCCCAAGCCTGAGCCGCCCCTCACGGCAGCCGCATCCTGGAGACAGAAGGCAGCCGCCGGCCCCAGGCCCACCTCGCTGGACCCCCAGACCCAGCCCAGGCTGGGCCTGGCTGTTGTGACCGAGGCAGCGCAAGGCAGATGGTGTGGGCGTCTGACTCCAGGCGCCAGGGCGGGGGAAACTGCCCGCCAGGTGAGGGGACACGGGACCGGCCTCCCGCGGCCCGGCTGCAGTGAGCCATGGCCTCCCTTCCGGAGACGAGGGGCCCACCCGTCCTGTGGTCGTGGAGGACGTGTGGTCAGTGCCTGGCACTCGGCGCCACCCAGCATCCAGACCCCCGAGCCTCACACCTGCTTGCCTGCCAGCCCCTGGTTCCATCAGCGTGCAGCCCAGGTCAGTGTCCCGGCCATGGCTGGGGTCAGCAGGCTGGGGCCTGGCCACGTTGGCTCTGGGTGCCCCTCCGCACCCTCGGACGCCCCCACCACATCTCGTGCGGGATGGCCTGTGTCCAGAGCCGACCCTGGGCTTCCCGGTCCTCACCCCTGCACCGTGGGCTGCCTCCAGACCTCGGTGCTCAGGGCCCGCCCTGACCCCCACCCAGTGTGCCACGGAGGGTGTCCAGGGGCTCCCCTGGGGATGGCCTTTAGAAATGCAGAAACTGGGCCAGGTTAGGGGCTGCAGATCAAGGGGGAGGGACAGGACTTCGGGGCCCACATCCACTCTATGGGGACTGGTCTCAGAGAGCCTGCATTGCACACACGCACGGGCATGCACACACCCAACTTGTGTTGGTGTGATGGGTGAGGCGGGAGGCTTTGTGGGGAGAGGATGGAGCGCCCCCCAGAGGTGGCGCCCCCAGATGAGGCCCTCTCATACCTGCTGGGGTCAGCTGGCGGGTAAATGTGGCCAATTCCCTGCCTCCCCATGTCCTCGGACCGGATGGCTGCTGTCCCCACAGGAGGAGCCCGTGGGGCAGACGCCCAGGTGTGCGAGCCCCCAGGGCACCTGGGCTTTATGGACAAACTTTAAAAAAAAGTCACACAGAGCCTGAGCGTTGCAAAATGCCCCGTGTGTATTTGGAGCAGCCGGCCCCTTCCTGGGGTCCAGGGCAGAGCAGGGCAAGGCTCTGCCTCCTGGCGGCCGAGCAGCTGACTGCACGTCCAGCGAATCCGGCCAGGCTGGGCGTCCTCACCGGCAGCCTGTGCACCGCTTGAGTCTGGGAGGAGCCGTGGGACCCACGGCCAGGCCGGATCCCGGAGAGGAAGGAGGTGGGTGGGCGTGCGTCCTGGACTTGGGCCGCCTGGCTCAGGGCCAGGCTCCCGGCCTTGGAAGCTGGACTGCGGGGCCGGAGGGCGTCCTGTCCGGGGTCGGGGGTCGGGGGGGGGGGGCGCCGGTCAGGCGGCGGGCGGCAGGGCCCCTCTGCTCCAGCGCCCAGCGGCGTCCTGGCTCTGGGCGAGGCCGAGGCCCCCAGGGGCGTCGCACGGCAGGTCCACGCAGCCGCACTCCTCCGCCTGGCTGTAGCTGAAGGCCCGGCGGGAGCCGTCGGCACAGTGCAGGGTCACGGTCCGTGGCACAGTCCGCAGCTCCTGGCAGCACCGGCACCGGTGCTGCCAGGCCCCGGCCTCCAGGGAGTACCTGCGGGCGGGGCCGCTCAGCGCCGGGGCGCGACCCAGCAAGCGCCCCCGCCAGCCCCGGTGCACAGTCTCGCCGCCGACTGGGTGGTCAGGGACCCGGGAGGGACATGAGTGGGCTCTCGCCGGCCCCAGCGGATCGCCGAGGGGGCCTCTGAGACCAGCGTCTCCGAAATGGAGGAGCGTGATTCCAAACGGGGCACGGCCCGGGTCCCTGCCCCCGGCCCTGCACCCCGGCCCTGCCCCCGGCCCTGCCCCTTGCCCCGCCCCTCGGCCCCTGGGGGCTGGGCGCCGCCGCCCCTCCCACCCTTCCCGTCCCGCCCTCGCCTGCCCAGGGGAGCCGCCCGCAGGCAGCAGGCCACGTACGCGGCGCTGCTGTTCCCACAGCTGCCCTGGCAGGAGGCCAGGCTCACGGGCTTGGGGGAGCTGCAGCTCTCCAGCCGGATGACCTGGCGCTTGTGATGGACAGCGCAGCTGGACCCTGGGGACACGCGGGGGTGCGGGGGTCAGCGCTGGCCGCAGCGCCTGAGCCGCCCCCCCCACGGGGCGCCCACTCACAGTTGAGCTGGGGCTGGGGACAGAGCCAGCAGCAGCCGTCCTCGCTCAACTGAGCCTGCTCCTGTGCCAACAAAGGGGGCGCCGTTCGTGCTGGAACGGGGTGCCGGGGGCACCAGGGGCACCGGGCTGCGCTCAGACGGGCGTGACCAGCACATGCAGGACAGGGCGCCCCTCCCACCTCCCACGGCCGGCCGCGGTCCCGCCACCCCCGTCCACACCGGGCAAGGCTGGGCGGGCGGCTCCCGGAACTCACCATGGGACAGCTGAGCGGGAGGCACGCCTTCCTCATGGTCACCACCACCAGCCCGTGCTGGTGCTTCTCACACTCGTGTGTCACACACCGGTTCCCAGGGTCTGACCAGGACTCGCCAGGCTGCCGAGAGGCCCAGGGCCGCGGGGTGAGCGCCCGCCCCAAGGCAGCCCCCTCCAGCAGGCATGGGCACTGCACCCGTCTGTGCGTCCCCAGCCTGCGGCTTCCAGAGAGTGCACGGGGCCTCGGCCAGGAGCACGTCTTGCAACGACAGCTCCCCGGGGTCCCCGCTGCCCCAGGACCTGGCCGGCTCGGCCCCTGCTGTCACTGCTGCACGGCTGGTACCCCCACAGGCAGGGCTGGGCGTGGCCCTGAGGGCTGGACCCCAGGAGGCTGCTGGGGTGGCTTCACCCCCAGCCTGTCTGGAGCCCAGCGTCCACCCCCAGGCCGTGAGGCCCCCAGCAGGTGCCGCTGCTGCACTCACGTGGAAGAGGTGCACGGAGCCGTCCCTGCCATTCGTGACACAGGCCACCTGCACGCACCGCCCACAGCACTGCCCGTCCAGCGCCCGGTACTCAAAGCCCTGTGGGGGAGGGGAGGGGAGGCATGAGGCCGGAGGCCTCGCTGGCGCTGCTGGGGGCTCGGCACAGCCGGGGAGGCGGGTGCTCACCACGGGGCAGTCGGTGCTACAGGTCTGGGTCTCACAGCTGATCACGAACGTGCCGGACAGGGGGCCGCTGGGCACCTGGCACCTGCACGTCTCACACGGGCTGGAGGAGACCACGGCTCCGGGCTGGGCAGTCAGGGTGGCCGGGGCCAGTGAGTGCGGGCTGGGCCCGGCACCCTGTCTTCCCCACACCTCCCGCACCTGGCTACCTCGTCCCCCGGCTACCCCGTACCCCGGGCCACCCCGACCCTCCTGAACCCCTGGCCACCCCGACCCCCGGACACCCTGTCCCCCAGCCACCCTGTCCGTGTGCCCCTTGATGACAAAGACCCAAGACAGCACCTTTGTGGTCACATGTTCCCGAGGGCCCAGCTGGGAGCAACAGGCTGGGAGCCTCGTCCTGTCCAGAGCTGGGGTCTGTGCCCGGCCCAGCCCTAGCCTCAGCCATGCCGGCCACCCCGGAGCCCACCCACGCCCGCAGGGTCCCGGCACAGCTGAGCCCGGCTCGGAGGACCTGGCAGGGGTGGGCAGCTAGTGTCCCGTGCCTCGCGGCTCTGCTCAGCGGGTTCTTACCTGGTACACGGTGCCGTTGACGCTGCAGACGGTCCAGCCTGTTCAGGAGGACAGGAGCGAGCCTGCAGACCCGCGCGCCCCCCTCGGGCCCCCTGCTGGTCTCGCCACCGCCCGCCGCCTGAGCACACGGGGGCCACACGGAGCACTGGAGAGGCCCGGCCCCAGGGTGACAAGCCCATGGCGGGTGCGTGTGGCTCCCTCCGGCCTTCCCGAGTGAGGCTGGGTCCCCAGCCGGCGGCGCCCACGCACGGCCCGCGAGAGGGTCAGGACGGGGCCTGCCACCGCTGGGCGGGGAACTCACTGCAGTTCCGGCTCGGGCAGCAGGCCCCGTCCTCGTAGGCCAGCAGCGGGCGGGAGCCCTCGGGACAGTCCGCGGGCGCGGGGCAGGAGCTGGTGTTGCAGGCTGTGGTGGGCGGGAAGGAGGCTGTCAGGGGCCCGTGTGGCTCCCTGGGGTCTTCAGGCGTCCCGACCGCCCAGGGGGCAGGTGGTGGGCTCTCCGGGGGCACTGGCCACTGGGGTCACCAAGGAGCCACGGCAAAGGAGAGCGTGACACCTTCTTCCTTGGGCGCGGTCCCCAGATGCCAGCACCATGGCCCCTCATGGCAAAGCCCTCCAGCCCTGAGCTGGTGCGTGCGTGACCCTCAGCAGAGGCGGGGCGGTGGCCCACGCCCCACCCACCCAGGGCTCACCGCAGCTGTACTGGGGACAGCACTGGCCGGCCTGCGGGGCCATGGGCACAGGCACAAGCCCAGGCTCCGGGCAGGCGGGGGGCGGTGGGCAGGGCTGCGTCTGGCAGCGCAGGGTCCGCGTGCTGCCATCACAGGTGCACTCCTGGCAGTCGACGGTGACCGTGCGGCCAGGCTGCAAAGGAGGCACGTGTGAGCCCCGGCCCTCGGTCAGCCACGTCCCAGAGGCAGCCTGGGCGGGCAGGGGGCACAGCAGAACCTGCAGGAAGGAGCTTCAGACACGTGGGTGGTGCCCGAGGCCTGAGGGGCCCAGAGGTGGGGGAGGCAGCTGTGCAGGTGACCAGCCCGTGCCCTCACTGAGTCCTAGCGGAGCAGCAGGGGGTCCCAGCAGAGGACGAGCATGGCCAGCCTCAGGGCCACTGCACATGGGAGCCTCCCCAGTTCTGCCTCCGGTGCTGGGAGGAGTCCCCACCCCCTGCAAGCCACACTCACCTCCACAGGCTCCCCACGGGGCCCCAGGCAGCCTAGAGAGACAGAGACCAAGGTCACTGCTGGGTGGCCACAGCCCCTGGCCCTCAGGGCAGGACTGTGGACCCCACTGTGACAAAAGCCCCGGGGTGCAGCTGTACAGCAGCTTGGGTGGAAGGCCCACCCCGCCAGCCCCAGGCCTGGCGGTGGGGACGTACTGTGGCAGCCATGGGCACGCAGATGTCCACGTTTGGGCTGAAAAGCGTCATGCCCTCCGGACAGAAGCAGCCTTCCGAGACAGGGCCGGCGTCCTGAAGGGCACTGTGGGGAGTGGAGGGTTGGCCGGGGCCCTTTGCCCTCTGGGGCCGGGGGCGCGGGAGGGCGGGCGGGCACCTACGCCAGGCCAGCGCTGTCACTGCCGTAGCAGTACGAGGGGCTGGAGGGGCCGCAGGGCCGGTACACCTTGTCGGCAGGGCAGGTGAAGGCTGTGAGGAAGGACAAGCCACGCCTGAGACCTGGGGCGCCGGCCAGCAGCCGCTCCGAGGCTGTGCTGAGCGCCGGACACCCGCTGGGGGCCTGCGGCCTGGAAGTGGGCCCCTCAGGCCCGCCCCTGGGTGCCCTGCCACCCAGCCTGTCGGAGCCCACCACCCCTGTGTCCTGGACCCGGCCCCAGCACCCCGCTTGGACGCCCCTCCTTTCCCCCCAGGAACCAACTACACTCTGCCTGAGGTCAGCCCTCCTCCTCCAGGAAGCCCACCCGCGGTCTGTTTGCCCGGCAGGGGGCAGGTGGGGGGAGGAGGGTCCCGAGGCCGGCGGCACTCACAGCACGTGTGGTTGGTCCAGCCCCTCCAGTCCACGCATGCGCCGTGGGATGCGCAGAGCGCGGCGTACAGCTCCAGGCCGGAGCACACCACGTGCGAGTCGTTCACGTGGCACTGGTCGAAGACACAGCCTTGGTAGTAGGGCTGCGGGGGGATCACGCTGTGGCACTGCGTGAAGACCCTGAGGCAGGGACACGCGGGTCGTGTGGCTGCCAGGCTCAGGCGGTCCCCGGAGAGGCCCTGGATGGGGGTCGCTGGCCCCGAGTGCCGAGAGCCCGGCCTCCAGACGACCTGGCCACGGCATGGCCGTTCTGGCTGCAGATTCGCCTCTGGGTTTCCTTCCACCCTGCAAACCTGGCAGTGACCGTCCCCAGACCCCACCGCGTGCCGGCCGCAGAGCCCGCAGCAACAACACCCGCCAGCTCCGCCCAGCGTTCCAGCGGCCGCGGCTCTTCTCTGAGCTCGCTGAAGGCCACCAGGGGATCCCCACAGGGGATCGCCCCTCCCCTGGGCTCCCCTCCCTCGGGAGCCCCTGCAGGCCCTGGAGGGTGGGGTCAGCAGAGCAGCCCACCCGCCGCCTCCCCTCCCTCTCCCAGAATCTCACTCGCTCAGAATCAGGGAGCAGATTGGCGAGGTTGAGCACGGGACAGGCGAGGTGCTGGGCACGACTGTGGGGGGTGCCGGGGGAGGCCCATCGCAGGACGGCTGGTTGGGGTCGGTCACCTTCCAGTGGCCAGACATGTCGGAGCAGGAGGACACCACTGCCCCCCCGGGGAGGCGGCACTCGTCTTTCTGGTCATTGGTGCAGGTGCCTGGGGCGGGGCGGCGGGAGTCAGGTGTGTGGGGACAGCAGAGCCACTCACCCCTGTGGGCCAGTGTGCCCGACCTGTACTCAGTGGGCTGACTGAAGGACCTGCCCAGGGCCCCTGACCTCCCTGTGCTTCCGTTTCCGCCAGGAGGACAGACCCAGGGGCAGTTCCGGGGAGGATGGACGGCCATAGGCCTGAGGGTGGGTGCCTGGCTTGTCCTTGGTGCAGCGGGAAAGCGGACATGCTGCAGCCTCACCCCCACCGAGCACGCAGCCCCCGCAGAACCGGCCACGGTCGCCCTGGTCCCACTGATCCCTGGCTGCGTTTAATGGCCAAGAAAAGGCCTGGGGTCCAAAGAGTCAGGGAAGGATGAGGGCGGGGTCTGGGGACGGGGCGGGGTCCGGGGCGGGGGCGGGGTCCAGGTCGGGGCGGGGGCGGGGTCTGGGACGGGGCGGGGTCTGGGGACAGGGCGGGGGCGGGGTCTGGGGGACCTGGGCGGGGCCAGGCGGGGCCTGGGATCTCCTGCGAGGGCCTCACCGCACTGCCCCTCCGTGTTGTTGGCAAACTTGCTGAAGGGCACCTCCACCGAGAAGATGAGGCCGCTGAACATGACCTGGACTCCGATCTCGGGGATGGTCACGTACATCCTGATGCCGATCTGGGAGACGGCGACGCCGCCTCTGTGGAAGCCGGGGCTGACTCTCTTCCCGTTGAACAGGATCTAGACGCGTGCGGGGGCGGGAGGCCGGCCGTCAGCCGCCGCGCGCCCACTCTGCGCGCCGGGGGCCGCCCGGGCGCGGAG
Source organism: Eonycteris spelaea (assembly GCA_003508835.1). Classification (NCBI taxonomy): domain Eukaryota; kingdom Metazoa; phylum Chordata; class Mammalia; order Chiroptera; family Pteropodidae; genus Eonycteris; species Eonycteris spelaea. The sequence continues at coordinate 514,928 of PUFA01000423.1, forward strand.
CCCCACCTCGTTGGTCACCACGCCGCGGACGGGCTTGCGGGTCAGCACCACGCGGTCCTGCTGGTACTCGACGATGATGGACTGCGGGCAGGACAGCCCGTCCGGCGCGTCGCAGAAGTAGTTGGTGATGAGCACGCGGAAGTGGCCGTACACGGGCACGATCTGCTGCACCAGCACGTACGTGCAGTTGTCCAGGAAGGTGTAGTAGGTGCCGTCGAAGGTGACGTAGTGCGGGTCGCCCCAGCCGCTGCACACACCTGCGGGCACGGGGAGCCTCACGCGGGCCGCCGCGGCCCGCACCCAGCCCAGCGTCCACACAGACCCGCCCAGGACAAGGCCGCGGAGGGACCAGCACCACCCCCACCCCACCACTGCCAACTCGGCCCATGGGCTTTGGGGCTCGGCACCGCCCACGGCCGCGCGTGGGGTGGTCCTTCCAGAGCGCCTCGCGGGCGGAGCCGCGTGCCAGCCCGCCCCGCCGCGCCCGCTCACACTGGCACTGGTAGTGGGGGCAGCAGGCGTCGGCGTCCGCCACGCGCAGAGCCGGGTAGCCGTTGGCGCAGGTCGGCTCCCGCGCCTGTGGGCACGGGCGTGGCTGCAGCGTGATGACGTTGTTGCCCTGGCAGGTGGCCTGAGAGCAGTTGGGCATGGCCCAAGTCTCCCCTGTCTGTGGAGGCAAAGCCAGCTGCAGGCCCCGCCCCGCCGCCCACCACACCGCCCCCTCGCGCCCAGAAGCCAGCAGGAAACCCGGATGGGGACTGTGTCTTCCTGACCAGCATTTGCTCCAGGCCTCCCGACCCCCGCCGCACGGAGTGCCAGGCTGGCTCCGCGGGTCTCTGGCTGTGAGGGTTGCCCTCTCCCCTCTCTGCCCCTCTCCACCTGTCCCCACAGTTAGGGTCTCCGTGCTCCACTCCCCGGCCCTCCCCCCAGGACCCCACACCCCTCCCTGGATGTCTGGCACGCCAAGGTCGTCAGCTACCCGCTCTGGCCACAGGCGTCCCCAGGTAAGAGACACTCCACTTCGGGCCCTACATTCCCCCTACGCGGCAGACACCCCCTTCCAGCTGCATCCCGAGTATGGCCTACATAGGCCCAAGGGTGGCCCGCTCGAAGCCACGGCCTGCTCGGCAGGACACTGGGGTCCTCGCACTGGCTCTCGAGCCCCCAAGGAGGGAGGAACAGGGCTGGTTACCGTTCTCGGTGGAACTGCATTGGGGCACCCCTGCTCAGTGACATGCATGGGGGTCGAAGGGGACGATCCAGGCGGGGAGGTGGCCATGGTGGGAGGCGGTGAGCCGCTGGGACACGCGTGGTCCGTCCGCCTGACCACGTGGCAGTCCAGGCTGCACACGGCGTAATAGCAGTGGCCGGCGAGGTCAGTCTGCTGGTATATGATGGATCCTGCAAGACGAAGGACGGGCATCGGCGGGGCCACACCGGGAAGGGGCACAGCGGGACGCGGCCCCTACCAGGCCCGTGGTGCACGCCCAGGCGGACGGACAGGAGACCTCTTCTGAGATGTCAGAGGAGGACACCCGCGGAGGAGAGACCGCGACACGACCGCCCCCGCCCCGACGCGGGGTCCCGCCCCGGCTCCGAGGGGAAGCAACCCTGGGGCCGGCTGCACACACGTCACACGACATACCCGCAGGGTAGAGCGCGTCGCCACGCTGCAGTAGCAGAGACTCGGGGAGGACGACGGGGCCCAGCTGGGCGACGTGCCAGGAGGAACCACGGAGGTGGGCTCAGGGGTGGGCGAGTACGTGGCAAAGGAGGTCACGGTAGGGGGCGCGGAGGTATGGCAGCCCTCTCGGGGCTCACAGCAGCACGCGCCGGACCTCGTAGTTGAAGCACATCTGGAACCGGCCCACCTGGTCCCGGTTCCGGCACACCAGGCCCACGTCGGGGTTGCACTGCACCACCTGGCCCAGCCTGGCGATGCTGACCTCGGGGTGGCTCTCGGCCCGGCACTCCAGCCGCGTGACGTGCTCGGGCCGGCGGCAGACCCTCTCTCCACTCCTGACGATGTTGCTGTAGGTTTCCGTGTCTCCTCCGTGGGCCCGGGGGACGGGAAGTCCGAGTCGAACCACTTGGTCCACGCGCACTGCGGCCGGCAGGCGGTGGACCCGGGCATGGGCGGTGTCGTCTCAGAAGCAGAAATGGGGGTTGTGAAGGTTATGGGAGCAGAGATGGTACTGGTCTGTATCACAGAGGTCGCGCTGGTCCCTGGCACGGGGGTCGCACTGGTCCCTGGCACGGGGGTCGTGCTGGTCTCTGGCACGGGGGTTGCGCTGGTCTCTGGCATAGAAGTTGACAGGATTTTGTGCACAGAGGTCGCACTGGTCCCTGGCACAGGGGTCACGCTGGTCTTCGGCACAGAGGTCACGCCGGTCCCTGGCACAGGGGTCGTGCTGGTCCCTGGCACAGAGGTCACGCTGGTCTCTGGCACAGGGGTCACGCTGGTCTTCGGCACAGAGGTTGTCCTAAACGTGGCCCCGTGGGCGGTGGTCCCAGTGGGGCTGGGGATGCTCACACTTTGGGTGCTGAGTACCGTGACAGAGCCGAAGGACGGGCAGCCCTCTCGGGGCTCACAGCACAGCACGCGGACCTCGTAGTTGAAGCACATCTGGAACCGGCCCACCTGGTCCCGGTTCCGGCACACCAGGCCCACGTCGGGGTTGCACTGCACCACCTGGCCCAGCCTGGCGATGCTGACCTCGGGTGGCTCTCGGCCCGGCACTCCAGCCGCGTGACGTGCTCGGGCCGGCGGCAGACCCTCTCTCCACTGCTGACGATGTTGCTGTAGGTTTCCATGTCTCCTCCGTGGGGCCCGGGGGACGGGAAGTCCGAGTCGAACCACTTGGTCCACGCGCACTGCGGCCGGCAGGCGGTGGACCCGGGCATGGGCGGTGTCGTCTCAGAAGCAGAAATGGGGGTTGTGATGGTTATGGAGCAGAGATGGTACTGGTCCTTGGCACAGGGCTTGACAGGATTTTGTGCACGGAGGTCGCACTGGTCCCTGGCACGGGGGTCGCGCTGGTCTCTGTCACGAAGTTGACAGGATTTTGTGCACGGAGGTCGCACTGGTCCCTGGCACGGGGGTCGTGCTGGTCTCTGTCACAGAAGTTGACAGGATTTTGTGCACGGAGGTCGCACTGGTCCCTGGCACGGGGGTCGTGCTGGTCCCTGGCACAGAGGTCACGCTGGTCCCTGGCACAGAAGTTGACAGGATTTTGTGCACGGAGGTCGCACTGGTCTCTGGCACGGGGGTCGCGCTGGTCCCTGGCACAGAGGTCACGCTGGTCTCTGGCACGGGGGTCGCGCTGGTCCCTGGCACGGGGGTCGTGCTGGTCCCTGGCACAGAGGTCACGCTGGTCTCTGGCACGGAGGTTGCACTGGTCCCTGGCACAGGGGTCACGCTGGTCTTCGGCACAGAGGTTGTCCTAAACGTGGCCCCGTGGGCGGTGGTCCCAGTGGGGCTGGCGGTGCTCACACTTTGGGTGCTGAGTACCGTGACAGAGCCAAAGGACGGGCAGCCCTCTGGGGCTCACAGCACAGCACGCGGACCTCGTAGTTGAAGCACATCTGGAACCGGCCCACCTGGTCCGGTTCCGGCACACAGGCCCACGTCGGGGTTGCACTGCACCACCTGGCCCAGCCTGGCGATGCTGACCTCGGGGTGGCTCTCGGCCCGGCACTCCAGCCGCGTGACGTGCTCGGGCCGGCGGCAGACCCTCTCTCCACTCCTGACGATGTTGCTGTAGGTTTCCATGTCTCCTCCGTGGGGCCCGGGGGACGGGAAGTCCGAGTCGAACCACTTGGTCCACGTGCACTGCGGCCGGCAGGCGGTGGACCCGGGCATGGGCGGTGTCGTCTCAGAAGCAGAAATGGGGGTTGTGATGGTTATGGGAGCAGAGATGGTACTGGTCCTTGGCACAGGGCTTGAGAGGATTTTGTGCATGGAGGTCGCACTGGTCTCTAGCACGGGGTCATGCTGGTCCCTGGCACGGGGGTCGCGCTGGTCCCTGGCACGGGGGTCGTGCTGGTCTCTGTCACAGAAGTTGACAGGATTTTGTGCACGGAGGTCGCACTGGTCCCTGGCACGGGGGTCGTGCTGGTCCCTGGCACAGAGGTCACGCTGGTCTCTGGCACAGGGGTCGTGCTGGTCCCTGGCACAGAGGTCACGCTGGTCTCTGGCACGGGGGTCACGCTGGTCTCTGGCACGGGGGTCGCACTGGTCCCTGGCACGGGGGTCGTGCTGGTCCCTGGCACAGAGGTCACGCTGGTCTCTGGCACGGGGGTCGCACTGGTCCCTGGCACGGGGGTCGTGCTGGTCCCTGGCACAGAGGTCACGCTGGTCTCTGGCACGGGGGTCGCACTGGTCCTGGCACGGGGGTCGCACTGGTCCCTGGCACGGGGGTCGTGCTGGTCCCTGGCACAGAGGTCACGCTGGTCCCTGGCACAGAGGTCGCACTGGTCCCTGGCACAGGGGTCACGCTGGTCTTCGGCACAGAGGTTGTCCTAAACGTGGCCCCGTGGGCGGTGGTCCCAGTGGGGCTGGCGGTGCTCACACTTTGGGTGCTGAGTACCGTGACAGAGCCGAAGGACGGGCAGCCCTCTGGGGGCTCACAGCACAGCACGCGGACCTCGTAGTTGAAGCACATCTGGAACCGGCCCACCTGGTCCCGGTTCCGGCACACCAGGCCCACGTCGGGGTTGCACTGCACCACCTGGCCCAGCCTGGCGATGCTGACCTCGGGGTGGCTCTCGGCCCGGCACTCCAGCCGCGTGACGTGCTCGGGCCGGCGGCAGACCCTCTCTCCACTCCTGACGATGTTGCTGTAGGTTTCCGTGTCTCCTCCGTGCGGCCCGGGGGACGGGAAGTCCGAGTCGAACCACTTGGTCCACGCGCACTGCGGCCGGCAGGCGGTGGACCCGGGCATGGACGGTGTCGTCTCAGAAGCAGAAATGGGGGTTGTGATGGTTATGGGAGCAGAGATGGTACTGGTCCTTGGCACAGGGCTTGAGAGGATTTTGTGCATGGAGGTCGCACTGGTCCCTGGCACGGGGGTCGTGCTGGTCCCTGGCACAGGGGTCGTGCTGGTCTCTGGCACGGGGGTCGTGCTGGTCTCTGGCATAGAAGTTGACAGGATTTTGTGCACGGAGGTCGCACTGGTCCCTGGCACAGGGGTCGTGCTGGTCTCTGGCACGGGGGTCGTGCTGGTCTCTGGCACGGGGGTCGCGCTGGTCCCTGGCACAGGGGTCGTGCTGGTCTCTGGCACGGGGGTCGTGCTGGTCTCTGGCATAGAAGTTGACAGGATTTTGTGCACGGAGGTCGCACTGGTCCCTGGCACAGGGGTCGTGCTGGTCTCTGGCACGGGGGTCGTGCTGGTCTCTGGCATAGAAGTTGACAGGATTTTGTGCACGGAGGTCGCACTGGTCCCTGGCACAGGGGTCGTGCTGGTCCCTGGCACGGGGGTCGTGCTGGTCTCTGGCACAGGGGTCGCGCTGGTCCCTGGCACAGGGGTCGTGCTGGTCTCTGGCACGGGGGTCGTGCTGGTCTCTGGCATAGAAGTTGACAGGATTTTGTGCACGGAGGTCGCACTGGTCCCTGGCACAGGGGTCACGCTGGTCTTCGGCACAGAGGTTGTCCTAAACGTGGCCCCGTGGGCGGTGGTCCCAGTGGGGCTGTGGATGCTCACACTTTGGGTGGTGAGTACCGTGACAGAGCCAAAGGACGGGCAGCCCTCTCGGGGCTCACAGCACAGCACGCGGACCTCGTAGTTGAAGCACATCTGGAACCGGCCCACCTGGTCCCGGTTCCGGCACACCAGGCCCACGTCGGGGTTGCACTGCACCACCTGGCCCAGCCTGGCGATGCTGACCTCGGGGTGGCTCTCGGCCCGGCACTCCAGCCGCGTGACGTGCTCGGGCCGGCGGCAGACCCTCTCTCCACTCCTGACGATGTTGCTGTAGGTTTCCGTGTCTCCTCCGTGGGGCCCGGGGGACGGGAAGTCCGAGTCGAACCACTTGGTCCACGCGCACTGCGGCCGGCAGGCGGTGGTCCCCGGCGGGGTGACATGTGCTGGGGGCACCTGCGCTGAGCCGGTGCTGTGGCGCGAGGTGGTCGAGGGGACTCCGGTGGCCCCGGTGGCCTGTGTGTGGGCGTTCGCCGTGGGGGGGGTGCGGGGTCCCCGACATCACGGGCGTGGCTGTCCCTCCTCTGCACACGTCCACCACTCGCAGCACAGCATCCGGATCTCGTAGTTGTAGCAGATGGGCGGCAGCTGCTGCCTGTTCAGGCACAGCAGGCCCACCGAGCTGCTGCACACCACGTCCTGGCCCAGCGCGGCCAGCGGCGTGTCCGGGAAGCTCTCCGCCCTGCACTCCACCTTGCTGGGCCTGCGGCAGAATCTGTACCCTTTGGATCTCAAATTCTGAAAGGTGTCAAAATCTCCGCCGTTAATATCAGCTTCAGGGTAGCTGCCGTCGATCCACTCCGTCCAGCTGCACGACTCTCGTATACAGGCCTGGCTGGGCTCAGGTGCTGTTGGCTCACCTGAGGCTCCCAGGGTTGTGGTGGGCACGGGGTTGTGACTGAAGCTGTTGAAACTAGAGTTGAGCTAGGGGTGGAGAGAGTTGTCTTCACAGTCGTACTGGTACCCGGGGCCGGCGCAGAGGAACCTGGGGCAGGTGTAGCAGTGCCCGGGGCAGGTGTAGAGGAACCTGGGGCAGGTGTAGCAGTACCCGGGGCAGGTGTAGAGGAACCTGGGGCAGGTGTTTTGCTAGTGATAGAGGTAGTGTCTGGGCCAGTCGTGGTGACGGGGGGAGCTGAGGACCCAGTTTCAGTTGTCCTGTGGGCTGCAGGAAGGGTGGTCTGGGCTCGCCCCCTGGCGGTGGGGCAGGGCAGTGGGGAGCAGCACAGGACCTTGATCTGGTAGTTGTCACAGAGCCCTGAAACCTGGTCCCTGTTGTGACAGGTCAGCCCTGTCGTCGGGCTGCACTCCACGCGCTGTCCCAGGGCCCGGTGCAGGCCCCCAGGGGCGTGCTCAGCTCGGCACTCCACCGCCCTCGGTGCCTGGCACACCGGGTGCCCGTGGGCGCGGAGAATGTCCAGCGTGTCGTAGTCACCGCTGTCGATGCCCCGTCCCGGACGGCTGACACTCAGCCATGGTGACCAGTGGCACTCCTCCCCGCAGCCCGGGCGCGGGGAGTCGGAGGCGGCTGAAGGCATCGGCCCGGGGGACGTGCCCACAGTGGTGGACGGGGCTCGGCTCTCGGGGGCCCGTGGGCGCCCGGCTCGTGGCAGGGCCAGGGTGCGTGCCAGGCGGACGCGTCGAGCTAATGACTGGAGACAGAAGAGAAGGCAAGGGCTGGGGTGAGCGACCGGCACTCACTTGGGGTCCTCGAGCCCCCCCAGCCTTCTGTCCCTGTCCCTCACCCCCTCAGTCAGCTGCCTTGGGGGCTTCAGTCCTCCTGTCTGTCTCGGTTCTCGATAGGCGCCCAGGGAGGACAGACGCCCAGCCCGGGACGTGTGTGCACGCAGTGGGTGCGGTGCCCACGGCTGTCGAACCGACAGGCAAACGTGTCAGTTAAGGGGGCCAGCTCCCCGGCCAGCACCTGCACATGTGACCCCAAAGCCAGAGCTCTGGGGACCCTTTGCTCCCAGGGGGCTTCTGTTACAGCCTTAAGGTGCTCCCAGGAAAGGCTGCCTGGGCGCCTTCGCTCACAGCCCCTGCCCCATGCCGGGGCCTCGGCCCTGACAGGACTGGGGAGTCAGCCCCGCGTGTCCCTCACCGGTCGGCGGTGCGGAGAAGGAGAAGGTGGTGCGGGGCGCGGGGCTGGTGGTGCCGCAGCCGTGGACCGTCCTCTCGATGGTGCCGTTGGCCCCGCAGCGGGCAGAGATGCAGCCCCCTGTGCCATCAGTCGTGCCGTAGATGACGTCACCCGGACGGAAGTGCCGCCCGCCGTAGGTGCAGACACAGGCTGTGAGCAGCAGAGCAACAAGCACATCAGGGGCCTGGGGCGCACGCGGGGACCCTGAGACCCCAGGCCCGAGGAAGGCCGCCCGCGGCTCACCCTCGGCGTTGTAGCTGCACTGGACGCCCCTCTCGGTGCAGACGCTGGCGGTAGGAGGAAGAAGGGGGGTCTGGGGTGCAGGCTGGGTAGGCGCAGCCCCCGTGGGGGAGCCCTGTGGGCCTGTGGTCACAGCCTCTCAGGGAGCCCCTTCCAATCAATGACCAGTGAGCGCCCCTGACGCCGATGGCCACTCTCCGTCCAGGGCGTCTGTCCCGAGGGCCTTGGTGGCCACAGGCTGTGCCCACCCCCACCCCGGCTCCATCCTGCTTACCCCTCCCCTTCACCTCCCAGCCTCCCTCATCCTGCCACAGGAGGCTCTGGGGGCCCCTCAGGGAGCCCAGGCCGGAAACCCCTCCAGGCCCTGAAAGGATGAGGCCCTGGGTGTGGCGGGCGGATCCCCTGCAGGCTCCAGGCCCTTCGCCCACACAGTTACATACCAGGAGAGGCAGTTCCCGTCTGCAGGGACCACGGCGCCCGGCCGGTATGACTTGCCCTGGACTTGGCAGGGCGGTGGGGGGCATGTGGCCACGCACCGCATCTGGTCCTCGTCAAAGGTGGGGGCCTCTGGCGGGCACCGGGGGTAGCAGCCTGTGGGCCAGAGAGTGCCTGAGCCCCCCACACGCCCACGGCCTCCACGGTGCCCAGTCCTGGGCCTCGCCCACAACGCCACGTGGGGCACGGGGCGGTGCCCACAAAGGCACCTCGAGAGGCCAGGAAGCATCCAGCCCGGATTCCCCGGACAGCCACCCCAGGCCCGCAGGGCAGTGGCCCACCTTCCAGGCCCCGCGAGTCGTGCAGACACCGGCCGCTGGGGTTCCGGCAGGTCCTCAGGCAGGGCGCCCCGCAGGGCTGGTAGTGCCACTCGCACTCCCCTTGAGGGTTGTAGTAGTCGCAGAACAGGGCTGAGGGTAGAGGACAGAGGCTAAGGCCGCCGCCGGCCCGCGCGTCCCTGGACATGCGGCGCAGGGCCGGCTCGCGCCGGGGCGGAGGGATCTGCGGGGCCGCCCCTCGCGCTGCGGCTCGTTTCTCGGCCCTGGGTTAGAACACCCGTCCTTGCCGGAGTCACCCATTTGGGGGCCCCCCGTGTGCTGGTGTTCACGGACATGTACGCGCACACGCGCGCGGGTCGGGCCCAGGGCCTGCTGCGGCTCCGCCGGCTCCCGCCACCCCCGCTCGCGCTTCGGCACCGCGGACAGAGCCCGACTCACGGCAGACGTCCGGGGTGCGCCAGGGCACGCACACGCCCGCGTCGCGGCAGCCTGGGCGTAGGGCGGCCACGGCCGTGCAGAAGCACTCGCAGTCGCCGCCGGAGTCACAGGCGCACGCGTCGCTCACGCAGGCCTCGTAGTACTTGGCGGGCTCCACCTGTGGGGGAGGGCCTCAGATTCCGGGGACCCTACCCTGGGGGCTCTCAGGGGATCAAGCCTGCACTGTCGTGTTGGCCTGGCCAGGTGCCCCCAGACCTCGGGACAGCAAAGGCCCTGTCCCACATGGCCAGCCAGACTGACCCTAAGGTCCATTGGCTGGTCCTAAAGGGCATCCGCTCCCCCGCAAGGTGACACTGCCCCCCCACTTCCGGCACCGCCCCCCACTTCCGGGAGGGAGGCCGCACATACATGGGCATGGCAGCGGCGAAGGTGGGGCTGTTGATGATGCTGCACTGCTTCTGGGCCCAGGACTTGCGGTAGGGTTGGCGGTGCAGGGGTCCCTGGGGGCCGGGGCGTCCGGGCAGGACGGGGAGAACTTCCAGCTGTTGCTGAACTCCAGCACGTCGCCCACCACAGACTGGCTCCGCGTGGTGAAGTCGTTGGCAGCGTTGTCATCGAAGTTCCCGCACAGCCCGCAGACCCTGCCCTGGTGCGCGGAGTGGTCGGAGGCTTAGAGCGAGCCCAGGAGGGGCCAGAGCCCCCTTCCCTGCCCCCTGCCCTCCGACCCCGCCCCTCCCCTGGAGAGAGGACACCAGAGCACAACCCCATGACTCTACGCAGAGGTGGGGGGCAGGGCCTCACCTTGAACTCGGGGCTGAGTCTGAGGGAGAGGCTGGTCTTCCTGTCCCACATCAGCACCAGGCCGGCCTCGGTGTCCACCACGAGGTAGAGGCCCTCCTGGCGGATGGAGTACGGCGCCTCCTGCCCCGCACCCTTCTCCATTACCTTCACTTGCCCGTCACTCAGCTTCAGCTCGTAGCTCTGCACAGGGAGGGTCCCTCAGAGCCCAGCAAGGATCCCAGGCCACCTCCCGGGAGAGCCTACTGGCCACATGGTGCCCATCACGGCTCACGAGTGAAAATGAGGCCTTCCTAGGACGCCCTGGAGCCTCCCAGGGGTGTCTCGGCCCCTCACTCACCCCGAGGAAGATCTTGATGGCCTTGGAGCAGGTGGTCCCTGTGGTGCCGCAGGGGACATTCTCGGTGACAACGTGGAAGGTGTCCTGGGCACTGCCATTCCTCCACAGTCATCCTGCGAGGACAGGAAGAACCCCACTCACCTTCCCAAAAGGAGGCAGGACGGTGCTAACACTGGGGACGGGGCTGACGGCGGGGACGGGGCTGGCGGCGGAGACGGGGCTGACGGCGGTGGGGGGGTGGATGGGGTGGATGGGGGTCGTGATACAGGAGTGCTGGAGAGCCAGGAGCTCGGGCCCCACCTGGACCAGCGTGTACCCGCAGTCCCCATTGAAGCTGTAGCGCTGTCCATCGAAGGTGAGGTAGTGACCGTCCCCGTACACGGTGCAGGTGGCCAGGCAGGGCTCGTCTGTGCACTGCCACATCCTACTTTTACAGGTGCTGGAAGGGGTGCCACTGGTCAGACCGGAGCTGGCGCGGGCAGGCCATCCCTCCCACAGGCTCCGCGGGGCCTTCCGGACACCTGACTGGGCTGTGCCTTCCCCAAGGATGGCACCCCAAGTCCCCCGTACCAAGTGTTGCAGCCCACTCGGACGGTCTGGCCGGCCTGATAGCTGGCCTCATTGTGCACACAGGGGCAGTCAGCCACAGCAATGCAGCCACCTTCGCCGTCGGCCACCAGCCCGTCGGGACACACGCAGCCGGGCACACACTGGGGGCTGTACTGTGGGCAGGGCACACGTCACTCAGTGGACAGGCTGGGACAGAGAACTCACGCAGCAGAGGACACCCTGGGATGACGGCAGGGCCACGTGGGCTGTGTGGGGCCACAGGGCAGCGGGCGCAGCTCGGGCAGGGGTCCTCCTGGGGCCAAGCAGGTGTGGGGTCCTTGGGGTCCCCAGGAGCACTGGCAGGCACTGGGGTCCTAGGGGACCAGCAGGGCCACGGGACACTCACGCAATCCATGTCCAGGGTCTGGCAGCTCTTCTGGCAGCCGGCCCCCACGGTCCCAGGGGTGGCATTGCGGCAGTCAACGTAGGCCATCGGGGGGACACACTCTGGGGAGGGAGCGGCCGCCCAGAGGCTTTCAGACGCTGCCCGCCCAGCCCGCTCTGAGGGACGTGGCCGCTGCACACTCAACGCACGAGTCTCCGGCCGAGCCCGTGGTCGCCCTGGGGCGTGGTGAGTGTGTGCACGTGTGCAGCACGTGCGTGTATGTGCACAGGTCTGTGTGGGTGTGTGTGTCCCGTGCACACAAGGCACGGCCGCCCCCGCCGCCCCCGCTGAGCCCAGAGAGCAGACACTGCCTGACATGCCAATGAACACCTAGCCATGGGGACTTGGGAGCGTTCACCCCGAAGTTATGGGGGGAAACCCAGGGCCCCTCCCTCCCCGCCTCCTTCCCAGCTCACCTGGGGCAGGGGCGTGGCCTCCGATGCAGGTCAGTGTGCCCTGTGTGCAGGTGCTGCGAGGAGAGGGTGGTCAGAGTCCCCCGCCACCCTCCTGCCCCGCCTGCCGCCCAGCTGTCCGGCGGGGACTCACCAGACTGCCCCGTGTTCGTGCAGTGACTCCCCACTGGGGACCATGGAGTCCCCATAGTAGCAGGGACAGCTAGTGGCTGGCACACACTTGCCCTCATCATCCAGGAAGGTGCCGTGGGGGCAGGCACAGCCGTCCACGGGCACGAAGCTGATGCCGCAGGTGACGTCCTCATTGCTGCGGGCCCGGCAGGTGGGCTGGCAGGTGCTGATGTTGTACTGGTAGGTCATGGACGTGGGGCAGTTGTCCATGGGCTTCGCTGCAGGACGCCAGGACGGGGGCGGCACTCAGGACGGAGCGTCCCTGGGCCCCTGGCTCGCCATCCCCGCCAGGCGCGCCCCCTCGAAGCGGGGACCACAGAGCACGCACCCCGGCCCTGGAAGACCCCGGCCGCGCACTCACCGCAGACGCCGTCCCGCCAGCCACGGAGCAGCACGCCCTGGGCCGCGCATGCGCGCACGTAGGAGGACAGCGCGGCGCACAGGCACTCCTCGCTCTGCTCGCAGTTGCACGTGTCGAACAGGCAGTTCTGGGGACAGCGGGCGTCAGGGGCCCCGCCCACACGTGCTTCGCGCATGCGCACCCCGTCTCCAGGACCCCGCCCGCGCGGCCAGGGCTCGCTCCCCCAGCAGCGCTCCACCCGCCAAGCTCTCCACTAGGCAGGGACGCGGGGGGTCCAGCCCTGCCCGGTGGCCTCAGATGCCAGAGCCTCGCAGTGGCCCAACTGGACCCAGGGTCAGTGGGTGTCAAACCGTCTGGGTCTGGACCCCAGGTCTGTGGCAGGGCTGAAAGCAGGAGACAAACTCAGGATGGTGGTGAGTGATGGATTAGGGACGAGGGATGAAGCCAAGACACCGGCTGGCCTGGACCCAGCTGCATGGTCTTCCTGGACCCCCTGGGGGCGTCCATGCGGCAGGAGGGGAGAGGCAGGTGGGCGGCCTTACCGAGAAGTAGGTGCCAGGGCTCACGGCCGCATGGCACTGGGCGAAGGGGCCTCGTGGGTCGGTCAGCCGCGAGCACCAGTGCTGAGCGTACTTCTCTGTGGACGGAGGACAAAGGGCGTCAGCGGGCACGTGCGGCCTCCACGGGGGGCTGTGTGAGGTGCGCCCCTTCCCTCCACCCCGAACTCCCACACACCACGCCCACCTGAGTGGGTGCTCGCGGAGAGGGCTCCCCCCGGCTCCCTGTGGTCCAGGCGACCGCACGTGCCAGCGAGTCGCCAGGTTGCCCCAGGACGCGCCCCGCAGGCCCGGAGCGGCCAGCTGGAGCCCGTGCCTGCCCCTCCACGGCCCGGGCCGCGGGCAGATGGACACACGTACCGTTCTCCACGCTGAGGGAGCAGGGGTCCTCGAAGATGCTCTTGACGTTGGGGCAGGCGGCCTGCGTCTTCCAGGTGTTGGCGAAGGCGGCGGCCGTGCCCTCCACCACGCCGCTCAGGGCCCGCAGGTCATCGGCCTGGTTCTGGTTGAAGTTCCCGCAGAGACCTGGGCCGGGGTGGGGGTGGCGTGAGGCCCGTGAGCCCAGCCTCCGAGGGCAGGCTCGGGCAACGGGGCGGTGGCGCCTCTTACCGCAGGTCAGCCCTCGGAGCTCAGGTGCCAGCCTCACGAACACCTGCATGGTGGGCACCAGCTGGACGTCCACCTGCAGGCCCAGGTTTGTCTGGGCGATGACGAAGAAGGTCGAGGGTCTGAAGAGTGTGACGTTGGCTGCGGACACAGGGACGAGGGTGTCCATGGGGTGCGAGGTGCGGGACCCTCTGGGAGGTGGGGGAGGCTGGGGCCCGGCCCTCACCTGCTGAGACGGGCAGCTGGGTGTAGATCTGGTTCACGAACACCTCCCCACTGGCCTTGATCACGATGACCTGGGAGCAGCAGGGAGTGTGGTCTCGCCAGGCAGCAGGGTCAGGGCTCGGCCCCTGCCCGCCCCCCGCGGCCCTGGCAGCTGTGGGATGTGTCTGCGAGTCCTCGCCGTGCATAGCTCCCACGAGCACGGGCTGAGGACGGGTCCCCGGGGCCCACGCGCATCCCAAGGTTGTTGCGAGACGGGGGCTGTGGGCTGGGGCAGGTGCGGAGACCCCATCTCTCGCCCCGAACCGGTCATGCAGGGGACCCACGGAGGTGCACGCAGCAAACGGGGTGGGAAGAGCCTCAGGCCATGCCTGGTGCTCGCTGCCCACGCCAGGGTCAAGGCTCGCGTGAGGGATGCAGCCCCTCCCCGGCCCCAGGGTCTGCACTCACCGTCTGCCCCCCGGCCAGGCTCAGCGTCAGGCTCCTCAGGCAGGTCTCGCTGTCTGTCAGCCCGCACCTGCGCAGCTCGGCCAGCACGGTGAAGGCGCTGCCGTCACAAGGCTGCGGACGAGGACAAGTGTTGTGTCCTCAGCGCTGCCCAGCCCGCCCCACCGCCGCCTCCCTGCCCACCCTGGGAGCCCCGTGGTGCTGGGGCCGTGTCCTGGAGGACCGGGCCCGGGGTCCAGGAGACCCCGGCTACACGCGGCCCCGGCTGGAGGTGGCCCTGACAGCCGCTCTGTCTGGGCAGGGACCCCGGCTGCACCTTGGCCAGCACGTAGCTGCAGTCACCGTGCACCGTGTATGGCCTCTCGTCAAACGTGGAGAAGTGGGCGCCCCCCAGCACAGAGCAGGTGCCGGGGCACGGAAGCTCCTGGCAGTTCCACCGGCCTTGGGAGCAGGTGCTAAGAGCAGAGAAAGGCCATGGCGGGCAGGCCTGGGAGCAGCGCCGCCTGCCCCGCCGGCAGGCCCGCCTGCCCCGCGCAGCCCCGGCCCGTCAGCGTCCGCCTGTGCCCGGGCCCCACGTGGAGGGGCGACCGGCACCGGGTTGCCCCCAGAGGAGCTGTTCCAGGACACGTCTGGGGGACGGGGGGCGGGCCTGGGGCCCTACCAGTTGGTGCAGCCTGTGGAGTAGACAGCCCCCGGAGCGTAGACGGCCCCGTTGTACACGCAGGGGCACTGGACACGGGGATGCAGCCGGTCTGGCCGATGTCATCGAGCACCGTCCCTGCAGGAGTGGGCAGGCCATGTGGCAGGTGCCAGGCTGTGTCTACCGAGCGAGTGTGTGCAGGGGACACCTCTGTCCCTGGTGTCCCTGCCGCCCAGGGGCTCCCAGGGCTGGCCAGGTCAGAGGGGCCTTCATTCCAAGGACCGGCGTCGCAGCGCCGACCGCCTGGGGACCTCGGATGCATCTGTGCGATCCTCAGGGGGGCCGGTGGGGCTGGGGGCTCCGTCTCACCCTCCGGGCAGAAGCAGCCAGAACACGCAGTGGTCCTCGCAGAGCTGGGAGTGCTCGCGGTTGGAGCAGGTGTCGGCGCAGGGGAGCCACACTCGTGGTGTTGCATTTGATGGGGCACGTCTGGGCTGTAAGGACAGCAGGGCCCGTGTCACAGCCTGCCCCTGCCCCTGAGCCCGGGCAGGACAGGGTGCCGGGCAGGGCGGCGAGGCACTCACGGCAGAGGTCGGGGCTCCGCCAGTCCAGGGGCAGCCCCCCGGCGTGGCGCACTGGCGGGAGTACTCGGCCAGGGTGTCGCAGAGGCAGCGGGCCGGTCGGCGTGCTCGCAGAGGCAGACGTCCTGCCGGCAGGTGTCCACGTAGCTGCTGGCGTTCCACCAGGGCGTTGCAGCCCGCGAACGGCTCCGCAGTCAGGATCCCCTCGCAGATACTCTGGGGGCATAGCCGGAGCCCGCGCTGTCTCCCGGCTCTCGAAGGCCCCGGCCCACCGCCCCCACCGCCGCCCAGGGGGCAGGAGCAGGCCCCGCCACCCGCCCCTTCCTGCTGGGGCTCACAGTGCCAGTGGAGCAGTTGGCCGGGGCCACAGGGACGGCGTCCTGACACTGCTCCGTGGGCCGTCCATCTTCTGCAGGTTCCGAACTCGCTGGGGTCAGCCTGGCGCAGGGAGCACAGCGCTGGGCTCTTCGCCGGCTCCCTGTGCCCCCGGCCCCCCGACGCCTCACATGTCCCGCTCTGCCCACCTCCCCGTCCACACTGTGGGGCTTCCTGGGCCTGGGCATGGGTTTCACAAAAAGCCACTGCTCGGTGGCAAAAACTTGACCAGGAACAGTGACAGTGTCTGACTGGAGGCTGATCCGTAATTTCAGTGAAAGTGTGGGGTACAGAGGTGCCTGCCCACTGCCCGGAGCGACCTCAGAGGGCCCCATGCGTCACTGCAAACCATACAGTGTGCCCGTGTGGGCGTGCAGCGTGCGTGCTGCTGGCATGCAGGTGTCCAGGCGTGTGTGCCAGATCACGTAGATGTGCACACGTGCACGTGAGCATGCTGGATCATGCGGGTGTGTGCAGGTGCACTCTGCCCATGCGTACATGGCCACGTGCAGGTCTTCATGCTCGGGTGCAAGCACATGTGCACGTGGTGCATGTGCACGCAGTTAGAGACACGACTTGGGACAGGGAGGACAGCCCTGCGGGGAGCCGACGGCGGCAGTGCCTCTGGCCTCACCGTGGGAGGAGAACTCGTTGATGCCAGGGACACCGTTGAAGTCTCCACAGAGCCCACAGGTCTGGTTGGCGTACTTGGTGTCCAGCTCGAGCTGGAACCAAATGACATGTCAAAGGCCTGGCCCACCAGGGACACCCAGGATGGAGGACAGAGGAGGTGTGGGAGAGTGCCGCCCCGCGGAGGGGCGGGCTTCTGGAGGGGAGCAGGGCCGGACCTGCCCCAGGCACTCACGAAGCCGTGAGTCCAGGCAGCACTCCGACCTGGAAGGGCCTGCCAGGGGCCCATCCTCCCCCCACCTTCCCAGTCACCCTCACCAGAACACCCCTTCCCTCTCGGGAGGCCGTCGCCCACAGGGGGCCGCCCCCACTTGCCCCAGACTCACCAGGAGGCTGTCGTCTCGGTTCCACATGAAGACGAGGCCCAGCCTGGCCGCCACCTTCAGGTAGCTGCTGCTGCGCTCAATGAAGACCCCCGCCTGGCTGAAGGGCAGCGGGACTCTGCGGAGAGGGCGGCTGCACGCAGGGCACGTGAGGGCAGGGCGATGGGGGTCATGTATGTGACAAGGCCACTGTGCCACAGACAGTGCCAGTGGGTGTGACAAGGACAGGGGGCCCAGGAGCACTGGAAGGGACACTTCTAGGGGCAGCACAAGAATCCTGGGCTGGGAGGGGCAGGCCAAGCACAGGGCCCAGGGAAGGCCCCACTCGGCTACACTCATGGGGGTGACTCCACCTCCCTCCCACGGCCGCCCAGGGGCCCAGGCTCACGGGCGGCCATTGACCAGGACGGAGTTCTTGGTCAGTTCAATGACCATGCCGTTGAGCCTCATGGTGACCCTGCTCAGCGTGGTGGCGTTGGCCTCCGGGCCGCGGCGCAGCTGGACGTTGAAGTCCTCGTAGGCGGCTCCGCAGTGCGCGGAGAAGACGTAGTTGCAGCGGCCGGGGAAGCGGAAGACGTCGCCATCGAAGGTCTTGTAGTGGAAGTCGCCCCAGGTGCTGCACACGCGCCCATTGTGCGTCGCGTTCAGGGCTGTGGGGGAGCAGCGACTGTCCTGAGGGACCCCCCCCCCCGCCTAGAACCCCCACCGCCCCGCCTGGAACCCCCGCCGCCCTCCTGGACCCTGGAACCCTGCTCCCGCCTGAACCCGCCGCCCCGCCTGGACCCTGGAACCCGCCGCCCCGCCTGGAACCCTGGAACCCGCCGCCCCGCCTGGAACCCACCTGCCGCCCGCCTGGAACCCCCACCGCCCCGCCTGGAACCCTGGAACCCCGCCGCCCCGCCTGGAACCCCCGCCGCCCCTCCTGGAACCCTGGAACCCTGCCGCCCCGCCTGGAACCCCCGCTGCTCCAGGGCAGGTGTCTGGGAGGTGGGGCCTGCACGTTCTGGGCCCTTTGCCAACACCCAGTCACAGTCTCCCGGAAAGCTGCACCCCCAGGTCTGCAGGAGGAGGGCCCAGCTAACTAAGGCGCCCAGCCCGGCCTCTCAAGATCACACTCACCTCGCACCATGGGGTGCTTCTCAGAGGCGGGAGGAGGGTCACGCCGAGGAGTGGGTCACCTGCGGGAAGGAGAGCATTGACGCACAGTCCCCATGCCCACCGCCCGCCCACACAGCATCAGGGGGTGGGAGTCTGTGCCCAGCAAGATGCCAAGTGGCCGTCTGAGGCTGTGGGCTCTCGGGCCAACTGGACTGTGCTGTGCGGCCTCCCTGCCCGGCCGCCCGCCCGGCGCACACGCGCAGCCTGGAGGCCTCTGTGGGCAAGGGCTTCCCTCTGCCCTCACTTCCTCTCACGCTGGCCCGGAGCACCCAGGGCTGTCCGTGCTCACACCCACGTGGCCCAGAAGGCCATTGGCACGTGGGACTCCTTGCACCCAGAACCTCAAAAGTGCCTGAGTCGCATTGGTGTCTGAAGACAGTCCCTTGGGTGATGAGACGGGGCAGGCGGGCCCCCTGGGAGCCAGTTGGGGAAATGCAGATGGGTTGGCTGGAGCACACCTCGTCCCCCCACCTCTCCTCAGGCCACAAGGACCCCACCCCATGCTCCCTGCTCTGCACACGCAGCACCCACACAGAAATGCCAGGGAGGCACCCGCCAGCCCCTCTTCCAGGCGGAGAGGACACGGGTGCAGCCGACACGTCAGGAGTTAAGCAGGGAGCAATGCAGATGTCCCTCAGCTGGTCCTCCAGCCTGCCACCCCCTCTCTGCAGTGCAATGAGAACATAGCAAGCAGCCTGCAGGGGAGCTTCCAGGTGACCGTCAGGGCCCACGTGTGCAGGGGTGTCCCTTAGCCCCCAAGTCCCAGCCCCTCAGTGGGGCAGACTGAGAGGTACCCAAGGCAAGTGGCCACTCAGAGTTGTGCCAGCTTTGGCCCCTGGGGTGGCTCTGACAGGCGGGAGACACCGCGGGCCCCTGGGGGGCAGGAGGGAGGTCCAGGTGCTCTGCAGAGCCACCTGGGCCCCACCTGTGGGGGAGGGGAGGGTGCCCCTGAGCAGGGTAGGGCAGGCACACGGCCTCAGAGGGATGGGCTCTGTGGGAGGTGGGGTGTCCCAGCCCACGGCCGAGCCGCAGCCCCCACCCACAAGCATTCTGGGGTGGTCACCTAGGCGTGACTGGGTATCTCCAGGGGCCAATATTCATTCACTTTCGTTCATTCACAGCGAGTGTCCACCACAGGCTAGGCAGTGGTGTCCCTGTTCAGACATGGGGACGAAATAGGCAGCAGCCTGCCAAGAGGTCAGCTGTGAGCCACAGAGGGCCTGACGGCTCGCCAGGAGGCCACTAGGCCTCTGCAGGAAGATGTGGAGCAGGTTAGGGCATCTGGTGGCCCAGAGTGAGGACGAGGCTGCCCTCCAAAGCGGGTGCTCAGGGTGACCGAGCGAGTGGGACTCAGCACAGCAGAAGCTGGGGTGGGGTCTGAGGGACTGCGGTGTCGGCCCCAAGGCCACTGCAGACCCTGTCAGACACTGTGATTCTGATTTCTGGGGTCCTGAGGGGGCATGGCCCACTGGGACCCCTCAGCCCTGGGAACCCTCCCCCAGCCCCACGAGCTAGAACCTGTAAGGTGGCTAGAGCTACCAGAGCGGCTCACGAGGCTTGTCCGGAGCCCAGGGCAAGACCGCCCCAGACCAGGGCCACCTCAGGACGTGGGGGAGCAGGGGCCGGGCTGTGGCCAGGGCACGCCAGCCAGCGGGAAGCTCACCTGTGTGCTGGGCGCAGGCCAGGGCGAGAGCCAGGGCCCAGAGCGGGGCCAGCTGCCTCCAGCCGACACCCATTGTGTGGAGGGGGAGACGTCCCCAGGGGTGGCCTCTGCGGAGGGACTCGAGTCTGCAGGAGCCTTTTGTAGCCCTAGAGCTGGCTCCGGCCCCAGTGGCTTCACGTGGGTGGGCGGGGCAGGGCTGTGGTTCCGCTCGCCCAGGTAAACAGTGCGCACTCACTCTGGGCTGGCCACAGCCGGAGACAGGCAGAGGTGGGCATGTGTGCCAGGTGGGGCCTGGTTCCCTGAGGGCTCCCCAAGTCCTGGCCTCAGGCATCCTCCTCCTCGGCCCCCACCCTAAACTTATTCTGAGCACACTTCTGTGTGCCCAGACCGCTGAGTTCCTGGTGCCTAGAGAGGTCACTGGTGTCCCCACTGCCAGCGGGGCTCCCCGGACCAACCTCTCCCTCATTGGAGAGGGACTCAGGGGGTGGACCTCTCTGTGACGGGACCCTCCCCACTGTGCAGCCCCCAGCCCAGTGCTGCCTGGAGCACCGGCCGTGCGTTGGCACCTGGCCCACCCGGGCAGTGGGGAGCCTCGAGCCAGACGGAGTCGCATGTGGGCCCTTAGTCGTGAGGGGCAGGAGTGTCTGTGCCCACTAGTTGGGGAGATGCCAACTGGCCCTAGCTCAGAAACCATCCCCATGGGTATTTACCCCGATGAGCTTCGTCCGAGAAGCCACCGAAGCGCGATGGACACCTGGCCCCAGGCCCTGGGGGCGTTGGGCCCCGGGTGCCCGCACTGGGGCAGGACTCAGCCTCTGCCTCCCAGGCGGCCACACACCCCCCGCGAGGCTGGCAGCTCCTCCTGGGCCTGACCAGGAGGCCCCCACCTGGGGAGGCGTGGCAGCAACGGGTGTGGCAGTGGCTGGGCTGGGCCCCCATCCTGCTGGGGAGAGGTCTAGGATCCCTCCCCATGTCCTAAGTTGGCTCTGGTACCTGGGAGAGAGTGTGTCTCACGGATCACAGGGGTGTGGGGATGTATAGAATGATGAATGAATGAATAAGTGACTAGGTCAGTGGATTAATAAATGAGTGAATGGGTGAATGAGTGAATGAATGAATGAATGAATGCCTGAGTAAATGAGCGAGTGGGTGAGTGTGTGAGTGAGTGGTCGTGGGGGAGAAGGGAGGATGCCAGGTGTGGCGAGTGAGTGGGTGCCCAGAAGCCTCATGTTTCAGCTGTTCTGGCCCCCGCTGGGATAGCTGGGGCTCCCTGCCAGGCCTCAGAGCTGGGCGCAAGGTCACCTGGTGCTGTGCCAGGGGCAGGCAGGGTGGACGGGTCTGGCATGCTGTTAGATGAGCAGGTGTTAGGAATCGGAGGCCTGGGGGGAAGCTTGAGGTTCTGCAGCTGGGGACCAGGACCCAGGCCCAGGGGAGGGTGAGTGACAGGCCTGTGATCCTCACGACCCCAGAAGGGCAGGGAGGCATCAGGTCAGCCACACTCCCCGCAGGCCCGAGTCCACGCCACAACCCCCAACCCATCTGCCACCAGCCTGGGTCACACCCTGCATGTCCAAGGCTGGTCCGACCCAGCCGGGCAGTGGGCTCCACCGGCTGCCCAGAGCTTGCAGCCTGGGCACCCCCAGGCCCCAGCACGCTTCCCGGGCGCACACCCCAGAAGAAGCTGCCCAGGCCACGGCTGGGGCCCAGGGTGGCAGGAGCTGCCCATGTCGGCATCCCTGCCATCGGCTGTCCACGGCGTCCCCCTGGGGTCCCCATGTCGGCACCCCTGCCATCGGCTGTCCACGGCGTCCCCCTGGGGTCCCCATGTCGGCATCCCCTGCCATCGGCTGTCCACGGCGTCCCCCTGGGGTCCCCATGTCGGCATCCCTGCCATCGGCTGTCCACGGCGTCCCCCTGGGTCCCCATGTCGGCATCCCTGCCATCGGCTGTCCACGGCGTCCCCTGGGGTCCCCATGTCGGCATCCCTGCCATCGGCTGTCCACGGCGTCCCCTGGGGTCCCACCAAGCTGCCTTCCCGTCCCCTGAAAATCTAACTAAGGCCAGGCGCCCCAGGAAGCCCAGGCCTGGCACCTGCTTGGTCGGAGCATCCAGCTCTGGGGGCCCATGGGGAGGGGTCAGAGGTCATGGCAGGTGTGGGGCCAATAACTCAGCCTCAAAGATCAGGGTCATTCCCCATGACCTCCCCAAGCCCAGTAGGGACAGTGGAGAAGTCGGGAGGCAAGGGGGTCCCTTAAAGCAGCTCGGCTGTGAGACTCTGCCCCCCTCCCCGGGCTTCACACCCAGGGAGAGGTGGCGCAGGGAGGGGGTGAGGCTGGGACGTCCTGCTGCCTCCACGAGCCTCACTTTCCTCATCTGGAAAGGGGGCCCATGAAAATCCTTGCAGGAAGAGGGTGGCACGGGCAGGGGACTCGCGGTGGGGGCCGTCTGTGCACAGGGAGCAGGGACACCCGTGGGACGCGCCTGGCCCAGGACAGTGACCCAAGAAGGCTGCCAGCCCCCGGATCTGACGAGCTCGTGGGCTTACGGGAACCCAGCAGGAGGGCCGGGGCCCAGCCCTGCGGGACCCACAGACGCTGCCGCAGAGCCGGGAAGACAGTGGCCGGACGTGGCGAGCAGGGCGGAGGCTGTCATGCTGTCACTGGCCACTGACTCACTCTGGCTGCTCTGATTTGGGACAGGAAGTGGGCATCAGATAGCCGTTTGTCATGGGTGACTGAGCTGACAGGTGAGAATGAAGCGCCTGCCAGCCCGGGGTCCGGCCGTGCACGGGCCCCCTGGGGGGCCAGGACCCTGCGGGCGGGGGTCCTGGGGGACCCCACCTGGCCCTGCACAGTGGCTGCTCACAGCACTCCTGA
Source organism: Eonycteris spelaea (assembly GCA_003508835.1). Lineage (NCBI taxonomy): Eukaryota > Metazoa > Chordata > Mammalia > Chiroptera > Pteropodidae > Eonycteris > Eonycteris spelaea. The sequence continues at coordinate 537,430 of PUFA01000423.1, forward strand.
TCCCCAGTCCCGCCAGTAGAGAAGGCGGCCGCTGGGCTACCAGAAGCGGGGCCCTGGCCTGACCCCGACCCTGACCCTGAATCCGGCCCAGCTGCTCCTGTGGCAGGTGGCCAGGGCTGGGGACTAGTTCCCGCCCCACCTGCCCCATGCAGGGTGCCTCCCCTGGCCTGTCACTTCCATTCCAGTTTCAGGCACGGTCAAGGTCCTGACAAAGGGGACCTGCAGAGCTATCAGGGTCACTCAGTTCCAGCCAGCAGACCCCGGGCGGGGGCGGGGGGGAGGAGAAGGGCCAAGCCCCCCCCCCCCCGCAGCCCCACAGGCCGGCCACGGCCCAGCCTTTGTGCCTTCTCCGCAGGGCTGCGGGCTGGGGCTGGGGCTCTGTCCTGGGGAGGCCGGCCGTGACTTTTGGGCTGCGAAGGGGGCAGCTCACCTTCTGGGCTCCACGGAGCTGGTGCTCTCCCTCCAGGGCCAAGGGATGACCACGGTGTGCCTGGCCAGCTGCCGGACTCTCCTGACAGAGCGGCCAGGCCTCCGCCACTGCCCAGTGCCCGCGGGGGCCGGAGGGGTGGCCTGCAGCGGGGAGACCCGAAGTCCAGCCCTACTCAGGGCACGCCTCCAGTCCGGGGGTCCGCCAGCCTCGGGTCCCGCCGACCCGGGGCCGCCAGCGCGGGGCGCGTGGGCGCGAGGCAGGGCCAGGGCCTCCGCGCGTCTGAGCGGAGTCAGCTGTGACGTCCGCTTTCCATCCGTGCGCTGGGGTGGACGGCGGTCTCCAGGCCCACTGGCCCTGACTGCCACCCGGTCCCTGCAGCCCTGAGTCTGACCAGCGGCTCGGATGCGCTGAGGCCTGGGCGAAGCACCTGGCAGGCCGGGCACACTTCTTGGGGGAGGTTTTCATTGTTTAATTAATTCAGTTCTTAAAATGCCCCAAACCCCCTCACCCCGTGTGGGAGGAACCGTGTTATCCCCGCGTTGCAGGTGACACAGGTGGGAGGCACCTGGCCAGGTGGGGCTCCAGACCCTGGGAGAAGGCGCGACCTGGCCCTGGCACCCACCAGCCGTGTGGCCCCAGCCAGTCCCTCTGTGCCGGGGACTCCTCTGGAGACAGTGACAGGAGGAACCACAGAGGGACCAGAGGCCTGCTGTCCCAAGGACAAGCGAGTGGACGAACCAGCGAAGTGTCCCCTGAGCTATGTCTGGCCCCCAGGAAGTGCCCCCACGTCCTGGCCACCCACCCCACCCTGAGGCTGGATGAGCTCTGGCCTTTACCAAGCTCCGGCCTCCTCATCGGTGGAAAGGGGTGGTCATGCGACAGTCCTCTGACTTCCCGTGCATTTTAAAGAACCTGCCCTTGCGCCCAGGTCACTCCCGACAGTTAAATGGACAGCACCTTTCCTCCTGCCGGCACCTAAAACGTGGGCAGCGGCCTGAGGCGGCGGTGTAGCGTCCACGCCGCAGGCGCACCTGGCGCGCGGGGCAGCAGCTGCTGTGGCTGCTGACGTCACAGGTGGGGGCTTGCGGGGGGTCGCCGCGTCTCGGGGGTGATGGGGCGTGATTACTGACATAGGGGAGGGCCAAGTCCCCCAGACCCGTGAGGAGGAAGGGGGCTCCGCGTGGGCAGGGAGGAGCGGTCCCCAGGCGACCCGGGCAGGACGGAGCGCGGGGCGGCTGCGCGCCCGCCAAGCCGGGAGCTTCCCGCGCCAGGCCGCGGGGCAAGGCGCAGGCCCTTCTGCTTTGTGTCGGGCGGGCGCAGGGCCATCGGTGCCCGCGGGTGCGGTCAGCCCCCGCCGAGGGGCTGGGGGGGTGCCTGCGAGCAGCCGAGAAAGGGAGGGGAGGTAAATTTGGTTTCATGGCGGGGCGCACTGATGGGAATGTGTGTGTGCGTGTTTGTTCACCTGAATCACTGGACAAACACGATTCCTCTCCGGAGGTGAGGAGGTGAGGCCCCAGCCCCAAGACGCAGGGCTTGGCCCCGCCCCAGCCCCCTCCGGTCCCAGAGAGGCCCCGCCCACTGCTCGGGGCCACATGGGCCTCTGCTGCCCAGGCTCCTGGAGCCCTCCACCCCACCCTGTCCTCCGCACTTCCGCCCCCACCCTGGCCGCCTCCCCCCTCCTCCTGCCGCAGGAAACACAAAGCCCCTCCACCATGCCTCCTTCTCAGCGACACTGTCACACCCCCCATGGGGCCCCACACCTCAGAGCACCGGGTAGAGGCCACAGCCCCCCTCCCCAAGTGCCCAAGCCCACCATTAATTTCGCAGTGGACCCTGGGGCAGACCCCCTCCCCTGGACGGCCAGTTTTCTCTTGCCCCTGACCCAGTATCCCCCAGAGTCTGTGACAGCTGGGCCAGCGTTCCCTGAGGGTGGGCACTTTTGTGACCCTCTTGCCTCCAATGGCCAGGACACTGAGGGGTCAGGGGTGGCGCCCGTGCCGCTCAGGATCCCCCGTCCTCTGCCCCTGAGCAGCACGGCCACCCTGGACCCCTCTCTAAGCACAGCCACCTGTGCGTTCACTGCCCCTGGCTGTGGGCCGGCCTGCCAGGGTTTGCCAGCATTAGGACCAAGAAAAGTCACCAAGCGGGGTCCGTCAGCCTCGGGAGAGAGTGGAGAGGGGCCACAAACGTCCCTCCTGTGTCCCTCCAGGCGACGTCCCAGGGCACAAGCCGGTCCCTCTGATGAGGACGGAGGGGACGTCTAGTTCGACCAGCGCATTTTAAAGGTGCTTCCTCAGTATCAAATCACACTTGTAAAAATTAAAGCACTAATCCTGGTACATCCCCCAAATCATTAAATACAAGGTTTCGAAGAGGTGCGTGCACCCCCACCGGCACAGAGCTGTCCGTCAGTGCAGCCAAGGGGTGCGTGCACCCCGAGTGCCCACCAATGGATGACCGGGTAAGCAAAGAGCAGGCCCCCCACACACGGAGTGTCACTCAGCCGTGAAAAGGTGAGACGTCCTGATGCCTACTACAATGTGGGTGCACCTTGGGGACACAGCTGACTGACACGAGCCAGACACAGAGGACAAACGCTGTGGGGTCCCACTCACGTGAGGTCCCCAGAGGACTCAGATTCGTAGAGGCAGAACGTAGGTGGCGGGTGCGGGAGCGGAGGGGCGTTTAACGGAGGCAGAGACAGAGAGTGTCCGCTCGGGGAGACGGGGAAGCCCTGCAGACCGCGGTGGCGACAGCTGTGCAGCTTCCTAAGCGCGCCGGGCTGTGCGCTGAAAATGGCTCCGACAGTAACATTTCGTTAGTTGTATTTTACCACAGTGTTTCTTGATTGGAAAAAATTTTTAAGGCAAAGGCTGTCACCCCCACCTTGAGAAAATAACTTGGCGGATCCTGGCAGAGCCGGGGAGGGGTGTTCGCAGCACGCACCCCTGAGCCTCGGGTCGGGGTCCTCCCGCCCCACGGCACAGCCCAGCCTCACCCCAAGGGGCCTCTTCCCCACTCCTGCCCAGCTCTGGGCCAGGCCCCCCTCCTCGGCTGGGCCCCTGAGAGTTTCTGTTAACTTCCTGTTACGGGTCTCCAGGTTGATTCCCTTGTTGTCGGACAGCGAACCCCGTGCTTCCAGTCGTGTTGTTTGTCGAGTGCTCACGGGCCACGCTGGCACGGGGCCCACGGGCGAGGAGTGTCCTGAGAATGCCGGCTACATCCTGCTGAGGGTGTCAGGTTCTTCTGCGTCCGTGTGGATTTCCTGTTTAGTGTTCTGTGAGCTGTTGCGAGGGGGGTTGACGCTCCAGTTTCAGCCGCAATCACGGGTCTGCGTTTCTCTCCTTTCAGCCGTCAGAGTTCGGCTCACGCCCGCTACAGCTCGTGGGGTGCGCCTTCCGGTGACACACGCGCCCTTCATCTGTCTTGTCCCCTGCTCCTCCCTGCAGGGCGCTGCCACCAGGCATGGAAGAATGTCCTTCCTCAGCCTGTGTCTTCCGATGAGAAATTTGCTCTTCTACTTGCTTTTCCCCAGCAGGCAAAGCCTTGTTTCTCTCTCGCCGCTGTCCTTTTCCTTTCCTTTTTCTTTTCCTTTTTCTTTTCCTTTTTCTTTTTCTTTTTCTTTTTCTTTTTCTTTTTCTTTTTCTTTTTCTTTTCTTTTTCTTTTTCTTTTTTCTTTTTCTTTTTCTTTTTCTTTCTGTCTTCACGTTTCAGAAGTGTGACTCCGATGTGCCTCCGAGTGGCTTGCTTTGGGGTTAACCTGTCTGGGATTCGCTCGGCTTCCGGATCAGCAGGTGTTTTGCCAGACCGGGGAGGCTGTCGGCCTTCGTTTCTGTCAGTACTTTTCGGCCCCCTCGCCTCTTCTCCAGGTCGCCACTGACGCACACTTCAGATTTTCTGTTACAATCCGCCGTCCTCTGAGTCTCTGTTCATTTCTTTTTCCCCAGTATCCTTTCTCTCCTTTCATTAGATTGGACCACTTCTCTCCCTCTTTTGTGCAGTGCACTGGCTCTTCGCCTCCGCTGGCCGGAGAGAGCCCGTCTACTGAGGGTTCTGGCTGTGTGTTTCAGTTACTGTCATGTTCAGTTCTAACATTTCCTTTGGTTCTCCTTTACATCTTCTATTTCTTTGCTGATTTTTTTTTTTTTTTTTTTTTTTTTTTTTTGCAGCTCCTTTCAAATCTTTTCTGGATAACCCTAACATCTCTGCCTGTTAGTTGTTGAGTAAGATCGTCCTGGTTCTTGGCGTCGTGAGTGATTTTTGATGGGCGCCTGGGCCTTTGGGGCTCGTCACAAGCCTCTGGGTGTTATTTGAAGCTATTCAGTGAGTTTTCTCCAGCACACTTCCTAAAGGAAAGGGGCGTGGGTGGGGGTCCGGCCCTCTGCTGACACCGAGGATCCACTCCTTCATCACAGCTGGGCAGGGCGGGAGTCCTGGGCAGGGTGCGAGGTGCCCTGCTCTTGCTCCCCATGCATCCTCCCCAGACACTCTGGGGGGCAAGCGGCCTCGTTACCACACTCCCTGCCTGCATCCCCGACACCACCCCCAGGGAGTCCCTTAGGTGCCTTGCGGCAGGCACAGCGTAGACCCTGCCCCGTCCCGCCTTTGCTGGGGCCGGGCCGTGTTCCCTGCGGTGCTTCCTGGAGGAGGGCATTACGGAGCCATCACTGAACGCTCCTGCTCGGCCAGCGTTTCGGCTCAGCGTGCAGGTTTCTGCAGCCCCTTGTCGCTTCCCCAGCTCAGGCCCCGGGAGGGCGAGGCGAGGCGGGGGCAGGGCCAGGACGCTCACCACTGGCTCGCGCCGAGGTCCCAAGGCCCCGGCTGCCCCTCTCCTCCTCGCCGCCTTTCAGAGTCCTGTGTTTGTTTTATAAACGATGCTCATGCTCGGGATTTGCCCCGTGCTAAACCCTCCCCTCCATCCTGTGTGGCTTCTTGCTTTAATTCTGCCCTTGTGCCCGTTGATCCCGTTGCTGCTGCTCGGATCTGCTCGCGTTTGTCCGGGATCACGTCACTTGTCACTTCTCTGCGGCACGGTTCTTCGGTCTGTCTCTTGTCAATGACGTGAGTCGGTCTGGGGGTTGGGGTGGAGGGGGCGGGTCACTCTTGAGCCCCAAGTCCAGCTTTGTTTCCGTAGGAGGCCCAGTGTGCGTTTGTCACAACCGAGCGAGGCCGGAGTCTTCAGCCGCTCTGAGGCTCTTTCCTTCGGCCTTCTGTGTTTTCTGCAGTTCGGTTCATGTTTTCTTTGCCTGTTTTCGCTGGTGGGTGTCTGCTCTATTTTAAATGATCACAGAGACTGTCCTTCTACAACCCCGAATCTCCATTTCCTTCACCGCCCTGAGGATGGTCTTGTGCTGGCAGCAACAGCGTCACCCCTTGCGTCCTGTCTCTGCAGAGCCATCTGTGGTCTTGGCGTTCGGCGCCGCTGCCGTACCACGCGGGCGTCCGAGACGACCCTGAAGCTGGACCATCCCCGGCTCCCCCGGCTCCCATCACGACCTCCCCATCCCTCCCGGGTGTCCTGCTGAGCTCACGTCTTGATTAATGGGCCGAGGTGTGTCTCCTGGTCCTTCCAGTTCCCAGAAAAGGTCCGTGGGAAATATTCTTTCCGATCCTTTGACTTACCCGTCTTCGGAGGGCCTGTCCCCTCCCAAACCAGGCGCCACGGGTACCCACCGGGGTCCGAACACCCCGTCGGCCCCGCTGCCCGCACGCTGCTGGCTCTCCCCCTGTGGAACCACACACTGATCGGAGCGATGACGTAACCAAGACCTGGCGACCCCACCGAACTCCCATCCTCAGGAGAGAAGGGTCTTGTCTGTCCGTCCGTTTGTGTGCGCTTTGGTCCACGGAAATGGGGAATTACCAAGGAACTGAGTGAACGAGCGAGACACAGTTTCTTTCCCTGCGCCTTCGACCCTGTTGCGTAGTCGGGGTGCTCGGGGTCACGTCTACCGTCCTGGAGTTTGTTTTATGTCTCACCCGTCTGTTCTCTGTTCAGCTCTCCTGGTTTCTTTTCAGTTAACTTCATTTTCATTTTCTCTTAAAATAAACGTTATTGACATGTGATTCACGTACACTAAAATGAGTTCACGTGAAGCGTCAGTGCGTTTGGGCGCATGCGTGCACCCCAGACCGGCCACCACAGCTGGGACCCATCTCCATCACCCCAAACCCCCGCACGTCCACCCCCGTCAGCGCCACCCCCGTTCCCGTTCCCGGTCCTGTCACCCAGCCTCACTCTTGTCCTTTCTGGAACCTCGCACAGACGGCACGGCGACGTGGAGCCCGGCCGTGCCTGGCCCTTCTCGCACGACGTGTTTCGGGGATTCGCGGGGTGGGTCCGCCGCTCTCTTCTTTTTACTCCTGGATGGTTTTCCGTGATTTATTTCGCCCGCCCCTCGAGTCATGGCCAGTCTCTTACGACGATCGATCAAAGCCGCCGTTTTGGTACAGGTCTCTTTGTGGACACACTCCGGGGTCCGGGCCCGTGCAGCGTTCCCACAGCCGAGGCACAGGGCAGGTGTGTTTCTGGGACCGGTCCAGGAGCAGCGTTAAAGATGCTTCTTCGCGTCGTTATTCCCCAGAGAGGTACCCCTGAGGCAGCTCAGAGCGGGTCGCCAGAGTGAGGAGGCTGCAGTGCCGGGGGGAGTGGCCTTCGCAGGGCTGAGTCCTGAGGGGGAGGCTGAGGGGGAGGCGGGGTACGAGCGGGGTGACAGCGGCGTGGGGCAGGACGTCTGCAGATGCGCTGGGCGGTCGAGAAGCCACGCGGAGGGGGCCCGGCGACGGGGGCCTCGGAGAATTTCGGCCAGGCGTGTGCTCGCCTGGACGAGGACAGCATGGGGGGGCGTGGGGGGCGTGCTGAGGACAGGAAGCTGGTGCCCGGCTGCCAGTGGGCTGGGGTGCAGAGGAAATGAGTGACAGGCAGGGAGGGAGGCTCAGACGCTGGCAAGATGCACACGGGAGTTTCTGGGGCCGGGGCGTCTGCGTATGGCAGGCACTGGGCAGCGCTGGAGCACACAGCAGGCTGGCGACCCCAGCTCGGGCCCCGCCTCTTAGCTCAGGCCCCATGGGGCGACCCCTATCGTGGCCCCCGCCGGAGGGGCTCTGAGGCTAATGGGGACACAGGCCACACACACAGGGCTGCAGCTCAGGGTGGGTCCCACAGGCCCTCAGGGGGCCACGTCCAGGCTTCCTGGAGGAGGTGGCGGGGAAGGAAGGAAGGGCCGAGGAGGTCTCTGATGTGGCTCGTCCCACCGAGCAGGGGTTCTGAGCCTCGCCAGGGGAGGAGGGGCAGCAGGCTGGAGCCCAGTCTCAGCCCAGGACAATGGCCTCAGCGGTCCCTCCTCTGGCCCCTCAGCAGGTGCCCAGCCCGCTGCCCGCAGTGGGGGCTGCCTAGACTACGGGCTCCTCAGCCTGCTGGCTTCTGTCCCCTGTGCCCCTCAAGCAGGAGCCAAAGCTGCAGACAAAGAAGTGTTTGCTTTCCTCCCCGGGGACTCCGCCCTGGCTCCGTGCCAGCCTCGGCCCAGGCCCCCCGCCCGGAGGGGCAGACGCCCGAGCAAGGTCCCAGGAGGTACAGGCCATGCCGGCCTGGCCAGGGGCCCGACCAGGAGGGAGCCTGGCCTCTGGAGCCCGCTGCTGTGGCCGTGGCTGTGGCATCAAGGGGCAGGGGACATGGAGGGCTTCGTGGAGGGCTGAATGGGGGGTGCTACAGCCGAGGCTCGAGGCAGGGCGGTGCCTTGGGCAAAGGGTCAGAGCAGGGGGACCATGGGGCAGGAGCGCTGTGGGGGGCTTGGGGGCCTGGCCGAGCACGGGTGGGCCCTCAGGGCAGGCAGGTGGAGCGGGCCCATTTGACCCCCAGCCCTGGGCTCCTACTTCTCCAGCTTCATGGCACTCAACCCCTCCCCCAGCCCGGCCAGACCCCAGGCCCTCCGAGCCCTGACCCCTCCTCTCTCTCCATGGTCCCGTTTCTCCGGAATGGATAGAAACACCGGGTCCCATCCATCTGCCCAGGACCGGCAGGCCCGTGGAGCAAACCCCGGCCCAGGCCGCCACCCCCCCCACCGCCGCCGGCCATGCAGTGGGAGCTGGGCCGTGCGCCCATTCGTGGCCAGGGAACGCCCGCTTCACCTGGGCCTGCCCAGCCCCACCTGAGACAACATCCTGGCCTCGATAATGCTGATGTCAGTGCCGAGGGCACCCTAGGCTAATCTGCTTATTCACTATCGACTAGGCCACGCCCAAGAGAAGCCCACCACCCGATAAGGGAGGGGAGGGGCTCGCTGTGCTGCCTGCCTGCCTGACCGGGGGTCAGGGCTCAGGGTCCAGCAGGCTGCCACCCCCCTCCTCTGCTCCCCACATCTGCAGGTCCCCTTGTAGCTACAGCCCCCTGCAGGGCAGCGGGCAGGGAAGAGGTCTCTGTCCTCAGCAGTGATCAGGCCCTAGTCCAGGCACATGCCGTCTGTAGGGAAAGGTGTGGGGTGTCCTGAGCCCCGTCCTGGATGGCTGGACAGTGTGTCCGCACACCCCCAGCGCAGGACCCTCCCGATGGGCAGCTCTGGGCGGGGTGGCTCTGGAACTCGGGTCCCGGCTGCATTGCATGCAGCTGCCCCTGAGCCCAGCCCTGCTGGCCCTGGGCTGGTGGGGGAGGGACACAGGACCTCCCCACGCTGGACTGTCATTCAGCCTTACACAGGAGGGAACCCTGACACCCAGAGGACCCTGCCGAGTGAAATGAGCCAGACACGGAAGGACACATGCTGTCTGATTTCACTCGCACGTGGCCTCAGAGCAGATTCACAGGGCTGGGGACGGGTGGCCGACCTCAGGGCAGCCTGGAGATGGGCCCGGCCAGGTGCCCTTGGCAGGCTGGACCGCCAAGCCTTTGTTGTCACGTCTGTGGTGGATTAGTGGGGAGCTGTTTCCCCAGAGTGGACTCTGGGGACGGGCCGCGGATGACAAAGGCCCGTGTGCCTGCCCTCCACGCTAATCCAGGATCTCTCCCTGCCCAAGCTTTGGGCGGTTCCGGGTCCCCAGGAGGCCTGAGTCATGGGCCGAGGCCAGGGGGTCCGAGGGGCCTGTGAGCCAAGACCTTGGCACGGGACAGCAAAAGGCACTTCCAGTCACAGAAAAGGGAAATACTGTCTCCCGTCCCCTCCTCCTTGGGAAAACAGAGGCCTGGTTTATCTGGGCTTCGGGCTGTGGGGACCGGCCGGGGAGTGGAGGGGACGTGACTCAGAGCCACGCCCAGCCAGCCCGCTCATGCCTCAGCAGCCAGAGGTCACCAACACCCCACTCTGGAAGACCCCCCAGCCCCAAGGCTACCCTCGCCCCTCCTGGAAATTGGGGCCCTCTGGGCAGCAGCTCCTGTCCAGAGCAGGGGGCCAGGCCCCCAGGACACCAGGGCACGTGTCTCTCACTCCATCGGGGCCACCGGGCTGCCCCAGCGGTGTGTTCCTTGGACTTCAAGGCCACTTCCGGGCCCTATCAATCAGCAGGGCCAGCCGAGGCACAGGAACAGGGTGATGGCCTCCCATGGGCTGGGGATGGGGCCGTCAGCTGTTAGGGGTCCCTCCACCTCTGAGGGGCTTGGGGCCCTGTGCCCGGCCGGCTGCCCCGTGTGGATGTCTCCCCGCTCGGCCCCCAGACACACCTGGATGGGGGATGCACGGTGTGCGCGGTGCACCCAGCCCTGCCCTGCCAGACTCGAGTGAGAGGCTGGAAACAGAGGGCGGGCCACGCGGGCGGCCACGCGGGTGGCGGCTGCGGTAGCGACCAGGGCCGTCCGCGGTCTCGGATCACAGCCGCCCGTGTGTGCTCGTGCCAGGAGCCCACTGGTAGGACAGAGTGCTGGGCAGCTGTCCCGCAGCCCCCAAGTGCCTGCAGCGGCCACCTGGGGCGGCCTGCCAGGAATGGGGGTGCCCCGTGATTTAGCTCCCTCTGTGCCGGGTGCACGAAGCAGGACTTCCTTGGGGCATCCATGGGACGAGAGGGTGACCACTGGCCCACACTGCCGTGACCCTTCCCGGCCAGCCACGAGGCTGAGCCTCCCCCAGCAGGGAGCAGGGCTCTGCCCGGGGCCCAGGGTGGGGGGCGATTCACAGGGACGGGTCAAGACCCTCATTCCCTCCCAGTGCATAAGGGCAGAACAGAGTCAGATAGATGGACAAGTGGAGGTGCCAACGGGGGGCCCTCCGGGTGACAGAGAGCAGCTCACAGTGGAGGTCACGCTGGGGGTGCTGAGCTGTTCTGTGCTTTTTAAAAAAGGCATTATACATGGAAGCTAAAAAACTCAAGGACATTCTCTCTCAGGTTCAGCATGGGCGCCCCGAGTCTCCGCTCCTGGCCATGCCGCTGCAGGCCCAGGCTGGTGGGGACAGGCCTCGTGGCCCTTCCGAGCATGCAAGGCTCACTGAGCCCCTCTGCACACGGAGACCCTGGCTTCCAGCCCCACCGGCAGACTCGGGGTCAGAGTGGACCCTGCGGATGGTGATTTCTGTGGGTCAGACCCTGGTCCTCGCGTCCTCTGTAACCCACAGGGTGCAGCCAGGAGCGGCTGGCGTCCCGGGCAGGCACGCTGCACCCCACAGCCCGGCAGCAGTGGGTCTGCAGGTCCATGTTCAAACATAGCTACAGCTCAGGACCCCAGGATGGGACAGCGGACCCTGAACCTGACACAGCCCTGAGGCTGCTGGCCACACTCCGTCCCCCACGCGTGACCCCGAGCGACTCCCCGAGACCTAAGGCCTGTCCCAGGGGTCAGCGTCAGGCCCAGAAAGGCCGGCGAGGAGGTGTGGGCGTGGTTAGACACCGAGGACTGTCCCCCTCACAGCCCGACCTCGCCTGGCCCCCCCACCCCAGTAGGCACATGGGCAGAGGGCACATAGACGCTTGTTTGCACACAGGGCTGGCCCCGCCACCTTATTTAGTTATGAGATTTATAGGGTTTTAATTAAGCTGCACCTAATGACACAGTCGCTGGTCAGCCCCCGGGGTAGGAGCGGCCAAGGAGAGAGAGACAGAGAGAGACAGGACACAGGGACACAGAGAGACGGCGATGCTGAGCAGGAGCCCCAGGCTGCCTCGCTGGGCGGTGACAGGTGGCCAGGACAGCAGCCGGGCAGGAGGGGACCGCGGGCGGCCACGGGAGGCAGGCTGGGTAAGGGCCTCGCAGCCTCTCTACAGTCTCACCTCACAACAGGCTCCCGGTTCAGGAGTTAAAGGTGAGGGGTCAGAGGCCACCGCTGAGCACAACATGCATTCCTACAGTCATTGTCCTGATGACTGTGACTGGGCAGCGCTCCCAGAATTGCCCCCTCCTCTGGGCCCTAGCTGGTGGGTCAAACCACCCCCGCAGGGGTCAGGTGACAGCCTGCCCAGGAGGGGACCCGTCAAGGTGAGTCTGAGGCCCCCAGCTCATCCCTCCTTTCTCTGGAAGATGCTGAAGTACCCCCGAAACAACTGAAACAGCAGTTCGAACAAGTGCATGCACCCCCACATCCACACATGCACCCCCACATCCACACACGCACCCCCACGGCCACACATGCACCCCCACGGCCACGCGCGCACCCCCACAGCCACGCGCGCACCCCCACGGCCACACATGCACCCCCACATCCACATGCACCCCCACGGCCACACAGCACCCCACGGCCACGCGCGCACCCCACGGCCACACGCGCACCCCACGGCCACACGCGCACCCCCACATCCACACGCGCCCCACGGCCACGCGCGCACCCCACGGCCACGCGCGCACCCCACGGCCACGCGCGCACCCCACGGCCACGCGTGCACCCCCACCACGCGTGCACCCCCACTCCACGCGTGCACCCCCACGGCCACGCACGCACCCCCACAGCCACAGCAGCACACTCACAGTGGCCGAGAGATGGACACAGCCCGAGTCCACTGACGGATGACGGACACCCCGCACGTGGTCCTCCACACAGCGGGACACAATTTAGCCCCAAAGGGGAAGACATTCTAACAGGCTGCAGCGTGGGGGCAGCCGGAGGGCACCATGCGAGTGAAATGAGGCAGACACGGGCGGGAGGTCCCCCGAGGAGTCGGCCGCGGAGGCAGGAAGCGGGTGGTGGGGCCGGGGCTGGGGGAGGGAAGCGAGTGTTGTGTGGGGACGGAGATGGCAGCACGCCCGTGGGGCTGTGCCCAATGCCACCGAGGCGTGCGCTAAAATGAGCTAACATGGTGAATTCTACGTTGTGTGTTTTTCACTGCGATTTAAAATTTTTAAATTTTTAATTGAAAAATATGAACGTCCCATGGGAGACAGTTTTCCACAGCAAGTCAAAGGGCGACTGAAAGGAAGGGAAACTCGGCCCCTGGACAGGAAGTGGTGGCGCGTCGGCTCGCATCGGCACCCCACCGGAAGGGCCGACTCGGGGACAGGGGCCCCGGGGTGGCTGGGGCGGCCATGACCGCCTTGGGCACCGTTTAGCCCACGGCCAGGCCCAGCGATGTCTGCAGCAGCCTCATTCCTAACAGCTGACACGGAGCCACCGTTCCCGGGGACTCGATGGAACGTCGCCGTCCCGCTTCTGGAGGCGGAGTCCAGCCTCCAGGTGTTGGGGGCTGGCTCCTCAGAGGCCGGGGTGCTGGCCCCGACGGTCGGCAGCGTCACCCGATCTCGGCCTTCGCCGTCCCGTGGCGTCCCGGTGTGTGCGTCCGTCCCCAGACCCACCGTCATGCTGGACCTGGGGTCACCCTGATGGCCACCTGATCACCTCCGTCTCTGGGTGCAGTCGCAGCCTGAGGTGCTGGGTCAGGACACAGCACGGGGACGACGTCCGGGAGCCGCCTGGTGTGGGGGCTCTGGGTGCTGACGGGAGGGCCGCACGGGGCGCCCCTGGCCGCGGGCCACCACGCATCATCGCACCTCACTCGCGGTGGGGGCAGCAGGCACGAGGGCCCCAGGCAACCTCTCCTCGCGCAGCCACGGAACCATGGGGTGACAGCTTTGCAGGGCACTTCTGGCCGGGCCAGAGCAGGTGCTTTGAGGGGCAGCCCCTGGCCTTGTCAGCCCCACCCCTGCCCAGCCTGAGACCAGCGTCTCCTGGAGGGGGCGCTGCGGTCCAGGCTGCATGACCCCCCCATGTGGGCGGCCCATTTCAGCCAGTCCTGCCATCTGTTAAATGACGGTGATGGCCAGCCCCCCTCTCGAGACTGTCATTTGTGAGTGTCCTGGGACCACATAACAAAGGACCACAGAGGGCATCTTACAACACAGACACTTCCTGTCCCCGGTCCCGGACGGAGTCTGAGCTCCAGGCGTGGGCGGGCGGTCCCCCCCCCAGGCCTCACTCCTGGGCGCGCGATGGCGTCTCCCTGCTGTGTCCCCACGTGGTCGTCCCTCTGTGCGTGTCCTGACCTCCTGAGGTCTCCAGTCACAGTGGCTCAGGGCCGCCCTAGCCACGGTCTGAGCCTTCCCCAGGTGCTGGGGGGCCATGCACCTCGGCGCGGTCCGCGGGGGTGGGCGTCCTTTAGGTCCTTGAACACGATTGTTTCCTTGTGAAACAGTCTTAGGATGCTTTTTTTTTTTTTTTAAATTAAGCTGTTTACTTTTATCCCATGCTTTTTCTGCGTCTGATAACGGTTTTCTCTACACCCGCCGTGTGGAGGTCCCCGTGCGGTCTCCCAGCGCTCTGGCTCCCCCTCCTGTCCACAGGCAGTACTGCACATCCTTGAGGCGCAGGATCCAGAGGCCACGGCGGGCCCCTCCCGGTGACCAGTGATCACCCTCGAGGTGTTATCTGCTCAGCTATCCCAGGCCCTACCTAGAGTGAGAAGATGCGGGCAGGACACCAGCCAAGCTGTCACAGACACGAAGCATGAATGAAATAGACACCTCATCCTAAGCCACCGAGGTTCGGGGGCTTTGGTTACTGTACCCCAGCAGAGCCCACCTACCGATGCGTTGTTAGGGGACTTCTGTCGGTGAACTGCCTTTGAGTCCCTGGATGAACCTACCTGCTTACGACTGCTGGGTTCAGTCGAGGGCTTCCCGGACAGCGCCAGCCTCCCCACCTGAGTGCTTGAACCAGCTGAAAACTAAGCAAAGCAGCTGGCACGGGCCGGGCCGAGCCGAATTCTTTCAATGACAGATTCTAGGCTGGAAGCCATGGATCATGTTTGTGGGTACGTGTGCTTCCTGACTGTGACCCCTAGAGTTAGACACCCCTCCACCCACACCGGCCTGGGCAGGCCGCACTCTTTGGAGAAGCCAGGGAGAACGGTCAGCCCCGGAGGAACGAAGAGGACTTGGGGTCACGTGCCATGCTTCTTTTCAAACCTGGCTAACCCTTCAGTCACTGCACACCCCCCGAGGTGGGCGAGTGAGGCAGAAGGAGCTCAGGGCACAACCCCGCATGGAAGGCAGCATCCGCGCAGAGAAGCGCGGGCCGCAGAGGCTGCTGGCGCCTTGTTCCGGGGCGCCTGCCTCTGCTCACGAGAGTGGCGTCTGTCTGCTCTTGAGTGATCCTGGCATCACGATTATTCTGGTTTCAGAAGCGAGGCGGCCGCGCTTTCCCACCTTTCCCACTGCCTGGGGTGGTCCCCGCGATGCCATGCGGTTAAAGCCACACCGTGTCCCGCCCTCGCTGGTCCGGGCATGGCCGTGCGCGTGGCTATGACACCGCGGGAGCAGCAGCAGGTGCGCCAGGGGTGGGAGGGGAGGCGTGCAAGTTGCCCGTCCTCCTCCTGCCGCTGGTGAGGGCAACTGCCTCCCGAGGAAGGAGGTCCGTGTGCACGTGTTAGCACTCCACGCTGGTCCACCGAGGCCAGCCCCGCAGACTCACCAGTGGACAGCAGATGCGGGACGTGCCGGCCCGGACGGCGCGCCGTGGAATCACGAGCCAAATGAACGATGGTGGTTTTAAGCCGCCATTAGCAGGTTCATGTTCTTAAGCGAAGCATCGTTAACAGGCAACACAATACACCGCCTCAAGCGCCCAGTCTCAGCGATCGTCTGCGATCGCACCGCCCCCCCCCCCACGACGGGGCGTGAGAAGCCGGAAGCTCGTGTGTGGGAGCCGGGGCGGGCGGCCCCCCGCGCTGGCCCGGGAGGGCGCCGCGCCACCCCCGTTCGCGCATGCGGATTTGCGCGCTTCGCGTTTTCCGCGGCCGGTGAGCACGGCGCCTGCGCGTCCCCCACGTGCGCACGTCCCCCACGTGCTCACGTCTCCCGCGTGCTCACGTCCCCCGCGTGCTCACGTCCCCCGCGTGCTCACGTCTCCCGCGTGCTCACGTCCCCCCGCGTGCACGTCTCCTGCGGGCTGGGCGGTGGCGTTTCCGCTTGCGGTGGACGGGCGCCTAGACCAGTTCTGGTTTCCAGGAGCTTTGAGCGATGCCGCCTCCCACACGGGCGCTCACGTCGTCACGCGGCCGCGGGCTGCCGGCGGGCCCGGCGAGGCGCGGACGCGTGGAGCTGCCGGTCACGCGCAGCTGCCTGTTTCACTCCGGAAGACTTCGCTTCCCAGGGCCGCGGCTGAGTGCGCAGCCCGCCGGCGACATACGAGAGCCCCGGCCGCCCGGGCTCGCCAGCGCCGGGCGCTATGCGGACGCCGGCGTGTCTCCGCCGTGAGCGCTGAGTGTGTGCTTGTTAGGCGACCAGGAAAGTCTGACATTCGGCCCCCACCTCTGGCCAATCGTCTCGCCCATTGTTAGCTGAGTTGATTAACGTATTGTTATTATTATTATTGAGTTGTAGGGGACCCTTATGTATTCTAGATATAAGTTCCTTTTCAGATACATATTTTGCAAAATTTTCTCCCAACTACGGTTTATCACTTTGAAAACTTTAAGAGTTTTTATCTTAGTAAGGTCTGTTTTATTGTGCACATTCACTTGCGAGTCACATAGGTGAACATGCACGCACATGTGATCACATGCACAGACGTGTGTACACACACGTGCACACATCAGAGGTGTTCACACATGCTCACGCACATGCGCACAAATGGATACACAGACACAGGGCTTATGCACTCATACGCATGCATACACAAGAGCTCATGCACACACATACATGTATACATGCCGACATGCACACACACATGCAGACACAGATGCTCATGTACACTCATGCGCACATGTGCCATCCAAAGACAGGTGCTTGTTCACACATGCTGGCACATGTGTGCACACATGCAGACAGGTGTGCATGCATGCTCACATGCATGAACTCGCATGCACACAGTTCATGCACACTCAGGCACTCATGCACACATGCACATGCACACATGCTGACACATGCACACACACATGCACAGACATAGGAGCTTGTGCATGCTCACACTCTCCTGCCCACAGCTATGGGGCCCTTTGGGGCAGAATGAAAGCCTCACTAAGTGGACAGCCCTGGAAATGGCTGTGAGAGGGACCCGAGAGTCCATCTCAGAATTCAGGCCTGGAGGGCTTCCTGAAAGAGGGGCCACCAGCACCTTGACAGTCCCACGAGGGTGCTGCACACACACCCAAGCAGGACAAGGTGAGATAGGCTTTCTTGGGGTAACTTCCTGGTGGTCACTGGGGTCACGTTTTGGACCCGAAGTGTACCGGAGCCAGGCCAAGCATACGCGCATGGTGTCCCCTATGTCCCGTGCGCTGAGCCTGGTGACCAGGCCCCATGTGGAGCGAGGGGCCCTCTGCGGGTGGTCTGGATGCACTCGCCCCTAGGAAGCAGCTGGACCTCGGCCATGCACAGTGGCCCACCCAGCCCCCGGGCACGGACTGAAGCACACACGCACAGCTTCTCTGCCTGAGTTTATTTTGGAAAGCAAAGGACTGAACAAAGGCTCGGAAAATAAATATCCGCAGAAAGGAGGCTCAGGGGCGAGGGAGCTCAGAGGGTCAGCAGGCGGGAGGAGGCACGAGGCGGAGGTGGGCCCGGGAGCAGCCGCCCAGGCTCAGCCTCTGCCCGGGCGCGGGGCCTGGGGGCCGGAGCGCCGGGCGCGGCTGGGGGCCGCACGCCGGGTCCGCACCGGCTCGCAGGCGGTGTCCTGGCACAGGCAGCTCTCGATGTGGGTGTAGCTGTGCTTGCGCGAGCTCCCGTCGGGGCAGCTCAGCACCGCCTCCCGCTGCTGCGTGCGCTCCTCCTGGCAGCAGGAGCACTTGTGGTCCAGGGCCTGCGCCTCGGCGGAGTACCTGGAGGAGGCCCGGAGTGAGGGGCTGCCACCACTGCGGCCAGCAGCCTCCCCCGCCCGCCCGGGACTCACATGGCGAAGGTCCCGCAGGACCCCGAGCAGTAGTTGGTGGTGATTGTCCCCTTGCAGCCGGCATCTGAGATGTCCTTGGTCACAGGGATGGTGGAGCAGGGGATCCTGGTCTCGTTGCGAGGGATGCCTGGGGACGGGGAGGCCGAGGCTCTGGGAGGGGTCTCCACACCTTCCAGGTGGCCTGCTGCTCCCTGCCACTACTCCCTTTCCCCACCCCAAGCATCCCACCTCAGCCGCCCAGGCGAAGCCCAGAAACGCCTTGCCCTGCTGAGGGTGGCCCCTGGGGCTCCGCCTTCTTGTGCGACCCCATGGGATGGGCCCAGGGAGCTCCCCCCGCCCCCGGCAGGCCTGTACTCACATTTCTTGCAGCAGCCGTTGGGCATGAAGGTGATGGAGCCCTGGGGGGTGGGGGGAATGAGCGCCAGACCTCAGGACCTCCCCCCAACACCGACCGCCCCAGGTCCGTGGTGGGGAAGCAGCAGCCCCTGCACAGCCTCCAGGGCAGCTGCAGTCCAGGCCGGAGCCACTGTCCTGGGACTGGAGACCAGCCCTCCATGAACGCAGGGGCCCCTGTTCCTGGCAAAGCAAACGCAGCCAGCACCCCAGGCAGGACGCTCACCGGGAGGCAGATGCTGGGGTCGAAGTCAGGGCAGCTGATGTTGGAGACAGACGAGATGAGCTGGTTGTGGATTTTCACGCAGCTGAAGAAGGTGCAATTGTTCTCGGGGTAACTCTTTATGTCTCCAGGCTGTGGGACAGAGGACACTTCGGTGAAGGCCACCAGGAGGCCCACTCAGACAGCCTGGACACACCTGGCAGCTCCACCGCCCAGCCACGTGCGGCTTCTCGGACAGGAGGCCCAGCCCGCAAGCTCAGGTCCACCGGGCAGGTGACACCCAACAGGGGCCCGAGGCCAGCCATCAGCCTGTAGTGCATAGACACGTCTACCGCCTGACCTCCGCAATCTGGTCATCCTGCATTACCAGGTGACCCAACTCCAATGACCAGCGTCCTCACAGAGACAGGGAGGCGAGGGGCCCCGTGAAGAGGGGGTGGACACTGTGGCCAGGCGGCCGCAGCCCAGGAGAGCCTGGGCCCAGGGCCGGGGAGGCAGGTCGGACCCTCCCCTGGAGCCTCTGGGAGGGGCGCCCGCGGCCGGGTCTCCCACCCTGGACCCTGGGGCTGGCGGATTGTTGCTGCTGTTTCCAGCTCCACTGTCTGTGGTCAATTGTCACAGCTGCCAGGACACGCGTATTGCTGGGGCCACACAGGGAGACACAGCGGGGCCGCGGACGCAGCCCAGGCCTGGCCCCCGGCTCGGGGTGACCCCGCCCGCGTCAGGAGCCCCCCTCGCACCTTCAGGATGAGGTCCTGGCCGCCGGGCCCTTTGATGATGCAGTGGGTCTGCTCACACTTCTGGCAGCACTCCCCGGGGACGTCCACCAGCTCAAAGCCCTGGGGGAGAGGGGGCACGTGGGACCAGCAGCTGGGAGGGGCGGGGGAGGGGCGGGGAGGGCCCCGCCCCGCCCCCACCTGCGCTCACCTGGCTGCAGCTGGTGCGGCAGGGCAC
This sequence comes from Eonycteris spelaea, assembly GCA_003508835.1. Taxonomy (NCBI): domain Eukaryota; kingdom Metazoa; phylum Chordata; class Mammalia; order Chiroptera; family Pteropodidae; genus Eonycteris; species Eonycteris spelaea. The sequence goes on from PUFA01000423.1 coordinate 556,661, forward strand.
GTGGGTGCAGGACACGACGTGCAGCTGTGTGGCACTGTCTGTGGCGTTGGTGCAGACACAGTTCTGGCACTTGGCGTACACTGGAGAGCCGGGCTTGGGGCACCGGGCGGAGCGTGTGAGGCGGGCGCCCCCACGGCACCCCAGCCAGCCCGCCCCTCCGCCCTCCCCCGTGACCCCCCCCCCCGCCCCAGCTCACCTGGTATTCGGCATTTTCGTGCACACACACGCCCTTGGGCACTTGAGGGAAAGAAACAGGAGTGGGTCAGCCGCACAGCCCGGGGGCGGCTCGGCTCGGAGGCCACCGACCAGGAGCGTCATCAGAGGCCCCGGCAGCGGGGCTACGTCACCCCAGCACCGCCCCCCAGCCTCCTCACACCACAGCCCCACCCTGTCCCGTCCTCAGACCGCCCTGGGTCCGGACGTCCTTCCTGGCCCTCCCCCCTGGCCACTTACCACAGGAGTAGAAGGGGCAGCACCTCCCGGGCAGAGTCTCGCTCTTCACGTCGAATCCCAGTGGGCACACGGGGGCCTTCTCCTTGCAGAGGCTGGTGTTGCACTCTGGAGAGACAGGGCGGGACGCAGGGAGGAGGACGCTGCTTGGGGTCCGGGCCCCCACAGCCTCCCTGCAGCACACTGGCCCCGACACCCACTCTCGGCTGGACACACACCCCAAGGCCCCAGCAGCCCCTGCGGCTGCCTGGCTCAGGAAGGAGGTGAGAACTGCACAGAGGAGCTGGCTCAGAGACCC